>JABXJD010000148.1:820000-1498596 GCA_013375575.1 Percina caprodes | reverse complement strand
GATACACTAGAACACAAACAACAGTACACAAGTATAAATCCTTGCTACGGCGTAGGTTCTGCGTGACTCAGCATTAAGAGTTTACAAGAAGTGAGCTACCATTGTCCTCAAACACGGAGAAGCTGCGAGCTCCTCGTAGGTTCTCCAAGTTGTCCAGGTTTTCTTGCTTCTCATCAGTGAGTGAGGGACGCTGCCCAGCTGGGCCCGTTCCAGCACTGGATTTGGACATGAGAGCCCCTCGTCCTCTCTTAGATGGAGACGATCGCAATGCTGTGAAAGCAGGGGAGAGTTTAGGCGTACTCTCATTGCAAAAAGTAAAACATCACAATAACTAATACACATGAAAACAAAATTGCTGTCATCAAAGAGAACACACTGCAGGAGTATATTTGGAAACTCACAGCTGCTCTTCTTGAAGACGATGGTGCTGCAGAATTTGTAGAACCTCTCAGCATAGAAACTAGGTCTGTGAACTGACACGGTGTCCTGTGGGACAATTCAAAAAAGAGACAGCGACGATGTTGCACCTTTCATACATAATGCTAATCAAGGTGCCTAATCTCTAAATAAGGCCCAAAAAAAGGTGCTTGTTTTGCCTGGATACGGACGTAACATCACATTACATGAAAGATTTGTGAAAGCTACTCACCCCGTCATGGATGAGGGACTTCCAAGAGTGCTCCAGTTTCTTGATCATTCTGTCAGACAAGATAACTGAATTATTTAGTTAAACTCATTCCGTGACTTACTGTGGTTACCTGGCAACTCGGAATCCGAGGCTTGAGTCCCACTTGCAATGTTGATGTGCACTTTAAGATCTTTTTTAAAAGACTGGATTTTATTGTAGGCAACACACCCATTTCTAATATCCACACTTGTCCTGACAATAGCTGTTTTATCCTATCCTATTTGATTAAAAACAGTCTGGGATTGCTTTTTTTTCCCAGTGATCTCTCTCCATCTTTTAATATTCCTTGCAGACACATAATGCCAGGATTACTGTCAGCCGAGACCTAATCATTTCCCAACTTTACAGCCAGAGAGAAATCCTTGTAATTTAATGTGTCCTGGAGTGTCTGATGAAAGGGAGACTAATACTGACAAGTGCAACCTCACGTAGTAAATCAGACTGAGCAGGCAGTAGAGGGTAAGAGTAATACGTAGGGCACTTTAAACACCAACATATCCTCAAGTTAACTTTGATACTTTGGATTTATAACCATGACAATATGATAAAACCCGTGAGCCAATCAGACAATGGAGAACCTCAGAGGCAGCACCACTGATGTTCACATACGTGAAGAAGGTTCAGGAGACGTTGTCGACTTACACAGAAGCATTTAGTGGAATCTCAATTGAGGAGAAATGTAGGCAGGCAGTACAGTTTAACCACCATGTGTTATCATGCAGTGACAAGCCAACTCACTGAAGTTCCTCTCTTCCTGAAGGAGTATTTAAACTCAAGATGGAGGCGTTACGCTTAGCTGAACAATGGAAACAAAGACATTGCGGGCACCGTAAACACAGATGCTTACCCAAAACCTAGTTGAGTCTGTCTCTCTCTGGGATGTATGCTAAAGTGTGTCAGGCCACTTTACCCTGTTTCCACTGACCTCCAAAAAGGAGACACACCTGGAACAAAATATTCCCTTATCATGCAGCAGCCTAGACTCCTCTGCCTGAGCAACATGGCATCAAGACTTTGCGTAAATATATACGCCAACTTTCTTAAGCCAAGTGGCGTGTTATCTGTACGCATTTTGAGCTATCTGCATGCATAATGTCAACCGGGCATGCACATAGGGCTGGACAATAGGGAGAAAATCAGATATCACGATATGCTTGACCAAATACCTCGACAACGATATTGAGGCGATATTCTGGGGTTGACCAATGGTGCTTTACCAAAATATCTTCCCACTTAGATTTTAGATAAATAATCATCAGTAAGGTGGACATAATGTCTAAGTGGGGAAAAGGCAAATAAGAGAACAGTTACAACAGTCTGGTAAGTTCACAAAAGTACATCACTCTACTGTAATGCAGCCTTTAAAACCAGGAAAAAACACCACTTATGTCATATCACGATACAACAATATCCAAAATCTAAGACGATATCTAGTCTCATACTGATATAATATTGATATATTGCCTAGCCCTACTTACACATACACGCCACTTGCCGTGTTATCGCCAATTGCCGTGTTATCGCGAGAAGAAAGCTACGGGTGATTTTAGGAAAAGAAGAACGGGGTAGGCTTTAGTAAAAGAAGAAAGCGAAGGTTGAGTTTAGGAAACGTGACTCGGGACACGATCCCCGGTCTCCTGGGTGAAAGTTCTGTGTTTTACCCATCCAACACCCCGACTAATCTCCCTACACGGTTTTTGCCCTTTCATACTACTCGCTATGGCGTTAATTCACGCGCAATCGCAAGGCATTTTAAGTCAATGGAGGCCAAACAGCGTTGATATACACACTTAACCCTCTATTGCATGGTGTGTCCATAAGGCAACAAATACTTCTTCTTAGTTTTTTTCACAATAAACCATATAAAATGCATTTGTTTTCTACTTAATTGTGTAAATAGGTCTTGTGAACTGAAAGTGTTGAAGGGAAATTCTGAAGTGTTATTAATTTGATGACTTCACATAACCAGGAAATCCTGTTTCCCTGCCTCTTTTCCGGACATGTACCACACTGAAAATCATGTTCCAGGATCAGCCAAAATGTAGTTGTTCTTCTTAATTTTAGAAGCATTTCTTTAAAAAAATTTTTTAACTGTTATCTGGGGTAAGTAAACTTTTAATTTTAATCACTTAAACCAGTTAAAATGCTATATTTTTCAATAAAAGGCTAAAATTAATTTGTTTTGTCCAGAGTTTTTTTAATTAAAAATTAAAATTGTTGTATGGAGGATGTTGCAACTTGTGCCCCCACGAGCCAGTTTAGTCATTAGTTTGACTGAATATAAAATGTTGGAATTGTTTAAAAGACATCTGACATTGTGGGGAACTCTAAAAGAGCTGTGTAGGTATCTGTTTATGTTGGAAGAACAGCAGCATTTTTCTGCTTGGAGTTGAAAAGCAGCCTATCCCAGAGAATCTGGCCTAGCGGGACAAGGTCTGAAATGTTATATCACCACTGAACCAACGGACTGCAGTTGGTTTGGTTGTTTTTGTGAGTGTTAATCAAATATTTCAATATCTTTATGTATTTAATTAAATATATCGCATGCAGTGGTGGAAGAAGTATTCAGATCCTTTACCTAAGTAAAAGTACTAATATCACACTGAAAATTTCTCTGTTTCAAGTAAAAGTCCTGCATTGAGAATGTTATTTAAGTAAAAGTATGTAAGTGTCATCACAAAAATGTACTTAAAGTAAAAGTTAAAGTACTCAATGGAGAAAAATCCTCACATTTTAGAAACTGGAAACAATCAAAACAGGTCCAGTTACATTAACAGTTTAATCATCTAATCATCTAATCTGAATGTTTTTTATTGTTGGGTAGCTACATTTATAATAAAACATCATGTTTTATAAACTACATGCGTTTTAATGTGCAGAAATCTCAATGTGTACAGTAACTAGTAACTAAAGCTGTCAGATGAATTTAGTGGAGTACAAAGTAGAATATTTCTCCCTGAAATGAAGCCGAGTAGAAGTAGAAAGTGGCATGACAAGAAAAGTAAAGTACAAGTGCCTCATATCTGTAGTTAAGTACAGTAGCTAGTACAGTAGTTCCATCCCACCACTGATTACATGGAACCTTTAACTGAATGTTGTGTTGCCTACCTGTAGGACTGCAGGATGTCAATGATTCCAACAAACAGCAGGAGGCGCTCTCCTTTACTCCCCACAGCTGGAATACCACCCATCCTACAGACAGACAGGAGAACATTACCATCATCAGGACATGTTATGTGATGACAAGCAGGCGCACACGGAACCTGCAGAACACCTTTAGACCAGATTGTTAACAAATATTAAAAAATTCAAATGTATATTAAAATGTATATATGACACCTTTAGACCAGATTGTAAAGAAATATTAAAAAAACATTCAAATGTATATTAAAATGTATATATGACACCTTTAGACCAGATTGTAAACAAATATTAAAAACATTAAAATGTATATTAAAATGGTCGGAATTCTGCAGCTGCAGTTTCTGTGTGCACGCTATATATATATATATATATATACAGTGAGGAATAATAAAGAAAATCCAGAAATCACAATGTATGATTTTTTAACTATTTATTTGTATGATACAGCTGCAAATAAGTATTTGAACACCTGTCTATCAGCTAAATTCTGACCCCAAAGACCATGGTTTGAAATCATGCATGGCACGGAAGGTCCACCTGTCAACCACATGTCAAGGCCCGTCTTAAGTTTGCCAATGACCATTTGGATGATCCAGAGGAGTCATGGGAGAAAGTCATGTGGTCAGATGAGACCAAAATAGAACTTTTTGGTCATAATTACACTAACCTTGTTTGGAGGAAGAAGAATGATGAGTACCATCCCAAGAACACCCTCCCTACTGTGAAGCATGGGGGGGGGGTAGCATCATGCTTTGGGGGTGTTTTTCTGCACATGGGACAGGGCGACTGCACTGTATTAAGGAGAAGATGACCGGGGCCATGTATTGAGAGATTTTGGGGAACAACCTCCTTCCCTCAGTTAGAGCATTGAAGATGGGTCGAGGCTGGGTCTTCCAACATGACAATGACCCGAAGCACACAGCCAGATAACCAAGGAGTGGCTCTGGAAGAAGCAGATCTAGGTTCTGGCGTGGCCTAGCCAGTCTCCAGACCTAAACCCAATAGAGAATCTTTGGAGGGAGCTCAAACTCCGTGTTTCTCAGCGACAGCCCAGAAACCTGACTGATCTAGAGAAGATCTGTGTGGAGGAGTGGGCCAAAATCCCTTCTACAGTGTGTCAAACCTGGTGAAAATACAGGAAACGTTTGACCTCTGGAACTGCAAACAAAGGCTACTGTACCAAATATTAACATTGATTTTCTCAGGTCTTCAAATACTTATTTGTAGCTTTATCATCCAAATAAATAGTAAAAGTTATACACTGTGATTTCAGGATTTTTAATTTTTTTAGATTGTCTCTCACAGTGGACATGCACCTACGATGACAATTTCAGAGCCCTCCATAATTTCTGAGTGGGAGAACTTGTAAAATAGCAGGGGGTTTAAATACTTATTTTCCTCACTGTATATACACTGTGTGTGTATATATATATATATATATATATATATATATATATATATACATACTACCGTTCAAAAGTTTGGGGTCACATTGAAATGTCCTTATTTTTGAAGGAAAAGCACTGTACTTTTCAATGAAGATAACTTTAAACTAGTCTTAACTTTGAAGAAATACACTCTATACATTGCTAATGTGGTAAATGACTATTCTAGCTGCAAATGTCTGGTTTTGGTGCAATATGTACATAGGTGTATAGAGGCCCATTTCCAGCAACTATCACTCCAGTGTTCTAATGGTACAATGTGTTTGCTCATTGGCTCAGAAGGCTAATTGATGATTAGAAAACCCTTGTGCAATCATGTTCACACATCTGAAAACAGTTTAGGTCGTTACAGAAGCTACAAAACTGACCTTCCTTTGAGCAGATTGAGTTTCTGGAGCATCACATTTGTGGGGTCAATTAAACGCTCAAAATGGCCAGAAAAAGAGAACTTTCATCTGAAACTCGACAGTCTATTCTTGTCCTTAGAAATGAAGGCTATTCCATGCGAGACATTGCTAAGAAATTGAAGATTTCCTACAACGGTGTGTACTACTCCCTTCAGAGGACAGCACAAACAGGCTCTAACCAGAGTAGAAAAAGAAGTGGGAGGCCGCGTTGCACAACTGAGCAAGAAGATAAGTACATTAGAGTCTCTAGTTTGAGAAACAGACGCCTCACAGGTCCCCAACTGGCATCTTCATTAAATAGTACCCGCAAAACACCAGTGTCAACATGTACAGTGAAGAGGCGGCTGCGGGATTCTGGGCTTCAGGGCAGAGTGGCAAAGAAAAGCCATATCTGAGACTGGCCAATAAAAGAAAAAGATTAAGATGGGCAAAAGAACACAGACATTGGACAGAGGAAGACTGGAAAAAGTGTTGTGGACGGATGAATCCAAGTTTGAGGTGTTTGGATCACAAAGAAGAACGTTTGTGAGACGCAGAACAAATGAAAAGATGCTGGAAGAATGCCTGACGCCATCTGTTAAGCATGGTGGAGGTAATATGATGGTCTGGGGTTGCTTTGGTGCTGGTAAGGTGGGAGATTTGTACAGGGTAAAAGGGATTCTGAATAAGGAAGGCTATCACTCCATTTTGCAACGCCATGCCATACCCAGTGGACAGCGCTTGATTGGAGCCAATTTCATCCTACAACAGGACAATGACCCTAAACACACCTCCAAATTGTGCAAGAACTATTTAGAGCAGAAGCAGGCAGCTGGTATTCTATCGGTAATGGAGTGGCCAGCGCAGTCACCAGATCTGAACCCCATTGAGCTGTTGTGGGAGCAGCTTGACCGTATGGTACCAAGAAGTGCCCATCCAACCAATCCAACTTGTGGGAGCTGCTTCTGGAAGCGTGGGGTGCAATTTCTCCAGATTACCTCAACAAATTAACAGCTAGAATGCCAAAGGTCTGCAATGCTGTAATTGCTGCAAATGGAGGATTCTTTGACAAAAGCAAAGTTTGATGTAAAAAAAATCTTATTTCAAATACAAATCATTATTTCTAACCTTGTCAATGTCTTGACTCTATTTTCTAGGAATTTCACAACGTTGGTGGTGAATAAGTGTGACTTTTCAGGAAAACACAAAATTGTTTGGGTGACCCCAAACTTTTGTGTGTGTGTGTGTGTGTGTGTGTGTGTGTGTATATATATATATATATATATATATATATATATATATATATATATATATATATATATATATATATATATATATATATATATATTGCATGTATAGGCTAATAAAAAATGCATCTCTAGCCCAAAAAAACAACATTCTGCGCAATTCCGCAGATTTTCCTTCTGGATCTCTGCTGGAAAAAAAATTATTGAAATGTAGGATATGTATATTAAAATGGTCAGAATTCTGCAGCTGCAGATTCCGTGTGCGTGCTATATATATATACATATACATATATATATATACATATATATATATATATATATATATATATATATATATATATATATATATATATATATATATATTACATGTATAGGCTATTAAAAAAAAACTGTTAACACGTCTCTATCCCAAGCAAAAAGATTTTCCTTCTGGATCTCTTTTTTTAAAGTCAGCTGATTCCATTCGGGTCTGCTGATGAAACGGTGACTTACGTGTCATCGTGGTCCAGCGTGTCCCTGCATGTGGAGCCTCCCTGTATAGACTCCATGGCCGTGGAATACAATGCTCTCTGAGCGGCGCGCCTCTTTTCATCTCCCCCTCCTGCAGGCGAGCCCTGAGACTGGTGCTCTCGCTGGGCCTGGGTCTTGTTGTGGACTCCGAGCAACAAACTGTAGTCCATAATCTTAAAACTTTCCAGAACCTGACGTGAACACACATGATATTTCAAAATGCTTTGTTAAAATAAAATGCCCATTGTTCATATATTTTTGGAAAATACTGCTCATCCATCTCCCCCCCTTTTCTCTTTCTCACCAGACAGTCCCTCTGCAGAGTTTTGACCAGAGCGCTGTATGTGTCGTGGTCCATAGTGAGGCCTTCAGGGAGGTCATTCAGAAAGTCCAGGTCTTTAAAAGTGGGTTTGGATTTCTCTCGTTCCTTCTTGGATGCGCGCCTCTTGTACGTGGAGCCCTTCAGATCAAACTTGAGGTGCATGCGCACGGAGCGCGGTAAAATGTTGTTCATCACAACAACTCGGATGTTTTTGCCCCCACACTGGACGCAGTAGAGGCCAAAAAACTTTGGCAGCAGAGTCCGCGGATTCTGGTTCAAGTTCTGGAAAGGGGGGTATAGGGAAAGACACAAGGAGAATTTAATTAAAAAGGCCACCCTAGTACCATGCACCTGCCAGACAGTTTGATCCATCCACAGGACTCAGCGTGCATGCTTACCCTGTTAAGGAATACTTGGCCCGGGTCTCGGTCAGTTTAGGGTCAGGTACAACCTCGCTATGCACTTACAGTATATCTATTACCAAGTCTCTTTCTGGCTTCACTGCTGACTGGATAAAGAGGATAAAGATGACTAGAAGTTTCAGGTGCTGCGTTGCACAAAACGCTCTTTGGCAAGTACAAATCTCTACTTTCATTAATTTTGGGGCGTCTTATTCAATTTTATAGCATTTGAAAAACAAATTGAAGTGGTTTTGAAATAGTATAGAGTAAAAGTTGACATATTCCAGTCTGTGATTATCCATCAACATCCATTCCTTTAATTTTAGTTTAAATAATTCCTAATTTCTGCTTTTCTAACTCAAACATTAGGAATAATTTCCTATAAATGAGGTTTATTAAACATAAATTCCAAAAACAACTTTAAAACTAAAGTAAATAAGTTAGCATTACGTAGTGTTGAAAACATCAAAAAAAAGTGACAAACATTGAAAAAAGCGTCAAAAGTGTTGAAAAAAAGGAACAAAAATGTGAGAAAAAGAAAAAAAAGCATGATTTTCAATTTTGTCGGGAAAACAACACGAGGGTTAAGCATACAAATATGTAATGCACGCGCACACACACACACACACACACACACACATCTCTATATATACACAGTATTAGAAAGCCTGTGGCCAGGTTTACGTTTTCCAATTCCTTTTTTTTTCTTTTTTTTAATTCTCCATACTAAATATTAATATACAAGTTGCAGTATGTCAAGTGTTTATTAAACAAAAGTGTAGGTAGGGATGTAACGATGCATCGTGAATCAGTTAAAATTGATGTAAATGTGTAAAGATTACAACTGGTTGAGATAAAAAAATTTAAAAAATGAATCAGCATAGGGCGTAATCTATATTAGATTTCACTTTTTTGACTTCAGATGTCACCACGTCTTCTTAGTTCATGTATTTGAAGAGGTTTTCTTTCCTATTTTAGTTATTTTAACGTGAGATTTCTTTTTTATTATTATTATTTTTTCTTTTCTTTCATTGTTTTTAATCAAATATAATGTCAGTTGAAGTTTTGATACAAGGATACATTAGTTGCTTGGCAGAGTTTAAATACATAAATCAATCATTTTTTCATTTTGGCGTTTATCTGCAGCTCATTCTGTTACAGAAATTGTGAGAAAAAGGCATTGTAATTTGTGAACTTAATATCTTGAATCATATCGAAACGTGGGTTGAGTGTATCGTAACATCCCTACTGCGTACTGAATTGTACTCTAGTGGTGTAATATATCATAATATTCATTTAAAAACTGAGAACATGCTAACAATTGATTGTGATGAGGGAGATGCTCGGTGTGACGTACCATGTAGTATCCGGGAAGGAGTTTCTGGAGAAACTCAGCCTCTTTGTGCTGAACAGTTTTGATGATGAACTCATCATCGCAGGTCACGTAGAATATGGAGCCGCTTGCTCCTGGATTGGTCAACTCGATCAGTGGCTCATTACAGAGAGAATACTGGACACAGACACACAGCAACATAATAATAATAATAATAATAATAATAATAATAATAATAATAATAATAATAATAATAATTGAACCTCAAGTCTGACAACCTGACCCACATTCTGAAAACTGCTTGCAACATACAACTGGACTGCATGATTAATTGTTATAAAATCTTGTGTTCTCCTCCCGGGTCAAAAAATGGACAAAAATTTGACATTTTCATCACGTTTTTTTAGTTTTCACTACCAGCACCTTACTAGTTTTACTACTTTTTGGAATTCATGGTTAATAACCTTCATTTATATAGAATAATACTTAATATTTGAGTTTAAAAATATATATATACAATATTTTGGCTGAAAGTGATCAGTTGTATTTGCAAAGAGCGCTATAAGGAATCCAATCCATTTTCTGGTGGTAATTTGGTTAAAAAAGAAACCCATATTTCAGATATGGACATTTTTTAAAGGGTCAGATTTGACCCGAGGACAACAGGAGGGTTAAATAACTTTGATTAAAAAAAAAAAAAAAGAAACATTTTTAATGACTGATGATTCTCATTTAAGTTTTAAACGGCTGTATAAAATAGGTTTTAAAGCGGTGCAGTGCTCTCCCTTCTCTTCACTAAAGCCTCTCTGTTTTCAGGCTCGTGGTGATGCCCGATGTGCTATAGGTGCCCAAAGAAATCTATGTTTGGTACTGCCTATTTGTTTTGGGTTGTCGTGGTGGAAAAAAAACGTGATTCATATTTTTCCCTGAATTGTGCAGGCCTACATACAACAACCAGTAAAGCAGCCTTTTTTCATTTGTATGCTTACTCTGCCAGTTTTAAAGGGACAGGCTGTCCATCTGGTAAAGGTCTGAACACGTCATTTTATGTGAGATGTTTCTTTTGTTTGTAATTTCATCCTAACTAACACTTCATGGGTACTGCAGGGCTGCATGGTACTGTTGATGTTGGATCCAACAGAGCTTTCAGACAGACAACCTAAAGACTAATACATCTACCCACTCACATGGCATTGCTCACCAGCAGCTAAAAGACAACTTAATTTTGAAGAGACAGTGTATATACACATACACTACTGAGTACAAAAAGGCGTTATGGGTGCGAAGAATATCTCAAGGAGTGAACTGTACATTATGACACTAAGTTAAGTTAGTTACTCCCTTAACTGTGGTATTGTTGCTTTCGCCCACTTCTTCTTCTAGTTCAATGTGCACTAGCAGGATTTATGTTAAAGTGAGGCAAACCATGTTAAAGTGCACACGTAGCAGCTCAGCCAAAGCATTAGTGGGCTTCCATTTACCCTGAATATCTTACAGTGATGTGGAGCCAATTAAGACTTTTACTAATTAAACTAGTAATACAGTTGATTAAAATCTGGAGATAAGAGACGTTAGTAGTCTTGCATGTCCACAGCGCTGTCAGCTGTCACTGCTGCTTTCTACTCTAAGATGGGACACACACACACACACTCTGGTTTCTTTGTATTTCTTTAAACCAGGATTTGGCCACATATTGGGTTTTTCCCACCGTTGATTACAAGAAGGTGTTTACGTAGGTGGAGCGTTCAATGCAGTAGGCTGTGAGGAGCTAAAAATGGAACTTGTGAGCTGAAAAAGGGATGTTTGGCAGCACTTTCAGTCAAAAGAAGGCCATTCAAGTCGAACTACGTGTTCAATTTGCAAAGCCCGTTTGTCTCATAGCAGAGATAGCGAGAGGGGAGTGACATGCATGGTGTGAGTGTGCAGGATGTCAGACTGATCCAGACTAAGAAGTGAGAGAAGGTGCCCATTGCGTGCAATTATATGTTAAAGAAGGCTTAGTTACAATACAACACAATGCGATTACACTGGTACTCCACCCTTCCACCACCAACACAAACACAACACTCTGACTCTCTCACTGTCTGCTACTACTTGGAGTTTAAAAAAGAAAGCTTTAGTCTGCTGATCTTCCTCTGGCACAGGTACAATGTCATCTTAAATGTGCAGTGCTTTGTGTACGCGTATGTGTTTTGTGTGTGTGTGTGTGTGTATACTGTATGTGCATACAAAATATGTGAGGTTTTATGTTTATTGTCAGAGCGGTATGGTCTGTTGCGGCAGGGAGCGTGTTTTCTTTCATAACTCCACTTACCATCAATGCAATGCTTTCAGAGGGAGCTTCACATAAATCTATATTTAGTCAGCTAAAACACGGTTTTTATTATGGACTTACTACATGTAATAATTTGTTAAACTGTGTCTTTCAATCTTATAAAGCCCACATAAACAAATTCATATTTACACATGCAATGCACACATACACTACCGGTCAAAAGTTTGGGGTCACTTAGAAATTTCCATTGCACTCCATTGTAGACAGACTACCAGCTGAGATCAGTTGCATTGCTTTTTTTAACCAGGGCAGCAGTTTTCAGATTACGTTAAGTGGTTACATAACATAAAAATAAGGAATTGTAATAGAAATTACCCTCCTACACTGCCTCAGTATGGCTCTAGTCCAACTAATATTATGAACTGGAAGGTGTCACCTGTCCAGTGATATGGTCGTTAGTTGGGTGCTTTGAGGCAACTAATTATGCTTGATGTGTAAATGTTCACTTCACTGCCGATGCTCGGTGTAACTGGAGACATTTCACGAGACACCAGTCGGAGAAAACAAATATCTCACCAGGTAGTCATCTGGTCGGATCCCAAACAGCTCTCGGAAGTAGCGGAAGGCCACGGGGGCGTAGGTTTTAAACCTAAAGTCTGGGTAGTGGTGGGCTGGAGTGAGGTTACTGCCCTCCCTATATGGAGCAAGATGGGACCAAGAGAAGGATTACAAGAGGATAAGCGGTTATATTGGATCCTTGCCACACACGTGCACATGAACACACCTCCGCTCATACAAACGCACCGGGGGAAGAAGATGCTTTCCACCACATAAAAATCCTGCATCAGCACATCTCTCTCAGGCTTGGAGCTGAGGTTGCCAACAGTGTATCCAATACCCAGCTGGATGGAGCCTTGCAAGGCAGAGGAGGTGGTCTGGAGGCGGAGAACAATGAAGAGAACAATCGAGTGAGGTGTGGGAGGTAGCTACGTGTTAACTTAGCTGATGAAATCGTGACGCCAAGCAGACCTACAAATGGCATTTTAGTCAGTATTTGAAGATAAAGACAAAGAGAGAGAGACAGAAAAAGAGGGAAATCTACCTTCTTGTAGGTTGTCTCTCCGGAGGCATCTACCCTTCTGTGGCCGATCTTTTTCTCATGGGGTGGGCCTGCACCGAATGGGGACGGCATCTGTTACAAGGAAAGGACAGGGGAAATGCAATCGTATACGTAATATATAGGCACTGCATATATTGCGTATTGTCCAATCAGAAGTGTGGAATTGAGCCACGTAGGAAAACAAAACAGACTAAAGAAGGAAAAGAGAAGGTGACAGCAAGTAGCCCCTCACCTCTGTTATCTGAGCCTTCTTGGCTGAATCTGTGGAGAGAGAGAGAGAGAGTGAGAAGGTGCAGGAGGAATAGGTTGAGAAATCTCCACATCGGTACACGATTTAACTGTTAATGATTTAACTGTTAATAATTCAACTGTTAATGATTTAACTGTGGTTTGTTGATTGTTACCCAGACAAATGTAAGCCATCATAACAACATACAGCACAGCACAGTTACCTCAACCTTTTAATCAGGCCATACATTGTCATTTTTGTTTATTTAATTAACATTTATTCAACCAAGTTAGGCCATCTGACCCCCCTTTTTCAAGAAAAAACACCCTCCAGCATGATTTGTTTTCTCTCTTTTTCCTTATGCAAGTTATTTTGTATGTACTGTATATATTTGTTTCAGTATTTATTGTTTATTTCATATTAAAATGTGTCTTTTTTGTTTATGTTTGCACCATTCACCGAGGCAATAAACCATTTTCGGATCCTGATTCTGATAAAGAAATGTATAGTGTGCAATCATCCAGATATAATCTATCATCTATATCTATGAAATCCAAATATCTTCAAGCAAGTGCACAGAAAAGTCAAAATTGGAACGTATATAATTTCATGACAACAGGAAAATACTTGGTGAGATTAAGTTATTGGCTGTCACTCCTCCACGTGGGTCAAGTGCAGATCTGAGTCACGCATGCATCACTTTGCAACAAGTATCATATAAAATATGCTAACGAGAGACTTCTGTAATGTCAATATAGTAAAAATGGACCTACTTAACCAAGTTGGTTCACTGCTAGCTTAGCTACAAGTTAGCATCAAACACAACAAAGCCTGTCAGTTGAATGGCGTTTTGAGCTAACGTTAGCAATCAAACAATCATAGATAGCTAAAACGTTTCTGAAATGATTTTCATCTTTTGTTATTGTTTGTAATGAGAAAATTTTATTATTTTATGGATTTCACAAATTTCAGTATGATGTGTTATACCGTAAAAGGTTTAAATCTGAGCATGCGCGACTCACATCTGCACTCAACTTAAATCGGGTTAGCTCTCTAGCTATGTTTCCATCCACACGTTTTTATCCAAATTAAGTTATATGGAATGAAAAATGCCTTATGGAAACAGTAAAATTCGATGAAATTTCACGAATATCGACTCAAAAGAAATACGTTGGGTTTCATTGAATTTTATCTTGATGATATTCGGCTTTTGCGATAAACGCTGATGGAAGCGTTATTTGGCGAATAAATAATGAATTGCGATTAAGTTTTAGGTCATTTTATGGTTGCAACCCACCACAAAAGAAAGAAGAAGAAGTTTTAGTTCATTTCCCCCAGTATTTCCTCTCTGTCTGCACACATGGGAGGGACAACAAAGACAGATGGAAGTGGACGGAAACAAGAGACTTTTTGAATTTAATTTATCAGGGACTCATGAAGGAAATGGCCGACAAAGGTTAGGACAAGCCGTGGGACGTCCTGCGGAGTCAATGGAGACATATCTCAAAAAAGAGACTCGCAGCGGTGCCGGAGGGACAATAAAAGACAAGTTGCATCTGCATCGTCATAGCGATGTGTTGATAGTGTCATTGTTTTCTTATTATAGCTTGATATGTCGCTATCAGCTGGCACATAAGCACTATTATAACTTGTTTTTTTTACCAAACTTCAGATAATTCGATTGACAAGTGGATGGAAACGTAGCTGTAGACTAGTGTGGATCTGGATAGAATCCAATGAGACCGAGCGTATTTCCTTTGCGTCAATATTCATGAAAAGCCATCAAATTTTACTGTCTCCATAAAGCGTTTTTCATTCAATATCACTTAATTTTGATAAAAACGTGTGGACGGAAACATAGCAATTGTTTATTTAGTGAAAATGCATAATATATTTATTCCACTAGACACAGCTAACAGCTAATTTGGCAACTTGCGTAACATTACCTTGTTCCAAATAAATTCCACTCACCAGCAGAGGAGTTCGGTGCCTACAGGTTACCAAATGTTTTGCTAATCCAGAAAGACATGCAGCAAAATTTCCTGGCTAAACCAAACCCTGACATTCAGTAGTCAGACCGCGGCAGAGTGCTGTGTTTCTATAAAGAGAAGGTGAAAACTCTATTAGTTGACTTCCTCTCTAATCTGATCTAATCTGACTGCTGCCATTGGCTAAGGTCTCCAGATCACATCATCAGCCAATCACACATGAGGATTAAAGAATCTTTCCAACTGAAATAAAAGACGCGACTGGGCCGTATGTGTGCATTAAAGACGAAGAGAGAGCAGGCGGGAAGGAAGTGAATGGGAAAAGAGACAGTTTACAGTACTTTTAAAGTACCACAAACGACTTGGTTTGCATCATCGTGTTAAATGTCAAGTCGTGTGAGGGAGAAGATTAAGAAAGTGCAGCTGACAGAGGCCCGGATAATGAATCCTTAAGCCATGTTAAAGTACTGCACACACTGTAGCAGCGTTTGCCATCACTAAGGCACCACAGGACTCAATAACAGTGACAGGATAATACACGATAATAATGACTCATTGTTGGTGCATGCAAACAAAATTAAGGATTATGCAAATTTTTGTCAATTTATTGTAGATGACGTCCTCAAATGTCTTGTTTTGTCCACAACTCAAAGACAATTAGTTCACTATCATAGAGGAGTGACAAAAACTAGAAAATATTCATATTTAAGAAGCTGGATTGAGATGATTTGTACTGTTTGACTCAAACCAATTGTCAAAAAAACAGCTAATCAATAAATCTTTGCAGCTCTAGTAATATGATCCTCTTGAGCCATGTACACGTGCACCACTACTCGGACTCTTTAGGTGCTTTACAATGGCATCTGCATGGAAAACCTGAGCTACACTAGCGGCCCTGTGAGGCAGCACTTACAGGCACAGCGATGCTTGCTGCTACATGCTAATATCCGCATGCGATGACAATGCTAACATGCTGATGTTTAGCAGGTACAATGTGTACCATGTTCACCATCTCAGTTTAGCATGCTAACACTTACTAATTAGTTCTACAGACAGAGTACAGCTGAGGCTGGTGGAAATGGTGTTGCTTTTGTGGCTCATTTTGTCACAAAGCAAAATATTGGACAAATCAAAATTTCAACACGACGATGGTGATGGAAAAAGCTTAGGATCACCAAATTTATTTCAAGTCATCAAGTTTTTGGCACATGGAACTAACTTAAAGGAGAATTCCGGTCAATTCCAACACATAGCTCTGTTGTTTGTATATTTGGAGGTCTGTCAATAGAGAGAAAAACTAACCAATCGGTGCTGCCTACACCGTGTTATCCTCCTGCTAGAGTTAGCACCCAACAGGTTTAAACAGGGCAAGTTATAAACATGTTTTTAGGCAAGGCAGCTTTATTTTAGCCTCTTAACATGTTCTAAATGTCATTAAAAGTGCCTACCCATGTGAGGTGATTCCTTTAGAGAGAACACAGTGAATCTGACTGCTGGAGATGTGAAAGAAATGCATGAAAGTTGTGCTAATTCAGCTCTGTTTAGTTCCTGTGTTGAGACAGCAGTTAGAGAGCTCAGGGACCGTCTACAAACTACAACACCGAAAAGAGATTAAACAAAAATATTTAATGATTAAATAAGGTATAGTGTCTCCAAACTTACCTTAATCATAACTTGTCTCCTGCTAGATGTACTACAGCACTTACTTTTAAACAATAAGCATATGCTTATTTTTGAAAATATGCTCGTATCTCTTTTCTATGTTGTAGTTTGTAGACGATCCCTTGCAGTATCAACACTGGAACTAAACACAGCTGATTTATTCACAACTTGTATGCCTTACTGTGAAATCTACAGCAGTCGGTCACTGTGTTCACTCAGAAGGAATCACTTCACATGGGGAGGCACTTATAATGACATTTTGAACATGTTAAGAGGCTAAAAATAGGTTTAAAACTTGCCCTGTTTAAGCCTGTTGGGTGCTAACTCTAGCAGGAAGATATCTCAGTGTAGGCAGCACCGATTGGTTTCATTTTTCTCTCTACTGACAGACCTCCAAATTTACAAATAATAGAGCTATATATTGGAATCAACCGGAATTCTCCTTTAAGAAATGGAGGAGACAATTGGACTACACACATTTAACAAAATTAACATTTAAAATATAGTAGCAAAATTCAGCATGTAACTGCACAGACATAAATAGGTGTATCCTCATCATATCATTGATTGTTTCTTGTGGTCCCTGTTGTGACAGGACACACACGGCTGGCTACACCTGTAGCCTGCAGATTAACGTTGCTTCACAACCTGGCAGGCAGGACAATGAGAAGGAGGGTATCCAGGGACAGGCGTTCACACAAAGAATCTCTGTGGGATTAGGGTCACATCAGAATAATGTGCCACTGAGCTGCAAGCAACAAACAGGACAAACACACCGTAGCATTTCTGAATACCGTGCAAGAAATCTGTGAAATGGTTTGTTTTGAACAGATTATTTACTGAAACCTCGTATAGATCATAGTCTTGTAATGAAACATTTTAAGAGCAGTATGTTTTAAGGCCAGTGTGGTTGTCATAGTAAAGAGGATTAGATCTCTCCCTCATCAGCTGAGAAAGTGGTGGCCTGTTGCGGTGACATTAATGTGACAGTAAACACAAGAGTAGGTTCATGCCCTGAAGCTCTCTGCACACATGTATAATAATCTGGTGGATTTAAAAATCATATGTGCACAAACAACCAACAGGACTGCGTATACGTGAGCGTGCACATGTTGGACCTCATAAAGTGCTGATTATTACATTGGCTTAATTTCATCAACATTTACACATAAATATCATAAAACTCTCATGCATGTCCAGTCGTATTTGTTGCCATCACATCCACAGCGATGCTTAAAACTGATTCCCACTAGAGATTAGTGTGTGGTTTATGCTATAATTCCATATCAGGTTATGTAAAGCACTCTTCAGATTAAGAAGAGGAAGAAGACACATGGAGGTTGAGGAGAGAAGAAAAATGACACCATCAAGCGCAGTTGTCATACAAAGGTATAGCTCCTGCTGATACTGTGTATACAATTATGTATGTGTGAATTCCCTACCAGTTAATAGCTCCACACTCATTCAGGTAGGCTCCAGCTTTCATGTCTCAGCAGCTCTGTATGAGGTCTAGTGGGACTGTGTGTACGCACATCATCCCTAATGTGCACTTTGTCTGACACTATGGGCTATTGGGCAGCAGGGACTTGAATATTGACACTGTTATCTAACCAAGCAATGTATTATTCATTTCCACCGCTTAGTTTCCTTTAAGTACAATTTTTCTGGATCTGCTTTGGTGGCAAAAAATATCATTTTTCTTCTTCTGTAGTCTTGTCTTTTAAGTCCAAGTGCCTGGCTACAGTCAGATATGACTACACGGTAGGATGCCGCCCACTTATGTCCAACTTCTGTCACCATAGTGCACCTGCTGTCAAAGATAGCGGGGTTTGAATGAGACCACCAAAACGATGGGACTATTTGGCTATTTATTATAAACGACTAACGCTGAATGAAAGACATACGAACCAGTTTCCCCCAGGTCAAGTTGTAGACAGAGGCCAGCGGTCGCTTCCTCACTCGTCCTCCCGTCCTCCCGGGTTTCCGCAGTCCCCCCGTCCATCTCCTGGACCCGGACGGCTCCTGACGACGACGCGAAGCCGTAACCTTCCTCAGTGAGAACAAGACGAGGCGGTATGGGTTTCGAAACAACGTAGAAATTCGGTCATTTCACCTTCGTCAATATTTACAGCAACAATTAGGCTACATAACTCCGCGAATGTATGTTTGTCGATGTATATTTAGGCAAACCTTACGCAGAGATGCGTTCAGGTTCAGGCAGCCAGCGGTGCTACTGATCATCTCTGCCGCCGCTATTGTGCGTCATCATTCTCACGCAACGGCTGACACAGCATCATCTTACTAAGCTCAACATTATTGGAGAGGTCTCGTGTAACGCTGTAAAGGAAGAACCCATTTTTTACATTTTAATTGTAAATTGGTTATGTAGGCTATTGATCATGCAGCATAGTATGGAATCCTATTTCCGCTTAAAAAGAAGAAAAGAACTTGTTGAAAAAGACTTGATGAAAATGTGAAATACTTCAAGGCCTACGTTATGAGAAGCCAAACGTTTGAGATTCTTCGTCATATTGTTTTGTCAGGGTCTAATTGTTCTTCCATCGTTTGCAGTGTAAAGGATAAAGTTAGAGAACTTGGCAACTTGGTTCTTTTCACTTTGTAGACTACATTTCCGAATAATCACTAGTGTAACCGAGCCTCGTTTTGTCGGTGCACACCACTGGTCAGATGAACATGAAATCTATGACATTTGCATACCATATAATTTATATATAAGGAGGATAGAGTTTCCAATAATGCATGAATAATTCAATATTTACTTTGGTTTGCATGTACCAGTTCTCTTGAGAAAATGTCCATATTCCCTATAACTACTACTGAGTTACTTCCAGGAAACTTCCTCGGAAATTACTTAGATACTTGTATTACAGAATCTTAAAATACAGTTTAGGACATACTGTATTACATTATATGAACTAAATGGACTGAGTCAGATTTACATTACCAAGGAAGGAAACATAATCATTACTTGAAGACTAATCATAAAGTGGTTTAGATTTTGCAATGTAAAACCTTGCACTAGCAAGGTCTTAGTGGTCCCCTAATACTGTATCTGAAGTCTCTTTCATATAGACCTTAGGGGTCCCTTAATACTGTATCTGAAGTCTCTTTATATAGACCTTAGTGGTCCCCTAATACTGTATCTGAAGTCTCTTTTATATAGACCTTAGTGGTCCCCTAATACTGTATCTGAAGTCTCTTTTATATCGACCTTAGTGGTCCCCTAATACTGTATCTGAAGTCTCTTTTATATAGGCCTTAGTGGTCCCCTAATACTGTATCTGAAGTCTCTTTTATATAGACCTTAGTGGTCCCCTAATACTGTATCTGAAGTCTCTTTTATATAGACCTTAGTGGTCCCTTAATACTGTATCTGAAGTCTCTTTATATAGACCTTAGTGGTCCCCTAATACTGTATCTGAAGTCTCTTTTATATAGACCTTAGTGGTCCCCTAATACTGTATCTGAAGTCTCTTTTATATAGGCCTTAGTGGTCCCCTAATACTGTATCTGAAGTCTCTTTTATATAGACCTTAGTGGTCCCCTAATACTGTATCTGAAGTCTCTTTTATATAGACCTTAGTGGTCCCTTAATACTGTATCTGAAGTCTCTTTATATAGACCTTAGTGGTCCCCTAATACTGTATCTGAAGTCTCTTTTATATAGACCTCAGTTGTCCCCTAATACTGTATCTGAAGTCTCTTTTATATAGACCTTAGTGGTCCCTTAATACTGTATCTGAAGTCTCTTTATATAGACCTTAGTGGTCCCCTAATACTGTATCTGAAGTCTCTTTTATATAGACCTTAGTGGTCCCCTAATACTGTATCTGAAGTCTCTTTTATATAGACCTTAGTGGTCCCTTAATACTGTATCTGAAGTCTCTTTATATAGACCTTAGTGGTCCCCTAATACTGTATCTGAAGTCTCTTTTATATAGACCTCAGTGGTCCCCTAATACTGAAGTCTCCTTTATATAGACCTCAGTGGTCCCCTAGTACTGTATCTGAAGCCTCTTTTATATAGACCTTAGTGGTCCCCTAATACTGTATCTTAAGTCTCTTTTATATAGACTTTGGTGGTCCCCTAATACTGTATCTGAAGTCTCTTTTATATAGACCTTAGTGGTCCCTTAATACTGAAGTCTCTGTTATATAGACCTTAGTGGTCCCCTAATACTGTATCTGAAGTCTTTTATATAGACCTCAGTGGTCCCCTAATACTGTATCTGAAGTCTCTTTTATATAGACCTTAGTGGTCCCCTAATACTGTATCTGAAGTCTTTTATATAGACCTCAGTGGTCCCCTAATACTGTATCTGAAGCCTCTTTTATATAGACCTTAGTGGTCCCCTAATACTGTATCTTAAGTCTCTTTTATATAGACTTTGGTGGTCCCCTAATACTGTATCTGAAGTCTCTTTTATATAGACCTTAGTGGTCCCTTAATACTGAAGTCTGTTATATAGACCTTAGTGGTCCCCTAATACTGTATCTGAAGTCTTTTATATAGACCTCAGTGGTCCCCTAATACTGTATCTGAAGTCTCTTTTATATAGACCTTAGTGGTCCCTTAATACTGAAGTCTCTGTTATATAGACCTTAGTGGTCCCCTAATACTGTATCTGAAGTCTTTTATATAGACCTCAGTGGTCCCCTAATACTGTATCTTAAGTCTCTTTTATATAGACTTTGGTGGTCCCCTAATACTGTATCTGAAGTCTCTTTTATATAGACCTTAGTGGTCCCTTAATACTGAAGTCTCTGTTATATAGACCTTAGTGGTCCCCTAATACTGTATCTGAAGTCTTTTATATAGACCTCAGTGGTCCCCTAATACTGTATCTGAAGTCTCTTTTATATAGACCTTAGTGGTCCCCTAATACTGTATCTGAAGTCTTGTTCCATCAATGAGCATTCCGTAGTATGTGCCACTTCTGTGTCTGTAGCTTTAAATGCTATTGAAGAGCAGAGAGGGGGCAAAGTGGATGGTGGGGGTGTGGCCTTGACCAACTCTCTCTTTCTTATGGGTGAATCACTTCACATGGGGAGGCACATTCTCTGGCAAAGCAGACATAGGGGAGGTAACCTTTCCCCTTATGACATCATAAGGGGAAGATTCCAGATTGGCCCATCTGAGCCATACACACAGTAACCATTCACAAAGCCAGAAGTTGAGCATTACTATAGCTTAAATTAATTATTTTAATAAGTGCATGTAAATTTACAAATTAATGTCCTGGACAGCATTTATTTCCAATTTCATCACATGGTAAGTCATGAGTTACAGATACAATAATGGGCCCTTCCACAAGTTAAGTGCAAATAATAATAGTCATCAGTAGCTTGTCAGAAATCTGTGAAATATATGGCATTCTATGTCCTTAAATTAAACGGACATTGACACATGAACAAACTTGTCACTTAACATTCAGAAAGGATTAGATGGTATTTGTTTTGGAAAGAGGAATGGCTGAGTTTGCAGTAAGATGTGAAGGGTCGCTAGTTTGCATAACTAATGAATGTCCACTCATGTGGTCACATGGGTCTGGCATGGGTGTGTTCTGTGGGTTAGTTGCACGCTAGGGGTCATCAGGCCCGCCTTCCCCAATGTTGGGTTTACAGACAGGCCGTCACTGGTCCAGACACACACACACACCAATACCCTGAAGTCCATGGGAGAGGTCAGGAGTCAAACAAACACATGGGGGACAGTAGTATTACATGTACGTAGGCAGGTCCTTCTCCACCACCTGCAAAGAGAAATAAGTAGAAATCTTACTATGACAAAGATGGCGTATGGGGAATGGCAACAATGTAGCACCATGGACAGAGATGGACTGTTCTCTACAAAGCTCAACAACATATGGATAAAGAAGAAACATCTGACCTATGGATCATTAATTACCATTTCCACTACCCTTTGTATTCATTCATTTTATACAGCCTGCTTTCTTATTTCAATCATCATTAGGGCTAGGTATTGTTAAAAATGTTCAATACTGTTACCCGAACCGATGCAGATTTTATAAAATCCATTAAAAAATAAAACCCTCAACATTACATTTTCCCTGCTCCTTAACATCGTTGTGATGCACACTGTAGTCAAGCTTCCACACACACACACACACACACACACACACAGTGTGTAATGTAGAGTTTTTCCTGCATTCCTCTATGACGTGTAACCAATCAACAGCATCATTAGATCTTGATACAATCACGCTGCGTGAGTATTGGCTCGCTGCAGCTGATGAGATTTACTTCTAGGTATTGAACTTTGGTATTGAATGACAAGGCATTTTCAATACTACATACGCAATTTGGTCTGTACCTAAAAAGGATCAAGGTTCTCAGCACAGTATTAGCAAAAAAGGTTGAACTATATCAAAAACAGCAGAAAGCTATTGTGTGCACCAAAATCCTATGACGACAGGTGCCACCTTCACAGCATCAGGACAACATCAGAAGCACAGCGAGCGCCACTTACGCTGGGATCATCGGTTGGCCCGTATCTCTTCACCACTGCTCCTTCTCGATTTATCAGAAACTGTTGAGGAATAACAACAAATCAGCACATGTATTTTTCCTTTGGCTGAGGCAACATTTTACTGAACATGCTCATTAAAAAGGGGAAAGTGCCAACTCTATTAGCAAGTTACCTTTGTGAAGTTCCATTTGATGTTACTGTGGACAGAAAACAAAAATATATATAACACATTGTGTTGTTTCATCCTTCAGTCATGGAGCACAGCCTCATTTTAAATTGGTTACAACGGATCAATATAGTGACCAGTTTATAGGGGGACAATTATTTAATTCATAGAGGCACTTTGAAAGCTCCTCCTGCAACATGATTTGGAACTATCAATTTGTATGCCCAGTATATGACACTCATAATTTAAGCAAAATATGGTGAAATGCACTGCTTCGCGCTCTGTGTTAGTGTGCTGATTTTTGTGCCACCAACAGCACCTATAAAGCATGCATCGAGTGGATGTTTTATACGCCATACTTTTAGACAGACAACAGAAGAAGACAAATGCTGGTTTTTCCACAGGCAGGTTATTAAGGGTACTTTCTTTACAACACAAATTTTATTGCTATAGCAGCATGTACTGGAAGGACTAAATTGATTTAAATTCACAGAGCTGCTAGTGTAAATGCAACACAAGCTCACAGTTGTTGTTGTAGTCATGAGTTGACCATGACAGTTAATCTCTTAAACTGAAACATTTTACAACCTCACCCAAAGCGAATGAGGAAAAAAATAAAAAAGAGGAAGAAAGTACTTGATCAAGATGTGTATGACACAGTGTTTCCTTCTGGGGTAAAAGTGAAAAACTTAACACTTGAAAAGAAATTACATTTCATACAATATATCAAAACATTATGTGTATCACCATCCATTTCTAACTTTTAAGTGATTACATGTTGCTATTGCTCTCAATTGACTTTTTTACATTTATTTATATTTTTGTTAGTTTTGGCCATCAGTTATGATTACATTTGAATCACCTAATTAATTGATGAGATATGGGAGATATAATGACTAAGAGTGTTACAAAACTGTTTGCACACACTAAAATGGCATTGGTGAGTAAATTATGACAGAAATTATGGCTATAACTATGAAAAAGACCAAAGGTTGTAATCTTAATTTCCCACTTTTAATTATGTGGCTTTTCTTGCAGGCTGACATGAATATAAACACCCCCCCCACACTTTTAGAAAACAAAAATGTATTCAACTTCTCACACATAACTACATTACATGACAGAGCACATCAACTGTAAGCTAACACATAATGCTAATTATTAATGTAGTGAAAACAAAACCTTGTTTAAGATATAGTGCACAGGGTAGTTATTCTTATTACCTCTCAGTGATAAATTCATGTTCCACTAAAAGCTGTTACTCATTTTCTGTACAAAATGTCAAGAAAGTTTTGATAAGTAAATGGAAAAATAGGACAATGACTCACTTTCCCAGAGTTCCCTTGCCTTTGGGCTGTGCCTTCATCCACTTCCACAGAGGGTGAGCGTTGTCTCCATTAACATCAATCTTACTGAAGAGGTCAAACTCAGCGTTGTAACCTTTGGCAAACTCTTTTATCTCTGCATCAGTCCCTGGCTCCTGGATCACACATACAAAAATGAAGTTAGAAAATTGGAAATATAGGTTATAAACATAAAGTTGTGTTGTCATTAGTTTTTTCTTCTTACCTGTCCTCCAAACTGGTTACATGGGAAGCCCATGATGCGTAAACCTTGCTCAGCGTAGGTGGCGTGCATTCCAGCTAGCTGAGTGTAGTTTACCTTGGTCTTTCCTCATTTAGAGGCCACATTTACAATGATGCACACGTACCCTCTGGCAGGGGAAAAACAGAACAAACAAGAGGGTGAAATAAGGAAACTATTCTGCAAACTACTGCTTATTTGTGATGTGTAAACATGACAACTGGAAGAAATGTTCAACTCTACTGCTGTTCTTTCAAACTCTATGAATGAAAGTCATTCATTTTTTTATTAGGCCCATACGGATACATGCAACATGATTTATTTTACCTGTATTTCTCAAGAGATACATCATTGCCGTCAATATCCTTGGCAGAGAATTCGTAGATTGACTTGGCACTCTGCCAGTCTCCAACCTGAGCACACTGCATAGAGGTGAAGGATTGAAATGGTGTAGGTGAGTTATAGAGTGTGATTGATACAGCTGAAGGCAGAGGTTTGTTAGGGCCTAAGTCCATGAAAGCAAACCAAGGACAAAGGTAAGCTCAGGCCTGAGAAATAAGCAAGACTAATCCGATAAACAGGGTTAGCCCACATGCCAAGACAACTTAAAAGTAAGGAAGTTGCACTTTGTACATTTACTGAAGTACTGTAGGAGTAGGACTCTTAGATAAGAGGCAAAATAGAAATACACATGAGAAAATGTGGTTCAAAGTGTAAAAGACCTAATCCCAGTGGTCTGCTATATATTTCAGAGAAAATATATAACTTTTTACTCAACTCCTCTAGGCTACTGTTACTTTTAATACTTGAAGGACATTTTCCTGATGATACTAAACGTTACATACTTTAACTTAAGTAACATTTTCAATGCAGGACTTTTACTTATAACAGAGTATTTTACAGACTGGTATAAAGGATGTGAATACATTTTCCACCACTGGAATTTACATGAGTAAGTGTATCAGGAAAGACAGCACATTAAAAACAAAGATCTGATAATGGTAAATCGTTGGTCAATTGCTGTTTTACTGCATTGCATAAAAACGAGGAAATAAAAGGAGAACACAATAGAGATTTAATCTGACGTCGGTTTACATGACCTGGCTTGAAGACTATTACCACGAATTATTAGCTAGCAATTTACTGTATCTTGGCGTCACATCCATAGACAATTATAATTACATCAGAGCTACCGTTAACGCTACAGCACCGCCAGCTAACTAGCTATACTAGCTAACTAACAACAGTCACGCTTTCAATAACAGGAAAATACCGAGAATTTTTCAGTTGTATTTGCGTGACACCGCAGCTAAACGTTACTGAAATCCAAAAGCTAACAGTAACGTTAACGCTACGCCTCGGGCTTTTCCACGAAGCTAGCTAGCTAGCTGTTAGTGGCTGCGTCGACATCGGACCCATTATTCCGTCACACCGCATTTAAAAATAGAAAACCTAAGCCTGACCTACATTTAGTTAAGCATGCAGACAGCAGCGGCCACACACATGTTTTAACCACGGTACACATAAAGAGAAAGAAATGTATTATCGTGCTCTACGCACTTACCATGGTTCTTTGTACTCCTCTGCTGCCTAACAAACCTAACAACACTGTTGCTCTCCAGAGCCGCATGGCGGCTACACTGACGACTGCTGTCATTTAGCTAACACCGCCCACTAAGGGACGGCAGCATCGCACCACTGTTACCCGTCACCACCCCACAGTAGAAGAAAGGTTACCACCGTCCACTTGCCCTTTCCAGTTTATTTTATTTTAATTGTATTAGCATTTTCAATGGCCACAAACATATAAGTTATAGAGTATTTTTGTTTTAGCTTTGGAAATTAAACTTTTGTGATGTGTTGGTGTTACACGGCACTTGGCCTCTTGGGGGCAGCAGATTAGATAGATAGATAGATAGATAGATAGATAGATAGATAGATAGATAGATAGATAGATAGATAGATAGATAGATAGATAGATAGATAGATAGATAGATAGATAGATAGATAGATAGATAGATAGATAGATAGATAGATAGATAGATAGATAGATAGATAGATAGATAGATAGATAGATAGATAGATAGATAGATAGATAGATAGATAGATAGATAGATAGATAGATAGATAGATAGATAGATAGATAGATAGATAGATAGATAGGCAGGCAGGCAGGCAGGCAGGCAGGCAGGCAGGCAGGCAGGCAGGCAGGCAGGCAGGCAGGCAGGCAGGCAGGCAGGCAGGCAGGCAGGCAGGCAGGCAGGCAGGCAGGCAGGACAGACAGACAGACAGACAGACAGACAGACAGACAGATAGATATGTAACAGCAGCAGTAGACACATACTAAACCACACGGAACAAAGGATAGTGCTAAGAATTAAAACACAAGAATTACAACAAGAGTCAGTGGGATTGATCAGATAAATGGGGGTAAGGTCACAAGGACACAAGTCAAGACAACTAAAGGCAAGGAAGTTGCACATTGGCACATGCGTCATCATAAATGTCCCCACCCTGAATCTTACATACAAGGCTCTTTAGCTGCTCTACTAAGTTACTAACTTTGTCTGTCTTTTGTTTGTATTGAACAGCCAGTGTGATGGGGGGTTTTAGGACAATGAGAGGCCAGACAGATAGACTGTCTTCCTTCTCATAGCAGCCTGATTAGGATGTCTGTGTGCTCACCCAGTCCCTGGGGAGCAACCATGTGACAGGATGACTTGAATATGGCATTTGACTACTTGCCTAAACATGTTTGTTCTATAGGAAAGAGTCTTGGAACATACAGCAACAGAGAGCCAGCATATACACTACACTCATATTTGATGTAGGCTTTTTGCACTCCTCTCTGGTAACACTGAGGAAGCAAAGGTTCTTGTGAAAAGCAGCCGTTTCATTTTTTACATATACATAACTATTTGCATGGGATAATAATGTAAAATGTATTCATTTTGAAGACATGTCCTGATCTGGGGCGCCTAGAGAGGGAGAGTGTGGGGCAGTAGGGGAGTGGTAACAGCTGCAGTGACCAAGTTCAACCTTTGTGGGTCGGTGCATTTATGTAGGCTATACTGTACATAAACACATTAAATAATATGTCTTATTTCACCTAATAGGAAATCAATATCTTCTTGACCACTGAACGTCTACAGACTTACTCAGCAGGTATGTACATACAAGAATGATGACTGATTTTTCTTTTTTGTATTCAGGTTTTTGTCTATATTTTTTTTTCAAAGTGATACCAAATATAATTGTACTGTATTGCCTTTTTTGAGTTACTTAGCATACATGAATACATATTGAACAACAACAAAGTGGGATGTTCATGATCAGCTTGAAATGTCATCAAAGCTTTAGTTTTATTCTTCTTCCAACAGAGGGCACTATCTAACTGTAGGAAAGATTGCCACACAGAGTTCATAGCATTCATAACTTTAGATGAAACATGAAAGTTATGTTGAGAAAGAAGGATGAGATTAAGAGTTAAGAAAGATGTGTGGTTTAGAGAGTTGATTTTTTTATTAAGAGAGGATAAAATAGACGTTTGCCTGTAGGAGGGACTTGCAAATTTAAAGCAGTCTGATGATTTGGATGTGCTTTTTTTGTTATACACACATTTGTTCAAATCCATCAAAACCACAGGATCTTATTTTCTTTTTATTGCACTCAAATTGCTGCACATAAATTAGGACAAGGACTAATTCATTCTCATGCCCTTGTTCTGGGATGTTGCTTTGAAATAGATTCCAGTGGTCTGACGTCCATCTGGTGCCACAATTAAAGTCCCCATGAAGCAGCATTTTGCTTCTTTAATTGGATGTATTCCCTGCTGAACCTGGATGCTGGAGTGTGACCTAACACAGAAAGCAGAAAGCATCACTTAAAGGTGTAAACCAACAGGTTATCAGTTGGTGCATACTGTTGGCTAAGTTTGAGTTTCAAGAGAGGTTAAATTGGAACTTAAAAGCTAAAAAATATGAATAAGATATTAATATAATTGTTATTTATTTCAGGAAGTAGACAAGGTACAAAATACCATAGATACCTGAAAAAGCTTCAGAAAAGACGGTGGAATAACATACTTCAAAGATGAAAATATCAAAGTATTTGAACATTAAAAAAAACATATTACTTTAAGATAGCCACAGTCTGTTAGGGAACGCTTACTTTTAGCACGATGAGATGGCAATAGGATTTATGATTCACATGTTGTCAGACCCCATCATCGCTGAAGTTTACGTTGTAGGAAACGTGATTTGACCAGACTGACATGCACTGCACTCTGGATCACGAGGTGTTTGGGTGATGTTGAGGTCTTGTGAGGAAGAGGCTTTTAACTGAAACTACCACAAGTTACCAGTTGAATGCCCCTACAACAGTTAACATATAGCCAATTAAAATTTAAATGAAAGGGGTTCTGCTGTAAAAGACATCAATGCAACAGATGTGGTGTGTGTGTGTGTGTGTGTGTGAGAAGAAAGTAGACGCTGTAATTAGTAGTTGCTCTGTATGTACTGTCAAAGTGCAACTTTTTGCCTATTAATTATACACCGTGAAACTGACACCACTTGTGTTAAATGCATAATGTGAGGTTGAACAAATACCCTAAAATAACGTTAAAATGTACGTGCACTTGTTGCACACACAAACATAAATGCACATGTGCACAGACTCACTTCAATTAAAACGGCATGTCATCCTCAAAGCTGTACTGGACATTATTTATTTGCTTGTCTATTTACTTTATCACAGCCCACTGGTGGTAATTAAGTGCACTTTTTACCTATCTAAGGCAGAACTGGGCAACAATGCAACAGCTGTTACAGGTCAAATTTGCAAAACCTTCATGAACGCTGCAGGGATGTGTATTGAGAAGCAAAATTAGGACATGTTAAAACAAAAAAATTAAATTGCACACATACTGCAAGCATTAGCACAAGTTTAAGACAAAAATGAGAAGACAAGATGCAGAGAATTGAAAGTGTGCATTTGTTCTGTCCACACACAGCTTGTAACGTGTATGGTAATGTGTATGGTTGACATCAAGGTCTGCAAGTCTGGGTTACCTCTGATCTATATTACTGAAAAATAGCTGCATATTTATCATGCTGTAATGAGTGAGCCCTGTTCCGAATGGCAGATTTATTGTCGCTTTCTTTCATCATAGAGGTATGCTGAGTCAGTTAACCCAGTCTAAATGATGAGAAATCATATTTACAAAATAGGGTTATAATGAATAGGAACAGATGGAAAACAACAAGTTTCATATAAAAAAAAAAAACGTTGCCTAGAAACAACCTCTGCTAAACCTGACTCCCCCAACCACCACACACACACACACACACACACACACACACACACACACACACACACACACACACACACACACACACACACAGACACCATGGACACCACCATGGGAGATAAGATCAGATGCTTCAAGAAAAGTTAGGGTTATTTTTCACTGTTCCTAAGCAACAACTTTGCTGTTTACTTGCCTTTGCCATATCTCTGGCGGCTCCGCTGGAGATTAATAGTCAGAGACAGAAACTAAGTTGACCACAAAACTTTTAATCAATTTCTCAGAAGTTTGCTCTATAATCCAGAGCAGAGTTAAAATTGGCCTTACCTTACCTTTTTTTTTCCAGGATAACTATGCTTTGTGACATAAACATTTTTGCTGAATTACTGATCAGAAAAAATCAAGTCAAAATTTATTTAACATCAAATGTTCAGGTTTGTGACTTTGAATGAGTGCAAGCACTCCTACATTAACAAAATGAATACATTTCCCAATTTAGCAACACAATATTGCAAAGGTTATATTTTACCCGCAATGATGGCAATAAATTTGCTATATGAGGAGCCTAATTATGCCTGCCATTGTATCCCGACACCTTTAGCGGCATATAGCTGGTCTTGTAATTATTATCCAGGTATCCACGTTGCTCTCACATCATAATTATATCAGGATTATGCCAAACAGCCCCGCTGATCTGAACACCTACACCACATTCTTGCATGTTTTAGAAAAAGAAACAAAAGGAGTGTCGTAAAAAAAACAGATGGCAACCTATATTTGCATTGGCATAGATGCTATTACATTTAACCCTCACACTCTGAGGGGCTTGGTTGGCAAGGCAACAGATTCTGCAGTCTGTTTCACATGACTGCATCTCAATAGTCCAGATCAGCCTCCTCATCTCTCCATCTTTCTTGAGTAACACAAGTAAGACCAGGCAGGCGCTCCAGGTGTTTAAAGTGTCAGTGTTACGCTGACAGGCAACTGGCGGCTCCTTACATCGCATACCCATATCTCTCAAATTCATCCCCAAGATAAATTTAATACCTTTAGCTGCCACTGCCTGCTGCTGGTAACCATTTGTGTCTTAAATAAATCAAATAGTATGTATATTATTTGTGTAGATATTTCAACCTATCTTCCAAGTGTTACGTTCCTAAATTTCTCCAACTTTTTATTTCCAAAAAAGTTGTTTCCCAAACCCTTAATTGATATAATCAAGTGTAGTGGAAATGCACTCTCTTACTCAAGAAATCTTTAAATGTGCAGTTGCACATCATCTCTTTGGTGATACTTTTCAGATAAACCAAAGAATTAGGTATTCCTATATGTTTTGATTCAACTTTTCCTACTTCCTAAACTGAGCTGTAATCCATTTAAAACACATGGGATTATTTGAAAAGCTGAAAACTGGGCTGTTTTTCTCAGCTCCAAAAAAGTTGATGTTGTTTTTTTGCAGATTCATGGTTTTGACATGGTGACAATGTGCGTCTATCACACTACAAATGTAACCAAGACTTTAGAAATCTTGCAGAAATGAGAATCCAGATGGAATCTATTTTTTGTATGACATATACTGTGTTTGTATCATGGGAAGAAATATCAAAAGCCAGATACAAACAGAGGGCAGTGTAAATGACTGGTGCCCACTTCATTGATCTTCCAATCCTTGATTACTTAGCCACAGAAGTTAGTGAATGCAACACATTTACCATCTACTATCACACTGAACTTACAGGGTAGAAAATGCAACAAAAAAACATGACAGCAACAGCCAGGACTGTTTTCCTGCAAAATAGTCATGCGAGAGAAGACTCTGATTGGACAGATAGTCTAGCAGAGATCTGAGGAGCAGTTAACCATAGTCCACACAAATCCACCAAATATAAAATAATGCATTGGGGGGAATTTCCTGCAGCACTTGAGCAATCCCGGAAGTGGAACATGAAGGATATAGACTAAGATTAGGATAGCAGACTGGTCAGGGGATAGGACCTGAACAAATTGGGTTCAATTTGATGATCACTTTGAGTGGAGTTTAGCACCGCCCACAACGATTCTAATTGGTTTAAAGAAATGCCATTAAACCAGAGTACGTTTTCCTCCCATCCCAAATGCTATGTGGAGTAGCCAGTAGTCAGCGCTCTTTGGATGAGGGTCTGACTAGCCTTAACTTCTCGAGGTCAATGCCTAACCCCAACCAATCAGGCTGCTTCTTGCCCAGAAATTGCGTAAGATAACGGTCCTTTCAGGGACCATTGTAGTTGAGTTTAGCCAGAAAAAGTGAGCTTCATGCAGTGATGACAATGTTTAGGCACCAAAACGACTGTTTTTTTGTTTGTTTGTTTTTTAGAACATCTTTATTAAGTTTCCAAAGGGCACATAAAAAAAAAAAAATTAAATAAAATAAAATAAAATAAAATAAAATAGAAGGTTTGCACACTTGAGGAATACTCAACGTAGTCAGTCAAAATGAGTTACTGTAGCCATTGCATGTCATCTGGAAATATACTCCGAGATCTCAGACCATGCTAGACCATAGAGGCCACTCCGAAGGGTCCGTGCACCATCTTCCCCAATATAGTCCAAGAAGGGGTCCCAGATTTTGAAAAAGCAAAAAGGCATGTCTCTGAGCCAGAAGCTAAAGAAAGCTTCTAATGGGAGAAGCTCTTCAAGTCCATTGTGAAATCGTGGGAACAGAGTCTGAGATCCACAGGAGAAGGATGCATCTCCTCGCGTTAAAGAGAAGCACCTCCAGGAGGAGCTAAGACCCATTGCTTTAGGATTTAACCCCAGAATACAATTAGAGATAGATTTCTTGAATATAACATCAATTTCTTTACATATTCTGACCCAGAACTCATTAATAAAGGGGCATTCAAACACACAGTGGAAATATGTACTTTCAGCCAACTTACATTTGTTACAATATTTCAAAACGACTGGTTAAGTATAGGAAAAAGATTGCCATTTGGATTAAAACCCTCACGAGGAATGATAGTTTCCTGGGTCAAAGTACTTTGCTCTCTGGCTTAAAAGCGCTGTGTTTTATGTTAACATAACATTATTTCATTTTGAGATTGTTTTCACTTGGGTATTGAAGTTCATAAATAAGTGTTCTGGCATGGCCGTCCGAGCGGCACTACATCCATGGTGTCTGAAGGGGGATTTTATTCTTGAATGTTTTGGTTTGTTGTGCATGATCAAAAAACTTTTTCACAAATTGCACCCCGCTCATGACTACTTCGGCGAAGGTGGAGGAACCGAGGCGGTCTGGTAATTTTGGATCTCACCTGATTGGCAGATCAGTTTGCAGGCTCCACGACTCACATTCACACAATGCCACTAAAATAGCTGGAACAAGCTCCAAGCTTGTTATAGAAAATTGACTTCAAGGAACAGGCAGCTGCATCTGTTTCATAAAGTCAATTAATAGCTGAATGTGGCAAGTCACAAAGGTTTGGTAGTCTGACGAGATACAGTATTACTGGTTCAAAAAGAGAACATGAGTCATGATAAACAATGTCCAAAGTGCCTCAGTTGGAAATTCACTTGTTAGGACACATGGCATTTTAGCACTTTTAAGACGTGTAATGTGCTGCTGGCTATCGCAGCGCTGCACCTCCGCTCTAGATGAGCTTTCAAAAGGGAAGATGAGTGTATCGAGAGTAGGAGACCTCTGTTCACCTGCTGCCTTACAGCAAGACCCACCTCAGCAGCTGTCTTTAAAAGAGGCCCTTCTCTTTAATGTCCGACTATTATTTTTCTTTTACTTCCCTGAATATTGCCCCCAAGTCTTTTTTATCTGTTTTTCTGTCTTCTCGTCTCCCTCCCCCTTCCCGCTTTCTCTCTTTGTGGTCCACACCCTGCTGTGTTTCCCGTCTTTCTCACAAGCAAATTAGTTTCTCCGTGATGGTTTCTCCTCCCCCCACCTGCACATAAGCCACATGCAAGTGCAGGAAACACCCGTGCAAAGAAATGCTCAATTAGCCTTTGTGCAAGGAACAGCCGTGATGTCATATGACGGCTCATATGACTCTGTAACAATGTGTTAAAACAATGGGATCTGCTGTGATGTATAAAAAACAACAACATATAAGCAGTGTACACAAAGTCGATTTATTGCAGGGCTTCCTTTTTTTCTGCTGCTTGCTTCTACTGAGCCTGCAAACACACGACAAAGCCTTAATATGTACTTCAGATTAAAAAAATAGCTTATGAATATTATAGCTGCAGAAGATATCTAAGTTTGCGTTTGTTCTAACCAGGGTCCTGTCTTAGATGAGATACATGGGATAGTGGGGGGAAAGTAATCTTAGTACATTTCCACCTCTACTCATCCTCTTTGCAATATTCTCAGACCTTTCTAGATATTCCAACAGGAATTACCTTGGTAAATATCAAAAAGACCCTTGAGGCCCTTTCAGCTCACCAGCCATGACTTTTATCTTTCTGTGGCTTAGAAGTGCTCAAGCTTCTTTATGTAGAAAAGATACCCATGTGCACTCTGATCCTATGGAGAATCTTTTTATTCATAATTAAAAATTAGAAGTCCAAAGACAAAATGAAAGAATACTATTTTACTTCTCTACTAGGAATAATTCGGGCCAAAAAATGTCAATTGTAAAATGTCAAATTGATAATTAAAAAGATCAAATTCAAGGTTTTTTTTATTTTACGTTTCCTTTTTTAAATGATCATTCTATAGTTTAACTTTATATTCAGCTTTTTTTCAATTTCCTTTTTCTTTTTAAATTTAATTATGGCCTGATTTGTCATAGTAGTGTAGTAAAATAATAGTATTGTTTAACTGATTGGTCTTTATTTTCTCTTTAGACTTTTCATTTTAATTTGAAATAAAAAAAATATCCTGCATACTATGATGAGAAGACGGCACAAAGATAGAAACTTGATAGACAATGCATAATTATGAAGAAAGCTAATTTTTAATTTTGTATCCAAATCCAAAACATAGTTAGCTTGATACATCTTTTTCTGTGTGTGTGTGTGTGTGTGTGTGTGTGTACACCATTTTTCTTCTTGAGATATTTAAAAATAAAATGGCCGCAGTACACATGCGGTACATCCAAGGGGGTCACCTCTCCTCTCTATGGCGCCATTTTAATGCTACCAAGCCATCACCCGCCACTAGCATCCCATTGACCACCATTCATTCTGGCACCACTTTGACAGTGAATAACTTTATATCTGAAGCGTATAAAGACTCTATTTGTCCGTTCTTTATTTCTAAAGAAATATGACAATGTATAAAAAAGGCTCCGTTACCTTGTAGCTCACGGTATGGCTTCATAGCAGACGTTTTTGTAAAAAGCGATTGTGTCGGAACCACGCGACTTACTGTCACACAGAGGAATCACCGTATAGTACAGGGTAAGCTCGCAGACAGTTTGGACTTCCATTAGCTGTTTAGGTTTAATTACTAATGTTAACTACCATGTTAGTTAGCAGTAATTAGCCTGTGCCTATGTTATCTCCTAACATATACCTATGCCCTCCGTCTCTGCTGATTGGGAATGATTGAGATTTCTTTTGCACAGCTACCAGAAGATTTACAACTTTCAGACACGTTGCCCACATCACATCTGCGTCTTCAAGCTCAGTTGGAGGCTGCGCAGTAACGCTCGGGATCACCGGAAAGGAGCTTCTAATAGACTTCACTGGTCTCCGTCTAGAGCAACGGGATCTGTCGGTCCAGTTCTTTAACTGTCTATTGGTACATCACCTTTGCTGTTGCAGCATCGTTATCACAAAGAGCAATCAAAGTCCATTTAAAGGTCACACAGTATCCCAATAATCCATTTCAGTGATCACAGTGGGCCAACACTTTATGTTATCCTCCTACCTTTAGTGTTATTTAATGAGAAAGCTATTGCATTTCATCAATTACACACTCCCATGACTATGGAGCATTATAACTAAGGAGGCTGCTATGCTATAAATCAAATTTGATTGAAAGAATATATGTTTGGCAGGGATTTTAATCATCACGGTGAACTAATACATGTACATCCATTAAAACAGGTCTTCCACTGCATTGTCAGACTTCAAAAATGTTTGGAGAACAGTGCAAATCAAACATTTGAGTTTTCTCTTCTCCTTCTGTAACTGTCCATAGTTGACATTAGATTAAAGACTAGTGTGGACAGATGGAGCTGTTTGACAGGTGGTGTCAGGTGTCAGAACTGTACACGCGGTCAGAATGTAAATGTGATCTTCTTTTCTTCCCCCTCAGTTTCAGTTCAGTAGGCTGTATATGGGCATGCCTGTTGCTTTAGCAACAGAGAGAGAACTCTTGGTAGTCGTAAATATCCCTATATTTCCCTTTTTTATTACGTTCCATGTGCATGAAGGCATGTTGTATATGAAATAAAATACTTGGTTAAGTATCTTTTGTGATTAGTAGCCTGTGTGGGTGGCTGTCACCATTGGAGTCCATCCTTTATTGGTTCATAACACTGATCATTTGCATGAAAATAATAAAAAAAGTTATAAAGTAATAAAGAGTTTCATTGTAGTTTTTATTCATATAACAGACTCAGAAGAAAGACATTGGCTTTTCTGATGACATCCAATTTAGTTGGCACTGGTATCTAGATAGCTGGAGGCTGGTAAGTCTCCAACTTAGTTTGTGGGAGTGTTAACAATATAAATAAAGCTGTAATATGTGCTAAGTGTGGCCTGTTATTGTCTCACCACCTTAGGTCCTCCTCCATATCAAACACCCTCACCACTAGGATGCCATTGTGAGCACCTTCGGGTGGGCCAAGAAATAAAATGGGCAAAGACAGCAACAAGGACACTAAATGTATATATGACACAAACACGCACACACACACACACACACACACACACACGCACACACACGTGCTGCATGTCAAGTTAGATGGTGAGAGGACAATTCCACAGTTGACTAAGCCCCCTTACTTACTGTTGTTATTTCCATTCACGGAATGCTGCTCTTACTGTAACACATTATGCACTTAAAGGTGAAATATTTACAACTCCAAATTTGTAATAATTTTCTGTCTGTGCCAGATTTTAATCAGCCCTTGCTAGCTTGCTATTTAAGCTCTACCGTAGCTTCACTAACTGGTTGAAAACACTGTTTCTGGCTGACTTTTTATGTTTCCGGGTGACTTGTTTTAAGAAACCTGTAAAAGTGGTCTTAAAAAAAATCATATATAGAAATATAGAGTTTTATCGCAACATTTGCACAAAGACCTCCTAGCTGGTAAGGCAAGAGATCAGAGAGTACAGACACCAATATTACTGTAATACAGGTGTGCTACACAAACCCCCTTGGTTCTCTGAATTGCCCGTTTCTTTGAAAAAACTAAAGTATTTTGTCTATAGGCTACATTCAAACCTTGTGTCTTGTGTCTCCTGAGAGTAGAAGGTGGAGGTCTCACAACACCTTCTCCCAGAAGCTGAAAGCAGGCAGCTTGATAGTGTAATGCCAAAGAGTTATGTAAAAGGTACGCAACTTGTTTGGCTTGTGACCCCTTTCAAAGAAAGCGGTCAGGTCTCAACTTCTCCGCGTGGTTTCTGGTTGAGGCCCCACGGACCTGATTATTCTGTTATTGCACAAAGTATTGGAGTCCAAAATGGATATACTTGTGTAGAATATTGTTTTTTTTGCTTCTTTCCTCTCCCATTAAAATTAAATGAAAATGTACTGATATCAGCTTTAACCCTCCTGTTGTCCTCAGGTCAAATAGACCCGTTTACAAAAACTTTCTATATCAGAACTATGACAAAAGAATGTTGAAAAAAAAAAAACAGAAATGTTGAAAAAAAACTACAAAAACGCAGGAAAATAACAACGAAAACCTTTCTTATTTAAACGCTGAAAAAGTGACCAACAAAATCGGAAAAATTGACAAGAAAACATAAAAAAAAAATAATTGGAACAAGCAACAAAAAAGGTTTTCCAAAACGGACTCAAACATAGTCAAAAGTGACACAACAATTGCAATAAAATTGACAAAAACATCTAGAAAAGTGGAGAAAAAGAACAACAAAATGTTGTAATTTCAACCCAGAAAAACACAAAGTTGCAGGTAAATGGGAAGACAACACAAGGGTTAAATCTGACCAGCTATGAACCTTAAGAATTCAGAACATAATAAGCAGCACAGTATTTCTTGTTATCCAACAGAATTTTGATCTTTTCAAACGTTTTTTCGGTCATTGTCCTGTTAACTTACAAAGCTTACTCTAACCTCAATTTTTGATTGAAGCCATTGTGAATGGTGGTGTCACTATATCATCTAAAAATCAATTATGGATGTCAAGTGTTAGAATTAGAGCCCTGCTGTTACCTTTTACCTTTTCCTACCTCTGTTTTCCTACTGGAAATACCAGCATTTGTTCACATTTTCATGGTAAAGCAGGGCACTGAGTCATCCACATGTTGCCCCCAAGACAGAAGGAAGCATTGTTCAGGGTGTATTGACTCAAGAGCTTTATAAATAAAGAAGCCTAAAGGTTCCTCGTTTCATTTAATTCTTCCTATTAGCAGAGTACTTCACTCCCGCATTTTCCTTCCTCTCCCTCTGGGCTTCTGAGCAACCAATTCAAAAGCAGCAGGATGTTTTTTTCTGCTGCAGAGAGAGAATTAAAAATGGGATATAAACAAGACAAAGTATTTTCCAGAGAGAAAAAAACAGCAGCAAATACGCTGACGACGTGTCACCAGAGGTTTTAGACACAAGTAACAATCCTACAGTACCACCATTTTGTGTTGTCTGTGAAATCTGTGTGACGATTTACATCTAATCTTCTAAATACATGGACAAGAGACGGTGTGACTCCAGGAAGAGAGAACAAAGCCGACATCGTTCAGTAGTTTCAAGAAGTACGGACATCTGTTGATTGTGGAACTAATCAAGCTTATCTTGTCCCTGAGCCAATCAGTGTCTGCCATGATTCATTCATCGATTTATTTGTATTGGTGATGAACCCAGGCTGTTGTGTTTATCTTCTTGTCAGAAATACACAGGGTGCCATTTGGTTGCACCTTCTTTTCTCTCTGTCTGTCGGAGAGACACTGTTCATTGCCAGCATATTTTGTAAGGATTAATCATGCTGCCGTTGTTGACAGATTGACACACTGTCACACACTTGTCAAAATGCCACGCGGTGACAAGTGATGGAGACAAGGCTCTCGCAAAACACATGCACACACGCACACACACACACACACACACACACACGTGAGAGTACAAATGCAGGCCGAGTCGATCATGAAGTAACCAAGTAACTGAAAGATGGAAAAGAGGGAAAGCATTATTTTTGACATTTAAATGGGAACGATGCAGTTTTTTTTAGCTTAATTTACCTTAACTGACCAGCTTCAGAGTCATTGGAGTGGTTATATGACTGAGTTGAATGGTGGTCGTCTCGCTCCCCCTTAGCACCCATTCATTTTGGCACCACTTTGACAGTGAATAACTTTACATCTGAAGCGTTTTAAGACTCTATTTGTCTGTTGTTTATTTCAAAAAAAAACACGACAATGTATAAAAGGCTCCGTTACCTTGTAGCTCACGTTATGGCTAACTATCATGTTATTTAGCAGTAATTAGCTTGTGCCTATGTTAATGTTAACTAGCATGTTATTTTGCAGTAATTAGCCTGTGTCTATGTTAATGTTAACTAACATGTTAGTTAGCAGTAATTAGCCTGTGTCTATATTATCTCCTAACATATACCTGCCTCTCCATCTCTGCTGATTGGGAATGATTGAGATTTCTCTTGCACAGCTACCAGAAGACTTACAACTTTCAGACACGTTGCTCACGTCACATCTGCGTCGTCAAGCTCAGTTGGAGGCTGCGCAGTAACGCTCAGCATCACCGGAAAGGAGCTTCTAATAGACTTCACTGGTCTCCGTCTACAGCAACGGGATCTGTCGGTCCATTTCTTTAACTGTCTATTGGTACATCACCTTTGCTGTTGCAGTCTAACTGTCTATGTTTAAGACACGGCGCTCTTCCTGGGGGCTTGAAATAAATGCTGTTGATCACCCCTCTGTCTGTCTGTGGGTTTAACAAATAATTAAACATGGATTTTGTCTGACCTTGTCTGAGCTAAATAACTCAATCAAAAGGAGCCCACCATGGACTGCACTGTCCCCGTTGGTGGGTACCTGAGTCACATAAGAGCATCAGTTGCTATTTTAATATCTGGTTGAGAAAATATCAGAGGTCTATTAAACAACCCCTGGAATGTCATTCAGCATGTGGTATACTTGCTTGACCCATATAAGTGATCTCATAGAAGCTGTAGGCATGGTATTGTATCATTAGATTAGAGGTGTGCTATATTGGCTGATGTGTTATATCCTGCGCAGTGGTGATGGTGAGTTCAATGTCTGTGTGTTAGCAAGGTTTACTCTGCTGTGACTGAATGATGTTGAGAAGAATTAGTGAAAGGAGAGCTGACTTGTCTTAATTGTGCTTACTTTGTATGATTACTGAGCACAGTCGGACCTGTGGATGAGGGTTAAGTGTAGTTTATGAGGGGCCGTCTGCGACATTATTCACAATTAACTAACACATATAAGTGAAATGCTCTCACACACAATACTGAAATGCTTTCCTATACACTACTGAAAAAGGATACACTCACATACTATCCTGAAACCTCACACGTGTACAAGTGAAATGCTCTCACACACTATTGAAATGCTCTCATATACACAACTGAAACACTCTAATGTACAGTACATATACACAACTGAAACACTCTAATGTACAGTACATATACACAACTGAAACGCTAGGATTTCACTTTCAATAGTGTATATGAGCGTATATTTTTTCAGTAGTATATATGAAAGCATTTCAGTACTGTGTGTGAGAGTATCTCACTTGTATGTGTAGGAAGTAATTGTGAATAATGTCCCAGGCAGCGCCCTGTAGAGTTGTTCCACAAACACAGCATGTGTACAGTGCTCTAAGCTGTAGGCTACATTATTTCCTTAGGGTAATAAAACACTGTACTAATAACTATTGTTGACATCAACTATAGAGATCATTTTTCCCAGGTGCAAGAAACATGCCCCACACGCACTGTATCTTAAGTCCCTTTCACACATGTATCGCAAACCTGAAATTATGTAAATTACGTTACCCGGCCGAGCTGTATTTGAGAATGTAAATATCCAAATCAGTCGGATTGGACATCAACCGCTCTTTGCACCGCCAACTAAACCTGTTTGAGTCGTGATTCACTCAGATCTTTCACCTGAGTCTTTAAATTGATTCATGAGTCTTTAGTATCATTAACTCGGATCAGTTGAGTCCTACTACAAGTCAGTGTAAAATGATAACAGCGCCACACACAAACGTCTTTTAACATTAGCTACTACACGTCCTAGCCATTTTAGCTGCTAAAAGCTTTATAACAATTTTACATTACAATTGTATTCTTACAATTTTATAAGCAACCACAACTCCACAAGTCAACTCAAACGACTGAGTGAGCAGAGAAACCGTCCGAGACAGGTTATAGGAACTTCCCGACCCGCAGACTCGGAGCCGGAAGCTCGCAGACCGTGGGATTCACTGGAGAACTCACAAGTCCTCGATGACTTGTGAGTTGTCGATGACTTATGGGTTCTTGTGCGAATCAGCCGGCTATTAATGGATCTGTAGCGAACAGGCGAGTGAAGTCTCTCCTCAAGCTCAGAGTAAAGCAAATCCACACCAAAAGTCATTCTTTCACTTCTGAAATAACATACAAGGTTCTGCACACAGCCTAGCTAGGCCTACTTTAGGTTTGGTGTATAAAATTTAGCATGTTAAAATGCAATTAGGTTGAGGTGACAGTCCGAAACACTGCAAGGTTGCCTCGGCTTGCCTATAGATCAATAATGACTCAAGTGACTCAAGTGACTCACACAACCCGGATCAATTTAGTGACTCAGCATAACCCGAATCCTTAAAAGGAACCGAGTTTGCCAGCCCTACTGCCAGCTCCCTACAAAACCTGTATAACTTGGTAGAAAGTGTGAAAATTCACAGCAAGCGAGTGGGCGTGTTAATGACGCTTCATGCCGCTCGCACAAAACCAGAAGTAAACAAAAATCCCATGGGGAAGAATGAGGGTGATTTATATGAAGACGGCAACCAAAACGTGTAGCTAGAGAGATTAGGGAGTTTCTGTCGGTACGGGCCGACGGCAAAATTGCTGAAAGAAAAAAAAGCAGGTGAAAAATTTCTGAGTTTTGTTAAATCAATCAAAATATAAAAATATAAATATAAATTAACTTCACATAAATGAACTACAAAAAGAGGACCAGGCTACACATCGCTGAGAAATCAATGGCGCATGCAAACATCCCTCGGCAGAAAATATGGACTTACATATGTTTTCTTTAATAGTAATGTGCCTGGGTTACATCACCTGTTTGCAGATTGTGCATGTGTGTGTGTGTGTGTATTCCTGACAGGCCATTCAAGGACACATTCATATTTCAGAACAGTTAATTATCTAATTAGCCTTGTAAGCCTTGTTTGGCATTTATTTCCTCACTTCCTTTTATCAATATTTTGGCATTATCATTTTCAGTGAAGGTCTGCAGCCATGCCTGATCAATGTACTGAATGCTTTAGAAGTTAAGTACAGTTATTGTAAAGAACATAAATAACCTTTAAAGGGTCTGAATTTGAACTTCAGGCAAGTTTTGTTCATTTCCAAACACTTTTTAGCGATGAGCAATTTCAGTAACATTTAGAGATGCTGTTGCTGCATGCTGTGCGTTCAGAGGATTTTAATGATTTTAACTGGGAACATCTGCTTTATGTGTTAACTGTGCTCAGAGTGTTTGAAAGTTACACATAAAAACAAATGACTTACTCCTTTATGTGTTTTTATTGATCTTGTTCCCTTCTCCTGTTGGCAACTGTTTTACAGATGGTCCAGGTCTTCACTCCATCTTGTCCGTCTTCACCCCCTCTCCATCTGTCTCCTCTTTTTTTCTATTTGTCGTGTCTACTTGCACTATGTACACTCATGGATTATGGTCTGTTGGTCTGTATGTGATAATCCTCAAACAAGTTAATCATCATAAATCCGATGGACAACGCAATAAGCATCATGCCAACTCTCCCGTCAGCTGTGTGCTTGGTCCCTACCCAGATGGGTCGGTTGTCTATGAGTCATCATATCAGAAAAATCTGTATCAACAGACTCAACCTCATCATGCCAACTGAAAGCTTTTGTTATTAAAAAGTGTCTATTCTCTGATCACTGAGCCACTAACTGTCAAGGTTTGTGAGGAAGTTCCTTCATCAGTCATCATATCAGCAAAAACTCCTGTATCAACATGACTCAACCTCATTTCATGACTCACACTGAAAAATGGAGCACTCTGATGTTAGCATTTAGCATGAAATCCTCTAACATTGTTTTTAGTTAAGTCCAGTACACTTAATCAAAAGGATCAAAATTTATATTTTGCAGAACCAGAGATATCGACTCCATGCATTCTTCATAAACCTGGCACCTACGTAAAGTAGGTGAAAGGCATACATTCAAAATGTTAGAAACATCAAAACACATAAAGTCTGTAAAAGACTTATTGGAGAGAAACAGACAACGTTAAATTAACCAGACAGAAATTCCATCTACAGATAAGAAAAAAATGGAGCACTCTGATGTTAGCATATTAGCATTGAAATCCTCTAACATTGTTTTTAGTTAAGTCCAGTACACTTAATCAAAAGGATCAAAATTTATATTTTGCAGAACCAGAGATATCGTCTTTTTTACTCCATGCATTCTTCATCCTCTTCAAAACCTGGCACCTACGTATAGTAGGTAAAAGGCATACATTCAAAATGTTAGTATAAACATCAAAACATACTTAAAGTACTGAAAGAGAAAGCACTCATTATGCATGGCCCATTTCAGAATCATTTTATCATAATACTGGATTATTATTATTAATGCATTAATGTATTTTTTACAGTGTGTTCAGGGGACAGGCAGCTAGCAGTTAGTGAGGAGATGTTTTTTACAGTGTGTTCAGGGGACAAGCAGCTAGCAGATAGTGAGGAGATGTTTTTTACAGTGTGTTCAGGGGACACATTGTATAACAGTGTGTACAAAGCAGTGAATCAGAGAAAAAAACTTTTTGGTAAGTTAAATGTGTATATTGATATTAGGCAAAGAGGCAGTTTGGAATGAGAATTGACTGACTGTCATTGGCCGGGGTAGGTTAACACACCCACATGGGGCCCAAAGGCTTTTTGTTAATGCCCACAAATGCCCCACACTCACCAAAAGAAAAGAAAAAAGAGAAAACCCAGGCAGAAACAGACACCACCACACACCAGTCTATACGATGTTTTTTTAGGAAAGCACTGCGTATTATACCTTTACATTTTCAGTTTCTCAGAGAAGAATCCAATCACAAACAGTTGTGCAAGTAATGAGTACCCAGATCAATAGGGTCTTTCACTCCCATTACACTTTTAGTACATACTGTGCACATAAATGAGCTAAAGTGAAGAGACTGAGCTGCTATTTTCTTAATTTGTGCCTTTAAGGCCTATGACAATGACAGTCAAAGAACATTCAGTGGTGAATAAACCTTAATAAAGGCAATGCAGCTGAAATGCGTGGGTGGACTTTTGTGACATTTGCATGTATTGTGCTTTATATATAACCAAGAGCATGAATACATTGACTAAATAGACCACCTGGTATTTTTTTCATCTTGGTTTTCATATTTCCTGCAGCAACATCAGAGGATGACGGCTACACAGTGATTGTAAATATCAAAAAGTAATGTCACTTTAAGGCAGTGCAGCCATGGTGCTGTTTATTGAGTCAATGAATATTTTCATATGTAGAACAGATCAGAGGTCATAGCAATAATGTCCAACCACTCACAGTGTGTCTGTAGCTCAGTTGCAATTCCCCAAAAAACATAGAGACAGATATCTATTTGAATCTCCAAAATTGTTATTGGTTATGAGAAATACATGACAAACATAGTAATCTACATTAAAGTAAATTACATCAACCTAACAGACCGCACCTCATAACATTAACATCCCATTGGGCATGCTTTGCTTCCAGAGGAACTTTAATTCCACTCAGATAGCTGCCATAATGAAGAATACCTTTATTCATCCCGCAAGGGGAAATTACATTTTCACTCTGTTGGTGCACAGATGCCTGAAAATACACAGAGGGCCTAAAGATGCAATAATGGAGAGATGTCAAAGTGAGGGGAGAGCCAATGAAAACTCTCCAGCTACGAGTTAATTCTTAGTGTGTTTTGGGCCATACAACTATAGGGATCATTTTCCCAATAACCCTATGGAATCAGATAGTGCCACCACATACACGTGTCCAGTGTTAAAACTCAACCATTCACCAAGAAGGAACAAATTCCTTTAAAGTATGAAGGGGGATGAAAGAAATGTATTGAAGTATGCCATGAGGCTTCGACTAGTCTGAATCAACTTTCCAACATTCCAAGTCAAAAGGCAAGGGTAGTCAAAGCAGGATGAATGTACTGGAAGAGAACATAAGAATATAAGAGTCTACAGCCATAGCAGCCCTGACATGGTTATTAACATGTTCATGTTGTTACTGATAGGCTGAGCTGGCCCTAGCCTAGATTAATTAAATATAATAAATAAATCATTTTTTTGCTGTTGTGGCTGCATCGTTTCAATAAGCCCATCATTATTATTTCAATTTCATTAGAAGTGAAATCAAATTAAATTGCCATAGCCAAATATGTCAAATATAGGAATATTTAAAAAAATATAACTCAATAATGTGTTTACTATTAAAAAAAAAAAAAAAATCCAGGCAGTGTCAAAAGTCTACAGTGCCAACTTCTACTTATGAGAAATGTATCAATATTTTTTAAAACCACAACTTCCACTAGACATGCTGCACAGAACATGTTATAAACATAATGCTGATACGTGAAACCATATTTTCTATTAAAAAAAAAAGGTAATTGTATAAATCCTCACATACGAGTGGCAAAAAAATTAACATTAGGTATATTATATATTTCTTTCTTGACAAAATACAGTATACACAGATTATGGTAGCCAATAGCGTTTTTAGTCTTAATGTATTGTTTTTTTAAATAAAAAATATTTGGTATGAAAAAATACTAAGCTATACAAACAAAGAAATAACCATTAATAATAATCATTACATAGCGACAAAAAAATTAGTCAAAGGATTCAGGGAAAAAATGCTCTACAGTGTCTACAACTTTAATAATTTTTTTGTTGTCCACTATTTGAAGTGATTTCAGTATTTTGTAATTTTTCTTTCAGGCTTACTGAGCTCTAATTACCTCACTTCCTGAGAGCCTCCCGGCCATTTGGACACATTACCATGGTGGTCAAATTGGTGGGAACAACCAGTCCTACCATGATGGTGACAAAATCACTCTATATATAAATATGTATATATGTATATATTTAAGGGATAATAACCCTCCTGTTGTCCTTGGGTCAAATCTGACCCTTTAAAAAATGTCTATATCTGAAATATGGGTTTCTTTTTAACCAAATTACCACAAAAAATGTATTGGATTCCTTCCAACATTCTTTGCAAATACAATTGATCAATTACATTCCTCTGATCTTAACTATAAGACAAAATAATTCATAATGTCTGCTTTTTTAACTCAAATTTGAGGTATAATTCTATACAAATGAGGGTTTATTGACCATGAATTCCAAAAAGTAGTGTAAAACTAGTGGTAGTGAAAACTAAAAAAAGTCTGAAAAACCATTTTTGACCCGGGAGGACAACACGAGGGTCATTAATGGACAACGGCAAGGCGTGAAACATCCAGCACGCAGCCCAGTTACGGCGGGAGCAAAACAGGAAGTGAGGGGACAAAGAGGCACTAGCGTGTTTAGTCGTGTTAGTGTGTTTTTTAGCAGTAAAAAGAATATAGTATACTGTATACGTTCCTAATTCTAATTCTAATCATTCTATTTAAGATGAAGCCCTACCACAAGGCTCCAGACCAGAGACGGAGGGACAGCATGCAGAATCTGACATTATTAGGGTGGTCAGTGTTAGAAAGTTACTATAAAAGGGGGTGGGTTTGCCTTTTTTCTAGGTTAGAGGAATAGCCCCTCCAAAGGCCTGTGCCCGTCCCTGATCCTACCAGTATTTTACTCAAATGTGAACTTTCTGTTGAATGAAAAAGGTTGCAGAAGGCAGAACAAAACTAGCCACACAAATATTCGGCTGGTAGAAGAATGTTCATTTTGACCACATTTTTTCCCATATCCAACACAATGTCCAACTGCACTACAGCTGATGGTCAGCTGTAGTGATGTGTATGGCTGTGTGTGTCGAGAGTTACTGGAAGTACTGTGGAAAGCCTTCTGCAGAATATTATAATAGAATATTACAATATATATGCATACACAAGGAGAGTAAAGTGCACAGACATGTTGAATACATGATTAACATCTCTGCCACCAAAACGCAATCTTTATCATCAGCGTCATAGACGTCATGAGAGAAATTATAGTCGACATCAATATCGACATTGTGCCATTGTGTGTGGCCAGGTTAGCTCAGTTGGTAGAGCAGGTGCACATGTGTTGAGGTATATTTCTCGACCTGTTACAGTTTCCTGCATGTCTTTCCCCAACCCCCCTTTCATATCTCAGCTGTGAAAAGCAAAAAATATGATCTTAAAAAAACTTGCCAAATATCCATTTCAGTATATTCCACATTCTCGCCCAGCAGTGCACACAGTGAGTCCATGGATCCATCTGTAATAATAGGTAAGGAACAAGCATTAACTTCCATTAACTTCCAAAGTGACACGGAAGTGCCTCAAACCTGCATTCTATCTAATGTCCAGCAGGGGGCAACGCCACAGCTCCAAAGAAGTCAGTTTCTATAGAATAATAATTTATAATAATAATTTATTCTATTTATTGAGCGGGGAAATTACAATTTACACTGTTTTGTTAGGCCTGATTTACACACACATGCTCAGGACCTATTCATGCACCAAATGGAGAGATGTCAGAGTGGGGGGGCTGCCAGTGCTGGACAAGCGCCCTGCGGTGGGGGGGCTACGATGCCCTGGCAGTGCCCAGGAGGTGAAGTGGCTACTCCATAGTTTGGTCCGTATGGGGACTTGAACCAGCGACCCTCCGGTTTAATGTTTGTTTTTGGGTGTTGTCCATGTTTTCATCCTAATCGTTGACCCTCTGACTGTGTGTTTTCATGTAATCAAAGTTAATTGGAACACGTTTGCCAAGAAATGTCTGGTCAGCGTTCTGCCAACGTTAGCTGGTACCTTAACCCTCGTGTGGTCCTCAGGTCAAACTGATCCGTTTCAAAGTGTTTTATATCAGAAATATGGATTTCTTTCAACAAAATTGCCCAAAAATAACATGGATGATTCCATACAACATTTGTCAGGTAAAATGAATGATTACTTACATTGAATTTTTGGGGTGTTTTATTTAATCTTAGAGCATTTGCAAAAGCATAGCAAATTATTATTATTATTATTATTTTATTTTTTATTTTTTAAATGGTTTCAAAACAGTACCCGGACTAAACTTTGACAAATACCCATTTGTGATCCACTCAACATCCTCTGATCTTAACTATTAGTCAAAATAATTCATAATTTCTGCCTTTTTAACTAAAAACTTATGTACAATTTGATATAAATGAGGTTTGTTGACCATGATTTCCAAGAACAAGTGTTAAACCTATTATTAAACCAGCTCAGGTTTTAAAAAAATAAAAAAAAACGCCTAAAGTTGGAAACAGTGACAAAAACATCGTCAAAAATTAATAATTTTATTTTCAATTTTGACCTGGAAGGACAAGGTCCTGGTTAATGGGAAGACAACACAAGGGTTAAGGGAAGTTTGCCAATTTTCAACCAGCTCGGGCGTAACACAAAACTCAAAAATCAGCAACTTTCTTTCTTAGCGTGTAGCTTAGCACGATTTAAACAAACCCTACACAACACTGGCTTAGACTCGCCAAGCTTTGCAAGATATGGTCCCTTCTGGCTCCAAAATACCAAGATGGCGATGCGCAAACTGCAAGCTTCTGGTTTCACAAGGGCAGTCCACAAATCAATGGGTTACATCCCCGATTCTAGGATCAGACCTTTAGGGGGGCTCAGCCCCTAATGACAATGTGACACGAATGCAGTGCCTTGCAAAAGTTTTAGCAAGGCATCTACAATCACCACTTCCTCCTCCCTGGCCTGTATTCAGAAGTGAAATGGCCGTTGGGATGAATGGGTGTTTATACCTGTTAATCTTCACAATGAGGGAATCTGATCCTAGAGCCACAAGGAATCTAAAATTCAAAGTAAAGGGGGTGGGCGCTGTCGAATAGCATGTGTTACGGCTAGTGAGGGAAATTAGTGGAAACTCTCAGGTTTCATGAGGTTGGGACCCAAATGCAGGAAAGCAAGGAGATTGCAGCAGGATAAAATAATAAGTTTAATATGAACTTAAAAAGTCTTACAAAACGGTAGGCTGGTCTGGTGAGCAAAAACCAAATACAAACTTAAAGAATCTTTCAAAAAAGTGAGTAAATCCAAGACAAACAAAAAGTCTTTCACACAAGTAAGCAGCTGGTGAGCGACTAGGGAACAGGTGGAAGACATCAGGTGATCACAAAACACAGGAAGTAAATTAAAGGCAAGACAGCACAGAAAACCAGACTATCAAAATAAAACAGGAAACAGAACATACAGTACAGACACTCACAAGAGACCACAAGACAAGGACTATGACATGAAATAAAGCCCAAAAATAACACAATCACAAAGACAAAAACAGAACAAACTACCACAACCATCACAGCATGGTTTTAACCGGTTAAAACAGGCTTAACCCTCATGTTATCCTCGGGTCAAATTTGACCCATTTTCAGTTTGAAAAAAAATGGGCCTTCGAAATAAGCTGAAAATGTCAACATTAGAAATATCAAATAACTTTGGAAAAAACATCAAAAAAAGCACCCACAACATTGAAAAAGTGACAAAAATGTCAGAAGAAGCACTGACTTTTTTTCATGGTTGGTTGGAAGACAACACAAGGGTTAATATGAAATCTATACCAAAAAAAAAAAAGAATTATGAGAGTCTTGTCAACATGAAACTGAGAACAAACGATGCTGGTTCTTCTAATAAATGGCTACATTAGAGAGGTTGTGGGGAGAATCAGATGTGAAGTGTTAAAGTGAGGTAGCTGCTTTTATTTTGTAGTTGTAGCACAAGCCCTTTTCTTATTTAAATAAAAAGGATTCTTTATAATATTACAAGTTATCACAAAAGTATGTTCACGCTTTAATGGTTGTAGTGGTTAAAGAAATGTTGAGATGTAATTTGAATTGCATGCACACAGGAAAATCATCAAAATAAATGCACACTCACAGAGGGATAGTGTGTATTTGAAAGCATCTTTTCATGCCTATTCACTTTCTCTGTAATTTTTCTCCACAGCCCCCCTAATTATGCACAGATTACAGATTTGTAGTGTCGTTAGACTAAAATAGCGAGGCTCGTTCAGGGCCAAAAGGGTTAGGCATTTAGCACTTTAAAACAATCAGTAAATAGTTGACTAATTGGATGTCTAAATGGATGGCTATAGTGGACGAGTCATACTTCTGCAGCGCTAATCTAATGGCTCATCTCTTATCTATGATTGGCTACAATCTATTTTTCAAAAAGAAATAACATGAATGGATCTAATTTGAAAGTATTTAAAACCCCCATGTAGGTCTTTGTTGAACCACCATAGACAGCAATTACAGCTAAAAGCCTTCTTCAGCGTTTGTCTTCCAGGTTCTTACAGCTGCATCGGAGCCACTCTAACTCAACTAGGTTCACTGTGGCACACAACCCGCTCACTAACAATACAGCTCACATTGTGAGATTAGATGAGTGTTGTCATTATTTGCAAAGAAAGCATCCTCCTGTTTTTTTCTGTTACATATCTTCATCAGGTCTTTGGATGCATGTTAGTTGTTGCAGTTTTTAGAGATAGTACCAAATAGGAACCAGATCTAGCTGGAAACCTTTCAACTATGAGGATCATATATACATATTCTGTATAAATATATATTCTTTCTTTAACAGATCAGACTGTATCGTACTGAGCGGATTCCAGATGTGAATGGTTGAACTAAAATGTGGTGTTCTAGAAAAATGACAAGTACTGTTAAAACTACCCTGATTAAATAAGGTTAAAGACATACTGCATAGCTCAGTCAGCAGGGAGGTGGCTTAGTGGACTGGAGGGTCACTTGTTCAAGTCCCATGTTACGCCCCAGTCTAGGGGTACCTAGGATGCAACATGAACCAAAAAAAAGACCCCAAGTAGCCACAAAACTAGTTGTTTTAATGTCACAAACGTATTTATTTGACATTATGTAACTTAAATAAGGCTTCAGGGTGGCCTAGCATTAAAATAACAAACAAAACAACCCTGTCTAGAAAGTAAGATATTAACCTAAAGAACCAAAATATGGCCAAAAGAATGACAATGACTTACCTCCCTAACTGATTAAACAGGAGAAAAACTAAAGAAACACACCTGGCGGTCCACCCTTACTATTAAAACGAGTATCTAATCTAACAACAGCTGAACAAAGACAAAGTGTGGCCTGTTGGAAGAGAGAGGAGAGGAGAGGAGAGGAGAGCAATGCCTGGGCCACCATCTTGCCTCTGATGGATCCCCAGCTGCAGCCAATCATGGGTTGGGCATGTCTGCTTCCACCAGTTATCTCCCAGCTATGGCACAGCACTATTTGCATGTGAAAACAAGATAAAACACAGGACACATGCACACACAACGAAACACACAAATATGACAGCAGTCGTAACACCCTGTATGTGTGGAGTGGGGACTGACAGATGCAGAGGTGAGGGTCCACCTCCTGGGCACTAAATGCTGCCTGAGAAAAGGCACCAAACCCCCCCCCCCAACCGCTTGGGGCACCTGACCAGCAATCACAGCCATCTCTCTATTTATATAGGACCTGAGCCTGTTTATGTATTTCATTTGTGTGTTGTGTGCTCTAACAACAGAGTTGAAGAAAAATAATTTCCCCCCCGGGGATCAATACAGTATAAAATAAATTGTTACTTTACTGAAAATGGGAGAAATTGGGAGAAAACAATTGAACACTATAGTGAATTTGTAAATAATGTACATGAATCCACATGACGCAAGTCTTTAGTGATTGCGCCCCACCCCCAGCCCTCTTGCACACAGTTGCTAGTAGTGTATTAGAGCTGTGACAAACCAAGCCGACAGCGGACTGACTGAACACTACGTAACTAACTTATTAACTTTAGTTTTACAGTTATTTTTGAAATTTATGTTCAATAAACCTCATTTATAGGAAATTATACCTAATGTTGGAGTTAGAAAAGCAGAAATTAGGAATTATTTAGACTAAAATTAAAGGAATGAATGTTGATGGATAATCACAGACTGGAATATGTCAACTTTTACTCTCAATACTATTTCAAAAACACAATTTTTTTTTTTCAAATGCTATAAAATTGAATAAGACGCCCCAAAATTAATGAAAGTAGAGATTTGTACTTGCCAAAGAGCGTTGTGTGGAATCAGTCATGTTATTTTGGGGAATTAAAAAGAACATTGATATAGGAAAAGGGGTCAATTTGACCCGAAGACAACTTTTCGTCAGATTTTGAGAAACTCTAGTCACGCTCATCCCGCTCCTCGTTTCCGGGTTAGCTCTCCACCAATCAGATTGGTCATTTGAGTCTGACTGCCATGCTATGTCAGGTCGGCCAAAATGAAGGCCGCCGCCTCCCCGACGCCGCCGCCCCCCACCCCCCCCGAAGCCGACGGCACCGAACACACCAAACAGACTCAAGTCACCGACCTCGCCAGACTGCCCGACGGCCGATTATCAGGTTGGTGTGTCAGGGCCTTTAACCCATCAAATCAAAGAGGACAACATTATTTAAAAAAACTCCTATGAAGAGGCAATTTTGGGGGGGGATTTTAGGCCTTTATTTGATAGAGCTTGGACATGAAGGGGGTGAAGACAGGTAGAATTGAACCTGCAGCCAGTGCTGCAAGGACTGAGCCACTGCACATGATGAGCTATTCAGGTGAGCTATCCAACAGAGCCATACTGAGAAATACAGAGAGAGTTTTGTGAAGCTGATCATTTGGCAATGGCTTGAATGTAACGGACATTCATTCATATGAAATAGTTAGGGAAAGGACATAGAAATAAATGAAAGAGAACTACACTGTAAGATGCTCTACATAGACTACTTTTTCTAAGTATACGCTGCTATAGGCAGAAGGGGTGGACACACTCATGGAGAGATCTTTTGTGCATCCAGCCAAGCAGATCAGACTCTTACCGCAAGGAGAAATATTCATGCAAAGAACAAAAAGTACCAGTCCATGGGTCTCCTAACTGTGTGTGACAATAAACAACGGCTTTTTAATGATCCCGTCATAAACAGTAATGTTAGAACGGGAATTGCAAGATGCCCTCACAGAAATTCTCATTAGGACAGGCAGCTTTTTTGTTTTTTGTCTGCTCTGTTCTTGTTTTTTCGGTTCAGTTCCCTACTGAACTCAAATTGGATGCTGACTGGGATTCTTTTTAATCTTCATCTGAAATTGTTTTTGAAGATGGAGCAGTCGTGTAGTCATGCACGATCTGGTGCTTCCTGTTTTGTGGTGCTTTATTGTACTAGTCTGTGTCTTGTATTGTTTTGTTCTGAGTTTTGCATATTAAGGTATGTATCTATTGTGGAGTTGTGTTGTCTAACTGTCTTTTATGTACAGTAAGTGTTACATTTATTGTATTTTAAATGTCCATTTAGGGACGGGCATTGCAAATTATCTTTTATTTTTTTATTAATTTATTAATTCAGGACAATGCACATTGATGAACAAGCACAACAGTACACATAAATGTGCCAGATTGTAGCCTGAGGGCTAATTTCCATCTGAAGCCTAAATGCTGTGGTGTGTGGCATAGGTCTATAGTCCCTATAAATAAATATAAAATGAAAAATATGAAGCTTCACAAATAGCGTATTTCTGCTATGGAGCAAATTATGGAAACAAAAATATTGGTCATGCAGCAAGGTTTGGGGGATTGTTGACTAATGTCTCATGAAGGGACATTATTTTTGGCACGGCACAACTGGTCCTGAAAAATGGCTCCACATTAGTGGGCTGTTTTTAAAAGCCTGCAGAACAATGACTGGTCCAAATGACTCCTACGAGATGGCTGCTCATACCATGACGTATCCACCTCCATGTTTAACACCTGGTAAAAGACACTGTGGGTTGAACGCATTATTTGGCTTTCCCAAACAGAAACTGGTCCAGACAGAAAACAAAGACAATTCATGAATCTGCATTTGGTTTATGGTTTTTTTACCTAATATTGTGCATCTATTTGAGCTGACAATGCATTAACATGAATTGAAATAATGTCACGCCGCATTATGTAACGTCTTTCTTCCTTTTAATTTTTTTCTTTCTTTTGTGAAAATGTTTTGGGCTTCTGCTGAAATGAATGGTGACTGTCAGGTCCGCGGGTTCGATTCCGACCTGCAGCTTTACGTTGCATGTCACTCCCCCTCTCTCTCCCCTTTCATATCTAAGCTGTCCTGTCACAAATAAAGGCCTCCAAAGCCAAGAAAATATTAAAATATAGTTACCAAGGGCGACCGGATAGCTCACTTGGTAGAGCGGGCGCCCATATATAGAGGTTTACTCCTCAGCGGAGCAGGCCGGGGTTCACCTCTGACCTGTGGCTCCTTTGCTGCATGTCGTTCCCCACTCTCTCTCCCCTTTCATTTCTTCAGCAGTTCTGTCAATAAAGGCCTAAAAATGCCCCAAAGAATCTTTAAAAATATATATACTTTATATATTCACTGCTCCAGATAATCAACTGTCCAAAAGCCAGATATTTAGTTTACTGTCACGTAAGAGAAAGAAACGTAAAATAATCCTCACAACTGGAACAAGGAAATGTGATTTTCATCTGTAAAATGACAAAATGGTAAGCAGTTTATCCCTTATCGATACAGTTGACTGGTCCATTTCCTCTGGATCAGCTGATCAATGAATTGACTAGCTGTTCCAAGTCTAAATAGCACATTATAGATAAAAACCCGTCTTACAATCTGAGTTTTCAGTGTGTCTTTAAACATGTGATGCTGCTGTCTTCAGATGAAGGGAGAGAGACTGTTCCAGAGACTGGGTCCAAACAACAGACGGCAGCTTTCACCACAGGTCTCGTCACAATTTTGGATCCAGCGAGCTGCTGAGAGTCTGTGGCTGTGACAGCTCAACGAGGGACACATCCTGGCAGGAGGCTATATACTGTAGACCTATATCAAAGTCAGTGGTGCGTACATGAGAAGATTTTTTAAAGCAAACACTGAGAGTTTAAGAAACTTTCCCAAGTGTGTCGGGACTTGACAGGCTTAGAGCTCTTTTCTCTGTTCCAGGTATGACAAGCCTGAAATGATACCCTTTTTAGGAGGGTTAGGGTTAGGAGGGGCTCAAGCACCTCCTAAAAAGTGTTAATAATAAAATAATTATAATGTATACTGTTTATTGATCCCCAGTGGGGAAATTACAATTTACACTCTGTTTTGTTAGTAGTCACTACACACCGGCCTGAAATACATAAAGATGCTCAGGACCTAATCATGCACGAATCAAGAGATGTCAGAGTGGGGGAGGTGCCAGTGCTGGATTGTTGCAGGGCTACGGTGCCTTGTTGGGGGCTATGGTGCCTTATTGGGGGTACTACGGTGCCTTACTCAAGAGAGCCTGGCAGTGCTCAGGAGGGGAAGTGGCATCTCTCCAGCTACGAATCCACACTTAGTATTTTAGTCCATATGGGGTCTTGAACAGGGGACTTGAACCGGTGACCCTCCAGTTCCTAATTACTGATTTTTTGCATGGCACTGTGTCCGTGTCACGTTCTCATTAGGGGCTGAGCCCCCCCTAAAGGTGTGATCCTAGCATCGCCCCTGCTGTAGGCTTATCTGGACGAGCTGAGCAATGCCCTGCAGTACAGAAACGTTTTAAAACAGAAGCATAATGATACTTCAGCTTGCTTTCTTTGTGATTGGGATTGAACCTGTGCAGTTTCTTTGTCAGGATGTGTTTATTCCTCTTAGTGTAAAGACTCAAACTTTCTCTCCCACTAGAATTGGTAAATGAGGTTATTGTGGAAGTAAACTGAGCATATTGTCACTTCACGTCATAATCAGTTTGACACCCTGCAGCAAAGGTGTCTGTCTGCACCGTGCATTATACGGAGATAACAGAATAGGTGTTAATAAGAATAGGTCACGTGAACGCATAATTAAGTCATTGTAAACCATTGTGAAGCTCACTTTAAAAATCAATGAGGCGCGTGAGATAGGTTATGAAAAACACATAATTTGCAAGACTTGGTGAGTGATGAAACAACAGCCCCCCCCGTGCCTGCGCATGGAATATATGGAAAATATCATGAGAAGCGTTCACAACCTTCTCATTGGCTCAGAAGTCAGAGAGATCCCCGTCATATAAAGCGAGAGTCTGTGATCTAGCAGTCCTTTTCCCGCTGGCAAGCGTTTTGGATCACACTTGGACTTCGCCTCACGGGAAAACACCTTTTACGCACAGAGCACTTGGAGACTGTTGGAGAGGGTGCAGACGAGCGCAGCCGGGGGATCACATTTACGAAGGGAAAGAGTTCTACAGCCAACAGGTTGGTGTGTTTCATCATAGTTGGGAAACGCGACGGATGGTAACGCGTCTTCGTTTGAGGAAAAAAGTTATTCAGATTCGCCTTTTGCTCATTTAATTCAGGGATTGTCTTGAGCAACGACTTAAAGTGGTTTAATTAGAAGTAAATAGCAGAATGGATGATACAAACCTTGTTTTAGCTATTGTATTTAGCTATTGTTTTTATCTCAGTACCTTTACGCATTGATTTCACATTTAATTAAAGTTGGACACTCATTTAAAGTCTGAATTGCTGCATGGATCAAGACATAATCTGAGGTGTAAAGCCACATATTTAGTCTAAGTTTATGTCTTAAGAGGAATAATATTCAGCAAACCTCAGCAAAACGGGGATTGATTTTGTCTGTTTGTTGTCATTGAATGTGCTTTCTCCTCTTCATGAATCACTTCTCTGTTAACAGAGCTACTGTGAGCTGAGGCGTCTGAGTGGGCATGTGGCTATTGGAGAAGCTCCGTAGCTCCGTGGAGAGCAGTGGGACACACTCCCATCCCCCGCAGACAGTCGAGGCCATTCCTATCTCTGTCTATGCCAACGTCCTTACTCCAGAAAAGATCCCTGATTTCTTCATCCCCCCCAAACTTATTTGCTGCCCACCAGAAGAGTCTCCTACCCCAGAACCACAGCACTGCTCCACATTACGGCCCTCTGTGTCAGACCATGCCATCTGCAGCCAGAGCCCCAGAGCTCGGAGCAGCAAGAACCCCTGCAGCCCTCACCTCTTTTCCCGCCTGGGGGGAGAAGCGCGCAATCTCCAGAAGTCAGCCAACCGTCACGTCATCCAAATAGAGAGTGCTGATGAGCCAGGTGCCGGATCTGTGGACAGGGTCAGTGTCAACACTAATGCTGACCCCCAGTCCCAGACTGCCATGTCTCTGACGTACGTCCCCAAGGCTCAGACCTCTTATGGCTTCTCCACCCTGGTGGAGTCTCCTCATACCCGGCGCAAGGAGAGCCTGTTCCACAGCGACCCCAGCAGCCCTCTCACCTCCCCGAAGTCCCAGAGACACTCCCAGGGAGGGACTCTTCTAGCCCCAGCTGACCCCAACCCCTATCGTTATTTCAGCGGTGGGGAGAGCGACACCTGCTCCTCAGCAGAGTCCTCCCCCTTTACCTCCCCTCTCCTGTCCCGCTCTGCCTCTCTCATACGCTCCATCACCCAGGAGACACAAGCCAAGGTGAGGGCCATTTTTGTGGTTACGTTTGCACGGCAACGGCTACAAACGGAAAAGTTTACTTGAAAACAATGGACTGCCAAGGTCCACCTTCACTATGAGGCTTACTGTAATCCGAGGGGTAGGTTAGAATGAGATTGCACCGCTTTGCCGTCGATTACAATCTGAGTTAGTGTCTGGCTTTGGCCCCACAGAGACCAGTTTTGTTTACTGGAGTTGCGTATTCAAAAGATTTCACTCTGGCACCCGCTTTCAAAAGATACTGTTGCGTATCATGTGGAGAATGTTGTCATGTAAACAGCCTCTGTAAGTGCAAGTGTGTGTATATATGGATTGGCTGCTATAACGCCATTAATGAAACTGTTACAAAAGTGTTTTCCTTGTTCGATTCACCATGAGGCATCTTTCTGTATGTTTACCAGTTGCTTTTTCTCCCTCCCTCAAGGTGTCGCGTGCCAAGCGCTCCCTGGCACGCCACAGTTCTCTCTCCACCGATGATTGCAGCTCAGCAGACAACAGCCCCAACATGCAGTGCCGCCGCATGCGCTGCCCTCCCTCTCCTGCCTTCCGTGGATGTAAAAGCGGTAGCTCGAGGAGCACTACATCAAACCTCCTGCAGCGCGAGCACACCATCAACCTCCACAAGGGGGGGACACTCAAGCTGAGCACCCACTACGACCCAGAGGCAGCTCTGCTGAGGGTGCGCGTACTCGCAGCCGAGGCCCTTTATGACAGGCAGACGGACATTAAAAGCATCAACTGCTGTGTGGCACTCTACCTAAACCCTGGCAAGCAGCAGAAACAGAGGAGCACCATCATCAAGAATAGCAGGAATCCAGTATTCAATGAAGACTTTTTTTTTGACTCGCTGCAACAGGCACAGGTAAAGAGTCTGGCCATGAAGATAAAGGTAGTGAACAAAGGAACCAGTCTGAGGAGAGACGTGCTTCTAGGAGAAAGGGAGGTGCTGCTCAGCGAGCTGCTCTCAGGCCTCTAGGGAGCCCCTGTCAAGACTTTGGCAGAAACAAGGAGCTTCACATCTTGTGGGCCTTTTCCTTTTCTTCTTCCTTCTGGCTATCTTTTCTATCCCACTGCACAGATCTGATAAATACTGGGCATGTGAAAGCATGCTGATCACAAGGGAGTTGTATCTTGCACACATTATGTACATCAATGGACAACACAAAAGAAATAAAAGTCCCACTTTATCAAGTTGTCATCACTTGCTTTTTTTTCAAAGGTCTGTCCAGGTTAAACAAGTGAAAACCAGCATTACTTACATGCTTAGCAGTATATTAGCAACGTGAACCGTGGAGCTGTTGTCCTTTTTTGTGTATTTTCTCGTGAATTATTTAGTCACGAAAAATGTTGCCTTCTCCCATGAGATTTGTTATGTGGCTCAATATCATATCAGCTGTGATGCAATGATGATCTTGTTAAAGTTGGCGCTGTGGTTTTTGTAATAATGTAGTAATATTACATGTGGGATTTTGCACGTTCTTTGTGGAAACTAATGATGCTTCTGTGAAAGAATTTATATGTGAGAATTCATTTTTAATTGCCAACGCATGTAATGTTAATATGACTGTTGCTACGTGACATGCTTTCAAACTTGTGAATAAAAAATAGAAAAAAGCTAAACTCTCACTGATGTTTTATTTTTTACCCTGCAGCTTTGTCTCATTGATTTTGTCCTAATAATTCCACAGCATCCTGCACAAGCCCTAGGAAATTATTAGAAAAGCTTGTATGAGGCTGGGTCCTCTGAGACAGACACAGACTGGGTCTCATTTGTGAGGTGATTAATCCTGGATCTCTGCACGTAGAATTGTTTCTCTGTGCATGCAAACTCCCTGTTTAATTTAAAAAACCTGTTTGGTTCTCCAGTGAGGTTCAAGCAAGCGGCAATCTCTGGTGCTGTTAAATGAATTCAATGCAAAAGTGCCAAAAACTGCAGTTCACAAAGTGCCTACTAAAGACTGGTTCCAAAACAGAGTCAATCTCCATAGACCGTCATGTTAAAATGCTTTAGAGCAAAATAAAACATGTTTATTTTACCCTGTATGACAACTGGGGGGTGGATTTCTTTTAGAACTCACGCTTTTAAATTCTATTAAGACTTAAAGCTCTGCATCTGTAAGCTTCATCCTGCCCACTTTGAGCTTGATTTTTGGCTCTGCAGAAACCTATGGGTGACGTCACTGAGATATGTCCATATTTTATACAGTCTATAGGTTGAAATAGTTATTAAGGATGACAGTAGTTTCTCCTGAAATAAATGTTGGCACGCATTCTTCAGCTCCAGATATAATTTACCTCTCTTTACAGGGAGGCTATAATCTTAATCTATAGCTTCAATGCGTGGGTTGATAAAGGGAAATTAGAAATACTAAAACATATACTGAAGTCCACACTAATACAGTTGTCAGGCATACATGGGGTGGTCCCACTGAGCAGCAGGTAGCCAAGAGTGGATCTTATGCCTCCTCTACTGGTCAAACATCAGAATCACGCCTCATTATGCCCTGGAAAAAAATACATTCAAAGCAACTTTCGGCACCTTTGGACTGACTGGTGACCTGCAGCGGGTGTCTCCTGACAGAATTCTGACCATACACACTGGAACAGGCGCTTCTATTACCCTGAAACAGAATGAAAATGTACTCTGAGAACACTCTGGGGCTTGTACCCCTGGGTGATCTGCAGCCAGCTCCATTTGCTAATAAAGTACTGAGATAAGAAACAACAAGTACCCATGTGGGACACATTCCTCTGTGAGCTTCAAGGATATTTATTTCCCACAGACTTGAAAGCAACTAAAACTGAAGAAAAATGAAGTTGTTATCTTTGTCTCTGTAGACTTGATGAGGCAAAATTGAAAAGGGATTGCCTAATAATCCCTGAATTAAGCAAAAACAAGTCAACCTATAATCATAACAGGGAAATTAGAAATGGGGTCCTGCATGAAATTAAAATGTACTGCCTAAGTTGAACAGTTTTGTTAAGTTCACATGAAATATTTCTGTCTTATCAATATTCCATTTGTCTCTGGGCTCTTCTTAGTAATTTGAAGTGCAAGGCTCAGGTGGAAAAGTGCACCAATCCGAATCGAGCTATATTTTTTTTATCAAAATCTGATAAGAAACTAAAATAACAGGGACTCTAAAAACCTAAGCAGTAGTACGTAGATACATCAAGCTTGTTACTGTGATGTTTTAGCAGTCAGGGCAGCTCTCTTTGTGATATCGACAGAAGTGATGGAGGGATTTTGTCAAAATTAAACTTGAGATGCCATCCAGGCACTTTCATATTCACGCAGAGTGGAGATTATAATCTGCTTTTTGACAAAGAAATGTGTGCAGTTAACATCACACATGCCAGCGAGGTAATAATTCTGACACAGTTTGATGTGTAGGCTACTGAATTTCTAAATGACCACTGTTACATTCCAACGTATATTCTATACAGAGAACATTACATAAATGGTACATTTATTCAAGGATGATTTTGGTTTCCATCTTTTAGTTTAAGGAAGAACTAAAAAAAAAAAAATGCCATCCTGATTTGTGATGCTGTCTGCAAACAGAGGTGTCATGTCAGTGAACACCCCAGAAGTGAACTTTGATGAATTTATAAAATATTTACTGCTTTACTCTGATCCCCAGCTGCAATAAACTGCATGCCATGCCGCATTTCAAGTAGGTGGATGATTTTTTATACTGTGCAGCGTTTCAGAAGCAAAAGTCAATATCCACATTTTACTGAATGTAGCGCCCTGATGTCCATGCACAGCATTGTGCATGTCAATATTGAAGTCAATAATCGAGCCACTGGCTATGCAACAATAGGATAGAGTAATGTGATCTCCTCATATAGGTTTCAGCTTAATAGTTTCAACTAATACTTAGTGTTTTTAATATCAGGGTTCTTAAGATATGATTATCTGGGTGCTATTAGAATTGCATAGTACCATACCAAAACAAATCACCTAAATGCTGTGCTGTCTTCTTTACATTTAAACAGAACAGGAAATATGAAACAATATTAACAGTAGGGTTATACTGTTTGTTTATACTTGTTATTCACGACCCTATTGATGTGACATGAGAAGCTGATGGGGGCAGATGATTGTTGGCTCACAATGCAGGAGGCCTCAGGGTCATATGACAGTCTAGCTTGTTTTAGTTTTCCCTTTTTTAGCATGGATAATTTTAGTATAGTGGTCAATGCAAATGCATAGGAAACACAGACTTTTATGATGATTTGTGAATAAACAGTAAACTATAAAATGAATATGCAAAATAGTTAATGTGTTTTCTATCATTTACCATTACAAAAATAATCAAATGCATATTTTGGGATGACACATATAGAGTCATTAAAAATATTATAATAAAAAAAATGATATTAATTATATAATAATAATAGTAGTTCCGCAAGGGGAAATTACAATTTACACTGGAAAGGCGCCCCGAGCAGTTGGCGGTTCACTGCCTTGCTCAACACACCTTATAGTGCCCAGGAGGTGAACTGGCACCTCTCCAGCTACTCTATTAAAAAAAAAAATTATATTTATGTATCATACTTATAGTAGGATTGTAGGCTACTAAGAATATCATAGACATAATACATATTATTATATATGTCTATGACGAATATGAATTCTTCTTTAACTGTCTATGGAATTCCCTCACACGACCAAATGTCTATTTTTATCGTATAACTGGCGGTTTTTACGTATCCATAGTGATGAGAATCAGTTTACCATTAAATGGAGGACTTCCTGGGGGTGTATTTGATTTGTGAGCCGGGCATCAGCTGGCTCTCTTGTCTATCTGGTGGTGGTGCTTCTTTTTTTGGTCGGAACAACCATAACAAACGAACCCTTCAGCTGTTAGGTCATTTAAATCACATGCATCATGGGAAATGTGATTCTTTATAATGTAAAAAGCCTTCTACTCTTGGAAGAAGGAATTCCATCAAAACTACGCCCCCCACAATGCCTTGCTGCAATCTCAAACATAGACCTGTCAAACAACACAAACGCCATCTTGACAGCACCCTCAAAATGGCAGAAATGGGTGAGCTAGAAACCGAGTCCAAGCTAAGGTACCCGCTTACGGCTATTTAATAAACAGACTCGTCAGTTTTCCCATAAACGAGGGGTTATGGGGTTGGTGCCCTACGCTGCAGCACAGAGCCTGTAAAATGGATATACCGACGGCGGTTTTCAACGCGGCCAGAGATGGTAAGCTGAAACTTATCCAGAAGTTGCTGAGCAACAAAACTCCGGAGGAGCTTGAGGCTTTAGCCGAGGAGAAAACACAGGGAGGCACCCCACTGTTGATAGCTTCTCGATACGGACATTTAGAGGTTGTAGACTACCTCCTTGAACATTGTAAAGCGAATGTTGAACTCGGGGGGGCGGTTAACTTTGACGGCGAGACTATCGAGGGGGCTCCGCCGCTATGGGCAGCTTCGGCAGCCGGTCACCTCCCTGTGGTTAAGACACTACTCAAACACGGTGCCTCGGTGAACAACGCAACGCTAACTAACTCAACCCCGCTCCGAGCTGCCTGCTTTGACGGTCACCTGGAGATCGTCCGCTACCTGGTGGAGCACAGAGCCGACATGGAGGTAGCCAACCGCCACGGCCACACCTGCCTCATGATCTCCTGTTACAAGGGCCACAAGGAGATAGCCAAGTTCCTTCTGGACCGCGGTGCTGATGTTAACCGCAAGAGTGTAAAAGGAAACACCGCCCTCCATGACTGCGCCGAGTCAGGCAGTCTGGACATCATGAAGATGCTGCTAAAGTGCAATGCTCGCATGGAGAGAGATGGATACGGAATGACCCCACTCCTCGCTGCAAGTGTAACAGGTCACACCAACATCGTAGAGTATCTCGCCCACCAGCCTCGCACCTCCAGAGAGGAACGCATCGATGCACTTGAACTCCTTGGGGCTACTTTTGTGGATAAAAAGCGGGATCTCTTGGGGGCTATGAGGTACTGGAGGAGGGCCATGGAGCTGAGGCAACCAGGGGATAAAGCTGGATTCCTGGCCAAGCCTCCGCCTGGCCCTCCTATCCCTGCCTATGGCTGTGCACAGGAGGTGAGCACCGCAGAGGAACTGGAAGCTTTGATCACAGACCCTGATGAAATGAGGATGCAGGCTTTGTTGGTTCGAGAGCGCATCCTAGGGCCATCCCACCCAGACACCTCTTATTACATCCGCTACAGGGGAGCTGTGTATGCTGACTCAGGCAACTTTGAACGCTGCATCAGCCTGTGGAAATATGCTTTAGACATGCAACAGAGCAACCTGGACCCTCTCAGTCCCATGACAGCCTCCAGTTTCCTGTCCTTTGCAGAGCTTTTCTCTTTTGTTCTTCAGGACCGGGCCAAAGGCACCCTATCAACGCGCGTCACCTTTCATGATCTGATGACTGTGTTGGGGAAAAGTGTGAGGGAGGTAGAGCGAGCTGTGGCGCAGAGGGACAACCCTCCAGAGGCTCCTCAGTTCACAAAAGCTCTGTCCATCATCCTGCACCTCATCTTTCTACTGGAGAAGCTGGAGTGCAGCCCAGAGCAGGAGCATCAGAAGAAGCACACAGTGTACCGTCTGCTGAAGCTGAACCCTCGAGGTCGGAGTGGCTACACCCCTCTCCACATGGCTGTAGACAAGGAGACCACGTCTGTTGGCCGCTACCCTGTCGGCCGCTTCCCCTCCCAGGCGGTAGCTGCTCTGCTCCTAGAGTGTGGCGCAGACGTTGATTCACGTGACAGTGAAAACAATACGCCTCTGCACATCGCTGCTAACAACGGCTGTCCAGAGATTATGGCACTACTTATGAAGGCTGGGGCTCACTTTGACGCCACAAATGCACAGAGGAAGACAGCCTACAAGCTGCTGGATGAGCAGAGCACCGGGCAGCCAGCCCTCTACCCACTGAACTATGTAACCCTTCAGTGCCTGGCAGCGCGTGCAATTGAAAAGCACAGACTGCCCTACAGGGGCCTCATTTCTGAGGAGATGGAGGCTTTCATTGAACTGCACTGACTTCCACAGTCCCCTGTTGAGGCACCCCTGCACTGCTCTTCCTGTTGTCCCCCATACCTTACTATGACCTGCCACAAACTTACTTCTCTACGCTATTCTCTCGTCTTTGTCTCCTTTTGGCCTCTGCTTTGCTCCTGGTCCTACCAGCCTTGTGTCAGACCAAACCCTAGCAATAAACATCCGGCCTCTGAACTAAAATCTCTGGCTGAGATCTGGTCAGTTATCGCTTGATTCTAACGTTAAGCCACATAGACTTTGAAAGTGAATGTTGGTTTGTACTGATATTTAAATCTGGGTGGAACTTTAACTTGATATAGGCTTTAATGCAGTTGCCTTCTTTTTGTCCCAGTAAAAAGGAGACTTGCAGTATGATGGTGCTTGTGTTTGGTGGCTGGACTGTATGAAAGATAGGAAGCATCTGATCAAACTTGCCAGATAACATGCATGAAAGTGAAGAGTGAATATGGTAGCTCACTTGTTGTTTTTGAAATTAATTCAGAAAGAAGTGTTTGAACAAACTCAACCACCCAAACATGCTTGCTGGTAAAAAACAACAACATTTTAGCTGGTTCTCCTTGTTCACATGTACCATCTGCTATGCTTCTTTGATATGGGAAGGTGTTTGAATTTGCTGTGCCAAATGTCAGCCATGGAGCCATGTTTTGTTACTGACTGCAAACTGGTGGCAGAATGAAAAGCAACTAACTTACTCTTAATTATAAACTAAAGTGGAGACAAAAAAGAGCTGGTACCATTGTTTGGCTGACGCTCCCCAGTCTCCACACAGACGTCTACAACCTATGCAGTTTGTGATATTCCAATCAGAGGCAACATTTTTCAAGCAAAAACACACTACATAAACAGATTTTACACAGGAGTACTATTCAGTTGCTTGTCTTAACGCGATAATGACTCAAACCAGGGGCTGCTTCGTTGGAGAGGAATTGGTATCTTCTGACTTTATGAACTACGAATGTCTTCTTAAAATGTTTGCCTATGTCCGAATGAACAATTTAAAAACTAGAGCCTTAAGTGTGCCTACATCCCTCTACGTCCGGGTAATATAATCATCAACAAACATATTCAATTCCCTCAGGAGAAGAAGCAACTTCAGAACTAGGACCCAATGTGATGATGACTTGTGTATCTGTGGAGAAAAGCCACACGTTAACTGTCCCGAGATCCTGTGTCGATTCTGTTTTTGGAGTGAATTTTCCCTTTAACCTCAGATGCAGTTCACAGTAATGAAACTGGCCGTTCCTGCATCTTAGTCTTATTTTTAATATAGTCTCTTTTTGTTTTTCTTGTGTTATCATGAATGTTTTATTTGTCTGTGCTAAGCACCACCAAGTTGAATGCACACTGAGAGGCTCTGAATCCCAAATGGACAACTTACATTCAGGCTAGGAACTGTTGCTGCCTTTCTCTTTCTCAACTGATTTGTTTAACTGATGATAACTCAAGAACAAAAGAGCGTTGGAGGTACTCGAATAAAATTCAGTATCACAACATTATTTGTGTGTGTGTGTGTGTGTGTGCTGGTGATCACAGTTTTGCCGTTTCTTCAACGTGGAAAATCTCACTTGGGTATTTTGTTGAATGTTTTTGATTTTAGAACTAAGCTTATTATACACAAAGTATCTAAAAATTGGAAATTACCCTCTTTTTCTGTGCTCCGGTTTGCCACTAGTTCTTTTTCTTAAGCGCGGTCTCTTACAAAGGCAGCATTTGCATTAAGAGCATCATTATGCATATTTAGACGGATTGAAATCGTTGCAATAGCAGAACATAAGACTCAATAGCACCCCATTGGAACAGCCCAATCTCTAAAACTAGCTTATTTAAGGTATTTTAGAGTGCATCCAAAGTGTTACATTAGCATGAAAAATAATCTGTACCCACTTAATTCAGCTCTTTATATGGGCTCCCCACTGCTCTGCTCACATAAACTCGAGGACACTGAAATAAAGCACAACAGGAACTTGATCTTTCTGAGTCCTGCACTCTTAAGATATAAATAGAGCGCAATTAACGTCACTGCTCCGGCCGGGGCAGCGGTAGAGACAGGGCTCTTACCTTGCTAATTTTAGGGATCTTTTGCCCTATCTTTAACTCTGGAAATGGCAATACTGTAACGCTATACAGTACATAACATACGGTACAGTCAGGCAGGTCGCAGGGTGACTGGCAGAGACAGCGCGTGGACAACAGAGACTGTATTATTCTGACAGGAAACAAACACATTTGAGCTATTATTTTTTTTTAACCCTCGTGTTGTCCTCGGGTCAAATTGACCCGTTTTCCTATATCAATATTCTTTTTAACTACCCAATTGTAATAACCCAAAATAACATGATTGATTCCACACCACGCTCTTTGGCAAATCACAAATCTCTACTTTTATTAATTTTGGAATGTCTTATTCAATTTCATAGCTTTCGAAAAAACAAAGTGAAGTGGTTTAGAAATAGTATTGAGAGTAAAAGTTGACATATTCCAGTCTGTGATTATCCATCAACATCCATTCCTTTAATTTTAGTCTAATTTCTGCTTTTCTAACTCAAATATTAGGTATAATTTCCTATAAATGAGGTTTATTGACCATAAATTCTAATATAACTGGAAAACTAAAGTTAATAAGTTAGTGTTACGTAGTGTTGAAAACGTCAAACTGAGAAACATTGAAAAAAAGAGACAAAAATGTAAGAAAAAGTTAAAAACATTGATAAAAACCGTCAACAAAAGTGTTGATTTTCAATTTTGATGGGAAGACAACACAAGGGTTAAAATGAGATTAGCTAGAAAGTTATCTTAACCTCAAATATTAAGATGTGCTATTATTACTGTGCATGTGACGGGTGTCAGGTGTTGGCATAGGGAATTGTGAAACGGCAGCTGTTAAAGCGAGGTGTTCAAAGTCCCTGTTGCAACGTGTTGATCGTACACCCAAGAGCTCTGTTAAAGCTGACCTGACCTCTGACCTTTCTGTTGAGGGTGCCAGGGGATTGTGCTAATCATTTACGTAAATTAAAATGTAGACATTGGAAGGTGGACCTCTGATGTCAAGAGGTCAAAGGCAGCTACAATTGTTAATGAGACAAACAGAATGGGTCCTGTCTTGCATCTACTCAACACAATGTACTTTGTAGTCATTTCAATGCTTATGTTTAGTCTCATGAGGTTAAAGTCACGTATGGGAGCCTTTCTTCTGCCAACAAAAGAGACTCGCCAGAGAAATGACTGTCACACATGATCCTGGATCCATGAACCTTGTGTGTCAATGCTTCCAATGTGATGAAATGCAACATCCCTTAACAGTGACTTCCCACTAGATGTCACTAGCAACACAGAAAATTGATCAGAGGGGGCAGCCTTTGTCCCTTAACCCTTGTGTCGTCCTCCCGGGTTAAAAAAAAAAAGGACCAAAAATTGACATTTTCACTACCACTAGTTTTACAATACTTTTTGGAATTCATGGTCAATAACCCTCATTTATATAGAAATGTATTTGAGTTAAAAAAAAAAAAAAAAAAAGAAGCTGAAATCATGAATTATTTTGACTAATCGTTAAGATCTGAGGAATGAAAGTGATCAATTAGACTTCTCTTTATTAATCCTTTTGGGATGACTCCCGCAATGAAATTGAAATTTCCAGCAGCAGTTTTTAGCAAGAAGAATACAGTATAGAGAGAGAAAAGAGGAAGACTATAAGTATAACAGTAATAATAATAACAATAAAAAAAACTTTGGCTTTAAAAACAAAACATTTACCATAAATTAGAAAGTGTCAGTGTTGAGTCAAGTGTTAGTGTTAAAGTGTCCAGGTATACATGTGAGTCCAAATGGATTTGCAAACACCGTTATAAGGAATCTAATCCATTTTTTGTGGTAATTTGGTTAAAAATAAACCCATATTTCAGATATAGACATTTTTTTTAAAGGGGTCAAATTTGACCTGAGGAAAACAGGAGGGTTAAAGACCATGTGATGGACCCAAAACACTGTAGCGTCTAATAACCATCAGAAGAAACAGTAATTGGTTAATTTCTCATCTCACACTTTTTCAGTCTTTGTGTGAGAAAGCAAGAATGAGAAAGACTCTTACAAAGCTGGCTGAATATTATGTACTTGTAGCCAAATGTAGCCAGATGAACAGAAATCCAGGCCGGCAGAGCTACTGACTCTTGAGTGTGTTTGCACAGTGCTGCTTGAGGATCAGCAATGGGTGGAATAAAGCCTCCTTCGCACGGTGCTGAAGCGTCATGACAACAACACCTCGGATTTTGACCTTGTGGCGGTTGTCTCTGTAATGTTGTGTGACCTAAATAGGAGCAAGTCTTAAAAAAAAAAAGAAAGACAAAGAGCCTGTGTTCGTCTATGTAGCATTTTTAGAATGAAAATTTTTTTTTTTATTGATATTTTCATGCAGAATTAGTAGTTTGGCACAATCATTTTACCAAAACATGTTGGTCTTTCAGTAGCATACAGTTTATCATGTTTTACAGTGGGCAAATGTGGTCCATTTCTATAGTATTTTACATATTGTTCATAATAGCATAAGTCAAAGGTCAATTTCTCCATAAAATGTGTTTCTTGGCTCTCTTCATCCTTCGGTGGAGGGTTTGCCTGCAGCCTGATGCTTTAGCTGACAAAGCATTTAGGTTATTTGGGATTTTGACAAAGTAAGTGTGACAAAAGAAATTTGATATAATTAGGGGACAAACCCTAAAAAATATTTTCCCCCATGTTTTTATAAACCACGTTGGTTGACATTCTTGGAAAAAAAGAACGCGCCTAAGACAAATGTTTATTTGGGGCAATACGCTTACTTACTTATTGATATGAACGAGGATTCATGAAAAGTGAGTCTACCCTCATTGATATAAATGGGACACTTCTAAGTGTAGTGCTGTACAATTTAACAAAATGACCATAAAGTTGAATTAACACTTCTTAAAAAAGCAGTTCCAACAAGAAACTGAATATTAACCAGCATGAAAGTATGATTAATTGCAATTAATTAGACTGCATTTGTTCATACCTAATAAACTGAGCACAATAACAGTAATTGTATTAAGTCCAATAAGTTATCTTATATTCTTGGATCTACTGTACCTCCTATGGTGTTAAAAGTGTCCAGCAGTAATTTAATGAGGCAGTTCTGCTCTGTAGGAGCTGATATGGGACTCTGACTTTGACTTCCTGCCAGCAGCTAGAATTAGACACTACATTATGGGAATCTACGGGGTTTCAAGGTGCTTATCTTCCTTTTAGCCCCTGGGGAGCACAGTGGAAAAACCAGTCACCAATACACAGGACCAGCCTGCCTCAGCAGCAGGCACTTATTTTGCACCAGTCAGCGATCCAGCTAGAGGTGGAGGAGGGGGTGGAAATGGGGGTAATAGAGGTGATGGAGGATACGGTTGCTATTGGAGATCTTGCCTGCATCACGTCATGTGTAGGGGGGAGGGGGAGAGCTCCGGTGTGTTTGAGAGAGAGAGAGAGAGAGAGAGAGAGAGGGGAGGGGAGGAGAGGAGGGAAGGGAAGGAGGAGGGCATTAAGGAAGAAGGCAGGGAGTATCAATGACATCAACCAGCAGTATCTGAGGCCGCTCGACCGGCAATGCTCACCCGACAAAAAGGGGCTGAGGAGCAGCCCGTGACCCGCTGAGTTCCCGAGAGGTCGGTGGACAGCCAGGACGGTGGGGGGAAACGCCGGCGATGTGTGCATGCACCCCCCACAAAGGCAGACCTTTCTCTGAGCAGAGCTCCGCTGCCACTGGATTACATTCATCCTTGCTGTTTCCGAGGAAGCTTCCAGCTGCAAATCCACCCACATGAATCTCCCAGACTGTAAAGAAGACGGAGCACTTCCTACCAAGGTAACCAGCATCCTTTACACTGGACACATCCTTTACACAGTTTGAACGTTTGCAGCCGTGCACCCCACCCAGACGGGTTATTTTCACGTGTCGAGTAGCCTTTTGGAAACTAATGAGGTAAGTGTATCCCTTCCGGGTGTGATATTTCACCGTGTATTCTACCTCAGAGGCCGGGAGTCTTCTTAGCGTTTTTTCCCTTCTCTTTCACCTCAGCATCACCTGAGACTTTGGGTGAAAACCCGACCGCGGGGTTGTGCAGAGCAGGCTGGTTGACAACAGCGCTGTGAGTGCGCGTCCCCCTTCACCACCCCCTCCTTATTGTTGGCTCGGCTGGGCAGCATGAGGGACCGGGGCAGACTGGCAAAGCCTTTGTTCCTCATCCACTCTCATTTAAAGTGTTTTTCTGGTGGCCCCCTAAAGCTGTCTCCAGGTATAATAAGTCTAGTGTTGAGTCCAATTTTATGAGTCTCAAAAAAATTTCAAAAATATATAGAGAATGGGAATAAATAAATAAGCACCGGCATGCTATAGATTTGTCAAGCCTATTTTAAAAGTGGAAGCTCTAAGTCCTGCTATCATTGTGGGGACATTTCAAAGATGCCACAGCAAAGTAGCAAAGTAATGTCGTGCTTAACACTTTTGAGGGGGCTATTACTATTAATAATCCATATGGGCTGTTATTCTAATATTAGAATGATTTTTCTGACATGGAAGGCACCAGGTGGCAAGTCGGATGGACCCATTTAACAAGACTGTTTTCTAGACAATAGAGTGGCGGCTGCATCTGCTACTCCCAGAATGACTTAAAACAGGCCCATCTGCACATATAGGCAATGTTTGGAAATCCACTCTCTTATATGTCTGTAATTATACGCAGTAGGATTTGTTTTTAAAGCAGCCATTCAGGAGGAGTGTAATTTGACGATACATTGACTCATCCTGACACATTTTCCGATGGCTATTGCTCATTTGGGATGTAATCATGTACACTTCAAATGCCTGTATTGGTTTTCTGTATTTCCGCTTCGTGGCCTTTGTAGTAAGTATGTTGGAAGTGGAAAATCGCACTGTCGTGGTGAAACCGAGGGAGGTCTTCCTCTTCACACACAGATGGGAAATTTTCCCTGGGGCACTGTGCATTTGCTGGTTATTGTTCCAGACCATTTCCACATCCCTAATTATTTTAATCAGTCATTTTTACACATGGATTCCTCTCTCTTTTTAGTAGTTTACATTTTTTTCTCCCTCCTGTCTTCTCACCTGCCATCACTGACTACACAAGGCACTCCCGCTTCACGAGAGGGCCAGGGATCTAGATATTTGCATTGGTATGATGGATAAAAGTCATTATGTGGAATAATTCAGCTGGCATATTTCCTTTGTCTATCTCTGTCTCTGGGAAACAGATCAAATAAGCTCCTCCATGAGCCAAGAGATGCTCAGCCCCCACAGGTATTCATCGAGACACTATTAGGAGCAGTATGAAATCAGTGACGGCGTGTACTCCCTTAAATAGGTTTTCACAGGGTTAAACCATAGGCCTTAATGGTTTCCAGCTCTCTCCAAGCAGATAGCTCTGTAAGATCCAACCAGATTATGAATATGCCGGATGACGGGCGCTCCCAGTGGAGCAGCGTTGGGTTTCACGTCAAAGGCCTCATTGAAGTCTTATTCCCAGATTCTCGCAGCAGCGTTACTCTTCACATTTCTGCTCTCTTCTTTCCTCTCTTGTGTTACATGTTATGCCCATCCATGTTTTTTGTCAGAATCTCTGTGTACGCTTTCCATTAGCTTTGTTGCACCAGTCAGCTGGAAGGAAGGAGACTTTGATGCCTGGAGCGTAGCCACCTGTATTACAAGCAGACATAAACTTTGTTGTTGTCTAGGCATTGATATTAATTGACCTTTTCAAAGCCAGTGAGCTTCTCTACTGTTTGTTCAGGGCCTGCTGAAACAATGCACACAGCATGCAGAATGACCCCGATAGGGCCGGGCAATATGGGTGAAATTATTCTAACGATATTAAGAAAGAATACTGGATCTGATAGCGAAATGATAACTTTACAGCTTTCAACGTATGTCAAGTCACTTTAAATCACAAAATGGTCTTACTTTCTCCACGGCATTTGTTGACCCTTCATATGGACAAGGAACACGCCCCTTAAAATACAAGCAAACAAAAACATTTACATGGGGGAACCGATGATCCAGGATGTGCAATAAAATGATAAATGTTTATTTATTAATTTAACCTTTGTTCAGGGAGTACTGTAAAATACATTCCATAGTGCAATACATCAGCATCATTGTTTATGGTCTTGCGGTGGAATCATATTATGATATATCATTCTTGTTGTGTTTTTGTTGTTCTGGTGGCCAAAGTAATAACTCTGAGAATATTTTATTTATTAATGCTAAGAAAGGAGGTTGTGTCTTTGCAGTCAGTGCGTTGCACGTAACACCAACATACATTTAGTACATTAGCTTTAAAATAATTATATTGATGTTAAAAACACACAGTCAATTATCTGCAATCACATGTAGCACAATTAATAATCACATTTCACGATAAAACCTCATAACTACCCTCAAAACATAATGAATATCCATCAAATATCCATTAAAGTTCCCATGGCTTGAAAATTTTACTTTATGAGTTTTTTTAACATTAATATGAGTTCCCCCAGCCCGGCTACGGTCCCCCAGTGGCTAGAAATGGTGATAGGTGTAAACCGAGCCCTGGCCAACCCCCCCACATACTAAGGAAAGCTCATTGTGGGACTGGCTCTAGTGGCTGGAATTCTGGACCAAGGCTGAATTTTGGGAAAGAGACTTCAGATGCAGTATTAGGGGACCACTAAGGTCTATATAAAAGACACCAGATGCAGTATTAGGGGACCACTAAGGTCTATATAAAAGAGACTTCAGATACAGGATTAGGGGACCAAGGTCTATATAAAAGAGACTTCAGATACAGAGACTCAGATACAGTATTAGGGGACCACTAAGGTCAGGATTAGGGGACCACTAAGGTCTATATAAAAGAGACTTCAGATACAGTATTAGGGGACCACTAACAGGTATTAGGGGACCACTAACTAAGAGACTTCAGATACAGTATTAGGGGACCACTAAGGTCTATATAAAAGAGACTTCAGATACAGTATTTAAGGGAGACTTCAGATACCACTAAGGTCTATATAAAAGAGACTTCAGATACAGTATTAGGGGACCACTAAGGTCTATATAAAAGAGACTTCAGATACAGTATTAGGGGACCACTAAGGTCTATATAAAAGCATCCAAAGAGCACCATGTCATGGGAACTTTAACCATTTGATTGTTTCAAACAAAAGCCATAGATAATGCAGACAACAGAATTTTGTAAAATATGATCATATAGGCTACAATATAATCAGTCACTGGTAGTCAGTAAATTATCATTCAACTTAACAACAACAAAACATTGTCTTTTCATTCCAAGATGAAATAACAACAAATAACGGTAAATGTTATGTGCAAAATGATTAGGAAATATCATCATCCAGACATAGCACCAGTGTTAGTTTAGGGTATACGTGTGCCTACCTTTAAACCTCATTTTGACTGGGTTGATGTCCTCAGCTTTAGGTGACTATGCAGAAAGTATATTTCTATTAAAATATAAAGAACTGATGGAAACTCCACTATGCTGTAACCTTGTTGAGCTGTAAGACCAATCTGTTGTTGACGCTCTCAAAAGCAAGCCAGACCCATCCTTATTTTTTAACCAAGAGGTCCTTATGTGTGTGCGCATGATCATCATCTGTCTGCGTTTCATGTGCATATTATGAGTGAAGGCAAAGAGATAGGTTTTGACTTGACTGATGCCCTTCTCCAGATGAATCAGAAATTCTCATGTGTCAGCGGGATGAATAATGCACACACACACACACACACACACACACACACACACACACACACACACACACACACACACACACACACACACACACACCCTCCCTCCCACTACTTCACCTCTTGTCTTCCGTCGTTCGCCTCTGTTTTCATCACAACTGCCACATCAGAAGACATCTTCACCTCCCTTCTCACCCCTCCCCCTCCACCTCTCCTCCGTATGCAAAAGAGGGCATCATTTCCCCCGTTGCTGCTGCTGCCTCGCTGTCCTCTGGTCAACCCCACTCTCTACTTCAGCTAACTCCGTCTTCTTCAACTTTCCTTTGCAGAAAAGTTTCTGCACATTACGTAACATGGAACATGTTTTGTGAGCCTTTTATTCTGCTGACATTTGCACTGTGCACGGCTTAAAAGTGTTGATGTACACAGCTCGTTATCCAATGATGAGGAGTGGGAGTTGCAACCATTGACTTGGTTTGACAGTTACATCCATGACTGACAGAAGTCATTTGGAGGAAAGGGCTGACTGACAAGATGGCTAACAAAGCAGAAGACAAACTGCCTAATCAGATGTTGGAGAAAGAGCGGGCCCCGTCTTCTTTTGAAGTGTACATTTACCACATTAACACCAGAATATTCTATGCACCTTACCTTAAGAGATTGATGAGTCTTCCAGAGGAAGTTCAATTCTTGGGGTGAAAAACCTCCTCTGTCCATGCCAAGAGTGCTGCAGGAATTAATTTGGCCTGGATGGGCTCCAAAATAGTTTTAGGGTCTTGTAAAATATGAAATAGGAATTTCATTTGGATTTAACTTATTCATTGGGATGAAGCCATATGAATGATAGTCAAGACAGTAACATTCTATTAGGGCTGCAACTGTTATTTTCATCGTCAATTAATCTGTTTCTCGATTAATGCATTAGTTGTTTGGTCTATTAAATGTCAGAAAATAGTGAAAAATGTCCATCAGTGTTTCCCAAAGCCCAAGAGGACGTCCTCAAATGTCTTGTTTTAACTCAAAGCTATTCAGTTTACTGTCATAGAGGATTGCCAAAACTAGAAAATAGTCACATTTTAGCTGGAATCAGAGAATTTTTACTCCGACCAATTATTAATTTAGCTTATCAATTTAGTTGGGGATTACTTTAATGGTTAACAACTAATTTATTTATCGATTCATCTTTGCAGCTCTGTTTCTAATACGCTTTCTTAGTATCTTATTATCCAGGGCCGGTATATTCCTATGTTATACGTTGTGTGATTGCTTAGGTTTCATAGCCCTGTGTATGAATCTCTTACTTTTTAGCCACTGTGTAGAGGGACTCTTGAGATAGCAATGCTGGTTAGTCAATTGACCTATTATTATTTTTTACACACATTTATGTACTCGTTATGATTAATTGTAATCACTCTGCTGACCCATTAAAGTCTGGGTAAAGCTAAATCTGTGATTTCTTTCAAAACACATTACATGATAGAAAACACAAAATATCTGTGTCCAGGATGTTTTGGGCGGCCAAAAATCATGGTTGGATGACGCACTGGAGTCATGCTTAACATAACCTCTCCCCTACTATATCAAAATATTGTTATTACTAACGTCAGTGGCTGAACTGGACCAAAAAAGGTGCCAATACACTAATTCAGCCACTCCATGACATGATCATCACATATGTCTTTTTATATATATATATATATATATATATATATATACATTATCTTGTAGAGGTGACCCAGAACAGTGAACTATTCAGGATTTAATCTAAGGGGCTTGATTCGACTGTCGATCTCACATTTGAATAGTCACAGTGTCTGAAAATTTGGTTATGAAACAAAAGATCATTCCATTTCTGATTTGACATAGAATTCCTTGATTTTTGACCAATAAATTATCAGAATCAGAAACACTTTATTGATCCTGAAGGCAAATTCTGTGTTGCAGTTGCACAAATTGTATAAATATTAAGTAGAAATGTAAATAAAGAAACATAAGGATTGTCGATATGTACATAGTTAAAGGAATGTTATGATACATAATTAAGGAGTTGTAATGGTGAACAGTAATAATAATAATAATAATAATTATGATATATAGCCTTTTTTAGGATAAATATCAGCTTGATAATACAATTGTTAATAACCTATAGAAGTAAGGGCACTCATGTGGACAACAATCAGAAGTGCTGATACTCAGTACTGGTGAGTTCAGGCCGGGGGGGGGGGGCTCTCCTGTCTAAGCGGAGCTCCCATGGCGCCATTTTAATGCTACGAAGCCATCACCTGCAGTTAGCATGCCATTGACTCCCATTCATTTTGACGTCACTTTGACAGCGAATAACTGACTCTATTTGGCCGTTGTTCATTTCTAAAGAAACACGACAATGTTTAAAAGGCTCCGTTACCTTGTAGCTCACGTTATGGCTCCGTAGCAGATATTTTTGTAAAAATAAGCACTCACGATTGTGTCATAACCTGCCGGTGTTATAAGCTGTGTGTGTTGCAGCGAGAGTCTGGCTGCCAATGCTCAGTGGCCCCAGCAGATACACCCCCAGCGTCTCAGAGCAGAAAGAACCGCTTATTTATTTCACGATTTTGAAACCTAATTTTATAATCTTGGCTATTGCTTTAGTCATTCAAATTTGGCTGGGTGGTCATTAACACATTTTCTTTGGTGTCACAGACTCAGAAAACATATTTATTTATGGACTTTAACTTTTCATCTAGCGCCAATTTGAGCTAATTAGCTAATGTTAGCATGCTGATGACCTAAACTAACATTCTACGTGCACAAGGGAGAAGTCAGCTTTCTTCTGCCAGTAATCTGGCATGGTGTAGGAACAGATCATGGTTTGGGTTAAAATAGACCCTTTCTGGCAGAAAGCCTTGAAGGCTAACTTTTCTTATGTGCATTATACATGCTTGACATCAGCATGTTAGGGTTGTTACTGTGAGCATGCTGATGCTCGGTCAGCTTCTGCTGTGCCTAAGTACAGCCTTGCAGAGCTAGTAGCATTAAACCTGTTTTAACTTTCCTTACAAATAGATCTGTTGCACTTTTTATCTTTTCATAAGATAATATATAGACAGTAAAGGGGGAGATAGAGGGGACGACATGCAGCTAAAGGCCACGGGTTGGACCCGAACTCCAGCCGCTGCCAAGGACTCAGCCTTGTGCAAACCTCCAGATTCCAGTGAGTGAAAGAACATCTTTATTGCATCAGTGAAACAGCTCTGCTCTACTAAAAGAGCTTTGCCATGCAGGATGTAAGAAGGACAACATCCAGGAAACTTACAGCTCACAGATAGAAACTTCATCAGCAGTCTGTCTATGTTTTGTGTGTGTGTGTAGGTGCAGGTGGTGGTGGTAGGGGGGACTGGTTGACATGTCTCTTGAATGCAGCCCCACATTTGTTTGTGGCATTTCCATGATTACTCTGTCTCCGCGGCGCTGAAGGATGCCAGGTTGGATGAAGTATTTGTTTGACGGAGGTGAGAGTAATGGCTAGTCATTGGTGGAAAGCATCCGTGCGCAAGTCTGTTTCCGTTGACAAGCGTTTCATCTCTTCACTTACCGAGACACACTCTCCGTCTGATTTCAGCAATGAGACGGAGGACAAATGCACTTTTTCTACCCCATTACTCCAGTTTTCGATGCTATTCACAACTTTATCGTCCCTCAAGGAGAAATTCATTTGGCGTCACAAATCTCATCTCCATCAGGAAGCCGTGCAATGGCTGGTTAGTGACAGAACGGCTAAGGCCGGTCGCCTGTCTAGCATCTAAGTAGGCCTCAAATATATTCAGCAGTGAATTCTTTGCGTTAATGATCATGTAAATTGTCAGTAATCAACTTTTTTTGGCTAGATTGTTTAAGCTATGAGTTGATCTACAGTATACCATTTACCAGTACAGTAAGGAGTTTGAAATGAATATTAATGTTCTATAGATGATCTCAGTGTTGTTGCAGAATGGTGTGTGAGATAATGAGCTCTCAGCGGACAACATATCATGTGACCAAACCAGACAGGTGATACCATGGCAGCACAAATACAGAGGAGAGGATTGGAACATGGGCAAACACAACAGTCTGTCTCCAGAAAATAAAGAAGCACCTAAAAAAAGGGGATGGAGATATTTTACAAAAGCAAAGAACAAATAAAGGGTTGCTTCAAGATTACAGCACACCAGCGGGGTAACAGTGAACGGGCAGTGGGGATGAGTTAAAGGTGCAGTGTTGTGTGTTTCAAATGTCTGTTGTGTGTTTGCTAAGGCTGATGTTGGTTCTATCAATCAATAAAGGGATGAAATCCATTTTGATTCCATTCACGGAGCACAATAGCATCCCCATTAGATGATTCTACGTGTATGATCAATCAATGTGAGGTTATTTAAGCAGAGCACTGTATTTCTCAAGGCTACTGTTTTCACTCTCAAGACACTCTTATCACCAAGCCCCAAAATCTGCTTTACACCACCAGACTTTGTCTCCTGACTGCTGTGTGTAGGTTTTGCTAAACAGCTGAAACAAGGAGGGAAAATGGCTGGCATATGTCATTATTGAAGCACAGTTGAAATATGATGATGGCCGAGGATGATGACATTGACGTCCAGGAAGATGAAGGTGGTCTCTGTAGTCATGGAGCCTTAGTCCAGCTCCAGGAGAAGCTCACTAATTGGCAGCGGCGTGTCGGCTGCCAAGACACATCACTTTCCTGCGTGTGTGTGTGCGTAGAATTTTAATCATTCATTTTATTGAGAAATGATGGTGATGCTTATAGGGAATAAGCACACGTGAATCTTGTTTAATCAAGTGTTATGTGTGTTTTACATTTATGTGTATTCTGATAGATGCACACTCCGTGATTATAACTTAGAGCAGCCAGCCTATAATTATTGAGCGGCCTCAACATGTGTGTTTAACAATTAGGGATGTACATGCAACTGCATAATGTGGGCATCAGTATGTATACACAGTTCTCTCCCCCGCTGGGATAAGGGTCTTTGCCAGCCTCAGATATGGTAATTGGACAGTGAGTTGACAAGGACTTAACCATCAGCCTGCGTAATGAGCCGCTGCACAGAAGATCGGCTGCTTCTGAATAGCAAGCAACACGGAGAGAGAAAGGTTGGCCGAAAGAAATCACAAAAATATGTTTGTCAGCTCTGTGCCGTGGTTTCCGTTGAGTGAGCGTTGCGGAGGTGTCTGCGTGTGGACATGCTGAAAACCGCCACCTGTCAAGTGAAACTTTATCTGCAAAATGTCAAAAAAAACCCAACTCAGCCATGTTTTAGCTGGATGACATTGTATCTTGGCAGTACCCTAAGGGTTTTGAAAGAGGTTTATGAGCCTAAGGGGTTGAAAATATAACTCAGCTCATGGAGGAGCAAGTAATCCTGCAACTTATTTCAAAGCATGGAAATTGTCGTAATCGAAGCTGTGAGGTTTTCATCCTCAGGTGTGTGACGCATAGCTCCATGTTAAAGCCATAACACTTTATAATAACCATCATTAATAGATGGTAAATTGATAGTAATTCATCTTTAGTTTATTGTCATTTAACTGTTAGCAAACTGTCATTTTACTGTTAACAAGCATTTACATTATAATTAATAAGATATTAATATTGCTGTAAAGGAGCAGTTTATCGATACACACATTATATCCATCATATCATATATATGGTATCGGGTAATGATTAAAAACCTTTAAGAAACCATTTTTAAAACTTCTAGAAATATTACATAGATGGAGCAGATATTCCTAACACGTTATTAAGTGGTTATTAGTTGGTTTGTTTCCTGTCTATGTCTGGATGTTATTATGACTATAATAACCTTGTTAAATAATTAATAAATACTTTGCTATTGTAAAGTTGTGACTGATATTTCTCATAGTTCATCATTCCCATTCTCATATCTCACTTATTATTTATTATTTACTATTTACTCATCATTCCCATTCTCACATCTCTCTTATTTATTTATTCAACAAATCATTTCCTATTTTTAGAACTGTCCATAATGTTCATACTGTTCATATAATAACATAATACTATTTATTCCAGTATCTTTGCACTATGCTCCATATTTAAATTTTTGTTCTGTTTAGAGTATGTATATATTGTGTATATATTAGTGTGTATATTTTTTGTTTTTGGTTGTTTTTGTTTTTGTATGTAAGCACAATGTGAGCGAACCATGCTCCAAAAAAAAATTCCTCGTATGTGTCCTCATACCTGGCAATAAAGCTGATTCTGATTCTGATAGTTAGTTATTGGTTAGTAAGTGCTTGGTAAAGCAATGATACATTTTTTGCCCTTCATTAAATGCTAAAAAAAATTATATATCTATATCTATATTTATTTTTCATTTAACCTTTACTTATTCAGGGAAGGTTCACTGAGTGGCAGCCTCTCTCTCTCTCTCTCTCTCTCTCTCTCTCTCTCTCTCTCTCTCTCTCTCTCTCTCTCTCTCTCTATATATATATATATGTATATGTATGTATGTATATATATATATATATGTATATATATGTATGTATGTATATGTGTATATATATATATATATATATATGTGTATATATATATGTGTATATATATATATGTATATATATATATGTATGTGTGTGTATATATATATATGTGTGTGTATATATATATATATATATATATATATATATATATATATATATATATATATATATATATATATATATATATATATATATATATATATATATATATATATATATATATATATATATATATATATATATATATATATATATATATATATGTGTATATATATATATATATATATATATATAGATAGATAGATAATTTTTTTGTATGTTGCAACATTATAATAACCATCCAGTTTATTTATTTTGTTTGTAGACAGGAAACAAACCAACTAATAACCACTGACAAAGTATTAACTATATATCTAAATAATGTTTATAGATGGTTTACAAATTATTTATTAACTATTTACCAAGATATTATAGTCATCCGTTATAACCACCACTGTTTATAGACGGTTTACAGACCAACTAGTAACACTTAGCAACGTGTTAGGAATATCTGCTCCATCTATCTATGTAATGTTCATAGATGTTTTAAAAACGGTTTCTTAAAGGTTAACAAAATTTTTTGATGATTACCCGATACGGGTAATGCAGTTTAAATGACGTTTCTTTGGGTAAAGGTGAGCATAATCTCACTTGGTGGGTGAAATTAGCTCCTCAGAAAACAGCTGGCACTGCATTAGAGCTTAATAAAAACACCAGTAGTGAAAATAATAGTTAGAGAATAATGAACTGTAAATGAATCTATTTTAAACAAAAATTTTATTACAGTATATTCTGATGATAATGACATTACAGCATCTCATTTAAAAAAGGGACTAAAGCTGGCTCTTCCTGCCAGAAGCACTAACTGTGACTTCCTCTTAGCCTATAAACACTTTTACTATGTTCCCTCCGTTCTGATCCCCTCCCATAATCTGCCCTGTATGTACTTTTATACGATTTGGTAATACACTACCTGCTTAGTGGGAGCCAGTCCATCTGTTGCTGGGCTCATCCCGGGCCAACGCATCCATTATTGGATGCCTTTTTCTATCTGTGTTGGTTTGTTAGACCTTGGAGTCCCTATATATGCGTGGGTGCGTGTTTTCTGCACTATTGTTGGGCCTAGACATGCGGAGATTGAGGTCGAAGGGAAACTTAGTTTGGTTGTTTGTTCCCGCTATAGGCTTCAGGAAGGAGAAGGTTTCAGTCACGCTTCTCTCTCCACCCCCACCCCTCCCTCCCCTCTCTTGGCTATCAAATGGAGTTGTGAAGAACAAAAACTGAACACATCCAGAAAGTTTTAACAGGAAACCATTAGAACTGGGCAATATATCACCATTACGTCAACATTGTGATATGAGACTAATGTTAGATTGTTGCTATTGTAATATATGGCATAAGTGTTATTTTTTCCCGTTTTGACAGGCTGCATTACAGTAAAGTGGTGTTATTTTTCAGAATTTACCAGACTGTAGCTGTTCTATTCTTTGCCTTAATCCACTTAGTCATAATATATCCATCACTGATGATCAAAAATCGCATTGTGTAAATATTTTGTCAAAGCCCCACTAGTCGGCGTAGTATCGATATTGAGGTATTTGGTTATAAAAAGTATGATATTTGAGCCCTAGGAACAGGGATCTACTGTAATTGGTGTAATTCTATTGATGTGCTGATGTTGTGCAGTGGGAAAGGCTGACAGCTTCTTCACCTCTTGATTAGACCGAAGGGTCAGACAGCGAGGATGTTGCTGTAAACGTGGCTGAAATGAAGAAAATCAAAGTGTAGAGTTGAGGAAATTGTGCATTTGTGCAAGTTTGTCATTCTAGTGTCTTGAAACGCTTCGTGCACATGTCCTCTCGTACTGTAGCTGCAGGTGATCAGTTAATTAAATTGTGGCCTCCAGCAAAACCCATGCTCCCTGCCAAAGAAAGCCTGAGAGAGAGGAAGTGGGTGGATTCAATTTTAAAATTCTGTCTTCTCATGATCCCAAGAAAGCTATTTTTATGATTCGGATATTATTTCATGATAATAAGGAAATCATGCTGGTTTTCTGAAGATCACATAATAAAGTATTAAAGGAATCTTCCCACTGGAGACACAGGGGGACGGGTAAGAGAGATTTAAAAGCACTCGTAAAGAGAAGGCGCACTCCACGATACCTGAATACATATATTCATTCTCATCAAACAGGGAGATGGAAAATGGGCAAACATAGATCTTTACAAAATGGAAATTGAAAATGTTGAATTGCAACCAATTATTAACACAAATAGACCTAATGTCTGTACTCGCTTACCTCAAACTGTACCCTTTAACCGAGAGACGGAAAGAAAGAAGAAATAATGAAGACAAATAAATAAAGAAATAATTTCATCTAGCCATTATTGTATTCTCACTCTATATATTTTTAAATAAAAAGAATAAAAATATTTATTTTCTTTATTCAACCTTTATTCAAACAGCCAGCATTAGAAAATCATTAAAAAACAAAGCAGATAAAACAATATTAAAAACATATAACAATACTTACTTACTATACATTTAAGAATGAATTTATTTATGATTTGACGAGAAATAGATAGATAGATAGATAGATAGATAGATAGATAGATAGATAGATAGATAGATTAAGCTATTAAATTTGGGTTAGTTAATGATTTAGGGACTAATTAGTCATTTCATTTATAATTTAGTTTAGTAATACATAATTTAATAAGGCAATGCAAATCTCTATTTCCCACAGTTCAGAGATGTCTTAAAATGCCTATTTGACCATCAGTAAATCCTCCCCCCACCCAAGCTATTACATTTAAAGTGATATGAATACAAAAAAAAACTAGAATCAAGCTAGTCAATTAGTCAGATTAAATAATTACTGATCATGAGGATACATAATTAATAAAAAATAAATAAATGAAAAGCCAAAAAACACATAATAAATACTTACATAAATGGGCTTCCCATCCGCACATTTGCTAGGGTGTGAGATTGCTTTTTTTTCCATGAGTCATATTTGCTCTCAGAAGTGTGATTTGAAACTCCAGCAGCAACCTCGCTTCAGACCCGTGATGGTGATTGTTGCCTCTGCTTGGGAATGTTTCTCGCTATTTGTCAAAACTTGAATACCATGATAAGATTTTTTTAAGATCATGGTTTGAATGGGGAAACCATAGCCCTAATTTTAGCATCCTGCAGCATTAAGAGACGGATATAGATTTAGTTGAAGCACCCAAGTCTCCAGATTAATTTATATTCAAGGGAACAAAAAAAATCACAGTATTTGAGTGACAGGTGTGTTTTCTTGTTAAAGTGGAGCCTCAGATAGTTTTTTCTAAGTCTGCTAAAAATGTAACCAGGGCGGTGCAGCTCATGCCTGCAGTAAGCCGTGCTTCATCCTGTGCCTCTGATCCTCAACGTGTGTGCGTGCGTGTGTGTGTGTGTTTGTGTGTCTGTGTGTGTGTGGGCTGTGTGTTTAAGAGAGCGAGAAGGGAAGTGTGAGAGAGTGAATGCCAATCTCCCCCATGATGCTTTGCCATCTGCGTGTGTGTGTGTGTGTGTGTGTGTGTGTGTGTGTGTGTGTGTGTGTGTGTGTGTGTGTGTGTGTGTGTGTGTGTGTGTGTGTGTGTGTGTGTGTGTGTGTGTGTGTGTGTGTGTGTGTGTGTGTGTGTGTGTGTGAGTGTCGTGTGCCTACAGGGTCCAGGGTCATAGGAAACGTGAGGTAATATCAATCCCAGCCCCTCCTTGTATCTGAATAATACACAGGTCCTCCTCCAAACTTTTCCTTCCCAAGCTGGCTCACAAAGCCATGCATTATTCAAGACAAGGTTATTTTTATGCTGAAAAAAATATATGTGTAGGCAATAAGTTTCGAATCATTGGTAAAAATGTGAAAGAGGACAAATGACAGTGGATGTATAATCCAACCCTAAAAAGCTTTGTGGTGCACTGCACAACCACAGATTATTTTTCCTCCCATAAAATACATACGTATCTAAAAAAAGTTTTCTGATCTTTTTTCTGCTGAACTGTGTCTCCCAAGTATTCCACCATCACATATGCTCACAGCACTGGATCAGAATGAAAGCTTAAAGAAACAAAAACAACACAAGCTTCCTAACAGGTGTACTATCTAACTGCTAGCATAGTGCTGCAGGAAACAGATCTAGTCTCTCTCTTTATCGTAGTTCGTTGTCATGGAGACAGGCCTCGTGAGACCATCTCAACCCACTTGGTGAAAGGCATCACATGGGTAAGGGGGTGGGGTTGAGAAAAACAAAACATGTCATCTTCCAAGGGACCCAGCCAGTGGAGCAGGGGCAGGTTGGATGCCACGTAAACAGTGTTATTTCATCAGCCTGATGGAGCACAATAACCGGTGTGCATTTCACCACCTGAGCTATGGTGTCATTATCAGCCTCCCTGCAAATTAATAGCACATGTATCCCCATCAATCCATCTGTCTGGCTGACCATCTGTGTTGTCTTGCTGAAAAGGTACTGTAATAAGACCAACCCTTGTGCCTTCTCACTGGATGCTGAGCCAGATGATCGAGGGGACCAGGTTGTTATATCTGTGAGGGGCTGTACAGGCTGTAGGTAGGCCTGAGTCATGAGAAGTTTTTATGCTCGCACCCTTTTAATTCTGCTTCTTGTGAAGTGCATGGCCGTTCTCTGTCTACATGTTGAAAGAGAAAGTGTGGTTTGAAAGCCTTAAATGCCACTAGCACAAGCGCAGATGTGCCCAGCTTTGGCTCGCTCCCTCGACATTCACAGCTGTAGGATGCTCTAAGCCTTTTTGTTTGAACTGTGTCAATGGACCAACAACAGCTGGAGCCGCCAGTGCAGGGCAGCTGTGGGAGAGGAAGAGGATTTGGATACAAGCAGGGGTTAGAGTGTGCATAGAAAGAGGAAATGGAAATGGTGCCGCAGAGGAGATGGCATCGAGAGAAGAAGAACAAGGGAGGTGACGAGGAGAGGAGAGGGGAGGAAGGGGATGAAAGGAGATGGTACAAGTGGAGAGTTCAGGAATACGGCGTTTAATACAGGAATGAGATGAGGGTAAGATTAAGGATTAAGCAGAGGGTAAGCGACTAGGGGACATAGAGCAGAGAGGGCTTTGTCAGCAGGTGAAAGACAACAGGGAAGGGTGGATGAACTGAGAATGATAGATTGGGACTGAGGTCACAAAGAGACATAAAGGCACCAGCAAATCTAACACATAGGACAGAGGAAGCAGACAATGCAACATACAAGGAGTAGGCCTACCTAATGTTTCAGTGGCAGTGTGGCTCCGTGGAGAGCAGTCTTCCTAGTTAGATTAACGGTGGCAAATTGAGTTTCCGTAAGAGGAGAATTTACTTAACATGCTGCCAATGGTGCTTGAATGAGCCCTGATCTGATTTTTCCTATCACATTGTTCAATTGAAAAGGGGACGCTGAAAGCTTTCCTATCCAACGTGTATTACACGGCGCTTGATAAGACGAGGGAAAAGCGGCGCAAAAGCGAGCCTGTATTAGATAGATAGCCATGTTTTTAGATTAGCTATTTTTAGTGTATAGCAGCTGGCAGACAGTAATGTGTTTGAGCAGGTCATTAGCTCAATAAGTGGTTGAAGGAGTCTTTGAATATGTAACTCACTAGAAATGCCTCTTTCATTTAGTAAAGGCGTGTAAGGGTCGGCCCCATGTCTGCTACTCCATTTCTGGCGGCGTATCAGGGATGTCAGGGTGAAAGCTCGCTCATGGGTGTTTGCGCATATTTATGTTCCGATCACAATGTGGCCTTTCACCTGTGAATACATATTATGTCTCTCCAAGAGCATTTATGTTATCCCGTACCGATACTTGAAGGGAGACGTGTATTTGTGTGATATATGACAGGTTATCAAAGGCGCTCTTCTTATTGGGCTTCCCCACCTGCGATCTGACACTTAGGGCAGTGGGGTGGGGGTCCGGAGAGCTCAATAGATTGTGGAGTTATTGACTAACAGACAGGGAGCTGCACAGTTTGTCTAAATCTTTGTAAGCAGGCATGAATTATGTTCAGACTTCCAGATATGTGCAACCTTGTGTGTAGCTTATGGTTTTATGTGAGGAAAGAGAGCAAAATTGTGAGCGAGATCCCACCCAAGGATAGGGATTAACAAAAGGCGCAACATCTATTAAAGCAGCAGTTTCTGATACATTTGGTGTTATTGAATTTTGCTGCATTCCTAGCGACCCCTTAATCCTCTTTGTTTAAGTGTTTTCCATTACGGTGGTACAGTTTGGCACTTTTATGTGTCACAAGAACAGCATTACTGAACGCTATCAAGGAATTAGGCCAGAACTAAAGTAAAATGAAATTATTAGGCTATATGAGGGAGAGAAAAAAAACTCTTAAAAATATATTATTGTGGCTCATTTCACGGCTCACTAGAAAATGAGACTTATTATAACAGAAGCAGTACGCCAAAAACTATTTTGGTCTGTTTCTTGTCTTAGTTGTTGAGCAGTGGCTCTATTGTTCTAGTATTAGTTCAGTCAGAGCTGGCCTGCTTGAGCTGTTAATCCTAAATCAGAAGTGCTCTGGCTAAATCAAAAGACCTAATCCTGCATTAGCATGAATTTGTCTTTAATTTTCTTCGCAAGGATGTTCTCTCTACATCTGTATGAATTATTGTCTGTTTTCCCTCTCTCCCGTCATGGTGCACTGACATTTCAGCTGCTGCCCTAAAAGCAGAAAGATGAATCAGAGGTGGAGGAAATGTGCCTTTCAAATGCGTCAGCTGACCTTCATGTTTTTTTTCTTTCTGCCTGCAGAGTGCCTATCCTTGTTGAGTGAAGCCCTACCCTTATCTCAGTCATCTCCAACCAACCCACGGTGGTGCCATGCCTCTGTCCAGGACAGGTGGAGTACTAGCCCAGTCTAGGAGGCCTATCCTGGGGCTCCGCCTTAGCCCCTCTGCCCTGTGTCTGCTGCTGCCTTTGATTATCCTGTTAACCAATCCTCTGAGCATCTTGTGTGGAGCACTAGGTATGACTAACTCTATCTATCTATCTATCTATCTATCTATCTATCTATCTATCTATCTATCTATCTATCTATCTATCTATCTATCTATCTATCTATCTATCTATCTATCTATCTATCTATCTATCTATCTATCTATCTATCTATCTATCTATCTATCTATCTATCTATCTATCTATCTAGCTAGCTAGCTAGCTACTTGTCAGTTTATTTGGCTACCTGGCTAATGTTAACTTTTTTTTAGCTAACGTTACATAGCTAGCTTAAATCTTCAACATAACTTTGTACAATGATACTACAGCTTCCAATATATTTGTGGTAAATGGTACAGTATCTATCTATCTATCTATCTATCTATCTATCTATCTATCTATCTATCTATCTATCTATCTATCTATCTGCTAGCTAGCTAGCTACTTGTCAGTTTATTTGGCTACCTGGCTAATGTTAACTTTTTTTTAGCTAACGTTACATAGAATAAATCTTCAACATAACTTTGTACAATGATACTACAGTTTCCAATATATTTGTGGTAAATGGTACAGTTTTTCTATCTATCTATCTATCTATCTATCTATCTATCTATCTATCTATCTATCTATCTATCTATCTGTCTGTCTATCTGTCTGTCTGTCTGTCTAGCTAGCTATTCCTTTCTTCCTTTCTGTCTCTTTCTCAGTTGAATGACAATTAGAAAATTCTTAGCAATTAATGTGACGTAAATATATGTGAATGTGTGTGTATGCATGCACATCCTGTGTGTGTGTGTGTGTGTGTGTGTGTGTGTGTGTGTGTGTGTGTGTGTGTGTCAGAACATCAGTTCTGGACGTGTTGTTGTTAATATGTTTTAATAAGCCAGGAGGTCCCATCAGCATGCTCCTCATCATATCCTTGATTAAAACATTTCCACAGATTTGCTGCATCAGTAGTCCACACACATACACCCACGCACACACATGCTTAGACACACTCAGCTTTCACTGCTCTGAAAATATAACCAAGCTGATTTCTTGAAAGAGGATACAGGCTAAATATGGAGATAGCACTTTTTAGTGTTAGGAATGGGGATTTGCTAACGTATTTTTCATTTTCCATTTGTGTAACCAATTTTTATTGCCTATTTTAAATAGTTTTATGGACATGATCCTTTTGAGATGACTTACGTCATATCTGAAATATTTTTATATTCAGTGAAAAGGTAGAATTACACAACACATAACTTTCAGTTGAAACGTTGGATAGAAGATATATGCCTTTGGACCACATACAACAGAGGTTTTTAAGTGGAAGGCAGGCCTCCCCAGGGGATGTCCAAGCAGTTTCAGGGGAGGCTCAGTTAATGGAATAAAAAACAATATTACATCTGTTATTACATTAGTTATCAAAAGAATATTACATAATAGCCTTATTGTGTATTATTTGGTTAAAGAGATAATTCAGAGATAGAGTAGTTTTGAGGAATGTTACTGTTAATCCTACTTTCCCAGAGTCAGAACCTAGTAAATGCCTTAGGACAGACCTTTTTTATGTAGCAAGTATAGTCTGAAGTTATCTCAAACAGCAAAGTTAGGCTATCTTGTCTCAATTGTTGAGTTATGGAATCAAATAACATAATCATGATCCCATAGGCATTCAGGAATTGAGCTAAATGAAGCAAGAGATGGGGTGCTTTATCCAAGCTTGTAACTTAGTGTACAAATGTAAGAGAAAAATCAAACCACTGAAATACAATGCTTGGACTCCAAATTTTCCTTGACTCAAAATGAATCTAGTGTCTACAACTATTTGTGCCATTGTGAGCTTCACTGCTTTTCATGCAAAGCTGATCCAATTTAAATGATTTTTGCACGTACCAAAAATGGCAACGACCTAGATTGGCGTTGTATTATTATAACAACGCTAGGTTACTTTGACCCAGCATTCTGGGTTGTAGAACTGACCTAGCATGTTGGGTCAATGTAACATGGATTAGTCCATATTTGAGCCAGTGCTGGGTTACCAGAGTTGGGTTAAATTCAACCTATGGCTGGGCATTATGGAGAAAATCCAATATCACAATATTTTTGACCAAATACCTCAATATTGATACCGCAACAATATTGTTGTGTTGACCATTGGTGCTTTCACAAAATATTTACACAATGAGATTTTTGATAGTTTATCATCAGTAATGTGGCTATATTGACTATGTGAGTAAAGGCAAATAATAGAACAGGTAGAACAGTCTGGTAACTTCAGAAAGTGACATCACTTTACTGTAATTTATCCTTTAAAACCAGGAAAAGACAACACTTATGCCATATTACGATATCCAAAATCTAAGATGATATCCAGTCTCATATTTCAATATCGATAGAATATTGATATATTGCTCTAATTCAACCCAACATTTATTTTGTGTGATAGACTACACTGTTTGGCTGTTAGAATATAGTTATAGAACTGAGTGGATTGCAAAGTCACACAGAGACAGTCAGTCAGTGAGTCAGTCCAGTGGTGGTAGATCAGTGGTAGACTGATGGTGCAGTGGATATGACACATGCCTTTGGTGTGGGAGACCCGGGTTGGAATCCCACTGCGATTCATCAACGTTACATCGCCACTGTGTCCCCGAGCAAGACACTTAACCCCTAGGCGTGCAACCTCCAACATATATAGTAATTGTAAGTCGCTTTAGATAAAAGCATCAGCTAAATGACATGTAATGTAATGTAGACCTGTCTCATGCAGTGCAACATAGTGAAACCTACTATTAGTGAGACTGAGCTCTTCATTAGTCCCTGATTTTTTTTAGGCAGCTTTCTAGAACCTTGCTGATCCTAACACGTTTCTATTCAGTGCAAATCCATCTAGAGCCAGTCCCTTGTAGTGCTTTCCCCTGGCTTTCAGAAGAGGCTTAAGTGGTAACATTGCCAGTCGGGTGGGTTTTGCACGAGGATTGATGTTGAAACGCATTTAAGAGAACAGAGTTTTGGGCTGAACATAAAACACATGTATGAGCTGTAAGGAGCACATGAAACTCATTCACAATCCCATAGCCAGGACTTTGACTTTTTATCATTTACATTCTTACATTGTTGGCATGGGAAAAGGGCAATTTGCTCGATACTGTGTGTGCCTTTCTAAGAGTCTAACAGGCAGGAAATATCCCACTCTTGAGTTCTAAAATGGTGGGCATGAATTTGTTCTGATTGACTAATACTGCCACCAGCTTTTTGCTTCTTCCTGTAGGGGATTATGGCAGGCATAAAATGAAACCACTTTATTTCTGACATTCAGAGTGGGTCTTTAAGAGGCACAACACATTGCAGCAGGCACAGGAGAAGTCTTTTGACACGGTGTTATTCCACTTACTGTCAAGGCATTGCAGTGAATCTGGAAAGTGGTCCGTGTGGCTGTTAGCCAGTGAGCAGAAGTGGGAAAACGTGCACACAGGATTTATAAATCTGCTTGTGATTATTTGAAAGGCAAGCTTCTTGCTTCTTCCTGTTCTGTCTTCAGAGCAGAAGTGAATCAACACAGCAGGACCTCACCCACCCAGACACAGGGGGAGTGGGAGGAGGGATCCAGGTTGCTATGGTAAGGGTCATCCTCACTTCACCCTGATGGATAGCAGTGATTCTGTAGCTGAGGAGGAGTTAAGCTGGGCACCATGGCAACAGGCCACAGATGGATAGCAAGGGGTGGGTGCATGGAGTTGCTTGATTGATTTGACTCAGCCGCTGTGAAAAATATAGGTTCAGTACTGTTGGCTCAATATCGGACTTAGAAATTGCTATTTTCTTACAAAGGGCAACTGCTGCACTTAGGCCTATACATCCCACATCAGATGCATCATACCAGGTGAAATAGTTATCCTCCAGGAGAGACAGAGCTGCAAATGAACACGATGGTGGTAAATACATTGTATTTGTAAAGATTATCAGAGTCTGTAAGTGCAAATCCCCTTATAGGTGATAGAGTGCAGACACAACATGACACATTAGGTATTAATACGTTTAAACCAATTATATGCTGTGAATGTGCAGCCAACACTTATCCTACCTGTGAAACACTCATGTGTCATGACAGCCTGTGCTGCATGCAGTAGGGTAGCCTGCCCTGGAGGAAGCAGAGCGACAGAGGGAGGGTGAGACAGACAGAGAGAGAGAGAGAGAGAGATGTTACTCTGAAGCCCAACCCCATCTTTTATTTATGACCCACAGGAAGTCCTTCAGCATGTCCTCTAGATGATACCCAGGAAGTAAGCACAACGCGCAGCCATCAGAACACAAGTCAGCCTGACCGGTCACTGACGGGCTGTTGCTGTCTGGGGAGTTAGTTTGATGTCTTCTGGGTGTAAGGCCATCCATTTTCATACTTGTGTTTTTCTTTTTCCTTTTCTTTTTTCCTTCCTTTTATTCCCATTCCCCTCTCCCTCTCTCTATCTCTCAGCTCCCCCAAAGTTCAACAAGATTCCCACAGACCAGATCGGAGTGTCAGGGGGCGTGGCATCATTTGTGTGCCAGGCCACTGGCAATCCCAAGCCTGTCGTTTACTGGAACAAGAAGGGCAAGAAGGTCAACTCCCAGCGTATCGAGGTGGTTGTCACAATGCACAATGGTCAACTCTTACTGTAGTAGCATGATCAACACAAAGCTAATATATAAAGTATATCCAGTAATAAAGATGCATAAATGTAAACTACAGTATGTCCAAGTTATACAGTACAGTATATTTTGCGATCAGATATTGTTTTTCATATATGTCAACATGACAAGAAGTTAGGGGTGCTGGAACTATTTTTTTTGGCAAGGTGCAGATATGTCTTGCAGTTTTGCTTTTAGTCTTATAAGACATTAGTTTAAGAAGTGATGGTAGGTAGATTTGGACAGAACCAGGCTAGTTGTTCCCCCTTGCTTCCAGTCTTTATGCTAAGCTAAGCTAATTGACCCCATGCTTTAGCTGTATAGTTAAAGCACAGACATGGGAGTGGCATCAGTCATCTCTGCTAATTCTCATCAAGAGAGCTAATAATTGTATTTCCCTAAATTAATATTTCTTTAAGACATTAATTTGACAACAATATAACACTGTTTCACATTTCAAGCATAGGTGGCCATGTTTAATTAAAGCATTATATGTAAGCATGGAAGACAAACTCATTGCAACAGAATTACAGGGTATTTTTCAAAATTGACACAAATATGTATAAAAGACAGATTGCATAATCAAATACACATATTGCTGTCCCTATTGATATATGCTTGATATGCTATCAAGCAGGCTATTCCACAGAGCAGCCTGATCACATGAGAGGCCTGATTGTATATTGATGCACTAATATGACCTAATGGTTAGAGATGGTATCGATATTATCGGCGAATATTAGGGATTTCCCAAACTATCAAAAAAAAAAAAAAATGTTTTTTAATTTTATTTTTGAAAAATATTCATTCATCAGAATCATTTATAATGACAAATAAATTATTCTGATGAATGAATATTTAAAAAATAAAATAAAAACGGACGGTCAACCATGTTATGAGTGTTGGCGTTGTATAGTCTGTCCATCAGAGGACGCTCTACAACGTCCCTGTTGGCAACACTCTGATTATTTATTTTTAGTTATTGTGTTTTTGTTCAAAGGACTTTTCACAGTATATTTATACATTTTATTTATCAAAAGTTTAATATATATTGATGTTCCTCTGTTCTGTTGTGACAATAAAACAAATAAAAGCGGCGATGAACGGGCCCTCGCCTCCTCGCAGGTCGGGGGTACTGGCAGACACCACTCTTTGCAACAATGCATTTGTGCGGCACTCAGACACTGCAAAGCCAAAGATTGATTTTGCTGCAGCCATCTGTGTGTGTGAGCTTCTGTCTTTATCGGCCATTATGAATGCCAATACCGTGATTTTTCATAGGTCTGACATGTGTGCAAGTTTTTGTGAGTTTTCCCACATGCTAAGACCCTCAAAAATGAGAGAGATGGGAGAGGTGCGGAATAATAAGTGCAAGGAACCTATTGTTTTTGTAAAAACAATAGGCTCGAGCCCTAATTATTATCATAATATTTTAGTGAGAACTCCTAAATAACTAATAATAACTAATGTTAGGGAAATGTGTTTATGTTTTGTCATGCGTTTCTGTATTTTTTTTTTTTATACATATCGGCCAATATATCAGAATATCAGATTTTTAAATAACCAAATATTTGCATTGGTATCTGCCTTCAAAATCCTTTATCGGTCGGGCTCTAGTGCGTTTCACCCAGAGGACCCTGCTGAAGTGTCTTTGTGAAAGACACTGAATCCCAACCAGCTCCAGGAACGCTAGCTGAGCCTGTCCTGGAGGGGATGGCAAGTAATAAAAAAAAGGGAATTTCCTTCAGGAAATCAATAAAGTATCAATTGTAGTTATTATCACATTATCACAGTAAAAGAAAACTATGCTAAGCTAATGATTAACAATATTATAGTTCACTGTTCTTATAGTACCCCATGTGTTTTCTGAGACTAATGTGTCTTTTCCTGTGGCTCTGTGGCTGTCCAGACCGTAGAGTTCGATGAGGGTGCAGGTGCTGTGCTGAGGATCCAACCGCTCAGAGCACCCCGAGATGAGAACATCTACGAATGTGTGGCACGCAACAGTGAAGGAGAGGTATCCGTCACTGCAAAGCTGGCCATTATCAGAGGTGAGAACCCCCCCGCCCCTCACGCACAGACCCTGATTCCATCCTTTTCCACTTGTGTAATATATTTTTTTTCTTCCATATACACACCTGGTTTAAATGGTTGGCTTTGGTTCTGTGGGCTTTCAGTTTTAGATGTGACAATAGAGCCATGCCACACCCTGCTTTCACAGCCGGATGCGGTGCACTGTTCTTTTTATAGTCCCTCTGAGTGAGACTGAGCGTGATCTGGCCACAGAGAGGGCTGGCTAGCGTGCTAGCTAGCGGGTACTTCAGCATCCCAGTTTGCTGTAATCACTACGCTTCCTGGCCCGAGTGAGGGTGTTAATCTAATGAACACTGTCTCCTTGGAGGGAAATTTATCTAATGTGGTGCTCCAACATGCTATGAGCTAAAGTTTCAGCATGTGGCTGCAAGCCTGGGATCTGAACACTGGCTTTTTGCCCAGCACAGCTGGAAAGGATGAAGAAATAGAGGGATGGCTGCTTGGGCCGTTACTACATAAAAAAAAAAAAATCTGTGGATTAGGCCTCGGCTTGGCAGACAACCCATTTCTGCCAGGGGAAATTGAAGAAGAGAAAGAAAGAAAGAGGGAAGAAGAGGTCGAGGAGAGGTGAAAAGGAGTATGATGGAGGGTGGGGAGGTGGGGGTAAGTTGAGTAACACAACATGATGGTGTGAAACACTAGAGATGAAATGGGATGTCGGAAGAGTGGTGGAGGTGGTGTAGAAATTCAGGAGATGGATGAGGATTGTGGAGTTGGCAGGGCTGTGTGGTAAGCAGAAGGCTGGTAGCCCAGGGAATCGAGTCCTGTCCATCTGTTACACGACCCATCATCTCTGCACACACAGCCCCAATCTAAAGCACATTACCACATAAACTACACCTCGAGGGCAGGCCTCTCAGTGTGTGTGGCCATGTGTGCCTCTTCCTGTTTTTGTAACCTTTCTCTTACTGAGGTCTGTGCACCATGATGTCCCCTGTTCTCTCTGTGACAATAGAATCAGCTGTCAAATTAGCTGATAAATATAATACAGAACTGCTATGAACGAAACAATATTTTGACCCAAAGCACCGACCAGATTCAGAGTTGTACTTTAATAGTTTTCAAACATCGGATGAGGATGAACAGACGGGTTGCAGACAGATGGCGATGGTTCTAGAAGTATTTCTTCCCACTGTGTGTGGTGGGCGATATGATGTATCCAGGATAGACGATCAAATTCTGTCAACCGACAGATTTTGCATATGGTGTTAGGTTTCCTTTAATTATTTTTGGATATATCCATGTTGTTGTGGGCAAAGTTGCAAATCAATGAGAAGGGCTGTTTTATGGCAATGTTATATTTTTATATGATTTTTAAATCAATGTAATGAAATATCTTTACTTTTTTGATATTTTATTCACTAGATTTGCCTAGAAATTCTTCATCATCAAGTTTTATCCATGAACAAAAGAAACGTGTGTGTGTATATATATATATATATATATATATATATATATATATATATATATATATATATATATATATATATATATATATATATATATATATAGATATATATATAGATATATTGATATATAAATATAGATATATATATATATATAGATATATCTATATATATATATATATATATAATGGAAGAACATGTACACATCATGCTTTTTTTAAAGTGCTTATATTAAAAATTGTTTATGCTTTACTCATTGGCATTTGCAAATTATCTAATTTACTAAAATGTACTGTTTTTGCAGATGTTTTTCAAATAGTTTTTGGTGTTCGGAGACAACTTCCAGCAGATGCTGTAAATGCTCACTAATGAAATTAATAAATTAAAACTCTGGTTTGATTAAAATAAGTTATATTTAAACTTGAATAAAACTAAATTCATGATATTTGGAAATCATACTATAAATACAGATGTTAAAATAATAATTGATAACGAAACAATTGAAAGAGTCTATGAAAGTAAAATTCTGGGTGTTGTACTTGACCACAAGCCACCTTGTCTCGGCTAGTGACGTAGAAAGATGTTGCAGATGTTGAACAGCTCACCTGGAGACTGAAGACAGAGGACATTCAGAAACCGTATTGCACTCAAAACAGCATGGATCGTTTTTTTTCAAGTTTGTATGCATGTGGAAGCACCAGAGACATGAAATAACACCCCAAATCCCCGAAAATGTGAATTATTCATAATATGGGCACTTTAAGGATACTATTATGTTTCAGATAAATCACATTTTTCTGTCAACTTGGTATGAAAAATGGCTTTAATACTGAAACACCAATAAGCCTCAGCAGCAGTTGCTGTGGAGAAGGAGCCAGGCAGTCATGTGACCAGAGATGTATCAGATTCAGAAGGCTTTATTATTGTAATTGGGAACAAAACAACGCACCACTGACACCAAGAGTCTCCGAGATTGAACCAGAATACGAAAGTAAGCTGCTGAATGTATTATAAGGTTTATACCAAGCATACACTTTAGATTTGCCTGCTATTAGCCTGCTGTTAGTGGCTCAAGCAACGCAATTTTACGCTCTGCGATTGGCTGCTTGTTACCAAAAAGTTCTTTAGGAGTCATAATTGTAAAAAGTTTTACTGTAAAAAGGCTTGTGTCTTTGATTTTTTATTAAAGAAGCAGATATTTTCTAACACAGTTGTTTATCTTTTGTGCTAATGATTTCTTGCCCATCCAAGTCTTAGAAGTGCACCAAACATATGCAAAAAAAAAAAAAAAGAGAGACATTTAGTTCTCGCACGTCCTCTAACTTCACAACTCTATTTCTGGAAAAATATAACTAAATGCTTCTGACTCTTTGGCAGTACCTTCCCAAAAGCATACACCCCTGCAGTCGACTATAGGTGGAGGGATGTACTGTACGATAGATCATATCATCTGAGCACACTTTTAAGTGCACAAACGTCTGCAAAAATTGTCTTTGGGTCAGTCTTTTCAACACACAGTTCATTGGAGAGCAGGTCTACCAACCACTGAAGTAGAAAGGAAGCGTTCCATTACTGACCAAACCCTTGAAAAGTCTTTTCATCCCCATATGTGGTTCATCATTTTGTATAATGGTTGAACGACACAGCATGTGGTTGGCCACAGGATGTGATCTACTACTCCGTAGGCTAAATGGATGGCCTAATGGATGGAGATGTGGTAGGATATGGTCAGGGAGAATTTTTGTGCCTTTATCATTATCATCACTTATAGCCCTTCCCATCCTATTACCTACTCTTCTTCCTCCTTTCTCATTCCCTCACTATATCTTTCTGCCAGTGACTATAGCAGCCCCCTGTTTGGCCCACAGCAATGTCCGTTTCTAATTTCATCTCTCCTGTTTTATTCATTTTTTCATTTTCTATGCCATCTATTTTGCCTGAACCTCACTGTCTATCCGGATTTTCTCTCTCTCTCTCTCTCTCTCTCTCTCTTCTCCTCCCATTGCAATTTTTACAGACTCTCTGCTGCTGCTCCACCCACACCCCACCCTCACCCTCTCCAAACCCACCCCAACTGTTCTTTTCTATGGACACTGCAGTTGTGATGTGAATATCTGCAGTTCTGCATGTTCGAAAACCTCTGGTGGGCGAGAGATTCTCATCACTGCAGCTGTGTATGTGTGTGAAAGCATGCACATAGATTTCTTTGTTTATGGGAGTGTGTGTGTGTGTGTGTGTGTGTGTGTGTGTACGTACATGTGTCTGTGTGTACATGCGTGCGTTTGTGCAGAGTAATCCTGATTATACTCACCTCCTAGTGTCCCATTTTAGGAGAAAGAGAGATGGGATGGGGGAGGAAGGGTGTGAGAGAGGAAGAGAAGGGGGAGGAGAGATGTTCTGCCACCACGGCAAACACCCTTCATATGAACAACAGAGTCAGATCAGTGATTCCCCCCAGGCGTCTGCTGCATTGGCAGACCAGCGGCTCAAGCAGCATTTCGCGCTGGAAACAACTGAAAGTATCAACTCAGCTTGCAAGAGGATTACACTCCTTGAGAGGAGAGAACCAGCTCTTTCATCATATATATACCCCCCATCATTCCCTTCTCCTTTTTTCTGTTTCTGCAGTGTATTTTTTATGCATTTTTGTATGTAATAGAGTGTTATGTGTGGCATCGTCATGTTTTGTGTGTATATTCTCCGGCTGCTCAATTTGTGAGTAGAGCCAGAGTGGGCCTGAGGACGGTGGAGACACATGTGGGTTTTTTGGTGGGATTCATCTACAATGCTAAGCCCGATTCTGCATTGTATTGTGATCTATTATCATAAAGGTCCATTAGCATTTAAAGTGCTCCCCTTCAGCCTTCCTGCAGTCTATAGGAGTCAAAGCATTACAGTCTCTGAAGACTGCCGAGCGCTGGCAGATTAATACTGATTCAGGCTCCCTGAGCCCGGCTTTTATTCTGGCTTCTTTCATCCACGTGGCCATTCCCCGCCGAAATGATCTGAACGATGAATAGGCAACCTGTTTGTTAACCAGGACAAATGATGATTTTTTGTGGGGAAGTGAGTGTTTGTGCTTGTGCAGATCTGTCTCTGAGTGATTAAGGGAAATACAAGGAGAGACAGAAAAACCTGGACTCTGGTTTGTTTGTTTGTTTGCATTAAATGCATTATGTGTTTGACTCTGTGCGTTTGTATGTCCTAGTATTTGTGTGTGTGTGTGTGTGTGTGTGTGCGCGCACGCGGACGCAAGAATTGCATATTTGCCCAGATTTGGTTGGCTCCACCGACTGGTTTTGGGCACCAGGCCTGATTGCCCTTCTGCAAACACAACCAGGCCAAAATGTAAGCTTTCAACCTCTTGATACAAACAAACACACACAAACACAGAGCTCCAGGGAACAATGCTGGTTGGTCCTTGCCAATGTTCCCCCAAAAGCTGTTGACACACACACAAAGTGTTTATATACACATGGCGCATTTTTCCATAGGCTGTCTTATCAATTTAACCAGGAGATGAAACATAAGCGGTACTTTTGTGCAGCAGTGTTTGTGTTTAATAAATGATTCATTTGGTGAAAAGTGTGATCAAGGCCATGCCCGCAGTGTCTATTTCAAGCAGCCACTGACTCATCCAGGAGCTTGGCTGATCCCTATAGCCTCTGATCTGCCTGTCTGTCTAGCTGCCTGTCTGTCTATCTGTCTGTCTGTTTGTTTCGCTGCCTGCCGGCCTGTCTGTCTGTCTGTCTGTCTGTCTGTCTGCCAGCCTGTCTGTCTGTCTGTGTGTCTGTGTGTCTGTGTGTCTGTGTGTTTGTTTCTCTGCCTGTCTGCCTATCTGCCTGCCTGCCGGCCTGTCTGTCTGTCTGTTTGCTGGTGTTTACATTCCTCATATATAGTAAATTAAAATTGTATGTGGAGTTTATAAGAGGATAAAAGTGTTAATGCAGAAACAGTTCACAGGTCACATTTACCTATAACATATCCAATTGTGGAATATTTTTAAATGTTATTTCTATATATGGTTTAAGACAGTCCAAGAAAATATCAGTAAACATGAACAACTTTCTCCCAAATCCAATCTCAAATTGGTGATGCCATCAAGTATAACATGTGGAACTGCTCCACAGACAATGAATTAGGAAAAATGTTATAGATACAATGAGAGCAGCCCCGTGGCATTGCTCAGTGCTCTCAGTACATGGGCACATTTTCTGTTTCACAACTGAAAACACTAGAGAGAATAATGCCAAAAAAACAAAATCAGTCTCCCATTCATTATTTGTGAAGCAGCCACAGACGTTTTTATTTTTAACCTTTATTCATCCCGGTAATTCGATTGAGAACAAATTCTCATTTGCAACGACATTCCCACAGTTCCACATTCCTACCTGGAAGCTGCCCAGTACAACCACAGTCTGATCTGCTGCCACTTAGCAGCTCTACTGGAGCAGTTAGAGGTTAAGCGCCTTGCTCAAAGGCACCTCAGTGGTGGTAATGAGGGAGGGATTTTACCACCAGATTTTACCTCCCGGTCACAAGCTTGCTTCTTTAACCTTTAGGCCATCACTGCCACTTTATACTTGATGACATCTCAAGTTTGAGACTTCTCTGGTTTCTGGCTTTGAGAGAGAGTAACTCATGTTTACAAATACTGATTGAAATTTCCTAGACCATGGACATGGTATTAGATGATGCGGATGAACAATTAGTAGATAGTAGATAGTTGATTGTGTCTTAGCAAAAATGGCATTTGCTGATTCCAGTTTTGAAGAATGTGAGAATTTGCTGCTAAATTTTGAACAAGCCATTGGAAGACCTTGGGCCCAGGGAAACTATGATGGATATTTTTCACTATTTTGTTTCATTGTATGAACTTAACGATCAGACAAATAGTCACGAAATGGACAAGCAAAGATGCCAAACATTGTCCTGCTCCATGTTCAGAAATGTGAGGATTTGATACTTGATACTATTGTTGATTGAATATCTTTGGCAACAGTTTTGCCCATTTAGTCAGACAAAACAAGCATGTTCAATGACATCATTTTATTTATACTATTTTGTGACATCTTAAATACTAAACAATTTAACATCAAAAGATAAATCATACGCATTATATTATAATATATTGTATTATAACTATACATTATTGCTGTAATACGTTCTAGCCCTTAACAACAAACAGTAAAAACATAAAGTATATCAAGAATATATATATTCATCCATCCATCCATCCATCTCTCTGCTTCTTTCTAATGGCTCAATCCGAGGTCCACCTACTCTCTGTATTTGTAGCATTGATAAAAGACCTGACTAGAATACAAAGCCAGACCCCCCTATAAGCACACACACACATACAGATACACACACATATACATACACACGCCCCAGCCCGCTGCTGTGGCGTGTTCTAATTAACAAACAGGGAGTCTGTGTAGTAGTAGCCGGCGGGTTGATAAAAAGACCATCTGAACCCTCTCAGGAGAGGGGTGGGGTTGGGGGAGGGCAGAGGGGAGCAGATGTAGGCCTGGCATATTCCTAGCCTCGGGGGAGCTCGCCTCCTCACCTCCCTATTGATCACCCCCTTCTCTCTCCTTTTGACAATGGACGTAACACTGGCCTCCATTCAGGTGGATCATTAGCATTGATTAGTCGGGAATGGTGGACGTGGTGGTGGTGGGGGAGGAGTCTTCTCCTTCCACTTTGGTCTCCGCTGACTGATGTCAGAAGGTTGCTAAAAGGCCTGTTTGTCGCCCCCAGTGTTCCGACTCGTCACCAGACTCTCCTCTGAGCTACGATTGCTCTCTTGCCAATTGTGGCATTTCTCCTCTCCATCCTCCTCTCAGCCGTGCCGTCAGCAGCGGCTTGACATTCCTATCTGACGGCATCTCTCCATAGCTGTTGACTGTGGAAAGAGAGAAAGAAGGAGATAGATCCTATCTCCACTCAGCCTCTCATCCCCATCGCAGAGTGTGTGGAAACAGATGGTACAAGTCTGTCATGTGGTTAGGTAGCAGGGGGCCCGGAGGAGGAAAAACACACAGACAGTTGATGTGGCCACGGTATGCATCTCGGACTGTGTTTGGCTCCAGATTTGTCAGTGATGCCCAGTTTGAGTTTCTATTGTTGTGCTTGACAATCAAGGGGTTGTTGTGAGTTTGATTTATTAGCCAAGCAAATTGCCATCTTGGTAATTGCTTTGCTGCACTAGGAAAGTGGAATACATGAATATAGTTCCAGGTATGGGGGAGGTGTCTGTGTGTACGTGCGAGAGGGATAAGGTGGTTAAAGGGTAAGGAGAGGAGGAAGCAGGAGTGCTGATGGATGCTTGGTTACGTGTCTGGCCATCTGGACTGTTGTCACTGAGATGCTTAATCCCATTCACCACAGAAAGTGCGTGTAAATGTGTTTGTATGTGAAATAGAAAGCAACTGTTTTTCTGCATGCACACACTTTGATTTTCCTGGATATGTGTAGATGTGTCCCTGTACATTATTATAATAACAACAGGAAACAAATATGTACTGACACACACAGGCAACACACACACACACACACACACACACACATATCCAGACGCTATGCAGACACATCCCAGATCGGCCTCTCTAATCGTTGGTACATTTTAACAATTACTGCTAACAAGTCCTTATTACCCCCAGTGCCCTGCCCCTCCTCTTGATCCCAGCTTCTAATTGCTGCTGCTGTTTCTGAGCAGCTCTCTGCATAGTTATTAGACAGGAACCATTACCACCACATAACATAGAGCCACACCATGGTAAACTCACAGTTCACTGCCACCAAACACCTGTTTTCTAGGTTAGACGGTAGTGTGTGTGTGTGTGTGTGTGTGTGTGTGTGTGTGTGTGTGTGTGTGTGTGTGTGTGTGTGTGTGTGTGTGTGTGTGTGTGTGTGTGCGCGTGTGTGTGCGTGTGTGTGTGTGTGTGCGTGTGCATGCAGCATTTAAGTTGCTCCTGCTGACTGGGCGGTATGTTTAGACTCCTGTAGAAATGGCCTGTTACACACACACTTAACTCTAGCTGTGTCTGTGCCGCCTGCTAGATCACTTAATGACTACCTAGCGGTAGGAGCTAACATGTTTTCATGAGGAAGGATACAGTGGCTTTGCTACCTCGTGAGTGAGCAAGTCTTATGTTTCACCACAGAAAAAGAAAAGTAGGGATTTAACGTTGACTCTGTTTCTGTGCAGGCAGATGAACCGGTCGGCTGTGTTTTGAAAAACTGCAGATCAACTGTTGCAAAAAATGAGGAGTAAACACATTTGCTCATCATTGTCGCAGTGGATTTGCTCCGACATAATTAATGAGCAAACCTTAGTATTACCTTATTATCTAATGGCACGTGTCCACTGGCATGCATCATCTCTACACTTCCCATTCCTATGTCAGCAGCTGGACAACGGAATGTGGTAGTGTCGCGGTGACTTTCGTGAAGCGTAGCGCCGAGTTGTCTCCTCATTTGCATAAAGTTAAAGTCCAGGCTACCTTATGCAAATCAGGGGCGTCTAGCTCGACTCACCGCCTCTCCAAAACTCCCAAAAATAAACAAGAGAAAGTTTCCAAACGAGCCACCATGTTGGTCTGTTTTGAAATCTGGGAGCAGACAGCCCATGAGTAAAGCGTTTACCCAATCAAGTGCAGCCATTGCGGTTGTAGGCGGGTGTAGCCTGTTTTCTTTGCTTCTCAGTGGTCATTAAAGAGAAACTGAAACTGCTAGTACCAAGCCCGCCAATCGTCGACTGCTTCCCCCCCTCCCCAACCCTCTGTCCCTGTCTTTTATCACTATCTTTTTTTTCATAGCACTTGACTCTAGGTGTGGCATTGAATGTCACAGACATCCATGGTCCCCACATGATGCATTTGAATGGCTTTGGTGATCCCTGACTTTTCCTTAAGCACCGCTAACTTATCTTGTGGTTTTGAGTAAAAGGAGAGAAACAACTATACTGGATGGATTGCTAGAAATCTGGTGCAAACATTAATGTCCCGCTCAGGATGAAGTGAAAGAACTTTGGTGATCCCTTAACTTTTTTTGCACCATCATCAAATCAGAATTTTAATGTGTCCAACCTTCAAAATGACTGGCATTTCCATCAGCCACAGCTGTACTTTGTGTGTCAACTGCTTGCTATGAGTTTTGAATGCTGCCTGCTTCAGTGAATTGTGACTCTTTCTTTCTCTTCAACCTTCCAGAGGACCTGTTGCCACTTGGCTTCCCCAGTATAGACATGGGACCCCAGCTGAAGGTGGTGGAGCGGACAAAGACGGCGACCATGCTGTGCGCTGCCAGCGGTATCCCCGACCCGGAGATCTCCTGGTTCAAAGACTTTCTGCCCGTTGAGCCCTTCAGCAGCCAGGGTCGCATCAAACAGCTCCGATCAGGTGAGAGAGACAAGGGGTCCTATTTCAACGCTCTAATCGCAAGGCGTGAGCATCTGGCGCAGGTGCGTTCAGGGCCAAATCCATTTTTGCTAGCTAGACAGCGGAAAAAAGGTTCTTTGAGCTGGGCACATGGTTCAAAAGGGTTGTACTTAGAGTCTTCATTAATTCAAAGGTGTGTTTTTGGCATAACATGCAATGAACCAATCAGAGGTCATCTCCCATTCCCTTTAAAAGCCAGGCGTGTTTGTACCTTGGCGCATTGCTATTATGATGGCTGATTTGCACCGTAATATTAGGCGTACTAGGTGCATTTTAATAATGCGACCAGATTTTTGTCGGTCAATCACGCAATCACTTCCTGCTTCCGCAAGATAGCAATACACCAATAATTAACCTGAACACAGCTCCATGTAAGACCAGCACGCGCCCATGGGCGCAAAGATGGGCGCAGGTGCATTTGCTACTTAAACAACATGGGCGCAGGACGGGAGATTAACAACTGCGTTGGTCTTAAAATAGCAAAGACACGGGTGCAAGATGGGGCCCAAGGAGTTATTGTTAGATTATTTGATTTATAAAATAAGTAAAAACAAAAAGCGCAGCATCACTATCAGGTACAGTCCCTGTTGCTCTAAATTTGGTGATTATCACGTTTTAATTATGATTTAGGGATTACATGCTCCTCTCTGAGTTTATCTGCATCCTTTGGGGGCGTAAAACCTTTTTAAAGCCAATTTAATAAAAGGATAATTGTGCTGCATTTAAGCCAAGAAAAATAAATAAATTATGTTTTTAATAACATTTGGGAAAAAAGATTATAAAAAGCTCTCGATTGTGAGTCATAAATGTTGTAAGAAAAAAAAGCCAGGTCTCCTATACTTTATAAAGTTTACATATAATTATAAAGTAAATCCACTTTGAAAAGAAAAGCTTAATATAATAATCAATCAACCCCAAAACAACCATAATTCTCTTTTCTCAAAATCAATACATACACAGAGTTTCTTCACAGGAGGGATTTAAACTATGTTCCTCTTATCTTTTGACCCACCCAGCATAAATTGTGTGAAATGAGCTCAATGTCTTCAAATCTGAATGTAAGATCACTTTGCCAGAAATGGTAATAGGGAAAGAGGGAGGGAAGCTTTTTTTTTTTTGCAGCTACAGGCAAGAGAGAGAGTGTGTCTGTGCAGACAGATCGAGGGGTGAATATGGAAGAATCACATCTTGTGCTTAAGACAGTTTGTTCAGCTTTGTTTATACTCTTCTGTATAGATGATACAGCGTCTCCAGGAGTAGATAGACACGTATTTTCTCAGCTGTTCTCACTCAGCCATCCTCAGGGGGAATGAAAGTGATGGTGAGGCGAAACCATTTTGCTGTTGCTTCATCCATATTCTCTGTGCTCCTCTGTCCTGCCAGCTCGGATATCTGCCTGCTGTCAGCCAATATCCTTCACTGATCACTTCTGCCCTATGTCAACCTTGTGTCTGCATCTCCATTTGCAGAGTTTGCCATTACGCTGTTGAAACACATTAGTCACTGTTGCCACACCTGTCCAGCATGGCACACGTGCAGCTTGCAATAACAGCAGTGTCAGATCTGAAAGCATGGGTCTCTGATTTCACACATAAGTAGACTGTAACGCAGTAATATAACGCATTACTTATTACATTTCCTATAGACTACCTTTAGTTTTAAACTAAACAACATGAATTTCTTATTCAAGTGCTTTACAAACATAAAAAGGAAAAACAGGAGAGACTTTTGAAGCAGAGGGAGCAGTGTAGTGATTGTTTTATAGATCCATAATTAAAAGGCGCAAAGCTTTGGTGGCCTTGGAGCTACAAAATAACAATGAGCCTCCCTCAAATCTCTGCATGCATCTTGAAACAATAGTTCAATTATTTTACAATTTTCTTCCTTATTAAGTCCAGTAATATTACTGGTATGCAGTATCTATAATAATGTTTGACTTGGTCTGCCCCGAGACTCATTTTGTCCTCTGTAGGTGTCTCACAGAGACTTGATACTAATTCAGCGCTACAGACCGTGAGGTCATGTATCACTTTCATGAAACAGTAGCAAGACAAATGGCACGGCGCGTTTCACCGCGACGTTTAATAGGATTTCAAATCACCAGAAGCATTGCAAAGCTGCACAACAAAATGCAGTGTATACAGTAATGGACCAAACACTGCAGTGAAATGATTTGTAGGAAATAGATTACACATGAGCTAGGCACAGAACAGCACAGAGATGTGTTATGGATGAAAGTCTCCTTTTTAAATCTATTTAATGGGGGCACCTTTCAAGCAATGCCTCTGATCTAGGGAACGGCTGCCAGCTCTTGTTGGGCCGCAGCCAAGGATGTGTTTTGGGCTACAATTATTGTTTTCTCTCTGTCCTTTCTCTTTGTTTTCTTTGTTGGGTCTTGGACATATTTTTATGGCCCATTTGGGTCAGGATCAGGGCCTGAAATTAACACCTGACCACCTGCCAAATGGCGGGTAACACACAATCTCCCTGCCACAATGGCAGGTAGCCAATGAGAATTGAGTGATTCAGACGCATAACTATCGGTAAGCAGGGTATACGCAGTTGCTCACAGGCCCGGACCAATCAGGGGCCCGCATCACTGGAAGACATTGGCTGACAGCCGGGGCCCATATTGCATTTGCATTACTTACAACAATCCCAGCAGTCAAATTAATTTCCTTGGTTCTGATATGAAGACGAGACGTGTGTGACTCCAACATCTCACATTTACCCACACTACGTACAGCAAAAGATGGTTCAAAACATTTCAGACCAGGCTGCTGTTCCGGTCCCCCCACGACTGACACACACGCACACACACACACAAACACACACACATAAACACACACAATCACACACGGTTGATGCAGGAAAAACCGCAAGTGAGATGTACAAAGTCCAATAAGTACTTTATCAAACCGTATGAATGTGTGTCCCAGCCCAGGACAGGAAATTATGCCTTTATGCTGGATTATCAAGGCGGGCCCCCCCGCTACAGCACGTGATGACGGCCCAATGTCCACTAGTAGGTTGCCATAAATTCGCCTTTGTGAGGCAAAACATAAACTGGCTGGTAAAAAGTGTCTGTGGCAGGTGGTCAAAAAAGTTAACTTCAGGACCTGGTCAGGATGAAAAATGATATTAATAATGACTGCACTCAAATCCAGCAAAAGAGGACTCTTAGCCATTTCACAGTCCATAACAAGTATCTCTCACCTGTCCAAACGGTAGCCATCGAGAGTTGTAAACACACCTACGTTAAACCTGCACACACACGCCATCCGGTTTCCTGAGGGTACAAAACATATGGCACAGTATAGAGTTGATCTTTTGCTGGCATCTTTACACCTCAACCAAAGTACCCATCCATTTGTCCATGCCATCTGCTGCACCAGTTTAGATGTGCGTGAGGAGAACCTTGACAAGCTATCTGTCTATATCTGACATTTGGGACGGAGATGTGGAGAGTTTACCTAAGCACGGAACAGCCTTCATAGACCTACAGTTTAACAGATGGCATGCAATATGGACCCCGAGGTTGACTGCTGGGTAATGGATGGACCTGTCTTGGCCTAGAACTGTGATCTGATCAAAGGTTGTGCTAATGGTCACATTTAGGTCACCTTTATTTAAATATCCCATGACATGGTGCTCTTTAGATGCTTTTACATAATGTATCTGAAGTCTCTTTTATATAGACCTTAATGGTCCCCTAATACTGTATCTGAAGTCTCTTTTATATAGACCTTAGTGGTCCCTAATACTGTATCTGAAGTCTCTTTTATATAGACCTTAGTGGTCCCTAATACTGTATCTGAAGTCTCTTTTATATAGACCTTAATGGTCCCCTAATACTGTATCTGAAGTCTCTTTTATATAGACCTTAGTGGTCCCCTAATACTGTATCTGAAGTCTCTTTTATATAGACCTTAGTGGTCCCCTAATACTGTATCTTAAGTCTCTTTTATATAGACCTTAGTGGTCCCCTAATACTGTATCTGGTGGAGGTGGAGGCTGAGGGTGTGGCCTTGAGCAACTGCCACTTTGCTCGTTTGAAATCCATGATGTCTCTCTCTTATGGGGGGGCCAAATTCTCTGGACGGGCAAAGCAGAGAAAGGGAAGGTAACCTTTCCCCTTATGACTTCATCAAGGGGAAGATTCCAGATTGGCCCATCTGAGCTTTCATTTTCTCAAAGGCAGAGTAGGATACCCAGGGCTCGGTTTACACCTATCTCCATTTCTAGCCACTGGGGGGCCATAGGCAGGCTGGGGGACTCATATTAATGTTAAAAAACCTCATGAAGTGAAATTTTCATGCCATAGACCTTTAAAGCAAAAAAAAGGAAAGTGATTAAAATATAAAGACGCAATTTAGTTTCTTTAAATCAGTTTAATAGTACAACAGGGATATTTTGACTTACACAAATACATTTGTTCTGGCATCCCTCAAAATAGTTTTGACTGTTTTTTATCGAAGGTGGGCTCTCTCTTCTCAAAATGTATTGTTAAATCGTTAAATACCTCTGCCGCTGAGGTTTTTTTTGGTCCCGTTTGTTTGACATCTCTTTTTGAGATATCTTGCTGACTAACACACAGACAAGCAATGGAATTTGGAAATTAGGACACTGGCCTAAAATAAACAACAACCAGTGATTCGTTTTTGGTGAAGATCCAGAATTTTATTTTTAAAAGGATGTCTTAAAAATGACGAGGTAGACAAATCCTTTTACAGATCATGTTTCTAGACTGACAGAAAATGTGGATATAAGGATTGATTATGCTGTGATTTCTTATATTGTAGGCTTAATTTTTGTTTTGCTTATCTAGCTTTCATGTCCATTTTGTATGGATGTAGAATAAATTAAGGCACAAGTTAGGGCTGGGCAATATATCGATATTATATTGATATCGATATATGAGGCTAGATACATTTTGGATATTGTAATATCCTGATATGACACAACTGTTGTCTTGAGCTGCACCAATCACATCGGTGTATCTGATATAGGCGGGGCCAGAGGCAAGCTGCACCAATCACATCGGTGTATCTGATATAGGCGGTGCCAGAGGCGAGCTGCACCAATCACATTGGTGTATCTTATGTAGGCGGGCCAGAGGCGAGCTGCACCAATCACATCGGTGTATCTGATGTAGGCGGTCCAGAGGCGAGCTGCACCAATCACATCGGTGAATCTGATGAAGGCGGGGCCAGAGGCAAGCTGAACAGATGATGACAGTTTAATCTACCAGTTAGCTCCGCTGGTAGCTAAGCGTACGGGCCTCTGGATACGTCACCGTGTGTGTTGTTGTGATTGGTCGTAGTGACTTTCGTTACTCAATGCCAGACCCTTAATAAAGGCTTTACTTTTAAACTGAGTTAAGGAAACTGTGCTGTTGTAAGATAAAATATAGCATCTGTCTGTCTTGATTGTTGACCCTCAAAGTTAAGGTCTCACCTCGTGAGTCCAGGTGATCTGTTTGACCTAGATGTTCTGGCAAAGCCATCCAGTTGGCAGTATTGGTTGTCATCTGATCGGCTGAGTCTCAGCCCAGCAGACATTATACACCATCCGCGATTTCACCGCAGCTTAATTTACTGAAGCCACATCTCATTTTGGGTCTGTTATCTTTCACTTTCCCAAACCGGCGGTCATAATATTTGTCCATTGCCAGTTATCTGTCTACTCTGTTTGTTTGTTTATATGTATAAATGTGCTGACCTTTATACGTGCAGATACTGAAAAGCTGTATTTTTTATGGTAACCACACGTTTTGCATGAAAGGAGATTTCAGTCGCCCATTTCAAATTTGGGCTGATGGTTAGCCATATGAGCTGCTTCCAGCTGTCAGATGAGTTCTTGTTTGCAGGGCTCCACCTGTCCAGCTCCATCTCTCCTCCACTCTGTCTTTCTTTCTCTCGCTTCTCCCTCTGCCTGCGCCTCTTTGTGGAGAGGAGGCTCGGCTTGTAGAGCAAATAATTTATTCCTGTTTATCGCCCAACTCTGCCCCGTACCGCTGGGAAATGAGAGCTGGAAAAATGGAGAGAAAGAGGAGGGCACGAGCTGTTTTCTTTTCATGTAACTACAGAAGACAGAAGCAAATGGATGACAGCCTCAGCTCGCGGGGCCCTCAGTTCACTAAACCCGCTCAAACACACAAAATGCATACTTGTGCCCGAGCTGTGTGTAACAAGTTAAACTTTCGCTCCTCGGAGCATCCAAAAACATGTTGTTTAAACTTCTGCACACAGTGTACTAATCAGCTGTATGCACACAGACACATAAACAGTCTGTCTCTGTGGAACCTTTTAGTGCTTTACTGTTCTTAAGATTTAATAATTAAAAGCTTTTCTCGCCATTAGGATAACACACCATGTGTATGTGTCTGCAGTGGTGGAAAGTTAGTGCATTAGCTTAAGGGGTAGATTTAACTTTGAGGTACTTTTGCTTTGTATAGGGCTGTAACTAGTGATTTTTTTCATTTTGGAGTCATCTTTTATCAGAGTCCAGGGTGAAGTTTTCATTTTCTTTAGCCTGACTAACAGTCTGAAACTCAAAGATAATGATTATGATATATTCAATAAAAATTGTCTTTATAGTATCAATTCATAATTAAAGCTGCAAGCAGCGATGAACGGGCCCTCGCTAACTTGCGCGAGTCGGGGATACTGGCGGACGCCACTCCTTGCGACCGTATATTTACACGTCACTCGCCAATGAAAAGTGAACTCCCTGCTGAGTTCAATGACACCTCACACAAGACTCTACGTCATACAGGTCATTATCTGTGAAGGGGGCGTGGCCGCATCATAGGGGGGCGGGTCAAACATCACCAATGAAAAAGGAAGTCTCTGCTGAGTTCATTGACACCTCACACAAAGCTGTACCTTAAACGGTTCAAATGTTATGAAAGTGGGCGTGGCTTACGCATAGGGGGCGGGCCAAACCATCATCAATAAAGAAGGAACTTTATTGGCCACGGCCACGCCCTATGACGAAGAGTTATGTCAAGACACTTTACAGATAGAGTAGGTCTAGACCACATTCTATAATTTACAAGGACCCAACAACTGAAGGAATGGCCAAAATTGCATAGTGCCCCTTTAACTGCTTTCACAGCTATTAAGATTTACATACAGATTATGTGATCATTTTTATAAATAACGATGCATTGTTAAAGATTACCAAACAATAAATGAAGTATAATTCTTCACCTTGGAGTCAGAAGTTTATAAAGGAAATAAAAACTAAACTCAAGGTGTACTTACTAGCTTATTTCGAGACTTATTTTTTGCTTTTTGCAAATAATTCAAAGCTAGTAACTGAACCATGACAAGACTTTTTTTGTCAACTTGAATTGCAGTTATATATTGTGTGTAATATTTTACATTGTGGAAGGGACCCTTCTGTATAATCATATAACATACATTTTCTTACAATACTTCTGTACTTCTTCTCAACTCAGAAAGCAGGACTTTTACTTGTAATCGAGTAGTTTTACCGAAGTAAAGAATGGGATGATGGGAAATTCTTTAACTAACCTATGTATGTGAAAGTGCAGAAAAACTATATCTTCTGTTTCTCTATAGATCTCCATACAAGCCAGATCCCTTTTATCAGTTTCACAGGAGATTTGTAACAGACTTAAACTAGCTGTGTGTGTGTGTGTGTGTGTGTGTGTGTGTGTGTGTGTGTGTGTTCACGTGCGTGTGTGCATTTGGAGTTTTTCTCCTCTTCTCCTGCAGCAGAGTGTAATCCATGGTTTTGTGCTTCCTCCTCAGGCTCCATGTCAAAGTCAGTTTCAGAGGAGATGAATGTGACAGAGCAGGCTGAAAGAGCAAAAACATAAATAAATAAATAAATCAAAAGAACTGCTGGCAATTCAAAAGGCCGTTTGCAAAAAAAAAAAAGGAAAGGAAACCAAAGTAAGAATAGCACCCTGTGAAACGACAGAATACCTGACGAGCGCCGTGTGTAATTTTAGCACGTTTAGGGAGACACTGTTTATCACGGCGGGATCAGGGTAGCGGGATAAAAATTGAGGAAGAAAGAAGTCGCGGAGTTAAAGAGCATTGTGTCTGGTTGGTGCCGTGGGGTAAAGCTTGTCAAGCAGCAGTGAGCCTGCTGTAGCAGAGAGGAATCTCTAGCTTGTAAAGCGCTGTACAAGAAAAGGTCCTTTAAATGTCATCTCAGTTTATAAAAAGTCATTTTGAGACTTGTAAACTTTTTTGGAAGGAAATTCCGATTTTTGAATGTGTTGCCGAGCATGGAAAGAGAAAATACAATATGGTGCTTCTTACTTCAGACACTGGCTTTGATGTTGAAGCAACAGGAGAGAGGCTACCCAAGGGTCCACATATAACAAAACAGACCAGCTGACTAACATCTGACGATGAAAGAAAGGCTGATAGCAGCAGAAACAGTTTCTACACTCAACTAAGCATCTTTATTCCTCTCTCTTTCTCTCTCTCCATCTCTCTTTTGCTCTCTTTCTCTCTCTCTCTCTCTTTCTCTCTCTTTCTCTCTCTTTCTCTCTCTTACTCTCTCTATCTCATAATTCAATTAAATTCAATTTTTCAATTCAAAGGGCTTTATTGGCATGACATTTCAATAATAATGTTGCCAAAGCATCAGACAAAACACAATAAGCAGTAATATGTACATTAATACAATATTAGGACGGGTTTATATCATTTTACTAATCTATGTGTATGGCAAATATAAAACAACTCTCTCTCTCGCTCTCTCTTTCTCTCTCTCTCTCTATGTTTTCCTGTCTTGCAGGAGCATTACAGATCGAGAACAGCGAGGAAACGGACCAAGGGAAGTACGAGTGTGTGGCCACCAACTCTCGAGGCGTGCGCTACTCCTCCCCTGCCAACCTGTATGTGCGAGGTAGGACCTAAACCCAGAAACACACGTGCACACTCACGCACATACATAGAACAGACACACAGAAATCCCTACAATTAAGGTGCTCTTTGTAAAAATACAGTATTTTGTTCATTTCTGTGCTTTTAAACAAGCATTACTAACCCATCCATTGTCTACAATATATGTTAACCCTGTTGTTTGGTATTTCTCACAACCACTTTTAACAAGTCCACCTTAAACCTCGGTGCGAGCCCCTACAATGGAATCAAATTTAAAGTTGGGAGCACACCGTGGTTTAACTGCATGGAAACATCACTGATCTGTCTACTTAAATGGCTTCTGTACAAGAGGTGGATTAAGAGGAAAATGTTGCACAAAAGATGTACAGATTTGTTTGGAGATTTGAATGAAATTGGAAACAATCAGGACATAAGTTATTCTCAAATATTTTCACGTTAAATGGCTTCATTTTGCACCCACATGATCCCAGTTTAAGTGATAATAGCCTCTGGAGTGTGGGTGCTGGCGTACCTGGCTTATGTTTGAAAGACCACGACCAATGTTCAGATTTCTAAGTTCTAGTTTCTATGTGAAGTGGGAAATCGGAGGAGTGTGTATGCGACGTGAGAGTGTTGGAGAGTGCGTGAGTGATGCAGTGGAGCGAGTGGCTTTGCGCTGGCCGTTTTTATTCTCTCTGTGTTTCCCCGTTCTCTTTCTCCCCCCTCACGTCATTGTGTTCTGCATCAACCCCCTCTCATCCCTCAGAGCTTCGAGAAGGTTGGTGTGCTCTTTCTTTTCTTTTGTTACTCCTTTGTTTCAGAAAGCTCCACTTATTGAAACAGAGAGAAACAAAAAAGGAAAAAAAAATACATTTAAAGGACACCGGAGTAGATTTTGAAGTGAAATGATTATGTCTCCAAAAAAAAAAATAAAAAAAATGAAAAGAGTTGATTTCTCTGAAGCTGCTACGTTGATGAAGTGGTCTGCCTACGCAGCAGAGTGCATTGACTGCATTGTGAGGCCTTGTGTGCAGAACCCTTGGTATTGCCTTCACTCCCCGATCAATGTTTTCTGCATGGTATGATCTTGTTGTCATGGAGACCCAAGAATTGGAAGATTAAAAAGAGGCGATGTTTGCATGGAAGGAGTGAGAGAGAAAGAGAAAGGAGCACAGCTTGCATGTCTGTTGACTGGCTGAGTGACACAAGAGCATGGCGCAGTGTATGTTCATGCCTATTGATATGCTCGCATTGACATGTTATTGAACTTATTGTCTTGTCATGTCTGGCTACTGTTTTTCTTTTTTCATGTGTAACGTTGTGTCTAAGCTTCCATGCCATCACATCTGCTCTAATTCTGAACTTGTTGCACTGAGTGGAAGTCTTGCCCTCGCAGTCACGCTCGTGCCTTCTGTGTTGGCGTGGTATGTGCTGTGCAGGTTTGTAGGAGAAGCATCAGTTATTTGGCCAGATTCATGCCATAAACTCATGATGGCGAGACAACCATCACATCACCTGTGGGGGAAAGTAAAACAGTATATTTGCTACACCTCATTACACTTGACAACAAATCGTTGTTGTTGTTGTTTTTTTGTTTTTTGGGCTTTTCACTTTATTAGATGGATAGAAAGGAAAGAGAGAGGGGATGACAGGCAGCAAAGGGCTGCAGGTCAGATTTGAACCCCGGGCCGCCCACGCGGGACGCACACTCTGCTAAGTGCTAGACGTATCTCCCTTAAAAAACAATCTTGTTACATGACAAATTCATATTTTACATACAAAGCACATGATAAAATATGAGGCATTGTTAAACATTAGACAACTCCACAGTATATAAAATGTTTCAAATTAGCTCTGTTACTGTTGTAATTGTTTGAGGTAACTGACCCGACGTTTAATTCGCAATAATGAGCCGCTCGCTCTACATTATCCCTTACTTAGCACACATTAGACAGATAATGAGTGACTTCACTGAGTGTCTGACCCTTTGCTACTTGTGCTACTCGTAATTAATATTTTAGCATTTAGCATTAGCAACTACGGATGTAACGGTATGAAAATTTAACCTCATTATAGTGACCAAAATATCATGGTTTTCGCTATTATTGCAGTATTTTTAAAAGTGTGTTCAATATGTTCAGAAAGCACTGATTAGCCTACACAAGCTGAAATAGTTTCAGAACATTTAACCCGCAGTAGGGTGTCAGGTAAGAACTTGAACCAGAGATGTCTGACTTTGAGATCCAGGAAGATTTATTTACAATTCCAACATGAAGTTAACTATGAAGTTGTTTTTGACGTTACATGTGACGTTGGATGTGCTTCTGAAATATAAGCAAATAATAATTTGACTTACTATGAACATTATTTACTAAAACTGAATGTTATAGCCACCAGCATATAACAAGAAACAATACTAAGACTTACTTTTATTTCTCTGTAATAATTAACATAAATGTAACATAATGCTCAGTAACACAAACTGAGAACAATCACACATATCCATAACGGAGCAAACAGTGTAATACACCTTTAATAGCTAAGCACGGTTCTCCACAGGCTGCTCTGTTTACTCTATATATCCAAAGAAATGTCATGTCATAACACAAGCTAAACTACCACTTATTGAAGATAACGAGGCAGTAAAACCCATGGCAGGTTAGCAAGCTACAGAATAGTTTTAACTTACGTTCTGGGCTACCCACATCACTATAACTAGTCAGAAAATGGGAAAGAAAAGAAAAAAGACAAAGAAAAAGAGTCTGTTAACAGCTGCTACATTCTGTCTCCTTCTCCTGTCTGAGCACAGTGGCAACTTCAGGTGCCTCCGATGAAGCTGGGAAGGATTAAACACAGGGTTTCCACACTGTGGTAATCCACCGTGATAATGAGGATATTATTAAATGAAAAGGGTAATTGTTATTGTCAACATTTCTACCGTGGTTAACCGTTACACCGGTAATCGTTACATCCCTATAACAATTAACTGCCACTCGGACAAAGCTGTGCAGAAATGAAAAGTAAGTAAGTAAGGATGTAAAGTACATTTTCCTAAAAATAATACAGACTTTTAGTTGACATTGTCAGTGCAGGACTTTTACGTAGAATTATTTTCACATGTGGTTTTTCATCACTAACAGTAAACTATCCATTAATTTTTAGCAATATCCCAACTCGCCTGTAATATGGCCTGTTGCTATCTTTCCCAAACACTCCGATACGCCTGTATTGACTGACATTTGAAATGAATCATATCCATTCACAGTTTTAGATATCAAGGGGATATTAATAATTCCCTCTTATTACAATGCATATTGAAAGCAGTGTCCTTGAGACGGACTGGATGGTGCTGCGTAAATGTCAGCTCAGTGACGATGCTGAACGGGTGTATAGCAGTGCTGAGATGCAGCGGTAATCCTTATGGCTGTGCCAAGGTCTCCCCAGTACGTAGCCTCCAGACTCCCTACAGAGGACAAGACTAATCATTGCCCCACTAATAAAGACTGAAGCTCCCTGGCTCTCACCAACTGTATGGAAAATGGAGGGGAATCATGCGGCCCAGCTCGATTAACTTAAAGCTCTGTGAGCATGTGAAGGATTATCCCTTGTTATGAGCTCACTTTATGTCTCTGCAGTGGATTCTTCAGTCTTTTGTCTCTATTTTATAAATTTTTTAAATACTGCTGACGATCATCTTGACTCTTCACCGTCATCCTGTTGTTGCTTATATTACCAAACTAATCCATATGCTTAATTAATATGCTTAATTCATTTTTTGCAATATTGATAAAATAAATGAATGAGAGTGATGTTTTGCCGTGCTGCCTTGCACCTGCTGTGTCTGTCTTGTTGATGGAGCTGTCATTGATGCAGTCTGTCTGTCTGCCTGTCTGTCTGCCTGTCTGTCTGTCTGCCTGTCTGTCTGTCTGCCTGTCTGTCTGTCTGCCTGTCTGTCTGTCTGTCTGTCTCCAGCATGCTCAGATGAGGAGATGCCTGCCTAATCATGTCTGTTTTCTAACAGATCTACCTGTTTTTGTCTCTTTGTCTCTTTCTTGTCTTCAACTTCTGTATCCAATTCTGGGTGTCTTCCTTTTTTTTCTACAAGTATTTCTATAACTTTTTGTTTTAATTTGTTGAACTCATGCAAAAATGTTAACTTCTATCCAATTGTCTCTAGATTCTTTGAGTAGGGGGATGTGGCCCATGAAGATTCCAAGTAATGATAACAATGGTAACACATAAAGGAGTGGAGGTTATGCACCAAATTTACACATATTTATTTATTTATTTATCTTTACTTTATTTTTATTAATTTATTATATTAGAATTACTGCTGGATTTCCAAGTCATCTGTAGGTGTTTCACAGTAACGTTTTTATATTAATCTATTTTTATTTGCGTACTTTTAGAAAATTTTTTGCTTCTCACATTCATGTTTTATTATAAATATAAGCTTCCTAGTGGTGAGTTTAGTTTTTGGACAATGTTTCTGCTCTCTGTCTGCCTTCCCTTTCATTCTCTCCTTTCATGCAGAGATGTCTGTCTGTTACTCTCTCTCTCTCTCTGTCTCTTTCTGTTTCCTGTGTTGTGACCCTCGGGTATCCTCTTCTACTACTTCTTCTTCTTCTTCTTCTTCTGTTCCTTCAACATCCGATCTCTACTAGTCTTTTCTCTTTCTTTTGAAGCACCTACTTTCTGAATGGGCCTGACTCTGGTATATAGCCGTGTTTTTAAATAGATCCATGTGTTTTCTTCTTCCTCGCTCCTCTTTTCTTCCCCCTTTTCCCCTCCTTCCCCCCAAAAACCCTCTTCTAATTCCTCTCTTTATCTCCACTTCCCTGTCTTTTCCCCTTCCCTCACCCCTTTTTTCTCTTCTTCTTCTTCTGCATTCTGTCTGCACCCTGATGTGTAGGAGCGACAGACACATGTACATAAGTTTATTAACTTATAAACATGCACATACTACCTCACATATCTCTTTTTGCTCGCACTCGTTCTTTCCCGTTCTGCCTCTTTCATGCTGTCTTGGTGTTCTTAACTTAATGTGTCCAATGATCACTCTGTAATTGCCACAACACCCTATTAGAACCCTCAATCCACTCCTGTCCACATTTCCAATTCATTTGACTACACACTGTATCAGTTATGAATCCTATGTATTGTACAGTATCTTGTTGTACAATGTGGCTGTCCTTTGCTACATTGCCTGTCATTGTCTGGAAGAGAAGCAGAGCTGCCTTTTTCTTTCTGTCTCTGTCTTTCTCTGTGTGTCTATCTCTCTGTCTCTCTCTCGCTCTCTCTCTCAACTTATTCTATCTCTCTATCTGTCTCTCCAGTGTCTAACTTCTTTCTGTCTCCCTCTCAGTCTTCAGTTCTTCGTTCTCTTCTTTGTGTTTCTCCACCATTTTATACCTCTTGAGTCGCCCAGGCATGCAAGTGACCTATGAGTTCAGTCTCTCCCTAATAAATAGTCAACCAAGCTCAGACGGATGCGGTATTGGATACAACTTGCCACTTTAGTTCTTCTTCTTATGGGGACACAAATAGCTGGCAGGGCCTATTGATCGCCCCCTATGATGCATACACTCTCTAAAAAAGAGTCCATCTAATGCACAAGCACCCCCAAGGCACAGAAATCTCAAGGAAGTAAAGTTTCTCACTGACCTTTCTGGTCAAGTTTAGCATATTTAGTCATTGCTTGGAGGGAGAAATGTTAAAATAATCCAGCTATAATCAAAAACCTGAATCAGAAAGTCTTATTTTTCTGCATAAAATGAATGCTAACCAATAAGAAAACTGTTCTTTTTAAGAAGAGAAACTGACTATAGGTGTCATGTCCTGGTTGAAATGATACTCAAGAGTTTTTCACTTTATTATTTTGAGTAGGCAGCTCACTGAATGGTTGAGCTCGCACAAGATTTGTGTCTTTCTGTTGGAATCATCAGTACCATAACGTAATTGGGACTAAACATGAAATATCCCTTTGTAATTTTCTGTAAAAAAAAAAAAAAAAACTGAAGTTCATTCTCCCCCTTCCTGTTACCTCTTCTCTCTTTCCTCTCTTTTTCTTTCTTTTTATCTTTCTTGCCCTCACTTTCTCGCTTAATCTTTATCTTATTTCTGCCTCGTTCTTCCTCTCTCTTTCTCTCTGATTCTCTCTCTCTCCCCCCTCCTCCTTTTTCTCTGCCTTTCTTCTCCTCACTCCCTTCCCTACTTTTCTCATCCCCCACCTTACCCCGAAACCCCCCACACCCCTCCTTCCTTTCTTCCCCAACTCTCCTCCTTTCCCAGTGCGTCGTGTGCCCCCTCGTTTCTCCATCCTCCCCTCCAACCATGAGATTATGCCGGGAGGGAGCATCAACATCACCTGCGTGGCCGTGGGTTCGCCCATGCCCTACGTCAAGTGGATGCTGGGCAGCGAGGATCTGACCCCAGAGGATGAAATGCCGATTGGACGGAACGTGCTGGAGCTCAACGGTGTCCGGGAGTCAGCAAACTACACCTGTGTGGCCATGAGCAGCCTGGGTATCCTCGAGGCCACCGCTCAGGTCTTAGTAAAGAGTAAGAGATGCTTGAATGACATGATTAATCATTTTGGTTCTCAGAGAGTGTGGAAAAATTCCCCAGTTGTTGCTTTTTTGAAGGATGGATGTAGATGGATTGGGTGCCCTCTATATTTAAAAATGTGTGCAAGGTCCAGGATGGTAATGGTACATTTGACTTCTGTCAAGCTAATGTTCTGTACTTGAACGAAGAATTCTACATATTAAATATGGTTAAGACACCCTCATTGTTGTGGGTTTATCATTGATACATGGCAGTGTGGCTGGCCATTTAATACTTCTTTAAACTCAAACAGCTGCCAAATGAATGTGAAAGTGTATCCTCAAAAATGTAATTAGAATGAGGACGACAAAATGCAGTCTAGCATCTTAAAAGTGCAATCAGTACTCCAAAGTGCATATGTGTATATATATATATATATATATATATATATATATATATATATACATTATATATAAAATGTACTGATTACATATATTATATATGATTATATATATATATATATATATATATATATATATGTGTGTGTGTGTGTGTGTGTGTGTGTGTGTGTATATATAAAGAAGAGAATGTGATATTATTTGATACGCACAAATGAACAAAAGAATGTACAGTATGAATGAATTAAACAATAACAGAGGTACAGAATGGACAGAAACTTGCATCTCTCTTATCCCCAGCTTTGCCAAAGCCTCCTGGCACACCCATAGTCACAGAGACCACCGCCACCAGTGTAACCATCACCTGGGACTCTGGCAACCCAGACCCGGTCTCCTACTACATCATCCAGTACCGGGCCAAAGGGCCGGACAGCAAGTACGAGACAGTGGACAGCATCACCACCACCCGCTACAGCATCGGGGGACTGTACCCCAACACTGAATATGAAATCAGAGTGTCAGCCTTCAATAGCATCGGCCAGGGGCCCCCCTCTACGCGTGTGGAGGCCCGTACAGGAGAGCAGGCCCCGGCCAGTCCTCCCCGAAACGTCCAGGCCCATATTATATCTCAGAACACAGTGATGGTCCGCTGGGAGGAGCCGGAGGAACCCAATGGACAGGTGGGAGGAGGACTGAAACTTTTTCTTTTTGATTTGTTATCAGTAGTAGAAAACATTTCCATTTTCTATTTTCTTTTATTCTTCTTGTCAAATAGCAAAATGTTCTAATATGGTGGTAAATGTCTGCAGCAAAGACATTGGTGCTCAACAAAAAAATCTGTTCTGTTCTAAAAGGTTGTTAAAGAAAGCAGAGTCCATTCAGTGTGACAGCTCCCGGTCTTCACATCCAGAGTTGTGTTAATTAGTTAAAATTAAAACATATAAAAATTTATTTCAAAGAGAGACCCAAACACAGACTCAGACTCAGGAGTAGACAAATTAAAAAGGATTTATTTTAAGGGAAAAAGGGGATTGGAGGTGGAATGAGTGAGTAGGCTGCTGTCAGAGCCAGAGGATTGGTAGTAGGGGGGGAGGGGGGCGGGGAATGCTGCTGCGAGGCAGATGAGTGAGCAGGGATTGAAGGCTTGCTGCCATGGCTGAGGGGATGCAGGCGGAAGCAGGCAGGCAGAGGAGGATGATCCTGGAGTACAGCAGAAGAGGGCTAGTTCAGACACAAAAACACTTGAGAAAAAACACTAATACCTAGAAAAAGGAGGTGTTCACTATCTGTAACTGGCTCAACGATCTGGGTATGAATTGCTGAATGGCCGGGGTTGATATGCTGGCGCGTGATGAAAGGCAGGTGTGGCTGATCAGCAGCAATCAGGAGCCAGGAGAGAGCAGAGGACCCCGCCACACCCTCAGACACAGACAGTCAGGAACACACATGGGAGGGGAAATACCAGGCCGGTCCGATAACATTTGGAAACCGGAAGTACGTAGCCAGCTCAGCCACTGCAGGCATGGGATCGGGTCTCTAGTGTGCCTGCTCCATGAGCCACACAATACGGAAGTAGCACCGATCATCCGGGTAATTTCTTGCTCTACAATGGCTGCACCACTGAGCAAATCTCATAGGAATGAACGGGGCTCCGCCTCAAATTCTTTATCTTATAATACATCCACGGGAAAAAAATAAACATAAGTAAAACCTCAAGGTTACGGCTGTGACCGTGACATTAGGAAACGTAACATTCCGTGCATATACCATTCAGTCCCCAATTCTTTTTTTCCAGTCCCCAATCAATCACCCTTAGGAGACATATAAAGGTATTAATTGTAATGTATGTAAAGTAACGTTCTAGTCTTTTAAAACTGAATGACCTCATTTACTACAGACTGACAACATTTTTAAATTACCCAAAGGCCCACACAAGGTTAAAATGATAAAGCTTTAATAAAATTCACCATTGAGAGCTTTTTCCAGTGTGCAGGTTCATGTTCTTTGCAGGGATTGTGTATTGCCAGATATTTCCCTCCTGTAACCCCCCCGCCCGCCCTCTAAAGAAGAAAAAAGTAATTGGACTGTCCGCTTTAAGTTAAGAGCACTCCCTCTTGGGGCATATATCTTTTTCTAGACTTCCTAACTGTGTAGTAGGTTCATAAAAGTGCAAGACTGAATTGAGGATGCGGATTATAGATATTAAAGAATACTAAGAGGGGAGGTGGTGGAGGTGGAGGCTAAGGGCGATGGCATGGCAGCAGGATTATATACTCTGAACTGTCCATAAACAAATCCCACAGGAGAGTTAGAGGAGGTAGAGTGATTATATCTTACGCACTACAGTGTGAGGGATTGTATTTAAACTGGTGTTGTCAACCTGAGAGTGAGATTTGTGTATCAGGGTCAGCTGCACAACAGCCCCAGATGTGAGGACCTCACCTTGTGCCAATGGCCTCTGGCAAACATACATTAATATGAATTCAACATTTTAGCAGCAAAGATAACTTGGCCTATTTGTGAAGAAAAAGTATTTACACATTGAAGATAAGGTCACTATAGTTAAGTTAAAACAAGATGTATAAATAATATCCATTTATCTTCATCCATTGGGCCCAGTTTAATGTGCAACTCAATTGTATAGAATATATGCAGTCTCTCTTTCAGCTTGGGGGGGTCCCTGGCCTAAACAAACGTTGAAGACCCCTGATCTTCCAGCCATTCTCCCTCTCTGCTCTGTTGTAGGTGAAAGGATATCGCGTGTACTATACCATGGACCCGTCCCGGACGATGAATGAGTGGCAGATCCATAACGTCCAGGACAGCGTGATCACCACCATTCAGAACCTGGTGACCTCGGAGACTTACACCATCCAAGTCCTGGCCTTCACCTCTGTAGGAGACGGACCCTTCTCAGACCCCGTCCATGTCAAAGTCATGCCTGGAGGTCAGTGTGTGTGTGTGTGTGTGTGCGTGTGTGCGCGTGCGTGCATGCGTGCGTGTGCATGGAGTGGTCTTCATTTAGTGAGAGTAGAGTAGTGGTTGTTTTTCAGAGCACACATTACTTTATTTTTGTGTGTGTGTGTGTGTGTGTGTGTGCGTGCGTGCGTGTGTGGGGGTGTAGATCACGACATTAAGAATTACTACAACCTAATTTCTTATTCCACAAAAGGATTTGAATTTAAAATGGATTGATTGCTAAGCTTGAACATTTCTCTGTGAAAGTATTACTGCCTTAATAATCAACAATTACAGCTAAAATTAGTAATAATTAGCAGTAGTAAAGTAATAAATTAATTATAATTTCACTCTCAAAAACAAAACTCTGTGCCCACACTGTTCTGTTTGATCAGATTAGATTGACAGTGACATTACCGTGGCAACGTAATTCCCATTCTGATATTGATAGTATTTATTGTACATTATTATGCTTAATTTGTACAGCACTTATGTAAACACAGTTATAAAGTGCTTTATAAGAATAATACTACTAGCATAGTAAAAGATTATTAAATAAATTAAATAATAAATTAATAAAAATTAATAAAAACAACGGGTATAACGGAACACAATAAAAAGCCACAGGAAAGCCTTTCAGGAGAAGAGAGTTTTAAAAAGTTTTTAATTTAAAAGTGTGTTATTGCTAAATTCTTATTGGTGCGTGGAAATATTTAAAGTGTGTGAAAGAACCAGTATTGTTGTTACTTTGGCATACAATGTCATGTTCATGTAGTTAAAGGTTAAAGGTGTTTAAAGCGATGTCACACATTTTTTGTCACATGCAGCAAACATCTCCTCACTATCTGCTAGCTGCCTGTCCCCTGAACACACTGTAAAAAACATCTCCTCACTATCTGCTAGCTGCTTGTCCCCAGAACACACTGTAAAAAACATCTCCTCACTATCTGCTAGATGCCTGTCCCCTGAACACACTGTAAAAAACATCACCTCACTATCTGCTAGCATTGTTTATGATGCAGTCGGCTCGTAAAATTTAATGAAAACAAAATAAAAAAGTATATTTAAGTAAAAAAAAAAAAGAATTATGAAAAAAAAAAATATTATTACACAGACACGGTTTAACAGGCAAAACGTAATACAGTTGCTGCTTCCTAAACCAGGAAGGAAAGCTGTAAATGCATAAATCACAACACTTCAATACAATCAATATCACTTCCCATCAGTCAGGCACAAGATCTGACCATAATTATACTTGTCCTTTCCATAAACTGTTGTCGCTCTAGACTTTTATTTCAGTTGCTACCCTGGCAGTGGTAAGCGATCTACGAGCAAATATAAAAATATAATTAAAATGTGCACATTGGCATCACACAGCTCAAGAAGCCGACCTATACGAAATCCTGTATAGGCTAAACTCACTTAAAACCTTTTAATATCTTTTCACATTTATTAATTTAAGAGCAAAATTGTCATCACCAAACCCACCAGACACCATTTAATCAGTACTTTTTTTTATTGTAAAACACAAATACGTCCGGAATTCCCTCTACTTAAACACAGGGTATCTTTTGTCGGTCTGTAAACGTTTTAAATGGTTTGTGCGCTGAAGCACGGAAGGGAGGGAGAGGGCATGGGATGAGGAGGAGGAAGAGGAGGGAGGGAGGGAAAATACTTTGAACGTCAACAAGAAGTAACGTCACCCAACATCGCTTAGAGCACCTTTAAAAGGCATTTAAGAAAATAAGCTTTCACGACCTTAAAAAAATACATGTTATGTGCTTATTTACAAATGAAATTAATGTCAGACTGGCTTTTTTTTTAAACAATTCTTTTTCAGAAATGTAAACTTTTGTTTTTTGTTAAAGAAGGAAAAGAAAATTGCAATACTACTGATTTGTAAAACAATTAAAATCGAATCAGCACCCATGTATCGTGAAAGAATCAAATCTGGACAAAAGCATATATAGTCCCAGCCCTAATATATATTTTGTGTGTGTGTGTGTGTGTGTGTGTGTGTGTGTGTGTGTGTATATATATATATATATAACTGACTGTTTTGTCCTGTCCCCTTCAGTCCCAGGCCAACCGGGGAAGTTTAAAGTCGGTAAGGTGGCAGACACCAGCATTGAGCTGACCTGGGAACCTGCTTACACAAAGGAGGGCATTGTCAACTATGAGCTGCTCTACAAACCTGTAAAGTTCGGCAGCTTGGTAAGTCCTCTTACTCTCTTTTTATAAACCTGTCTGCTCAGTGGATTTCAGAGTAATGAGAGGGCAGACAGAAGAAGGAAGTTTAAAAGATTAACCCCAGCGTCCAGCGCCTCTGTGTCTGCTGATGACAGTCTCATGTCTTTAATAATTTCTTTTTCACTCCCCTCATCCCACCCTCTCGTCCTGTCCTCTTCCCCTTTTTCTTCTCTCTCATAGGAGAAGCTGACCTTCGGGCCGAGGAACTCATACACGGTGGAGGGTCTGAAAGCCAACACTGAGTACTCCTTCTCCCTGGCCGCCATTTCAAACAAAGGCATCGGAGCGTTCACCAACGAGCTGGTGCAGAGGACATCACAAGCCAGTACGTCTCAATTTGACTGGGTTCACATACTGCACCTGCAGGCCCACGAAAATGCCACAAATTGATAGTGTATTATTTTTTAGTCTTGTACAGAAGTCTCATGAAATATGTTGTCCGCACACACACACACACACACACAAACACAGATCAAAGTACATTGTCCTCAGCTCCTGACCTGGTGAAGCCTGGGAACAATCTTCACATGTCTCCATCTATCTCATTCATCAACCCATGTGTCAGACCCTACCTCCCATCCATCCATCTACATTTGACCGTGCCTTTCTTCCTCCGCTCAGCCTTTCGATTTCTTACAGAGCCAAAACATCATGACAGATGGAGATGGAGCGCCGATTAAAGTTTAACTCTTCCGTTTCTTCACCCTCCTTTCACTTTTTCCACTCTATCACTGTCTAATGTCTTTGATAGGGCGACACTGTCTGCCACTTACTGGCTAGCAGTCAGTGATGAAGAGCATTAAAGGATGGTGGTTGGCATGCTGTGTTTACAGGTAAGTGTCGGCCAGTCTGTATTTTACCCAGGTGAACTTGGATTCTCTTCCTTGTGTTGTTTTCTCAAAAGTTTTTTTTTTGCACAATCACTCCTCACAGTCTCTGATAAGAGTCAAATAACTTCCCCTTTTTTGCTCTGACATATTGATTCATTTCATATCTGCTCACAAGTAGAAAATGCAGAGATAATGGAGAAAACAGTGCAAGGAAAAGAATCGATAAAGTAGTCTTTGTTGAGAACAGTCCTGCAGTTCACGGTTCTGTACTTTATCGCTGCCGAGGTAAGTTTTTGTCGAGTATTTACAATTTACAATCACTCAACAGACACATTCATAATCAGATCTGCGCTCAACACTTTTAGCTGGTCTCTTTCAGTCTTTACCTCCAAAACGAAAGGGAGACCAAGGTGGTACACCAGAGGAGGTGGGGGTTTAAGGGAAGTATCAGATAAGCAGACTATTTCATGCAGCAGAATTCATTTCCCAGAGAGGTTATGTGCGCTTTGTTATCGCCAAGCTTTGGTGCACATCTAGATTGTCCCCCGAGGCCAACAGAACAGTGGCTGTACGGCTGAGTGGATAGATACTTGAACCTGTCAGCTATGACTATTACACTCCCACACATACACACATGGTATACACTCCCGAGCTCACACACAAGCCCCGATGCCTCGGTCATGTTCGCCACCGTGTGTGCACACTCTTTAAGGAACATTATATAGGGTGAGTGATACCTACAGTTCAGAGATCTGTGGTGATGACGGTCTGTGATTCTGAGCTCTCTGTACTTGTTTGTTGCAGTGAATACTCCGGCCTAGTTCTGATTTAATTCTTGTCTGCAATTCATCATTCTAGCCTGGCTTTCAGTATCCGTCTGAGTGCCTTTCTCTCCGGGCTCCCTGTATTTTTTTTCTTTTTTTTAAACTTGCCTCCTAAATCCTTTCTGCACTGTGTGAGATATGTTTTAGTTTGTTTGTTTCTTCCCTTTGTGAAGCCCAAGACCTTCCCCTAGTCAGCAGTGGAAAGCCTCAGACCACTCTATTATCCTCAGGACTCAAGGATTATGCCATCATGGGGGTTGGTGTTGTGAAATGTGTATATTTGACTGAGTTCCTGTGTACTGAGCTGTGCATTCCTGCTTTAGAAAGAAAGACTTAACAATATCTGTTTTTCATTCTTAATCTGGATCCTTTTTTTACCACTAGCTACAGCTTAAGGATAATATATAATCGACAGGTATCGGAAACACATTCTCCTTTGGTATAATTAAGTTGTCCACTCAGGGTCAATACTCTTGTCTCTGTTTTTTTTTCATTAGGTTCTACGTCTTACATTATGCTTTTACATTATGTGGTTGCTCCCCATTTTTGCGTCACTCATGTTTGTCCTGGTGTTATCTCTTTCAGTTCAGTTTACCTTAGTTTCTTATTGTTTCCTTTTTTTATCCTTATTTCCAATCCTTTTGCGTATATTCGCCCCCTCTTGCCTTTTCAACTCCATTCTCTTGGGTCTCTCCTAAACTCTTTGCCCTCCTCGCTCCTTGTCCAATCAGAGCCTTCAGCTGCACCCGAGGGTGTGTCCTGCGAAAGTGCCAGCTCCACCTCGCTGAGAGTAAGTTGGCGGCCGCCTCCACTGGAGGGTCAGAATGGCGAGTTGGCAGGTTATATGCTGAGATATCAGAAAGTCTCTGGAGCAGGAGGCGGAGGTCAGGGCCAGGGTGTCAAAGGGCTTCCTATCCCGGCCTCGCAGGGGCAGACAGTGTTAGAGGGGCTGGAGAAATGGAGTTGGTACAACGTTACCGTGGCAGCCTTCACTGCGGAGGGGAATGGACCCAAAAGCCCGGCTGTGATCTGCAGAACTGATGAGGACGGTAAGAGTGGGACCCGTAGATCAGACCTAGACAGTATTGATTGTTTAGTTGGTTATTTTACTGGCTAGACTATTGGTCACTTAATTAATTCTGTGTGTGTGTGTGTGTGTGTGTGTCCTTAGTTCCCAGTGCAGCACCTCGACAAGTGGATGTCCAGCCGCTCAACGCCTCAGCGCTTCGAGTCTCGTGGCGGTCGGTGTTGCCGCGGTTACGACAAGGCCAGGTCCGTGGCTACCAGGTGCATTTCAGCCGTTCAGAGAGCGGTGAATCACGAACCCTTCCCCAGATCAAAGACCTCCTATTGGATGAGTCTCAGGTGATGTCATAATTGAATATTTTAATGATCCAAAGAGGGTCATTTATTTTATTGTTTAACATTGTCCCTCTCTCCTTGTCCTTTGACTCACTCCTTCCCTCATCTGTCTCGGCTGCCTGCGGGGTGTGTTTCATCTGTGGGATAAGATGGAGGAGGATGACTTGACTCAATATGTGAGTGCAGACTACCCGTCCTCTTCTCATTATAAATGAACTCACTATTAATACAAACAGCAAATGCATCCAATACATTACACAGAGACAGCCATGAAATCTTTATTAATGTTGACCACCAGAGCTTTGTTTAGCCTCTGATGTGTAACGTTTTGATAATTTCCTATGGATGTATAACTGTAAAGAAAGTGCCTCATATAAAAAGGAATGAGTTAGCAGTATTTGATGGTGCTGTTATGTGTTTCCCCCAGGAACTGATTTTAGGAGACCTGAAAGCTGAGACTTTGTACTCCATCTCAGTGGCAGCATACACCACCAAAGGGGATGGAGCACACAGCAAAACCAAGCTGGTGCAGACCCTGGGGATTGGTAAGCATATGCCAAGTATAGAGTTCAATGCACTGGATTTAGTCAGATCAATTCTAACCCTTCCACAAGATTTACAAGATAAGTGTGTGTGTGTGTGTGTGTGTATATATATATATATATATATATATATATATATATATATATATATATATATGACAATTGATTTTCTGATGCCTACACTGTTGTTTGCAGTGCCCGGCCCCCCCTCTCTGTGGGTGCGTCCAGGATCTGGTCTAACAGTGGTGGTGCGCTGGGCTCCTCCGGTGGAGTGCTCTGAGTCATCCTCTGATAGCCGAGGGGCCCCAGTGGTAATCCAGGGCTACCGTCTACAGTTTGGCCTGAAGAATACCTCTTTAGACAACACAGTGGATTTCACAAATAGGGAGAAAAACTTCACTGTCAGAAACCTCTCCCCAGGGTCCACCTACGTCTTTGTCCTGTCTGCGAAGAGCCGAGCAGGTTACGGAGATGTAGTGCAGCAGGAGATAACAGTTCCCATATTTCCCCCAGTGGGATACCCCAAAATACCTGACTTTGTTAATGCCACTTGCTGCTCCCTCCAGTTCTCCTGGCTGCCCCCTGCCCCAGAGGAGTGCAACGGTGTCATCACAGAGTACACCATATCTTACAAAGAGGCTGCGGGCCTCAAACCCTTTGCTGACCCTGGCCCGGCAGCCATACCAGCCCCCACTGCTCCCCCATGGCTGATCACGCTACCAGCGAGTGAGTCCAGCTACACCATCCTGGGCCTCAATCACAGCACAGCCTACGAGGTGCAGCTCAGAGCCCACAACAAGGCAGGGCCAGGCCCTTTCAGCCCACCTCTGGTGAGCCGAACCCTGGCCTTTGAAACAGGTAGGGCTGGCCTCAGGCCACAGGAAAACCCTTTACCTTCTAAGCACTGGTTCAGCTTCACATCCACTCCCTTTACTGTGGATTTCACTCCAAACCACTAAACTAAATGAAGGCTGGGCCAGTTCTTACAGGTCGGCCATTCACTTGTGCACCTCAGAGAGGCTGAGAACTGCAAAGTCAAGGGGAACACGACTACTCTCCCGAATCTCCTCCACTCACTCACTTATACCTTCATCACCTACCCTTCACCACCAGTGGAAGCCGGCTGAATGTTAATGGATGTTTGCTTCAACAGCATTGCTTATCACAAACTCTCAGGTAAAAGTCAATACAGGACTAACAGTATCTAATACGGCAGGTAAGTGTTGGGTCTGAGTTCAAGGGAAGCCCGGAGTCTGTTGCTGTATCTGCAGGTAAGGTTGTTTTTTTTAATCTGATAGACCTCCACTTTCCCCTTTTACCAACGCCTTTGCTGACATGCTGAATTCTGAGTCTAACAAACACAACCTTACACTCTGAGAATGTGGCATGTCACATTCCTGCAGCCGTTCTGTCTGTTATGTGTACTTATTACTCTTGCCATCCACTCTCCTTATCACCTGCCCATCCTCCTAACCATCATGTATTCTTCCCCCAGTAACACATGTGACTGACGTGTCTTCCATTTTCTACAGGTTTGCAGTAGGAAAGCAGAGGAGCCGCTGGTTTGATTAAAAGTATTTCACCACAAGTGATTGTTTTTTGTTTGTTTGCTTCCCAGATGTGCCGAGGAATTTTTCAGTCAATCTGGCCACGAAGACCAGTGTTCTTCTGACCTGGGAGTTTCCAGAGAGCAGCAACCCTTATCGTTTTACTGTATGTACTCTGGCTGGTGCATGTACATGTGTAGTGACCTAATCTGTCATTTCTTAAGATAATTTATAAAATAATACATTTGAAAGTAACATTTGTCAGGTGCTTTTGATAGTACACGGAAATAGCCATTTCTATATATTGTAACATCTGACAACTAGCACCTCTAAGCTCACTAATTAACATGATGTTTCACATGTAAAACATGGAAGATATACTGCATGTTAAGAGTTAGGGTGCTTTAGAGGTGCAGGTAGAAAGATTTTGTTACCTTTGGAGAGCCAGGCTAGCTCTTTCCCCCTGTTTGCAGTCTTCATGCTAAGCTAAGTTAGCCAGCTGCTGGTGGTAGCTTCACATCTAACTCTCGGCAAGAAAATGAATAAGCATATTTCCCAAAAAGTTGTACTTCTTTTTTAAAGTAAGGTGTAAATTTGGGCAATGCCGCATTGTAAACCCTTTAAAATAAATTTTAAAGAAGAATATTGATAAAGAAATTGATTTTAATTTAGGTAGACCATCCTAAAAAGGGGGGCAGAGTGTTAACGCGTTAAAGTACAATAGGATATCATAGCCATCTTTGCCTTTCACCTGTTGTTCTTACTTCACTAACCCTCTTTAATCCCCCAGGTGGAGTATAACCGACAGAAAATGGAGGTGGACGCTCGTCTGAGAAAGGCAGTCATTCCAAACCTTCAGCCTGACACCAGTTACGACTTTAAGATCACTGCTCCGGAGGGCAACATGGGAGGCCTTCGCCACCGCATCTCCGCCAAGACCTCGCCGCCAATCACCATCCGCCGCCCTGAGATTGACCACACCCGCGACACTGAGACAACCGTCACCATAATCCTGCCATCGCTGGAGACTCGCACTCCTGTCAAGTAAGATTGAAAGATGGGGGTTTGGAAGTTGTCGCCATTGTTGTCATAGACCTGCTGTACTCAGAGGTTAGATGATCTCCAAAGATGTGTGGCGTGATGACAACACTATCCGACTGACGAGCTGGCAATGGAATGTGAAAATAGTTTGATGTTTGCTGTTGTCGGTGCAACTGGTGTTATGTTGTTTGTCCTCCTCTGATCCCACAGGAATGTGTATGTTGTTGTGGTTCCGCTGAAGAGAGCCCGCGGTGTCATCAGACACCTCAAAAGCCCCGATGAAATGGACCTAGAGGAGGTGAGAAACACAACAATAACAGCACCCACTGATGTCTGTGCCTGGAAAGAGTAGAGGACCTATAAACAAACACACACATTCCCATTGCTAAGAACTCCTGGCAACGCTTACCCTTTATTATTCCAAATTGGTATTTAAATATTATTCATAGATATTGGAAAGTCTCATTTCTCTTGTCTGTGTCTTCCCTCTCTCTCTCCCTGTTTCTCCTCTTCTAGCTATTAAAAGACATCAGTCAAAAGCAGAGGGATTCTCGGCAGCAGAAGCAGGTGGACCTGCGACGGGCTTACATCACAGCCCGTTTCACACCTGCCACCCTACCGGCCTTCTTCACCCTGGGGGATCAGCTGGACTATGGAGGCTTTGAGAACCGAGCACTAGAGCCGGGGCAGGAGTATGTCTTCTTCATCCTGGCTGAGCTCAACTCCACAACCGGGGTACGAAAGCCACTGTGTCACATCTCTTTTCTTTCCGTGTTTATAACCACTCCCTCATTCCCTGCTGCCTGTGTTTTTCTGCTGCAGGCTGTCACTATACATTGCGATCAATATGGCCTCGCTGCTAAAACAATAAAATGCACGTCAGTCAAAGTGTTGTAAGCAAAAGGCAATAACCTTCACGTACTTCCATCACCAATGCTAATAAAGAGTGAGTGTACCTACTGTGGCAGTAGAAGAGATATTGCCTTGTGCATGGCACTGCATCGTATATATGTGTATTTGAATTAGATTCGATGTAAATATACAGCTAAAATTAAGATAGTTTTTTTTTATTAGGAACACTTTTACCCCTCTGGGGAATGTCTTGAAAGTAATTCAGAACTAATAAAAAGGTGCTTTATTCAGTTTATTGGGATTATAGAGACATATATAATGTCAGTATACTCAGGTACATTCTTTTGGTGTAAAATGCAAAGACAGATCAAATATAATCTTATACACACATCTGCATGTGTCATGTGCAGCTTGGTCACAGTTCCAGGATACATTTAGTGTAGACTTGGTAAAAGAGCTGTGGGATTGAGTTTTTTGGGGCCATCGTGTGTTGAATTTTTATAATTAATTGCTTTTAGTGTCATGTGCACATGTTAATTTATCCACTGAGAACGAAAACGCAACCTGCTTTCTGATCAAAGAGAAGTCCTCCTTTAGTCAGTTGTAGTTATTTCTAGAATAGACACTTCCAATGACTTGTTTTCCTAACTATGTGCCTGTGCGTTTATTTACAGAAAATGTATGTGGCCAGCCCCTACACAGACCCCGTGATTGCCCCAGATTCAGACCCCCAGCCCCTGGACGCTGGTGATGGTCTGATCTGGGTGGTTGGACCCGTCCTGGCTGTGGTCTTCATCATCTGCATCGTCATTGCTATCCTCCTTTACAAAAAGTGAGTGGGACAGATAAACTCTGTAACACAGAATGCCAAAAACCATGAGACAAAAGTTATTGATCAGCGTTGGGTAAAGGATAAGGCTGGTGTTATTAACTATCTTTCTTAACGTCAACAAATCCCACGAAAAGATCGACGCATGACATCATCTCTCAAAATGTAAAGTCTAAATAATTTTCTAAATAGTAGGCACTGTAGTTTTTCTCAGACGTTCTCATATAGAAGTACATTTTACAGTTGTTGAGGATTATTTTCAGTGCCGAATTGATATATATTTGGTGTTTTACTGAGTATTTATGGCACCAGGATGGCATATGTGGGATTCACTCAAAGTAAAGTACAGTGTAGAGCCTGACCGATACATCGGCGATCCGATATTATCGGACGATATTAGGCATTTCCCAAAGTATTGTATCAGCATTTATAATGGCCGACATAAAAAATATATATATATATATATATTTTAATATTCATTTATCATAATCATTTATAATGACAAATAAACGGTCAACCATGTTATGAGTGTTGGCGTTACATAGTCTGTCCACCAGAGGGCTCTCTACAACGTCCCTGTTTTTGTTTCATATCTTAAGTAAATATTTTTATGCATTTTATTTATCAGAATTTCAAAATATTTTAGTGAGAACTCCTAAATAACTACAAATAACTAACGTTAGGGAAATCTGTTTATGTTTTGGTACACGTTTCTGGATTTAAAAAAAAAAATTTAAATACATATCAGATATATCGGAATATCGGATTTTTGAATAACCAAATATTTGTATCAGGATCAGCTTTAAAATCCTTTATTGGTCTAGCTCTACCACAGAGTCCACATCCATGGTAATGAAGGAAGAGGTCTCTGGTGCAAATGTGTGGCTGATGTGTTTTTGGACAACAATGGAGCTCTGTGGACAGAGGAGTTTGGCTGCACAGACAATACTTGCTTGTGCTGTAGGATCAATTTTTTGACAAAAAGAAGAATATTGATTCTTTTCAGCCTCTTTCTTTAAAGATGCATTAGGATTCTGTCTATTATGCCCTGGGCCTACATTCTGCCAGCAGCTCCCATTGATATTTCTTGTACCTTTAAGTGTTTAATGTGTAACTATTTTCCCACAAATGCTTAACTTTCAGCCTGATATTCAACAAATTTGTTCCAATTTTGAAGTGTGTTTGCCCCTCAGACAGTGAAACACCTGCTATAAACCCATGATATCTGCTGCAGGCCATCAAGCTTTTGAATACTAATACAAAATATTGATTTTCTTCTCTAACTATCTGTCTGTTTCTTTCCATTTCTTCCGCTTTTTATTCCTACCCTTGTTCTTGTTTCACTGGAAGCAGCAAACCTGACAGGTAAGATTAAACCAATTTCAAGCTCTTTGTTCGTTTTAACCCTCAGCAATTACAAGACACAGGATGTTGTACAGAGAACTTGTACAAAGTTGTAAAACATCATTTCTATTAATCCACTATTTACTCAAATCCAGCCATGTTAGTAGTGTGTCAATACTGGGTCTGGTTTTTTTTCTCCCTAGTTGTTTGCATTTGCTAATTGCTCTTTTGACTCACTGGTGTTCGAGCAGCAAGCGCAAGGACTCTGAACCCGGAACCAAGAGCCTTTTGAACAACGCCGAGATGATGGCCCATCACCCAACAGACCCTGTGGAGATGAGACGCATCAACTTCCAGACTCCCGGTATGAAGAACGGACCCACACAGGCACCCAAACACACACATAATTTGTATTGGCATACTAAAGTGTACTGCCGATTGCTCATCATGCGACTAATTTGAATTTTGATAAGATTATGCAGACAAGATTGTGGAAGTATTCTTCCGCATCATAACCAACCTGTCAGCTTCCAGTCGTTTCTGAGATCAAAATGGCTGCCCAGGTAGTACAGTTAAGTGCTTAGTCACTGCTGAGTCATAACGGTGTGACAAAATCTAATCATCTCTGCACGCCCACAATCCACATGCCAGGCCAGGCCACAAATAGAACAGAACGGACAGAAATGACAGAAGTCTGTCTCATCATGAATGTCTCTTAGTTGGGTTTAACGGCCAAAATGATGTATCGAAAGGTAAGTGGTGGGTTAACTTTGATCATTCATAAAGGAATTAATTCTGTTCTTGCCAGCATAACCAACTTAAACCCCACTGTGAAGTAACTACATGTATTTTGCCGCTCCCCACCCCCTACAGAGTGAGATCTAACAACACAGCTGCTTTGGTCGTGGTACCAGGCCAATCATGCCTTGCTTTCACTTTGTCCATTAAATTAACCGCATCCTAAAAAACACATGGCCTGGAGGAATTGAATCCCTGTTTCTCACTATATTTTTTTATGGTTGCAGTTTATAGAAGTCTCACAGGGTCCTTGCTGAAAAGGTGGCAAGATATGTCACCATGGAGAAAGGTCCTTTACCTGCCAGGATATATAAAGTCAAATGATACCGCTTTTGTATTAAACCATAGATGAAGGTCTGAAGGTTGTTGTTTTTTTTACTTGTCCGTGGGAAGCAAAGTAAAACCCACTGAACAAAGCACCTCTGCTCTTTTCTTCTATCATATGACGATGTTTTTCTTTTTTACTGTGTGGCATGTCATGTGGGAGCAACCCTGAACCTCCCACTTCTCCTCGCCTCAGATTTGTGCTTTTGCAAAAATGGAATTTGTTTCAGAGTAAACCGGCTGATGCTGTCTGAGGTCACTTTGGTCGTGACAAGAGTGTTTTGTCGTGATTACCTGTGTATGCTGCAGTGCCGGGCTGAAGGAGAAAATAACCGTTGATATGAGCCTGTTTTTGATAGCTGTAGCTGCAGAATGACTCAAAATGCTCTCCATAGTGCATTGACATGCATTCCAATTCCGGAAACATCAAGAATGCAATCTAACTTAAAGCAGTGTTTCTTTCTTTTATTCTTGTAGCTATTTGCCTTTTGAATGGACAATGGATCGCAATAGCTTCTTGCTCCAGAAACGACTATACAAGGCATAAGTTGTTGCCTTTGTTTGTGTGTGTCTTTGTGTCTGTGTGTGTGCGTTCGCGTGCCAAAACCCCTCCTAATTAGTGTTCTGTGTTTGTTTTCTCTGAGCCGTTGCTTCTCTGATCACAGAGAAAGCAATTTATCAAAGAAAAACAATTTACAAACAAACAAGACTCGCCTCACTTTGTCCTCGCACATGGATAAAAATTGATTTTCAGCCTCAGCGTGTTCAGTGATGTTCTCTGATTGTATAATTGTCTTTACATCCTTGCATATGAGCGACGTTAACCAGCAGTAATTTGGGTTATTCAGCTGAAGTGTGCGTCACCTCTGACCCTTGTTGACACGCAGGAATGATGAGCCATCCTCCCATCCCCATCAGCGAGCTGGCTGAGCACATAGAGCTGTTGAAAGCTAACGACAACCTGCGACTCTCCCAGGAGTACGAGGTGAGACGCACTTTATTATTCCATATGAATAAACAAATAACATCCTTGTTGTTTAGAGATGTTAAGCCTGTTAAACCTATGCTTCATAAAGCAAATCTTAATTAACATTTGTATCTCTGTGTGCAGATTATATGTTCATGATTTATTCAGCACTGCAGTTTGTTCCTGTAACTTGTCTACATTACAGAGCACTCTCAAATGCACTACTGATAATGCCAGCACACACATTAATGTGTGTATGTGTGTTTGCTGCTTCTTTGCAGTCCATCGATCCTAGTCAGCAATTCACCTGGGAGCACTCTAACCTGGAGGTCAACAAGCCCAAAAACCGCTATGCTAACGTCATAGCGTACGACCACACCAGAGTCATCCTGGCTCCCATCGAAGGTGAGCATTAGCTGGAAAAGTACAGCAAGTTTAAGAAGATGTTAAGATCTTAACGGGAGAGTCTGAGCGTATTTATGTTCAGGGAATGAACACTAAAAGAAGGGACAGAAGGGAGAGGGAGAGCTGCATGATGGATGAAATCTGAAATTGCAAATAGTGTTCAAGTCAGGCTGTGTGCTGTGGCTTGAGACTGACAAACAACGCGAGTGCATTCAAGTGTAGCCAGCACTCGCCCAGAACAAGAAGGGGGAGAATGGATTTGATCTGAAGCTCATGAATTTACACCGACAGTCTTGTTGTTGTTTGTTGCCATCCGCTAGTCACCCAGCAGCCGTCTGTTGGATGCAGCGGCTGCCAAAAAAAAAAAACAGTTTGTTAGGCTGTTTGATGTCATACATGCAGGTTAATTTATGATGTCGCGTATGCAGATTGCAGTTTAGCAAGAGCCTCACAAATGTCTCATTTCGCAGGTATCCTGGGGAGCGACTATCTCAACGCTAACTACATTGACGGCTACAGGAAGCAGAATGCCTACATTGCTACCCAGGGGCCACTGGCGGAGACATTCGGGGACTTCTGGAGGATGGTGTGGGAGCAGCGGGCCGCCTCTGTGGTCATGATGACGCGTCTTGAGGAGAAGTCACGGGTAGAAAGCCACTGACTCCCAAAATCTTTTGTTGTTTTGCTGTTTGCTTAACATTTGATGAAACGGAGGAGGAATGTTGCTTTGGTTCACTCTGAAACCTGTAATAGTCGTAGTAATGATGATGCTTTTTTCATTATCCGTGTAGATAAAGTGTGACCAGTACTGGCCAAGTCGCGGCACAGAGACATACGGGATGATCCAGGTCACCTTGCTGGACACAATGGAGCTGGCCACATTCTGTGTCCGCACCCTTTCCCTGCACAAGGTCAATTATTTCCCTTCTTTTTTTCGCTCCCTCTCCATTTGTATCCACGCCTTGACTCACCGCTCTGCCCTTTCCTCGAGTAATTACTGTTATATCTAGTGCAAACTGCTTTGATCTCTTGAGTTTACAGTTAGGAACGAGGAGCAAGTGGAGTATTCACGAAATCCTTTGTCACTGAACGGCACACGGAGGAGAAGAGATTTGTCCGGACTTCATGGAGTGTTCAAACCAGGCCAGCCTCGTTGTGTCAGGCGCTGAGATTTGATCACTGTTGGAAGCAGAGCACTTTCACATAGCACAGGGCTAATCTAGGACCGCCAGACTAGCGTGCCTCTGTGGCCTACTTACAAACACAGAAACTAGGCCAACGGTAGCGTCCAAGTGTAGCACACGCTTCTCCAAATTTTTGTTGATGTGTCGTGAAATGTCGTGTTTGATGCTCAGTCATATAGTGGAGAATAATGCACATGAAATGTTCAGCACTGCCTGTATTATTCCTTTGTTTTGTATACTAGATGGTGTACAATGTAGGGATATTTGGGTCTAAAATCACCCTTTAATATATAAAGAATGTATAGGAATATCTTTTTCACATTCTGTTTGAGAAAAGTTAGCTAGCTATGTTTTGTATGACTGGCAATAATTAGGATGGGGTCATGGAGATATATGTGAGAATCTGCACTCAAATAAATTGGCAAATGTGTCAATTCCCCTTAAAGGCTTTATGATGGAACCATTCAGTAATGCAAATGAGAGTAAGCTTACACATGCACAGACTTAGATAGTAAAGCCAATTTATTTTTTTGCTTGTCTCTTATATCAGAGTGGCTGCAGTGAACGGCGAGAGGTGCGTCAGTTCCAGTTTACAGCCTGGCCAGATCACGGTGTGCCAGAGTATCCCACCCCCTTCCTCAACTTCCTCCGCAGGGTCAAAGCCTGCAACCCTCCGGACGCCGGACCTATCATCGCTCACTGCAGGTACAGTGCACACACACGCACATATATCTTAATTAGCATTTTGGGAAATATTCTTCTTGGAAAGTTAGATAATAAGATCGATACCACTATTAGACATTACAGTGTTCATCACTGTTCATCAATCTTCTCATCCAACTGTTGGCAAAAAAAGCTAATAAGCCCATTTCCCAAACTAATAATATAATATATAATAATAATAATAACTTTATTTATATTACTAGAATTGGGAATTACTAGAGTTGTTGGGGCTTTGTGTGTGGTCTAGACCTACTCTTTCTGTAAAGTGTCAAGAGATAACTTTTGTTATGATTTAATACTATAAATAAAAATTGAGTAAATGAATTATATAGAACCTTTAAAAACAGAGTTTACAAAGTGCTTTGACAGACAAAGCAAGGCAAAGCAAGATATGCAGAGATCAATGTTGAACTAGTTATTTAAATGAAAAATAAAATCCCTCCCTATAAGTCCACTGATATCCCACTTCTTCCTCTCCATCTACCAGTGCTGGTGTTGGTCGCACCGGCTGTTTTATTGTCATCGATGCCATGCTGGAGCGCATTCGACACGAACGCACTGTGGACATCTACGGCCATGTGACTCTAATGCGCTCCCAGAGGAACTACATGGTGCAGACGGAGGACCAATACAGCTTCATCCACGAGGCCCTGCTGGAGGCTGTGGCCTGCGGGAACACTGAGGTGGCCGCCAGGAGTCTGTACTCTTACATGCAGAAGCTGTCCAAGGTGGAGACTGGGGAGCACATCACCGGCATGGAGCTGGAGTTCAAGGTAGGGTAAATTGTGAAATGGTCAGGGATATATGCTGCCTCGCGTACACAAGTACATTCTGAGATTTTTTTTTTTGCTTCGTGGCTTCTTGAAATAAAGCCAGGTCTGCTTATAATACCTTGATGTAAGTTGCATGAGTCTATGAGTTGTAAGAGGTTCATAATGAGATTGATTTTTCTTTTTAAAATTGTCTCATGACAATATTAAGAGCCTTGAAGATGTTAACCTACCTAGAATCTAAAAAAGTAAAAACATAAGTAAAAGTAAAAGATAAGGTTAGAAAATGAACAATATTTTGTGTAACAGTAAAAATACTTTTTCTTCCTTTCTATCTTGTCATCTCACATCCCCTCAGATTGGGAACCAGTACAGTGGCCTTGGGACATTAGCTAACCAGGCAAATAATCCTGCACTCTTGCATGCCAAATCAGTTTTGGTTTGCTGGACAATGTACTTTAAAGTTCAAAACAAAAACAAACAGAAAAAGATCATCATAAATTAGCATTTTCTCTCTCCATTTAGCGGCTGGCCAACACCAAAGCCCACACGTCCCGGTTTGTCACAGCCAACCTGCCTTGCAACAAATTCAAGAACCGACTGGTCAACATCATGCCCTATGAAACCACCCGCGTCTGCCTCCAGCCAATCAGAGGCCTGGAGGGCTCCGACTACATCAACGCCAGTTACATAGACGGATACAGGTATGTTTTGCTCCTGAAAACATTAATATGACCTGACCCTCTTCCTCTTATGATGGCTCGATGAGTGAATGGAATGGATAGGTTTTCACCGCAGCGCTCCCACATGTCACGTCAGATCTGCCGTGACTGTATACATGTTCCCACTATTTGTCCCGTTGCACGGCACTTGCTTCGATCACAGTGCTTGTGATGATTCAGGCAGAGTGGTTGTACACACATGTTTTGACTGTTCCTCTTCTTGCCTGAAGCCTGACCCCCTTTTCAGTCTGATGCTTGACAGAGGGAGAAACAGGGAGAATGAAAGGAGGAGGTGGCTTCTTAATCTCTGTGTGTGTGTGTGTGTGTGTGTGTGTGTGTGTGTGTGTGTGTGTGTGTGTGTGTGTGTGTGTGTGTGTGTGTGTGTGTGTGTGTAGGCAACAGAAAGGCTATATTGCCACCCAGGGTCCACTGGCTGAGACTACAGAGGATTTCTGGAGGATGCTGTGGGAACACAACTCCACTATAGTGGTCATGCTCACTAAACTGAGAGAAATGGGACGGGTAGGGGTAAATTAATTCACACACAAAGTGCTTCAAATACCAGCAAATGTCAGCCCTGTACACAATGTCATACAATCCTTTTATTCTCTTGTTCTGCTCTCTCAGGAGAAGTGTCACCAGTACTGGCCCGCTGAGCGCTCAGCCAGGTACCAATACTTTGTGGTGGACCCCATGGCTGAGTACAACATGCCTCAGTACATCCTCCGGGAGTTCAAAGTTACAGATGCCAGGGTGAGCTCATGGCGTCTGTGTGTTCCAAGACTTGGTTTCCTGTTGTATGTTGTATTGAAACAGCAGTGTAACATTCCACTCCTGGACTTCTGCTCTATTCCCAATCCATCAGTGCTGTTCAAAGGCAGCGGTGCAAAGCATGTCCTATTGACGTGTAGTGTTTGTCGGACCGTGTGTGTTTTGTATGTGAATGTGTGTAACACAACAGGTTAGCTCCAGCAGCAAGCAGCTAGATTACTCATTCAACCATGATGTCTCCAGATCACCTTGACAGTGTGTGTGTGTGTGTGTGTGTGTGTGTGTGTGTGTGTGTGTGTGTGTGTGTGTGTGTGTGTGTGTGTGTGTGTGTGTCTGCCAGTCATAGATAACTCCAGTTAAGCCTGTCGACTTCGACAGATGCTCTATTGATCTCCATTAAAGGGGAGTCAGAAAGGCTGAGCAGAAGAGAAAAGATGTAATTGCCTACTGAGTGGCTGACAATGGCAGACACACTGACGTTACAGCTTCAAGTTAACCACAGCCACTGATCCAGGGTCAGATAACAGTAATCATTAGAAGGAAAAAAAGGATGTTGCCTGACAGAGTCTCTTCTCAATCAATCAAGTGCTCAGAGCTCTTTAAACAGTCTTTTTTGAAATAATCACCTCACATAAACAATAACTACGCCTTTCCACGATCAACATCTTAATATGTGTTGAGAAGACATCAGATACACTTTCAGATCAGCTGCTTTTTTTCTTTAGTTAGAACGTTCTTAACTCTTCGTTTCCATACTCCTTCAGGACGGCCAATCACGGACAGTGCGTCAGTTCCAGTTTACCGATTGGCCAGAGCAAGGTGTTCCCAAATCTGGCGAGGGCTTCATTGATTTCATTGGCCAAGTGCACAAAACCAAGGAGCAGTTTGGCCAGGATGGACCAATCAGTGTTCACTGCAGGTAAGCAATGGGGTTCAGCTCAGCAGCTTATGATAGAACTATTAATGAAAAGTACATCCAATTGCATAGCAACTGCAGTGCGTTGGCCAGAATGTAGCGTGTCGTTCTGGCACATTGTGAACTATGGTCAAATGGTGTCCTTTATGTCTGTAGTGCTGGCGTGGGGCGGACAGGTGTCTTCATCACTCTGAGTATTGTCCTGGAGAGGATGCGTTACGAAGGGGCGGTGGACATCTTCCAGACTGTCAAAATGCTGCGCACACAGAGACCTGCCATGGTGCAGACTGAGGTAAACACTCAACAGCATGTGGGACACGGGCAGACACCTTTATTCACTGTCTTGTGAAAAGCATGCTTTTTATGAGTTAATAAAAACAGATATGTTTAAGACATATGCACATTTTCTCAACACATAAAAATCAAAACAATCACCGAACTGAGAGATTAACACAGATATGACTTTCAGCATTGCCATCATACAGTGAAGTACCATTACCATGATTCTAGATCAAAACAACTGCCTGGATAGGTGCTCTGAGCCTGTGTCTGTTCCTGTTTATAGCAACGATGATATCTTTGTGTTCCTCTGTTTCTCACCCAGGATGAGTACCAGTTTTGCTACCAGGCTGCTCTGGAGTACCTGGGTAGCTTTGACCACTATGCAACATAAGTGAAGAGACAACCATTCATCCATCTTTCTGCTTCGAGGTTCCACAAATCAAACCAACAAGCGAAACAAGAGAAAGACGGCCTGAAACAACGTGAACATTGAAGCTTTTTCTGGGAGCAAGACTCAAAGATGAATTCTACACCAACAACAAAAACAGCAACAACAAATCTGTCTAACAGCACCCACACTCGTCAGGCGTTTCCCTGAGAAGCTGGTGGGTGTGGAGATTCTCCATGTGTAATCCATATACTTACCTCAGTGTTCCAGTGTGAAGGTTGTATAATACATGTGTGTTGTGGTCAGCTATCTCCAGTATGAACCAGTGAAATACAAACGGCTTCTGAACAGGAATTATGATACTATATGTGTATAAAAATACATAAAGAAAAAAAAAACAAAGAGCCTGGATATTTGCTGCACCCTAAATGGGCTTTTTATCCTCAACTTTGTATCTATTGGTTTGGTGTACTAAGAGGGTTACAAAGTGCAAAGGTGAACATTTCTATTTGTCCGTGAGTCTATTTCAAAGGTGTCTACTGCTGCCGCTGGTGGCTCTGATTATCGTTTAAAGCAGATGACTAGGTAATGCCTCAGCAGAAGCCTACAGTAGGGACTCGACACTCTGAGGACTGTTGGAGAAGCATGTGGATGCTCATTTACCCGACGCACAGTGCCAAGAGAAACCATGCAGCGTGAACATGAACTGTGGCCTAAGGAGAGATAGCTCCCTCTTTTATCCAGCGTAACATAAAGCCAGACTGGAGACCGCTCGAAACACACTGGCCAAGGATCTGTTCACGCTTCCAAATCGCGTCCTCGCTGAGTAACAGCTGGCCTCAGAACAGTGATTAGAGCCTCAACTGAGCCGAGATTTGTCGTCCACTGCATTCTTCATTAAACAAAAGCCTGCTTGCTATTTGCTGTATTCCTTGTTCATCATCCAGCTCATCTCTTCTTGAAGTCAGCCCCATTGTGTCAGTTCAGCAGTGGCTTATTAAAAGAGATGCTCTGATGAAAGAATTGAGCTTCTATCCTGTTTTAAAAAACAGTTATCATCCCATTTCTGCAGACGTGACTTTTGTGTGTTTTTACTGCAGGGCTTTGCCTTATGCTGACATATTTCTTGTGTTTAAACATGCTGCTTAATGTTCATGCGTTGTGTGCTAAACCTTTATTCATGTCATACAGTATCTTAAACCGAGGATGCAAGTTGTTTCCTAATCATCTTCCTCCTCTAAAGCTTACCTACTTGAATTGCACGACTTTGCAGTTAAAACAGTCTGGTGTTTTACTATTTAAGGCTACTGACAGTGAAAGATAATGAGAGAAAGCCAAAAAAAACAAAAACATTCAGCGTAAGTTGTGATTTGCTCACTTCCCAGCTTTCCAACCTTTATATAGACCATTCAAATTCTCTCTGTTCCTAAATCACACTGTACAGAACATCCCAACTTTACCAAATGATATTTTCCCCTCTGTCTACTCCAGTAGAACTGCACAGGTCCGTGATATCGAGATATATATCTTTTCTTGATTTGACATATAATCATAATTGGTCCCACTTGGTGATTGAAGAGCACAGCGTTGTTCCAGTGTCAGACATCTCGGGTGTTTACACAGATTTTGTACATACAGTCTATCATTGGAGTCCTATACAGTACAGTTGCATACGTCTGAGCACAAGATATAACGTGGGATTGGATGTGATGTAGTTCTTATTGTCGCAGAAAAAAAGCCTTATTGTTATTGTTCAATTTGTCATATTTCTTTCATATGATTTTTTAAGATATTTATTCTATTTTGTTACTTTTTACGTTTGTTTTGAATCTATTTATTTGGGACCTATCTACCAACTATAACCAATAAGATGTTGTTTACTTGTTTCTTTGGCGAGCCAATGTTGAAGTATGATATTGTCACTGTTTGTTTTTTTATTTTTAATGGTCAGTTTTGGTGCTTTTTTATTTGCTTTATTATTAAAAAGTATGCCCTCTGTGTAGGGTGCTATTTGATACTGATAACTGATGTCCGACTAGTTAGCTAGAGATGTGCATTAGAGGCAGAACTAGTTTAAGTTTACAGTGACGCTCTTTTGATGCCCTCCCCCACTTGACCTCCATAGCAACAGCAGTGGTGTGGTCACAGCAACAGGTATGGTCCAGCCCAAGGGCGTCAACAAAAAAAAATTAGATATATAGAGCAGACTTGTTGGTGAAAACCTCAGACAAGCTGTTGGTATTTATTTTGCTGGAAAGCACATGGTAGCAAGTGTATTTTTGACAAAGAATGGCCCAGCTACACACACCCTTCAAAGGTTATTGTTTATATCTGAAATTATTCTGATATGAAATCTATGTGTGGTCCAGAAGTCTTGACAGTGTGTGACATATATAAAATATGTTATTCCTTTGAATTTCTAATGATTATTGTGTCAAGAGAAATATAAAAGGCACACACATGAAACATAATATGAAATGTGTTGAGGGCCAGCTCTGATGATGCCACCCCCCTAACTTATGTACCTGTTATTTCTTTTCAAACCATGGATGTAGATATTGTATCTTGACTTTGTATTAAAGCAGAAAGATTGGATATACAGCACAATGAGCTGTGTGATCTCTGTTGCCTTTTTGTTGTTGTTATTCACTCCTCGTCCACTAGAAGGGACCAAAGGAACTCTGAACTGAAATGCACTCCTGTCGCTGACAGCACCCAGCTTTACTGAATACACTGCACAAAGGATCACTAAAAAAAAAGTTTAAATTTAACTTTTACAAAACGGTTTCAGCTGCGTTGGAGCCACAAAAGGAAGTTGTATTCAGTTCAGCTGTAATAACCATAACTCTCCAGCTGTAGCATTACAGTATGGTGATGCAGAGCAGAGGCATGGGGCCGATGGTGGAGATGGGAACGGCTGGTAAGGATTAAAACATTAAAATACTTAATGTTGGGGCGGCCTCTAGCTCACGACCCTTTGCGGAGTGTCATCCCCCATTTTTCTCCCACCTCTCATTATTATTATCCACTGTCACTCTGAAATGAAGTGAAAAAAGCCCCAAAACACACACACACACACACACACACATATATATATATATATATATATATATATATATATATATATATATATATATATATATATATAGTTACTAATGTTACTTAGATAGATAGATAGATAGATAGATAGATAGATAGATAGATATTTATTGATCCCAAAAAATGGGAAATTAATAATGATAATAATGTATACTTTATTAATCCCACACAAGGGGAAATTACAATTTTACATTACCATAAAATGATGGTTTTACAGAAGCAAACATATATATAAATGTAAATTAAATACTAGGATACAATATACATACATACAAAATACATGAAATAATAATAATAGGAATAGATACAGGATGGGAAAACAAAATGTGCAACTGCTTAAAAAGTATGATAAAATGTATGATAAAATGTAAATAAACCAATGTAAACAAATGTAATGTTACTTAAAATGTAAAATACTAGATATAATATATATATAATATATACCTTTCAGTTGGTCAGTTAAGACAGTAGTTTGGCCATAAAAACAACATAAAGACATAGTTAAACTTTTGAGAGTTACCGTCAGATGAGAAGGTCGGCTCCGTACGATTCCACTATCTGCTGACCACTGTAATGCTACAGCTAGCAGGCGTTTGACTTACCTTAGCACAAAATTGTATAGCTAGTTTTTATCTGTCCAAAGATTAAACTAACACAATAAATGTGTGAATTAGTGAGCTTTTGAGGTGTGTGTAGTTGGATTTGTGACTTTTGGACAAAGCTAGCTAGAAGCTCTCCTCTGTTTCTAGTCTTTATGCTAGGCTAAGCTAACCGGCTACTGGAGCTAGCTTCATAATTAGCATACAGACGTTTTTACGTTGTTGTTTTTTTTGTTTTAAACGACTTTTCGGCAAGCAAGAAAATGAACATATTTATAAAAAATGTTGAACTATTCATTGAAGGTCCATTCATTAGTTAGCATTGACACATAGGAGATATATTCAACATGTTGGACCACTGTCCTCAAACAAACAGGAACCAGGACAGGAAGGCTACTGTCCTTTATTCCAAGAACGACGGAAGGTAATCTATTTCTATGTCTACTTTCTTTGATTCAGTAAAATTCTTTAGACAACTAGCACTATGATTAGGAGATAAAGAGGAATGCTGCTCCTTGCATTAATGATAGTGTGTGTTTTCAGTACAGCCATGTATGAGGAGATGCAATCAGCTCACAATGGAATGGATACATCTGATCTCAGAATAGTACAGAACAGTATTCTGTACTATTCTGAGATCAGATGTATCCATTGTGAGCTGATTTTTGTGAGCTGTGTTTCAGTAGGCCTACTATACATGTGCAAGATAAGTCCTATTTGTCAGTGTAAAGGTCACATGCCGCAGCTTCCTCATTGTTTCTATCTTATGATATGAAGAGATGTCATGTTTGATTGGCCAACCTTTTTACCTGCTACTTCCTCAAAAGCTCTCACAAAGCCAACCGCTCATTTGTATTCAAAGTTTCCAAGAAAAACAAGAAGGAGGAGGATGTGGCGAATGTATTATTCTGTCCATCACAGGGGCAAATCATTATGGTTATTTGAACGCCTTCATGACTACCTGTATTTCTTTCTTGAGATGTATTGAGACGGGCCCGGTAAATGTACACCAATAAATGGACTGCATTATTATAGCGTTTTTCTAGTCTTAACAAATTCTCAAAGCACATGTTATGGCATATAGCACTGCTATTGCACTTCTGGTTAAACCCAAACTGCATTTCATTGCCTTGTACCTGTACATGTGTAATGACAATAAAGTTAAATCTAATCTAATCTAATCTTATGAGTTATGAGGAGACTCAGTACTACGCAGATAGCTGTTTTCTCTCAGCCTCGCATGGTAACGATTCATACCACACACAGAGACACTGAGGCCAATGTGACCCTGAACTACTATTGTTTAAATCTGAAAATGTTGGCTTTAGTGTGGGGTGACAGAGCATGAGCAGTATGTTAAATTAAATTCAACCATACAATGCAAAAAAAAATAAAATAAAACATCACCACAAGATAACTGACAATAATTCTGCAGGGCCATTTTAGATTATTAAACAATGAAAAAAGTCACGACCCCTCCATTTTCTGCCTGCTGTTGGCTTCAATTGCCTTTCTGCAGGAGCTGGCAGTCTGGGAGGGTTAAATAGCTAATGGGCTGACACCTGGGTAGGCCTTAAAATAAATATAAATGCATATGACACTGTTGTCAAAACCCACGCAAGTGACATAGACACACTTGCAGACAGGATCTTGGAAGTTTGCGATCAATACTGTATGGTGATGTAACCAAGTGGTGTCCCGTTTCATAGGGGGATGTTTTCACCCGTACCCCTTACCCCTTGGTTTCAAGGGCCAAGGGGTAAGGTTAAGGAGTAAGGGGTAGGGGTAAGATGGAGAAATGGGATCCAGCCTTAATCTAGGCCTCAACCAAGGCATGCCATGTCTCTTTGTGCTGGTCTCTCTCCTAGGCTCCACATCTCTTAGTTTTGGGTTTGTTATGCTACTTCTGTTCAGTTATGATCATGTATGGATGTTACCACACATGACACATCCATACATTCCTCACTCATCCATACCCCACGTAGTTATTTACTCACCAAATCTCATTTTTAGTTATCATGATTTATCAATAAACCTCTTATTAAGCTGACTGGACTCCCCTCTTTGTCACGAGCTTTGAGCTTTTGAGCCGGTTTGGGATGGCTCATCCATGCAGTTCTTCTGTATCACATTATTAACCCTTGTATTGTCTTCCCGTCAAAATTGAAAATCAACACTTTTGTTGACGCCTTTTACTGATGACGTTTTTGTTCCTTTTTTTCAACACTTTTGATGCTTTTTTGAACGTTTGTCTTTTTTTTTACGTTTTCAACACTACGTAACACTAACTTATTAACTTTTGTTTTACAGTTATTTTGGGGATTTATGGAAATTATATCTAATGTTTGAGTTAGAAAAGCAGTAATTAGGAATTATTTAGACTAAAATTAAAGGAATGGATGTTGATGGATAATCACAGACTGGAATATGTCAACTTTTATTCAATACTATTTTAAAACCACTTCAATTTGTTTTTCAAATGCTATAAAATTGAATAAGACGCCCCAAAATTAATGAAAGTAGAGATTTGTACTTGGCAAAGAGCGTTGTATGGAATCAATCATGTTATTTTGGGTAATGAAAAAGAACTTTGATATAGGAAAACGGGTCAATTTGACCCAAGGACAACATGAGGGTTAAATGGCCTTACAGTTTTATATTAAACCAGTAGAACCTTACAAAGATGCATTTCTTCATATAGATTGCAAATGTAAACCATATTACATTCTGTTGTTACATCTGGCACAGTGATTGAACTAAAACTTTCAATATTGTGGAAAGTACCAACATTCAAAATGTTAAACTCATCACCATGTTGGCAGCACCAACTGCTCAGTGGTTACCGAATCCTTCATTTCAAATTAGAATACGCGGAGAAAGGTCATGCACAGCGCTTGGAGCTGCACACAGAGGCAAAGGTGGAGGAGAGGTGAGGGTAAGTGGAGGGAAAGTGAGCCAACATCTGGAATGACACCATGCAACCATATGAACACCTGTGGTTTGGCAGCTGGACGAGGAAAACTGCCCAACCAGAGTACCTTCAAAACGAAAACAACCTCTGACATGCTGGTCCTTATGTACTGTACAGGGAAGGAAATTTATAGTTTTGTGTCTCTTTGTGGACATTTTGCAGGTGAAGTTCACTGTGGTCCCCTGGGCCAGTTCAGTAATCCATCCATTCAAGATTCAAGATTTCTTTATTGTCATACCACAGTACACTGTAGTACGAAATTACGTGCAAAATTCACAGCTTAAAAAGAATGCAGCACAGAAACAATTAAAAACAGTGGAAAAGTTGAGTTATTATGTACATGAGCTATCAAGGGTCAAATTAAGTAACTCATTAATAATATCAGAATACCATAGCTTTATGTGCACAAAACATGTATATATATATATATATTATTTATTTTGCATATTTCTTGGATGGAGGAGTATGGAAATACTACATTTTGAATGGAATGCTTGTGGATTTGTAGAGGTTCACATTTTTACAGTTGTGTTTTTTTGCCATATCATGTGTGTCAGCCATTCATCATTCCATGATCTCAATCTGTGCAGGCTGAGCAGGTTATGTGGTGTGACGGTGGGATGATGGCTATCTCTGCATACCTGTGTCGCACTGTGTGCATGCTCTTATAGGAGCGCTGTCTGTGTCACAGGTAGGTACTACCAGCCATAGAGACTGTTGCCATGAGGAGCAGAATTTATGCAGAATGTGTGGCCTTCCCACCTGCCTTCACTGATTGGGTTAGTTTGAGGAAAAATCCCCGCCCCTCACAACTGATTGGTTGCTCTAACAATAAGAAGCCAATCCTTAAAGTGGGCTGCTGTCATCTTTTGTTTTTATAACATCAGAATGCATAAGGAAACAAAGCCAAATGAATTACACACAAGGCGTTTCAATGAGTTTGTAAAGTTGAGTGAGCTGAAGACATCAGGTATAGTCTGTCACTGCATGTTTCAACGTCCATGTGTATGAGTTGGAAGTATTTCTTTTCTACCATGACTGCAAAATGCAGGAGATTCTCACTGGACAGCTCTGTGTGAGTATAGAGATTTTAGGGTTTCTCTTATGGTTTACTTCTGGTACTTGTTCTCTGATCCTTTCACGTCCTTCATGACATATTTTTATATTTTTTTTACATGTATTATCTTTTACAGCTAACCAACAGTGTACATATACATCACTCTAAGCACCAGGTGTGCTCAATAATCTTGTTATGTCTCTAGTGTTTGTAGCTGCTGGTTGACAAAAGTGAAAGCACTCTAGAGATCCATGCTGCAGGGCAGAGAGTGCAGACTAACCACGGGTCTATATGAGCTGACAGTTAGGCCAAGCAGAGGGAGAACGCTGCAGTAATACAGCTACAGTATTGTGTTTTTAATCTAGTTTAACATTTGCTTTCACATGAAGGAACTACTCAAACTGAGATATTGGAACCAAACAAGACCAGTATATTCTCCTCTTATTTACCTATGTACTCCTATTCAACAGTGTTGGTGACACTGTTGATGCTGTGCATGCATTACGTAAGAATTCTTTTCTTTTCGTATCTGTCAATGAACTGCATTAATCTATGTAGAAAACCAAACTTCCCCTGAATGAAAAGTTAATGAGAATGAAACCCTCAGCACACAGGAGTTGTTTCCATCCACTCTGTGACTTGATGATCCCACCGGGGGAGAAATCCAGTTCTCTTTTTGCATTTTGTCTTTGTGCTGTTTGAAATCCCTTTCCCACCTGTGTGCAACACATCAAAGCTGGATCATCACTCTGACGTTTACCTCCTGCTCTCTCGGGACAGCTGTCTGGATGGAGTTGGAATTCTTAACGCAAGAAGAGGCAGCAGCCGGTTTAGCAGTAAGGAATCCAAAAAGAGTCTGGACGATGCCCGAGTGGAGATCCAGAAGTTCAATCCCAACTCCAACACGGCCCTCAGGTACACTCTGCCTTCAACACATTGGAATTAAGAAAGAAAACAATGAAACCCGTTCCTAGACAAAGTAAGTATCTAATCTCATTTATGTGAGCATGGTGCATTTGTCCTGTGTGTGTCCTCAGGAAGCAGAGCATAGCTGAGCAATGCGATGGGCTACTCAACAATAATGTAAGTCCACTTCCCATCATCCCTGTGCTACCTTCTACCCCCGGCAACCATTTCATTGTTGTTTGTTTGTGTGTGTATATGTGTGTATGGAGACCACAAACGGAGCTAAACTAGAATGAATAGTTTTAATATAATTAATAATTATATTGTTATTATATTATAATTATAATATAGGAGCAGAGCATTTATTATATTATAATTATAATATAATAACTTATTTTCATCTGGCGAACAGAAGCATGACTCTGAATGAATGTTGCTGGGTCTTTAAATAACCAATGGTCATATCAACTTCAAAGGATATGTTGAATGTTCACAGCTTGTTCCCCCAGGCCCCAAGTAGCCAAAAAAAACAGGTTTCAAGTCAGTTATTTCACATAAAGACCAAACCTGTTTTTAATTTCTAGAAACAGATCTCAGATCCATCACTCAACACACAGTTGAGCGTTTCTTTAACCCTCATGTTGTCCTCAGGTCAAATCTGACAAAAAACTAAGTTACAAAATCTTTCTATATCAGAACTATGGCTAAAGAATGTTAAAAAAAAATGAGAAATGTTGAAAAAAAAATTACAAAAACGCAGGAAAAAAAATCAATTAAAACATTCCTTTTTTAAAAGCAAAAAAAAAAAAGTGACCAAAAAATCCGAAAACGTGACTAAAAAATTGACTAAAACATAATTATAAAAAACATCAAAAAGTGACAAAAGAATTGGAATAAAATTGACAAAAACGTCAAAGTGTAGAAATAGAACAACAAAATGTTGAAATTTCAACCCAGAAAAACGCAAAGTTGGACGGGAACACAAGGGTTAACACTTATTTGTCCCTACAGAGCTTCCTGAAGCACAAGAAAACCTTCCACAAACTGTTCCAAGAGATCCCTGAGGGGGAGACGCTGACACACAGTGAGCTGAGAGTCTGTTACCTATTCCGTGATATTGATTATGGAAATGACATCGCATCGTGACCTTTTTTCACTTTGTTCCTGATGTCTGATTAAGTGCTGCCAAACGCTTAGTTTGCCAAGTGGTGCACAGTGGACGACAAGCTTAAACACTTTAGGACATGATACTGCAGGCATGTCTGGCTCAGTGGTTCCCAAAGTGGGGTCCAGGGACCCCCAGGACTCCTTGAGGGGGATCTCAGCAAAAAGGGGAATCATTTATTCCATTATAATTCCATCCATAAGTAACACAATGACAGAATGTATGACTATTTTGGTCATTGGTTTCATACACTTTCTGTAATAAAAAAAATTGGGGTACCCTGGGATAAAATCTTATCAAATGGGGGGGCCGTGGTCTAATTTGTGTCAGTCTAGGGGTCCTTGATGTGCAAAAGTTTGGGAACCACTGGTCTAGGTGACCCAGCTGTTTATTAGATCAACACCTGGTTAGTTACCAGGCAACAACTGCTAGTCAATCATGAGTTAATGTTACATTTTTATAAAAAGAGTAGCTAATGAGTAGTCAATGATGAATTACTTGAGAAACGAGTGAGAAATCAGGAGCGACTTGATTAATAATTAATGAATCAATAATAAATACTTCTCTTAATGGACTATATACTGTAGTAGATAATGCTGAGTCACTAGAGGACAGCACAGGCAACACAAAAGTAATCATAAAATAGTAATGAGGGACTACTTAGTGAATGTTCAGTATAGTGTCTAACTTGACTCAAAACAGGAACTAATGTTTAAATAATAACCCTGTAATGGGTCGTTACTAGTTTAGCGTGGCTCAGCAACTGGTTCAGAGTTAATCAGGACGATTGGTAGGATCGATTCACAGATATTCATGAACTAATCATTGCTTAATGATTCTTTAACATAGGCGCTCCCAGTCTGGTCTCCAGTGGATGATCATTATCTACTATCAGGACTTAATAGAGAAGTACTTATTAATGATCAATTACCATGTAGTTCCTGATTTCTGACTCATTTGTACCCTGGTGACCACTTAAAATTCTCTCATTGTACACCTGCCTCAACTTCAAATGTGTGTGTGTGTGTGTGTGTGTGTGTGTGTGTGTGTGTGTGTGTAGCCTTCACCTGTGCCTTGCAGAAGGAGGTGCTGTATCACGGGAAACTCTTTGTTTGTGAGAACTACGTGTGTTTCTACTCGTCGGTGCTGCTCAAAGACACCAAGGTAACGGACACATTAAGCTAAGTCCCACTGGTGGCACTGCTACATTCTAGGCCAATTAATACCAACGTGGGTTCAACTCGACAGTTATAAAGTTATAAAAAGGCGCAGTTCACATTAGCTATGCTGTGTTATTTATTGTATTTTTGTTTTTACTCTAATATCAAGTCGCCTGGTTGGAGTAGGACTGGGAGAGCTTCATTCACAGCCCGTTTCCAAAGGGGCGTCACCAACGGACGCCGCTCACACGCCTCTGGGCACAATTGGATAGTCCTTCAACCAATCGGACCAATGTAAACAAAGAGCTGCTTGCTATCACTATCGTGTAAAGCCCGCCTCAATTGTGATTGGTGCCTCGATTTGGAAATATTGGAAATGGGCTTGAATGGGCTCTTGGCCAGACTGACTTGCAGAGCAAATCTCAAATTTGAGGTTGGTCAGGGTTTTCCCAGGCTAAAATATCAAGGACGTCACAGAAGGAAATGATTTAAGGCCCCCGGATAGAGAATAAAACAACATGCTAGGTTACCTTAGTCATCCACGTTTCAGGTTACTTTGAGAAACTATTGAGAAATATGACTGTAATGTCCTCTTTAATGCCATATAGGCAACAAGAATCAAAGCCTGTTGTCCAGCCTGTTTGTGCGTCCTCATATTGCAGGTGGTGATTCCTGTGTCCAGCATCATGGGGGTGAAGAAACATCACTCCGCTTTATCCATGTTGTCTATTCAAACTGCTGATAGAGAGAAGGTCAGAACACACACTTTAGACCAATGTTTCCCAAACTTAGGGTCGGGACCCAAAATGGGTCGCAGACCCGTTTTATTGGGTCGCCAATTGGCAGAGTAAAATGAGAATCTGGTTTTTCGACTCTAGAAACCTGAAAAACAAATACAGAAACTGACTAAATGCTCAGCATGACCTCAGAATGACCTCAGAATGACCTCAGCATGACCTCAGCATGATCTTCAACCAGACACATACATCTCACTAAATTCAAGTCAGCATTATTAAAACCATGTTGGTGTGGGTCCTGAGGGACGATGGGAGGGGACGGAGACACAGAGAGGACAATAGAGACCTTTTCTGTTTTTGATTACTTTTATAATGGAATAAATATACTTCATATACATTTAAATTCATGGTTTGTTCCGTCTTTTGTCCACAGTTTCAACATGTACTGTAGATGTTACAATGATTCATGGTGTATTTTTGTAAATTTGGGTCCCGGGGAGACACCAAGTTTCTCTTTTGGGTCTTGAGCTGAACAAGATTGGGAACCACTGCTTTAGACACACACATTATATTATTCTCTTTGTGGTTTTGAGCTCTATAAATATACACATTGACTTGACTGCATCTTTGCATTACAGTATAATTGTGCAGTCAACATGTTTAGTATAGGAATAGGCTATTATTACTTTTAATGGCCACATAAGGGGGTGGCAGTAGCTCAGTCCGTAGGGAGTTGGGTTTGAGTTCAAGTCCCCATATGGACCAAAAAATATGGAGTGTGGATTGGTGGCTGGAGAGATGCCACTTCACCTCCTGGGCCCGGTACCTTGAGCAAGGCACCATACCCCCCCACCCGCTCAGGGCGCTAGTTCAGCTGGCAGCCCACTCACTCTGACATCTCCCCATTAGTGCATGTATAGGTCCTGAGCATGTGTGTGTATTTCAGGCCTGTGTGTGATTTACTAACAAAGTGTGTATGCAGAGTGTAAATTGTCATTTCATCTCTGGGGATTAATAAACAAATTAAATCTTTTAATAATCAGCTCCAAAGGTGCTCAGTGACATGGTCAAACCTCTTGGGGGTTCTGGATCAATAACCCATATGTGGGGAATTGGAATTGTAAACATTAAATGTAGGCACAGTATAATTAGTGTCTTTATTAATCACGTTTTAGCTACAAATCAATAAAAGGAAAGATGGTAAATGGGTTCAAAAGAAGGGAAATGGGGAATGAAATTCCGTGCAGCTTTCCAAGCCAGGACTTCATGTTAACGTTCCTAACATTTTGCCCCACGACCAAACCTATCTCCTGCCTCTTATTTTCTCTTTTTAGTACTCATTTGTGTCTTTGAGGAACCGTGAGGTGTGTTATAGACTCATCCAAGCTGCCTGTTCACATGCACGGGTAGGTGCTCCGCTTAATCTGCACGCACACAAAGGCATCATTTCAACATTTTCAGTTCCAACTCATGTTTCATTCGTGTTTCTGTGTTTGTCTGAACCAGGAGGAGAGCGTCAGGCCACATATCTCCTCTGCAGAGAATGAAGTTGATCACGATGTGGTGTGTTTGCTGCTCATCTAACTCAACCAAACCAAGTTCAGGCATTGGGGGTTATAGAGCGAATATGAATGCACGATGCACAATGACAGAGACCCTAACCTTCAGCGTCTCTGTCCTTGTCCTCAGGCCTCCAGTTATTCCAGTTTGGAGGACAGCATAGATTGTGATCTGAGCGTTCACCTTGACAACAGCTCACCTCAGATGTCCAGTGAAGGTGAGACACCGAGATGTGTGTTATGACTGTGTTGATGCGTGGCTTTTGTACCAGCAGCATGTTTTGTCTTTATTTTCAATAATTACTCATTTTTTGAAATCTATTTAAAGCTATAGTGCGTAGTTTCTGTCACCCACATGAGGAACTCTGAGTAACGACAACACGCCTGCCATGCTTCCATAAAGCTTTAAGATAATATTAAAAATGGATGTAACAGCACCACTGAATGCAACAACGTATATTTGTGCCTCTCCATGTCCTACAGGGTGCAGTTCCACCCGTCAAAACAGCTTAACAGACGAGGAAGACGGAGGAGCGTGTAAGAGCTCACAAATACACTTGCACATACTGTGATATTTATTTAAGTGATCCATAAGGCATAGAGGAAAGTGTGTTTGAAGAATAACGAGGTGATTTTTCTGGCAACCAGCTGTAAGGTGGATCTGGAGGATCACTGAGAGGGTCGTACCGCTTTCCTTCCTCCGAGAAAGTTGGAGTCTCAGGGTTCTCGTTTTTGTCTACATGATGCTGTGAGTATTCTTATTTCACACAGCAAAGTACATTTACTAGTACAAGTACTTATTGATTAAAGAATCACTTTATTATAATGTCACTTTGAATTGTTTTACTTTTATATTTAGCTGATAATATATCTGTACCTACTTTTTTATTTTGAACATGTAAAAACAAGATACTGTGTGTGTGTGTGTATATATATATATATATATATATACATACATTCATACATATATATAATTAAAGCAATTATTGTAAGTAATTCAAACAAGAAATTCCCATGTTCAAAAAGGAGTAAGAAGTTCATAAACAAACTTCAGGTCTGACCCACTTTCTCTATTTTTATTCTTTAGTAAATACAAAATGTTATGCTTCACTTATTTACACATCTTTACATATGCGTACACCATATATTGACCTACCTACTGTTCACATAAACACATGCATACACATAGACACAGATGCATACTTGCATTTTTTTTCCTTCTACTTCTTTCTTTACCATCTATCTTCTTTGTTTCCATCTATCTATAGTACGCAGTAGTATACTTTGAATGCAGGACTGGTGCCAAAGTATTTTTATGAATCTGAATACCCCCACTGTCCATCTCCAGGAGTACATTTGGACATAATGGCTGTGTAATGGAAGAGGAAGTCCTAGGATTGAGGGACTTTTATTCCTTGAGCTGGGACTTTAAAAGACTGCTAAAGAACAATTTCCTGCTTTGTAAAATTTTGTGCAGATCCCACATACTGTACATAATGTGTTTGAACAACGGCACATTTTGGTATGTTGATTTTCTGGATATGCAGGAAGCTCTGAAGGAAAGAAAACAATCTGATGCACGAGATGGGGTTATAGGAATGTTATCACACAATTTTCACCCCCTTCACCCAGACATCATTTATCCCTGTGTTAGACCGTCTGCTCAGTTTGTGATTCATTCTGCACTAAGTGAAAGTCTGTAAAATCCGAAGGCATTCACATTGTTAGTGTGTGTTTGTACTGTAGGGTGGCGTTGCTCCTGTTGGGGTCTGGGTACATCGGGCTGAGGATCTTAGCACTGGAGGAGCAGCTGACTGAGTGGTCTCTACACTACAAAGAGTGAGTAGTCACGTGGAAATAAAGAAAAAAGGGAAGGTAAAGACGTCTAGTGTCGGGGGGAGGGGGACGAGATGGCTCAAATGATTTTTGGAGACTTGTAAAACCAGTACTGTCAGATTAGATTAGACATGAACACAAACGCTCTGCAGGCGCACAACAGCAACATGGACAAAAGATAAGTGGTTCAGTCCCAGTCACACCCACAGATTAGGCTTGCAACATTTACACATGTAGTGTGTAGTTACCTTACTAATGTGTTCCTCTCTCAGTGGTGGAAAGTACATCCTCAAGGTTTTTACATTTTACTAAGTGTATTTTACTTGAGTAGTTCCAGTTCCTGCTACTGACTTATACTACATTTTTGAGGGAAGTTACGTACTTTTTACTCCATTATATTTTCTGAGAGCTGTAGTTACTTTCCAGATTCAGATTTCACACACATATCACATGATTAACACATCGAATTTGATGTATTTCCCATCTAAACTACCTTGCAGTATGTCGATTCAAGCTACAGCTGCAGAGAGATGCATAATGAGTATTTTTCCTCTTGATACTTTAAGTATATTTTGCTAAGAATACATTTGTTGTTTTGCTTTTGTAAGCTTTTGATGTGTTTTTACATCATCGTGCCACTTTGACTTAATTTAATGGGTTGGTCCTCATGCTGCTTCCTCTTCTTTTGCAGGTACCAACAAACGTAGCCAATGGCAGGAGACGGTGACCACCACTCTATTAAGATCCTGCAATACATTGATCCCTGTCTAGACAGGCTCCCAAAAGCATCTTGGCAGACAGACTCGGCCCATTTCACACACACACACACACACACACACACACACACACACACACACACACACACACACGCCTCTTTAGGTTTAATTTACAAATTTGTGCACAAAACAAGTCTGCTCACAGTAGAGATTTGATCTCCTGTGTTAGTGCCATGTCTACGGAGCACGCAGCAATAAGATGTTTTTGGGATATCTGAAACAGGCCACACGTGGTGAACTACACAGATGACTGTTGGCAGAGAAGCACCAGGACAATATGAATATTATGAGCATATTATGAGACAAAAAATATTGAGGTGAGGATCTCCTGCACTGAGCCATATGGAGGCAACCTGCTGTTTATTTCCTGGCCGGTAAACAGCTGAGCTCAGCTAGCTGAGGTTGCTGGAATCTTTGTTTTCTTGGATCAACACAATCTGCAACAGTGAGAACACACACACACACACACAGGGAAATAAGCACTTAATTGTTGCTCGGTTTGAAATGATTTGTGTTTTAAAATGAGGGGTCACATTGTGTAAGTAAACTGCTGAAATCTAGTGGTTTTAAGAGTAAGACTGTAATGACAACAATCAGCCAGCAGAGGGCGGCCACTCCCATTAAACTTCAAAACCATTCAAGCACTTAAAGGTCTTCAAAATACAAAGGTTTTAAAACTCTTGCTAATGCCCTTTAGTCAAATCCATTTTGGTAGATTATTGGGAATGCGTGACATTTATGACCAGACGTGTGAATTCTGCATACTTGAAAAGTATGTTTGATGTGTGGTGTCAAAAAACTTGAAGGGATACATAAGGGATAGTATGTCTCTAATATTGTGTGGATTTAAAAGAAATACACAGGTCATGTTTAAAACTGATATTCGACTACGACAAACTATTTATGAAACTATTTTTCGAAACTTTTCCAGGCCAGGAAAACAATTTTAAGAAAATGTCATGATTTATATAACTGTACATTATTTATTCTCTCAATCTAGGAAGAGACTTTGTTTAACTTTATATTATCCAAAACCCAATGTCACCAGTTTACCGAGTAATTCATCCCAATGGTAAATTATTATGTACTGTATATACAGTGCTGCCCATGGGTATAGGAAGCCGTGCTTAATTTGACTAAAAGGAAGAATAAAAAAAAATCATCTTTTGGAAATTGATCTTAATGCCTTACTTAAAAAATGAGGAAAAATCCAACCTTTTAAGGACACCAATTTTCTTTGTGAATGAATAATGTATTGTAAATGAATAAATGTTCTTCCTTAAAATACAGGAGGCATAAATATACACCCCCCTATGTTAAATTCCCATAGGAGGCAGGCACATTTTTATTATTAAAGGCCAGTTATTTCATGGATCAGGATACTATGCATCCTGATAAAGTTCCCTGGCCTTTGGAATTAAAATCCCATCCTCACATACCCTTCACCACTCCTAGATTGGCATGGGGTAGTTTCCCTAAAATCATCTCTCAATGCAAATCAAACCAGTTATTAGGCTAAGATCACTTTCCAAAATATGATTTTTTTTTGGGGGTTTAGTCAACTTAAGCATGGCTTCCTATATTCATGAGCCGCAATTATTGTATCACTGTCTAACAGATCTTGTTGACTTATGTACTTTACACAAATACAAATGTTTTGAAAATAATATGGTCAGTGTCACATTTTTGTACATAAGTGATCCTTTTTTTTATTTTGTTGTCCATAAAAAGGTCAAGATTCAGTCCCATGAATTAATGTCATTACATCATATTCTCAGTTCAAAAAAGCAACATAAAATTACAAATCATAATACAAATAGAATAGGTAAGTACAGTAACCATATAAACAGCCCACTAATATTGTCTAGCCCGCCCCACCCACCTACCACTGCCCCGCTCAATCTCTAGCACAAAACTCATAACAATACATCAGTTAGTATCAGCAATAAAAAATTCAACTAAAATTCCCGTTTTTTTTTTTGTTTCTTTTTTTAAAGCGCTTCAATGTTCCAATGCCATGAGTTCAGCTTTACCCTCACATAGAATACATAATAGAGATAACGTCCCACCCGCCACTTGCTCTGCAAAACACAATAGACATGCATACAGTTTTCACTGTTCAAACCCACCACCCCCCACCCCCATCAATACACATTCAGGGCCAGAGAATATATACGTCAACCATAGTGGTGCATCAATTAAACAAGTCTCTACCCGGTTTCTTAAACCCCATGAATGAAAGGTGGATCCAGTGGTTTCCCTGATAACACCAATGGTCCAGGAAAAAAAACTGAGGCCTACGTCTACTTTCAGAGAGAAGCGATAACGTTCGCTAATTCTTCTGACAGCTCAGACCTCAGTCCAAGATGGTAACAGATTTCAATTATTTAAATATCAGACGCAAAGCACAGGATGATAATGGAAAGATTCCCTGTTTGAAATGATGACAGGAAGTGATTGGTGTTCCCTAAGACCCACTTGTACTCCCACAATGGAGTAATCAGATCAGTGCTAGTTCAGTACATGTTCCCTCAAAAAAACAAAAACGCAGCAACTATCACTGAACCTGACGAGTCTCCTATGCAGCAAACACCTTGTGTAGATCTGATATGTGGTGCTAGCCTGCAACCATAAACCCAGTTCTTGTACTTTTGCAGGTCTACACACAGGGTCTATTACTAGTTATTCAAACGTGATGTTAGTATCCTTAATGCTGGCCTGTAGAAGACAGTTAATAATAATGAAGACACACAAACTTACATTTTATACCCTTATTACACTTTGGATGCTTTGTACAATAGTGCTGAACTTAAGACCTGCTTTTTTCATGCTTGATCTGATATATAAATGTGTAAATATACTGTATACAACAGTACTGTATGTAGTGTGTATGCATGTGTGTTGTGTTTGGATGCGTGTGTGAGTGTGTTTATGTACGTGTGTGATGACGTGCAAAGGTGTGTGTGGTGGAACCTGCACCACACCAACAGTGAGAGGCTCTAATATGGCTCGTGTCAGACATTAAGCGTGCTGCCACCCATATGAGAGCTCCTGTACATTTAGGGCCACAGAGGTTAAACGGAGCTATAGCAGGCCTGATGCCACGTCCTGGCACCCGATCTGAGTCGGAACATCGACACGCACGGTTCGGAAACAAACAATCCATGGCTCCACGCTACGACAAACACGTTCAGGATTAATTACATCAGGACAAAAACGTTAGAAACAAATGTGCATAAGAACAGGAGGAGGACTAACCCTGCTGATGAGTGCAAGACTGGGAAAACTATCTGTGATGTAAGACTACAAGTTAACCAGCATTACACAAAAGCTTATTCTGAGTCAGACATAATCCTCATTAGTTCCATGAACTCGGCAGCTACTTTTTCTCCTTATACCTTTAGAGCCAATCTCCAAAAGTTCCCCAGAAGAGACTACAAATTATTCACAGACCATGACAGCTGACCTTCAGACTAAACGGTAGATTTTGCATTTAGGAAATACACTTGTTTGGTTTTTTGTTGAGGGTTAGATGAGAAGAATGATGCCACTCTCATGTCTGTACGCTAAATATGAAGCTGCAGCCAGTGGCTGGTTAGCTTAGCTTGGCGTAAAGACTGGAAGCCGCTAGCCTGGCTCTGTACAAATGTAACAAAATCCACCTGCCAGCACTTCTAAAGTTCACAAAACTAAATAACACATTGAAGCATGAAAGTGAACAAGACTATTTACCAAAATGCCAAAACTATTCCTGTAAATCTGACTTAATCCTGCTGTTACACAGTCAGTGCAGTCTGCCCAGCCTCTAAAAGTCACACATCAGTGAAAACTAAGCTACAGCCTTCTGTTTAGAGCCAACTGATCCAACGTGACAGTGAAATTGCTTAGTAAACCTGCACTTCTAGCTGCTCTACTAATGCCAAAGAATTGTTCAACCACACCATCATTCTTTATCACAAGTATGTAGGACTGGATGGGGGAAAGCAATATAGAGAGATAAAAAGAATTCCCTGTAAGTTGCTGCTGCAGGTCTGTGGACAGGTAAAGGCTAAAGCTACAGCCAGGAAATAAAGTGGAAGCTGGCCATTATGTGATCTCCACAGTTAAAAAAAAAGGGAGAGGAAAGTATGACATCCCCAACGGTCATACAAGCTATGCCAGTTTTCCAGACTAGTCCGTAAGTATCCACCCTAACTGACACCAAAAGGAAGGAGATGGACCCCCAAACCACACAGATAAAGTAGGTTAGTGTTAGCTGGACAACTTGGGAAATGCCCTGGCAGTCAGATGGAGATCCATTAACAGGTAAACAGGGAGTGGAGGAGTGGGGCAGCACATGCTTGACCAGTGTTAGTCCAACGGAGAGAGAACTGGTCAAGCTGTGGAGGTATTTTTCAAACATAGCCTACACGCGCAATAATTAACAAAACAAAAAAAAAAAAATCAATATTGATAAGTCTCAAGCTTCCTCCACTTGCAGCTGTCCAAGTCATTAGGATGTCCTTCATGTCTTCCATCACTGCCACACACACACACACTCACAAACGTGCACGCATGGAGATATGAAGTCAACACTTACATCCGTAACTCATACATTAACTAACACGTCATACTTTAAAATTACAGTACATCTGTGTGCCTTTCTGGACAAAGCACATTGCCGTTACTTCTTAATTCACGTTAGTGACACATGAAAGCTGCAATTCATATATTCCCCTACGTTAAAAAACATATTTGTAAAGTTATATAATCCAGGTTCTTGTTTTTAGTGTTTTGCCACACGCCACCATACAGATACGGATACAGCTACTGATATATTAAAAACTGTTCCCACCTTTTTAACAGGACATTATCCGTACATGTGTTGTGTTGAAAAGTAAACGTAAAGGTGTGCTGATTCAAAGACACACAGATGTGAGAAAAATCACATATCGTTTTAGGTCAATTTCTCACACATACTTTGCAAACATGCTGACATTCTCACTCGGTCTCACACACACACACACACACACACACACGCATACGCACATACGTCCCATTCACACAACCGCAGAGAGGCTGTTGTTTTCTCAGGCATGCTGTGCGGCCAGGTCCTGGTTGATGAAGCGCCGTAGCCTCTCCAGGTACTGACTGTAAAGCTCAATGTCGTTGTGACCGGCTCCCTCCACCCAAAGGGGCTCCACAGCCTTGGGACAGCGCTCAAACAGGGCGAGGCCGTGAGAGAAGTCGATCACCTCGTCCTCTGTGCCGTGGATGATCAGTACTGGAGATGGGATCTTTGACACTTTCTCTATGCTGGAAGAAAAATGATAAAAAGGCTATTAATGCACTAACAAGGCACTTTTACACTATTGACCAATAATGACAAATAATGACAACGTGCATTTCAGTCAACATTTAGGAAAGAGTCAAATGATATTAAACCTCTGTCTTTTGCAGACATGTATAAAGTACTAGAGACCCAGACTTGAGTAACAGTACAAGTGACTTGAGTAGAAGTTGAAGTGCTCTTTAAGCGCCATATTTAAGTGGAAATACTAAAGTATTCAACATTTGTCTTTTAAAATAAAAAGGAAACTTCTTATGGAGAGAATACAATTACTCTGAGCTGAGTTTTCCTAGTAACCTTACCAAAAGGTCTCAGGATGCTGCAAAATGTTGGTATAATATGATCATCTGTATCCACCGTTGTGTGTGTGTGTGTGTGTGTGTGTCTGTCTGTCCTTTTTACAGACACATTTACCGTTTACAATGGTCTGAGTATTTGATAATAAAAAGATTTTGAGTGAAATGTCACTTTCAATTTTTTTTTTTTTTAAAAGAACATTATATTTAAAACGTTAATAACACAGAAAATGCACCTACCATACATATGTTAAAACACTTACTTAGGGAATGCATCAAAGCAGTATGTTTTCTTGGTGTCGGGGAAAGCCACTCTCATGCCAGAGGTGAGAGGTGAGTGGAGGACCACAGCAGCACACTCAAACCGCGATGCCAAGTCTACTGTAGGCACCGTGCCGATGCTCTGTCCATACAGGATGATATTCTCAGGGCTGATGCCATACCTGAGACGACACACACACACACAGATTTCAGTACAGAAGATCAAAAAAGTGCCTTTAATTCTGTAAGTATGAGTGCAAAGTGATTGATATGCAGTTTGCAAGTGTGTACATTTCTATATGCAGAATAAGTGCAGTATGCAGTGAGCCTCTCAGCCCAACACGGAAACCACTAACCCCGTGTTTCATGTTAATAATAGACAAAGTTTGAAAGAGAACATCATAAGTAAAAAAAACATGAAATGTAATAATTATTCCAAACACCGATACAGCATATTACCCAACCTTTTCAAAAACTATCCTAAGCACGGAATCGAGGACTTTGCGAGTAATTTTGGATTTTGTTATAACACAAATGTTTGCTGTCTTAACTTTATTGCGATCAATTTTTTTTTTCCCCACAAATTTAAAGAAATAAACAGTGACAAACAATTACAAACAATACACTGAGACGGAGAACATGTCCCAGGATCAACCAAAAAAAATAAATAATTGTAATAATTAAACTGAGGAAAGACAGGAGGGAGGGAGAAAAAACAACACACGGCGAAACAGACACACACAAAACACACACATAAAACATACACATACACACGCTGTCTAGGTGATCTGGAGACAGCATGGTTGAATGAGTAATCTAGTGCTTGCTGATACGTCCACGTGCAGATAGATAGGTCGTATGGTGGTTTCCAGCGGGTTGCAATCATCCTCTTTTGCTGTCTTAAGTTAAAGGTGCTCTAATGGCGTGTTTCCACTGATGGTAACAGCTCGACTCAACTCGCCCAGTCCGTTTTCCATTGCAGATTGAGTAACGCCTCAGCGTGGCTGGTCACCATAGCTACGCAGCCGGTAACTGCCATGATGTAATTTTCAACGCGACTCACAACAGCACGTTGGAGGTGTTTGTTTTGATTCTCGGCCAGAAGAAAATTTGTTTCAAAAGAAGCTGAAGGAAGCAACAAAAATCACTCCTGAAAAAAAAAAACAGGAGTTTGGGAATTTGGACGGAGTTCAGACGTCGACGTGACCGTTGTTCGCCGACACAATAGGGTAAGATAAGTTTCCTGTAACGTTAGCTAACATTTGCATGTGTTCAGGGTCACAGTCAGTATTTACTTTACGCTAAAGTACATGAACTTTAGCAACCATGATTACACACCAACATATGTCTGCTGTGTGCTGTGTGTGTTTCAGATCCTTCACGCTTTGCAAAATCGCCGCCGCAGACCGTCTGTTCGGGCGTTCCGGACACACACTCTGCACTCTTGTTTGCTAAAAACGCAGTCATAAGTGACGGTCCTCCGACCAACCAGCAGTCTGCAGGTTTTCACGTCACCTTTTGGTATCGCCACAGCTTGCTTGGAACCTCGACTGAGGTAGTACTAAAAAAAGTACCTGGTAGCAGGTCCCAGGGCCTTTTTTTGTAATGGAAAACCGAGTAGAGTCGGGCGAGTCGAGTAGATACCACGCAGTGGTAAAACGCCATAAGTGATGTTGGGTGATGGCACTACTATAGTATAGTATAGAATAGTATAGTATTTTCAAACAAAACGAGGCTAGCTCACCCCTCCCTCCTCCTCATCCCGTCCCCTCTCCCTCCGATCCCTGCACTAACCCCCCAAACCCCAAATCCTTCTTGTGGGTTATTGGCTGGAACACTGGAAGACTGTTTGTTATGTTTGGTGGTGCAGGTTGGCACAGTTTGTTTTTGTTGGCGTTTGTAGACCCTGGGCTGTCTACAGAGGCCGTGTTTTTTACAGTGCGTTCAGGGGACAGGCAGCTAGCAGATAGTGAGGAGATGATAGCTGTATGTGACATTGCTTAGAGCACCTTTAAGTCTTAATTTTTCAGTGGTCTCAAAGTTCCTCTGTGTTGCCACCTGGGACTTTTACGTTTCTCCTGACATTAGGCTCATTAACCATGCTGTCCGCAGATAAACAAGAGGAATATTGTTCAGAAAATTAGATGCTGAGGCTTCATGCAGAGCACAGTTTGCGACAGCCAATTATCAGTCTGTCAGATACAGAGCCATTGTTTAGATTTGATTGGCTGATTGTCAGAGAGAGAGAGAGGGACTGTGGTCAGCAGGGACAAAGTTTGAATATAACTGATCCAACCAAATGTTATTTTCACAAAAATGTACTGGCCAGTGATCCGAGTGGCCCTTACTGAATTATCATCAAAAGACACTTTAACTGGCATTTGGTGCTTATTGGCTGTTTATATCGGACCTTGTGTAGATGGGAATGGACAGTTTTTGCCTGCTTACCGAGAACGCAGGGCATGCCAGGCAGCATCAATGTCCGCATATAGGTTCTTCTCAGAGGGCTTGCCAGTGCTAACACCGTAGCCGGAGTAATCATAGGAAAAATATTGCAGTTGATGCGTGTGCCTAAGCCGATGTAGAAGCTGCTCATCTGGCCCAGGTCTACTGCATTGCCATGGGAAAACAACACTGTAAACCTGAGACACAAAGGAGGAAGAAGAAAGATCAAGAAAGTAAAGCAGCTGGCTGAGGTTAAGCAGGGACATTGCTGAACTGAGAAGCCCCCAGTTAATGGAATAACACAAGCTAGAATTGTATGACTGAGAAAAATATATTTGTTTTGGTTCCATCAAAAAACAGGCAAGCTGTCCAATTAAAAGTACACATACTTCAGTCTCAAGGTGTTCAAAGGATGGTGTGTGTCTCACCTAGCATTGGGGGCACAGCGGATGTACATGCACCCCACCCGGTTCCCTCGGCTAGATCTGGTCAAGAATACATCCGTCACATCCAGCTCTCTCTGTGAATACTGGAACTCTGCTCTCTCTGTGAGATGAAGCTTCCACTTGCCCTCACTCCAACCACTGCCACCTGCTCCTCCTCCTGCTGCTGCTGCTGCTCCTGCACCACCACCTCCTCCTCCTCCTCCAGCACCACCTCCGCCTCCTCTGTCACCTCCACTACTAGTGCCCTGCCGGGAACGGAGTCCTGGGGCTCCAAGAGAAGGCTGAGGAGCCCCGGAACTGGACCCAGAAGCAGCTCCAGAGCTTGGATCTGTGTCAGGGAGAAGGGCGTAGGTGGGCTCCGGAGGGAGGAAAGCCAGTTTGGCTGCAATACGGCTGGGGCAAGGGGGGCAGCAGAACAGACAGCATAGCTCTCGTATGGACAGACCGTTCATCGTCTGGTAGAAAAAACATAGTAGATGTAAATAAGGTCAGCATACAAGAAGCAAAACCTTTTACATTTGAGTCAAAGCAAGGTTTCCCTCAGTGTTTTAAAGTGGAGGTGCACCGCCTCGCCTAAAATAAAGAGTGCCTCCACTGTCATCAAATGATACATTTTAATGAAATATAACATCAGGCTTAATATGCTTCAGAGAAATTAGCAGTGGCACAACATCACACAGCAAAGGCCACATATTAAATGAATAAGGGTTTAGAGTTTAAATTGTCATCTAGTAACTACATTGATTAGGAGTTGTGATGCAGCTGATGTTTTAGTGATCTTTCCCATCCTATGTTTGCTACGCAGAAAAATTGAGAAATTACTCTGTAATAACCTGTTATTAATTAGGGCAGATTGTTGCAATGTAAGGGGAAAATTATGTTTTTCCAAATTAGGTAGGACAGAGATAAACATCCACTAACCATTTCCCTGGGGGGAAACCCTCCACAGATACTTATACTCTGCTATGAACGTACCTGGATTCAAAATTCCCTGGGTCTTGAAATGAACTGGCACACAACGGTGCCAAGGTCTTCTGGTCTAGTGACTGAGCCAGCAGGATCTTGATTAAAAAAAGAAAAAACAGATTAAAATGGCTCAACATCCACAACATATTGTTCATAACAAGGTATAGTCACAAAGGCATAACCACTTAGTTAGCCTGGTCTTTTAATGTAGCTCTTTCTAGAGCTAGTTTTTGCTGATTAAAAAAAAAAAAAATACATATTATAACTACTAAATTAAATTACTCAGACACTGGACACAGTTGTGAGGAAGATATACATTTAACAGATTCATTATCAGGGTTAAGGCGTCACTTGTTATTGTCATAATTGCACAGCTCCTGTAACCAACTAGCTTTTATTAGAGCAGAAGTGATATGCAATTAATGAATCCATGTACTAAGGCTGTAACTTCTTAATGCGGGATTAAAGTGATTCAGCTGACCTGATGTGATCATGGACATGGGTGACTAATTACAACGACACCTCCTCAACACAGACACTGATATGCTATAGGTAACGTTAGCTAACGTAAGTTAACAACGAAATCAACCTCTAACGTCAGCCAGTGATGTGGGAACATAAGGGGGGGGGGATTTTGACAAGGCATACATACATACAACATACACATGACTGCTGTTATAAGACACTGTAAGCTAACAGTCAAAATAGCATCACTTATCGTTAGCAACCAGCTAGCGGCAGCGGCTAGCTCGCTACAACGCTAGCCGCAAAGCTAGCTACTTACCGAATCACAGTAGGTTGGCAGGCAGGCTGGTGTGCCCCTATATGGACAGAGAAGCAGCACAAGACTTCGAAAACCTATCTTGTGTCTTGACATGGATGGTTTTACTCAAGTGTACTAACAGTTGTCGGGGGGCTAGCTAGCTGAAATTCATAGCAACCAGATTTTTTTACTACTGTGGCGACTAAATCCGGAAGTGACGTAGGGGCGTATTCATTTTTCAAAACAATGTGCCTCAATCACATTTATCGCAAAACGGTTAAAGATAGTGGGGAAATCTTAACAGGTCTGTGAATGAATTATTTAAAACTATTTCAAAGTTTTGTTTCCGTAAAGTTTATTAATGGCTAATAAATAGTTAATAGACCCCCATAACTGTGGCAAATATTTACCCCACCTTTATCCCCAAAGGGGATATTATTAATGTGCAGTGATACATAAAATGTAGGAATGAGTATTCTTGTGTTTATTGTTATACATGTGAATCAAACCTATGGAGGCTTGTATGTAACACTTGTGCTTAAAGGTGCCCTGCCACACATAGGCTAATTCATTAGTTTGTGGTGATGTCTGTTCTACCATGGACTCTGTAACATTTACATTACAATATTTATGGAGAAAAAAAATGCCTTGGTTACCTTGTTTCAAGCCATTCAATTGTGGTATAGAAAGACTCAGCTCGATTTGTGCCAGTTCTCATTAATATTCAACTAGCTAAGCTGCTTGACTCTGATTGGCTAACAGCTAGCCAATGAGAGCCTGGCTAACAGCATCCTTTACCCAGCTCATGAATAGTAATGAGCTCTGGCAACATGACATCAGACTGACCGGCTGTTGTGATTGGCCTGATTTCTCCTCTTATTTCAGAAGAAGTAGCAGTTCATCTTCACATTCACCACATAACACACACACACACACATACACACACACACACACACACACACACACACACACACACACACACACACACACATATTTCAAAAAATGCAAGTAAAAACGGTTTTGTGTGGCAGGGCACCTTAAACATATTTCGTAAAACAAATGTGGCCCCACCCTGGCCCCCCATTTGAAATGGTCTAGAACCGCCACTGCAAGAAGCAAGATCAACATGAATCCAACATGGGAAACGGGAAGTTATACAGACAGTGTGTTTGTGTTTCAGTCTAAATGATCTAAACCCTATACAGAGCCTGTGGTGGAACAAGTTACCTGTACAGATCCTTTACTCAAGTAGAAAAAGAAATACCATTAATTAAAAGTATAAATTAATTACCCTAAAAATGAAAAACAAATACTATTAGCATACTAAAGCATGAGTAGGCTACCTCCAAATATTTGATAATTCTCATAAAGAGTGCTGGTGTTTTTCCTCATCTTTAAAATGTATTATTATTTGTTATATTATGTTGTCATTCTTATGTTTTATGCAATGTAACTTTCCTGAATATCATACGTATTTCAGTAATCGTTTGATACAGAATGTGGTGTGTGTGTGTGTGTGTGAGAGAGAGAGAGAGAGAGAGAGAGAGAGAGAGGTTCTCTATTCATCATTGATCCACTGCAGGACTGGGTTTCAGGGGGTGTGAATTATGGGCCCCTGCTGTCACTGTGACTGCTCTGCGTTGAGCATTTCACCTCGCCACCATAAATTTGAAAAGGGGATTACATTTAGCTGACTACTGATTTTAAAGCCGTATAGCTTGACCATGTGCAGACAACTGGCAGGTTCCCCTGAGAAGACCTAGTATCCTACGGTCCGCAATTGCAGGATTTGGGATTTTACAGGGGTCTGAACGAGGCTACTGGGAAATAAAGCGTTTTGTGGATCACAGAAAACCCAATAGGTTGCTGTTTACGCATTTACACTACGGACTCTTTTTTGCTCCAGGAACAAACAAAAAAAAAAACCGTTTTGTAGTTGACTGGGCGTTTTGGACGCGCTCGGTAAACGGTGATGCTACGGCAGCGCGCAGGAAGCGTAGAGGGAAGACAGGTGAGGTGCGGCTGAGGAGCTGCTGTTATATTTCAGAGAGGCTTTGGATTCCGAGTGCCGTGGTATCCAGCACGCTTTTCTCCACAGAGAGGAATAAGAGCGACCGGAGAGGGCGAGTTGGCGACTGGCACCTTCCTCCGCTCCCTACCTGGCCATCTGGTGCGGTGAGTGTGCCAAATGGGGGGATTGAGAGATGGGAATGTGTGAGGGAGACGGGGTGCGGATGGGATGAACAGGTAGGCTTTATAGGCTTAACATGTGCGCAATTGTAGTAGCATACTGCCACTAAACGCGATGCTGCATTATTACTCCTCCGAGTTGGCCATTAGTGTGTGTGTGTGTGTGTGTGTGTGTGTGTGTGTGTGTGTGTGTGTGTCTGTGTGTGTGTGTTTGGCCTGGACCTTTGTGGACTGCTCTTTGTGTCTGCTACAAGTTTGATGTGTTATTTGCAGATCATGTGCATGTCTTTGTTGCATAGCACTTCATATCCTTGTTCTTTCACGTGTTGCATGGGGGTTTTATTCCTTCACGTAGATTTGAAGTGATGTCACAGCAAAAAGAGCCATACTTGCACATTAGAACTGCATTGCAAGGATGAGCACAAAGCCTGAGTGAAATTCTTAGTTAGCCCAAGATCCCTTGTGTAAATTCGTGATGTTTTTATCAAATGTTTGCCCAAGGATTCCTAGGCGCAAAGGTCACATGCAATCATTTGAAAGCCATAAAGTACATTGATTGTGTCATTACTCACTCACAGTAGAGAAACAGGAGTGGCATGATGAATGCACAGGAGGTATTCATTTTCAATGGCATTCAGTTAAGGTTGTTATTTAATGATTTAGACTTAGATGGCCAGTAGCTGTCTCTTAGCATTTTACTGTAGACAACTGGCATCACGACTGACAATAACTGGAGAATACTCTAAAAACTCTAAAATATATCCTTTGTCCAAAATGTGTTTTGCACACTTAGCCTACAATAACTTGTCACCTAAATTGCCCATAACTACACTGCACACTCACATCCTCCATGGCCCAAAGTTAAAAGCTCACTCACTGCCGTCCCAGCTCTTACTGAAGTGATTTAGTAGTTATATGTAATTTATTGTTTACAACTTCATCCTTCACACTAAGAGCTATCGAGCTCAACAGAAAGACTATAACAGCTCCCAGCTGCTGCTTTTTATGTTTGTGTTTCTGTGCGAGTTGAAAGGCAAAAAGAGATGGTTGAACACAAAAAAATAGAAAGGGGGGCAGAAACAGACAGACACATTAGGGATACAAAGGACAAAGTGTGGTAGATAGCAATCTGGCATATATGCTGCAGGGGGATAGGTAGAGGATGTAAAAGACTCAAAAAGAAATGATGGAGCAGAAAGCTCAGCGCAAATGAGCGTTGAGGGAGAGGGGCTGCAGACAGCAGTCTGAGCGGGTGTGAATGGTCTCCCTGTTATCCCTGCTGCCCACACAGACAGCCACACAGCAGCCGTGTGAGCAGGTGCTAACCCCAAACACACAGCAACCACAGGGAACAACAGGTGCAGCCACTGTTTCCTTCAGCACCCGCCCATCCCAAACAAACAGCAACCCCAAAAGACCTCTAACACCTAAACGCCCACAGCATATAGTGAAGGAAACCAAATGGATGCTTTAATTTACATTTTTTGGGACATAGCATGCAAAGGCCAGGCTTGAGTAATTCAATTAGAAAATTAATTATACCGCAAACAAAGTTGGAGCCACTTGAAGCAATAAGGCCGAGCAAGCTGCAGGTAAAAGCAATTTTAGAGAGCCTAGAATGAGACAACTGCTCACAGGGACGTTTAATGAGCTCTATTGATCACATAGGACCCTATTCAATCACACATGCTAAACCGCAAACAGGGCATATCAAGCACGGGGGAAAAATGAGATTGGATTGCATCATAATACAGCCTTCCCACAAAGGGAATAAATCAACGGCAGAATGGTTGCTAAAGAGCACATGTCTATGTGTAGAATGACAGTCTGAGCTCTTATGTTAAATAGAATCAGATGAAACAGACAGAAGACTTTAGAAGGAGAGAGATGTCACCTAACAGCTTCTCTGTTCCCTTCACCAAGAGAATACGCCAAGCTATCGGCTGCAAATGTCCTCTCTTTGCCTCTGGTACACAGAGAGGAACAGTATTGACTGACTGAAACACTGTGGGGCTCTAGGCTGCTACTAAACCCATAGTTTTCTATTCCTACTACATTTAAGACCACAGGAATGATTTGTTTCTTTTCGCCAAACCTGAGCCACCCAGGCCCCTCTATTAAAATGCGACTGTCACTCGTTTTAACCTATACTCACTGTAGATTTCACCCACTTCTTTGCTGATAAATCAAGGAATGTCAATTTCCGCTCTTATAGTGTTGAGATCAACTTTAAGTAAGCCTAACTTTCAAAACCTGCTGTATCAACTCCCATCTGCCATGAAGCAACATCCCCTCTCTGAGTCCGAAAATAGGCAGGATTAACTCATCCGATCATAAAATAAAGCAAAGTTGTGACTAGTGTCAAGAGATTTGAAGGAATGCTGATTTTCCTCAAAAGCAGCCAGCTACAGTATCTTTTGAAGTTCCAGTTTCACACAGAGTGCAGTGTGTATCTGGTGGTAGGCTTTGGTGGGATTCTTTAGTCCAAAATCAACACTTGAATAGGGTGTTAAAGTCTGCAGACCTGAGATCATGGGTGAGCTGTGAGCTCACCCATGATGGGTGACCTGTTCCAGCAGGGTCCTCCAAGTGTGGACCTCAACGAGTCATTGTGCAGGATTAAGAGGGCCAGAGGGTCAGGTATCACACAGTCATCTTTACTTGTCAGAAAGTAGGTAGCATTTATCCTGAGACAAGTATATTTTAAATAATATCCATTGTGCAAAACATTCTGTGTTGATGTAAGAGGCTTTCAGGAGCACTCTTTTCAGATGTTTGAAAAGAAAAGGAGCAAGACAATAGCTACCACACAAGTTGAGGAGCTTTACCTAAATAGAAAACTCTGCTGTATGTGTTTGGTGTCATAAACTGTACACCGCAAGAAAAATGATGCTCAGGTGGCCAAGGTGGCTGCACCATGTTGATTTGGTTGCTGTATGAGCCACATGTACCATGTAATAATGCCTTGCAGTTATTTTTCAATGTGAAAATCCTTCATATACTTTACAGTGGCCATGCATCTTCAGTTTTTATGACTGTCTGTCTTCACGGATTCCTCTCCGGAGGTGCAGCCTCGTTTCATGCATCCCTTTGCACATTGTGTGGTCTCTGCACATGCCATACCATAATAGTGCTTGCTCTTGGTGGGAATTGTTGGGTTTCTGTAAATAACATCCCAGAGTCCGGTCTAGACCTGCTCTTTTATGAAAAGCGTAATGAGGTAACTGTTGTTGTGATTTGGCGCTATATAAATGAAATTTAATTGAATAGCGGGCTACTATGTGTGTTCGTTTTGCAGTGTATTGCCCCGTTCACTGTATCACCTTAAAACAGCTCTGACGTCCTCATCATCCTCATCAGGGTCAGCCAGATGATATGACATGCTTTGCCTGTGTGGATAATTAGGGTCCACTCATGCACATTTTAGGGGTATATTTGTTGTAGTGTATGTGAGGGTCACAAGTGTTAGTTTGTTTCTCAAATGGTTCTCTTTGCATGCAGCTGGGCCTCCCATTTTATTGCCTGGAAAATTGTTTGTGAGTGATATCACAGCTGTTTCAACTTAGATTTTTTTATAAGGGTAGTCTAATCTCTTGCCATCTGTGATCTCATTTACATCACAAAATTGCAAAGTGAGAAAATGACCATCCACTTCACGCTTTCACTGAGGCGCTCACACACTTCTGCACGCACCACACACAAACAAAACAAAAATAAGCCAGTAAGAAAGTAACCTTTTCTCAAATGCCACCACTGAGGCACTTGACTTTTTACTTCTTTGCACAAAATGAATGGAGGTATACATATTGGCGCTTGGTCTATCCTCTCACATTTTGCTGCCTTTGTTGTCCAACAAGTTCAATGAGCACGTAAGCCAATGGCAGGCTTTAGTTATGGCAGCTTAGTCAGAGGGATTTGGAGGACTTTTTTATTGGGAGATAAGGGAGCATCTGAGTCCTTTGTCTCCCAGCTACTCAAGATGGTTTTGTTGCCTGGTGAAGCTTTGTTGTGGCTAATCTTTCTGCCTTCTTCATCCTGTCCTCTCCCACACTAGTCCCTATTTCGCAAAAAACACAACTTTTCGCTTTTAATTATGGCTTTTCATCTGGGGCCCAGTCACAATTGAGGGGAGAGGAACAAAGTGTAGTAGAAACACAATTATACCTGCTTGGCAGAGTGAAAGCTCTCAAGGGATGCGTCGTCTCTGTGAATTGGTGTGTATTCTGTGTGTATACTGTGTGTGTGTGTGTGTGTGTGTGTGTGCGCGTGTGTGTGTGTGTGTGTGTGTGTGTGTGTGTGTGTGTGTGCGTGTGTGTGCGCGTGCGTGCATACGTCAGTCCACAAGCAGGTTCTCTGGCATTTTGATATCTGTTGTGTGAAGACCACCTATTGTGAGCTGTGATCCTCTTAGCAGGCTTCTGACAAAAGAGCTATATTTACCTTTACGAGTGATCATAGCACACAAAGAACAACATGACGAGAATATGAGCTACCTTTCCGCTTGAGCCTCCTTTAGACGGCAGCATAACAGAAGCCCCTAACAGGGTATGAGATATATGGTAATGGCTGCCACGTTAAGACATTTGCACAACCTACTTAGCATAGTCTTTGTTGAAGTAGGTAAATGACAAGCAGGGAGATGTCAGGCGGTTGTCAGTAAAATATAAAAAGCAAACAAGCCAAAAATGTAACAAAAACAGATTATTTCAGCCAGCTTCACAATCAATTTACATAAAAAGGTTACTCATTTTTATCAGTAAGACGTTCTTCTTTGTACTGCCCAGTTGAAACAAACGTCAAAGACCACCTTGTACAGTACAAAGTGCACCAATAGCACTTGTGTGACAAAACAGAATAATAGCAGTATAAAAAGAGGACAAATTCACAGATGAAAACCCCTGTCACTGTTGTGTAATTAGACCGCATCTTCATTGCTGTCGTATGCACTGGAGTGTGCGTGTGTTCGACTCTGAGCTCATAGTGTGTGTCTGAGTGCGTGCACTGCATACTCATGTGCTCGACTCGAGCTTAGCGCTGTGCAGTGAATGTATATGTGCTTACTGCAGTCAAACTCTGGTTAGTAACGTTTGCCCTTGCTGCAGCTTTGTACAGCACCATAAATGTGTGTGTGTGTGCGTGAGTGAGTGCGCGTGTGTGCATTTGTAGGGGCGTGTGTGTGTGTGTGTGTTGTTTCCATGTGCATTTTTCTCACATCGCAGCACCAGAAGTACATACATTACCTGTTTTGGAGCTCAAATCGTTATCATTTGTGAGTGTTATGATTGGCTTGCACCTGCATTTCTGAGCTGAGTGTTTGTACATGTCCATTGACCATAAGCTGATAACTCACTGCATAAGCTACTGTGTGTCTGTCACTAGCAGCAATTTGGCTCTAGGCAGAAGGCCTGATTGGGGAAGAAGTCTGAGGGGAGATGGAGCTCTCTGTGGCTAGACTCCAGCTCTGTCCATCCTATTTTAATTACCTATGGCACTCACCCAGGGGAATATCTCCCTTCCTCTCTGTCTCTGTATCTTCTCTTCTCACCTCCTTCATCTCCCTTCTTCTCTTTTCATCTCTTCCATTCACTCTCACTACTGTATCTCTCTCTTGTTTCTATCATTTTTCCTCTTTCATACAGGCACACATAACCAGCACAACAGCTGCGTCAAAGGTCTATGCAGAGGTAACCTTTGCATTAGCATATAAATGACCCTGTAGATTGAAGAGTATTTTAGGAAATTTAACAGCAAAAGACAGATTCCCTCCACTCTGATTAGACCTGCTCTGAGGAGACAGGCAGCCACTTGAGGGAATATCGCCTCCACCTTTATAAGATAAAGACTTGACACAGCTGAAGAGAGCATGATTTTGTGTGTGTGTGTGTGTGTGTGTGTGTGTGGGCTTTGTTTCACTGTGGAGATGAGTGCACGTGAACAGGTCTGTCTATCTGAATACATTTCTTAGTATTAATTTCTAATGCGTATCTATGTATTAATTTCTCTTCACTCCGGCCTGTTTGTTCTGACATAATGTGTTTCTACCTGTATTGCCACATTAAATGGGAGATTGCATCAAACTGAAACCCCAGTTACCTCACAGTTACCACAACATTTACCAACTCAGCTTGTAAGCTTTAAAGTGCTCATATTACCCTTTTCTTTATTGTGTTATATATCTTTTTTATGCACGTTATAGGTTTACAAAATGAAAAGCCCAAAGTCCCCCCCAAAGGGATTCACCATCTCCAACAGAATCCCCTGTTCACAAACTGCTCCAAACAGCTCTGTTGTAGTCCAGCCTTTACACTTTGTAACACACGTTATAATGCTCGCCTAGCTGCTAGCGTAGCACGCCCTCATACTCTGCAACTGACAAGCTATGTGCGCCTCCTAGCAAAGATGGTACAGAAGTGAGATGCCTCACTCTGTAGCAAAAACAGAGAGCTCAACACACAGGGTGAAAAGTGGAGCTGATGCAATGTGCAGTACAACTAAACTGAACAACTCAAAATGAAACCAATTCTAATATAACCTCTAAAAATAATTATGAACCCGAAAATGAGCATAATATGAGCACTTTAAAAGTGTTGCAACAATGTTAAATAAAAGGAATAGTTTGACATTTTGGGAAATTTGCACATTAGTGTTCTGGTGGTTAGATGGGAAGACTGATACCCCTCTCATGTCTGTGGAATAAGATTAAACTACAGCCAGTAGCCAATTAGCTTAGCCTAGCACGAGAAAAGACTGGAAACAGCGAGGTGTAAAAATACCAGTCCCTCTTCAGCTCATTAATCAACATATTAGATCTTGTTGGTTTCATTTGTACAAAAACCCAAGTGAAACATGTTTTTATCAGTTTTACGGGGTGTTATGTGGAGCCTTATATTAAATGGACAGATATAAGAGTTGTATCAACCGTCTCATCTAACTCTCTCAGAAAGCAACTTGCAAAATGTTGAATTATTCCTTTAACAAGGAAGTTTAACATTATTATTATCAGTCAGTCGGAGGAGCTGTCGGCGTTCATTTTGGCCGATTTGACTTGTTGAATTACCCAGTGGGCAGTCGGACTCAATGACCAATCTGATTGGTGGAGTGCTAGCCCATGACTAGCGAATCAGTACACGAGAAAACCGGAGCTGACCCCGCCAGTATCTTCTTATTACTAGCCATCATATTTTCTTACGAGTAATGACAACAACGGTCCTTCTTGACTACTGTCAACACTCTCTGATGAAATCAATGACTGACGACAGCGTGCTCTGTGTTTATTAGAGTCTAGAGAGATATTCCGCCATTTCCGGTTTTCTTTTCTTGGGCGACAATACAGATGAGCGCCGCCTGCTGTTATGGAGATGTATTACATCTCGCGCATGGGCAGAAGGGACTCTCAGGTTGGCGTCGCTTCGGTGTGTTCCGAGGCACTTTTTTGACCTCGGGGAGCCGACTGATCAGTCCGACTGCCTTTTCTGCGATGGGTTGGTGTGTCAGAGCCTTTAGATATACGTGTTTGTCATGCATTTTCAATCAAGTGGCAATCAGACCAGCTGAATGTTGACACTAGTGTGAAAGTGCTAATATTTCTCCATAAAATGTATTGAATTGAGTGAAAGGATTTCCAACTTCTATCTTGAAATACAAAGTCAGCACATTTTTACACTTTCTAATTTCCCTTTTTGAACTACGTGTCTTTATGGTGAATTAAGAAAATAGAGTTTCTTTAAAAAAAAAAGAATTTCCACAACGTCGCTCTAAAAACGTTGTCTTTAAGCTTAAAAACACCCGAGAGAGTAACATCTGCTAAGTCAACTTTCTTGTATTGTTGATGGAAGCGCTATGAGAGATTTATGATAGTCACACAATGTTTGTCTGACCTTTAGTTATCTGGACTCAGCACTGCACCATTGTTAGAAAAACGTTCTGAAATCTCTCACGGCTACATTTTGTTCACGTCCTTTCCATTTACAGTGGAAATCAGTTTTAAGTCTAATAATGAAGCTATAGTGCTTGTAGGGTGGAGTCCTGAAGTGTGAAGGTGACCCACTTCTCCCAGTTTAGCCCGTGTCTGTGTTTCTACCCTCAGGCCTCCTTCCTATTATTCTGGGCTTTAACCTGCATACCGTCTTAGAGTATCAAGTGTGTTACAAAGGAGGAACTTGTAAAGCATTCCATCTCAGCAGAGTCTTCATGTTAATACTTATTATCTCTAGTATACTTCTTGTATATTCTGCATGGGTGCTGTGTTCTTTGTACCTTGCTGCAATAACACAGAAATGTCCTAGTTTGGGATCAATCAATCAATCTTATCTTTTTTTTTTTCATAGAGAATAATAATCCGGCAGAGGAGGTCTCAGAGCTTCCTTAGACAAAAAGCATTAAGAAAAAGAGAATTATCCTCACGCATACTTCTTTCTGTCCAAAATCAAGTTACTTGCTTATGTCCAGTAAAGTTGTTCTTTTTAACAAGTCTGAGTGGTTTTACATTAACACAGAACAATGATCACCCAGCCAGCTCATTCAGATTCAGCTGAAATATTATATATTTGAAAGTGAAACCCCAATAAAAAACAATCTATCAGCAATAAGTATCTTTTCTAAATGAAAAGTGTACAATACAAGCATTGTTGCATTTTCAATGAATATAGTCCATTGTTGCCATATTGATTTTACATTAGCTATACTGTCTTGTCAGAGTGTGGATAATGTGGAGACAAAATGCTTGCAGCTCCCCCATCCCCCTCCTTACTGAGAGAGAGGGGACCCCCACCTCCCTATATTTGTGTCCATGCGTTCATGCACACTCATATGAATATGTACATTTGGGATCAGGGTTAATGATTAAGTGTATGCATGTGTATCAGTGTGTGTGTGTGTGTGTGTGTGTGTGTGAGTGTGTGTGTGTGCGTGTGTGTGTGTGCGTGCGTGCGTGCGTGCGTGCGTGCGTGTGTGTGTGTGTGTACACATGTGTACGCATGTTTGTATTAGGGGGCAAACCCGCCCTCCTCGCCTTCACATCTACTGCAATAGAGAATCTCTGCTTAGCTTTGCTATTGGTTGCTACGGTAACAAAGGCACAGAGTGGAGTGGCTGCAGCAGCTAGGGAGAGAGAGAGAGAGAGACAGAGACAGAAGGAAAGACAGAGAGAAAGAGACCAAGGGTAAGACAGAGAGAGAGAGGGAAAGACTGAGAAAGAAATAGAGAGATAGAGAGACAGAAAGAGAGAGCGAGAGACAGACAGAGAGACTACTTTTGCCTGTAGACCTAATCACAACATATTTATTGCCACGCATCAGAAAACAGTTTTGTCTAGATTTTGTCTGTCCAATTTTGTCACACAGGCATGCATACCCACACATATTAAATGATGAATTAATGGCTGTACTGTAGTCGGGTGTAGCACAGGTCATGGCTCAAGCATCTCAGCCAATAGCATATGTGTATCTGCAGCAGACTGCTGACGCCATTTATGTCTCAGTGTTTCCTCGTGGTCAGTAAATGCCCCTCAGTGTGGAGGCTCTTTTATTCTGTCTCTGTTTAGCAGGATGTATATTGATCTTGCTCAGCAGCTTTCAGTAGTTGAGACATGCCTTGTGCAAACATGAGCATGTCCGAATATACACTTAAAGCCACTGAGGCATTTGAGGATGTGTAAATGAGTAAATATTAATTGCATAATCATTAAATAGATATCTTTCATATAGTTTCTTGCATACTGTGGGCTGTGTAGAATCTCCCAGCATGCTGCTTAGGCCCTGTCACTCCGGATCAGCTGTGGCAGAACACACCGGGGAAAAATACTTTATTGAATGCCAGTCCCAGCAGATGAGGACAAAACCAACGGACAAGAGGGGAAAGCGGGTCATTGTGTTTCTTCAGATGGCCTGCTGATTGGTTAATGATGTGAGTGTTAGCAGGTGATTTGCTAATGGGTTGCCTGATGAGGATAGATTACACTGTATGGCTGTCGCCATCATTACATGCATCCCATGATAACCATGTCAGTGTCACACCATTTAATCCTATCACACCGACACAACCTGTCACAAATAGCATAACACCCTTTCTTCGTTCCACCCGATCCTCTCTCTCTCCTTGATTTCCTGTAACTCATTCTGTCACCAACGGTCTCTTTTTTTATAGCTTGATGAGCTGGAAGTCTGTAGCAGGCTCTATCTCTCCTCCTTGTTTCTTGTCTTTCATTCAAACCGCGTCTCTTTTATCTTTCATCTGTCTATTCTCTCTTTCGCTTCAGCAAGGAAAACTCCCAGCCCTTGATATTTTTATAGCTCAGAGCCTTTGCCATGGCACTGGCGAGCAGCAGAGATCTGATGTGTTGGCCATGGCCGAGATCCGATGGTTAGTCTTATGGATCAATAACCTTAATCAATACACACTCTAATGAGGAGGCTACATCAATGATTGGCTGCAGGGTTTTGGTATGTAGCATATGTGTGTGTGTGTGTGTGTGTGTGTGTGTGTGTGTGAGAGAGTAAGGAACAGAGAGGGAGGAAGGAAATAGAAATGCCTCGCTTGTTTTCTCTTTACTTGTAGGCTTTTAGCAGAGTCACAGCATGTATTAGCCAGGTATTGTTATTTTCAGAAGAGGTTGGGCTACTTAGTAATGTTTCACATTTGCATATGAATTTTACTGTTTGAGGACAGATTTATGCAACAAAATGATTGTGATATAGTGATATATACAATTACAGCTATTGCAATGCAAAATATTTACAGTTTCCTTGTATGTAAACAGGAAGTATAATGTCGCCATGGCTATTAAAGCCTTTTGGTTTTTTTTAACTCTATGTTGGCTTGCATTTTGGCAAATTGGCATTATTAACAGTATACAGAATTAGATGTTAGGAGTTCCTGTCTGCAATGTATACCAATGGATGTACAGACAACTGTCACTAGATTACTTTGATGGTGAAGGAAAATGTGAAGTCCTGTCCTGAGCGCTTTCATGGATACATTTATTACGCATTGTATGTCCTAAAAATGTGTGTATCATTTACGTGTGTTCAGATTTGACTGAGTTATGACTCAAAAGAAGGAGTGGGATTTCTTTTTTTTACTCACACCACAAACTGGAACACACGCTTCATTTGATTCCATCCATCCATCCATCAGTTCAGTCCATGCAAGACAGCCAAATTTCATTTGATGCTCAAATTTGGATCCATAATGAAAAGAGTCTGACCCCACACCTGACTCAGTCAGTTCTAGTTCATGGACTCCCAATGAAGATTCAGATTAAACAAACGCCCCACACCCTCCCTCAGGGCTTCTCTGGTGCTTCTGATGAGGAGAAGGCTTAGAGAAGTCACACCTGCAATCTCTGGTCTAGAATTTAATTTGAAGTGTCCCCCAGTGTATAGTCTGCTGCACCACATCGCCTCACTGATGTCCTCAAACAGCTTGTTACTCAAACGGATGCACAATCTGAGGTGTTGGCAACACAGGTGAATGTGCTTATGTAGTATGTGCGTGTTACATCTGGGTGCATCTGGCTGCTTCAAATAGCAGCTGTCATCACCTTAGCAACTAGCACATCTACCTCTCTACCTGTTATTCTGTCTTTGAAAATAGTCATAGGTTGTTTTTTTTTATCCTGGAACAGACAAGCTGAAAGGAATAAAGAAAGAGCAATGACGGGAGGAGGTGTGTGATGGACGGAGCGAGACGGGGGATGAAAGGAAATAAGCGGGGGTTGGGGGAAACATGTAACACAGTGTTGAGGTTGATTTGATGGGACCGACGTTCATATTGCTCACACATTTTTCTTCAATTTCTAACCTTTCTTTTCAGTTGTGTTCCATCAAATTCTACATTTCCTAGGATTTTAGCAGCACTCGCAACAACCCAAGACAAAAACTGAGTATTAGTGTTTGTCTTGTCTTTTCTTCTCTTTATATCTCCTCTTCTTTTTCAAAGTATTCTCACATCAAAGACTCTGTAGCTGAGCCAGAGGCATTTTGAGTAGATGCATAGAAGAGCTTCTACATTTATACATGTGTTTGATGGCGTGGCTGCCACATTTTATGACTGGTAGTAACTTATGTGCAGCAGTGTTATTCCACTGTCCTGGCTTTATATGTGAAAGAGATGCTGATGTAGCATGGTGGCCTTGTTTTGAAGTTTGACCCCTCTTACGTGGGTTTTTGACCTGTTTTTGGTCAGTCCACCAATTTGGGCCCAACTGAAAAACAACTATTGGATGGATTGCCTTTCCATTTCACACAGATACTCATGGTCCCCAGATTATGCATCCCATTGACTTTGGTGTTCCCTTGACTTTTTCATCTAGTGCCTTCATCAGATCAAAATTCCCAGTGTCCAGTTCTTTGGTTTATGACCAAATAACTGCAATCAACCACAGCTATACCTTGTGTTAAATGGCAACACCCTGAATGAGACTGGGGGGGTCTTGTAACAGACTGCAACACCCACATAATGGAACACTGTTGTTGTCTCTGTAACTATCAGCCACCACTTACATGACTATCCTGTACAATTTCCTGCTTGTATCCTTAACAATATTTATATAGATATTTTGTATCTGGCTAACATCTTAGCAAATGTTGGCATGCTAAAATCAGATGGTGAAAATGGTAAACATTATGCCTTGCTAAACATCAGCATGGTATCATTGTCACTGTGAGCATTTTAGAATGTGGATGTTAACATTTAGCTCAAAGCACCGCTGTGTGTGTGTGTGTGTGTGTGTGTGTGTGTGTGTGTGTGTGTGTGTGTGTGTGTGTGTGTGTGCGCGTGCACATATCACACAGCACATTGTGACCCTTTTGCGGCCTCTTAGCTTTTTTAAAAACCAAAATCTTTTCCCTTCCCTACTCCTTGATCGAGATTTAGAGCATACTTGACTTTAGACCTTTAGAAGGAGTGTCCATCTTACCGGGGTCACACCCTCCTTCCCGTCTTTTTTTTTTTACCCTTTCTTCAGCTATTCCTTCTTTGCAGCAAATTACCCGTAATATATCCTTCACATCTTGCTATAGCGTTACCTCCCAAAGTGGCTTTGTAATGCTGTGACTGTTTTGTCTCTTGGTGTGTTATATGACTGTGAGAATCCCCTTCTATTCAATCTGTGTGACAATGGAGTGACATTTCTGACAATAGATGCTCATTACACCACAAAGCAGACAATGCAAACACATACGCTCCCTGCTGAAGCCAGGTTTGTGCCAGGTTGGTGGCAGCAGTCACCCTGCTGCACTTCTGACCCTGTCCTTGCATGTACACACACACACACACACACACACACAGTCAGCTGTTAATTAAGAAACATACAGCGTACACAACCTATATTTTAATATTTTATATTGATGTTTTTCTCTCCCCTGTCTCTTCAGATCATGTGTGTTGCTGCCATGGCGACCGTGGCTCCTCTCTTTACATTTATTCTCCTGCTGCTTCAACTGGCGGATGGCTTATTCCCAGAGGAACCCGGTCCACTCAGCTATGTCCCCGTAGAGGGTATGTTTCCTTCCTGCTGTGTGTGTGTGAGAGTGCGTGACTGTATGTGCAGCGTTGATGATGAATGGCTTCACGTTGGATCTGGACATCGGGGGTCAAGGGGCAGAGCTTTGGTGTGGTGCTGCTTTCTTGCTGTTCAGGCATACAGATAAATAAAGTGACTTCACTCCTATAGGTAGTAGAGAGAAGGCAAGACATAAAGACAGACAGAACGAGAGCAGAGAGAAATGATTGTTATGGATTTTGAGAGGTGCAGGGAGATGAAAAAGTGGGAGACAATTGGATTGGATGGGGTGATACAGATGACAAGCGAGAAGGCTGAGGGGTGGACGAGAGAAGGGGAGGAGACAGGTGGAGATGGATCGCTACGTCCTCCTCTCACCCTCCCCTGCAGTCAAGGACAACGAGACGTTCTCCCAATCTGTCTCCTGATGATGAGGGCTCCCTGCGGAGAGCGTTGTCCTCCTCTTCGAAACTTTCACATACTCTGATACTGCCACTTTCTTTCTCCACCTTATCTGTACTTTCACTTATCCAAAGGGAGGGGAGGGAGGGAATGCCTTTTTTCATGATGAAATTACAATAATGGTTGCACACAGTTTTACTCATTATGGTGCTGCATGCATCAACAAAAGCGGAAAGAAAAACACTGAGAGGATTAAAGTGTTTCAGAGTACTTTAACTGCTGCACCATTCATCTCTAGCCATTACATTTGTTTTCCTAAACAAAAGCATCAAGAGTGAGTGGAGACAGTATTAAAGTGAAGGTTAGATACGTTTTTAGGGTAAATACAGATGGGAAAAGTACTCGCTTTGTCATCAGCTGTCAAGGTATCCTTGAGCAAGGCACCTTATTTCTAAGTAAGCGTTTCACTCTATTTGTCTGTTTGTCTGTGTGTTCATGTCAGTTGTGCGGAGGTATCCGGTGTTCTTGGGCAGAGCTCATCGTTCAGCTCAGAGACAGGAGCTGCACATTCAGACGGTCCTCCAAGTCAACCGCACGCTCTACATAGGAGCCAGGTAACCAACGGCAACCGCCTCCAACTGTGTGTTACTGACGTGCTCCCATAAATATCATTTTGCTTTCATTTGATGCCACAGCTTCCGTCTGCTGTCACTCTGAAGAGGACATTTTCAGTTTGTTGTGGCGACGAAGCATTCAGTCATCATTGTTAAATGTCAAGTGAAAGCTGTTTGTTCACATTTATGGAAAATAGTGTTCCCTGGGCCCAAGCCGGTCCACCTGATGCAAAGATATTTGGTGATAAAGACGATGAATACCAAATGCATGAACAAATAAATATAGAATCCACCTCATGTAAATAAAACATTTGCAATTCACATTTTTAATTCCATGGCTTTAGCCTGTTTGACCACAACACATTTGTGTCACAAAAAAAACACAAACAGGTGGCAGTCATACAGAAATGCTGTGTTGATAAAAAAATTGTTCTAATGCGCAACAACAGCAGGCCACTGTTATGAGCATCACAGATCATACATTCGCATATACACACAAACATACACATATTTTGTTTAATGAGTGTTATGTAGCATAAGCTGCTGTAACTCTATTAGCCATCCCCTCTGTCGTCGGATAAGATCCCCAAACAAAATGTGTTATAATTCAGTTTGAGTCGGAAATGAATTGAAAATAAATAAACAAATAAAACATGTTGGCTGAAAAAATTGCTGAGCCCCTTCTTACATTTCTAATATATATCCTGTAGTATTACATTGAAACAGTAATAGTGTTACATTGTGTGTTTTGTAGAGATGACTTGTACAGAGTAGAGCTGGATAACATGGCAGGTGATGAGATGTTCTACAGCAAGGTAGGACTCTTTTATTGCACGCACACAAAACCACACATGCACTAACAACTGATAATGTACACACACACACACAGAACAAACTGACTGTGCTTCATTCCTTTGGCAGAAACGCACGTGGGAATCCAATAAGAACGACATCCGAGTGTGCCGGATGAAGGGCAAACACGAGGTACACTCTTACATGCATCAACACCATCCATCTATACTATCACATGCATGGGCAGACATAACAGCTGTTAGAGAAAACTTATTTCCTGCAGGTGCTCCTGCATATGTCATTTACACAAATTTGATCTTGTTGATACAGAATCAGTGCATCACTTAATCGCATAGCTCGGTGAAACGCTACCCAGGCCGAAAGATGTCCATGAAGCTTGAAAGTTATTGTCATGCACACCTGCATTGTGCCAATTTTCTTCATATATCTCATTCAAAGCCTGTAGGGTAGACTAGAAAGTGGGACAATTGTGTGTGTATGTTAAGTGATAGTTGACAATGTTCTGAGATATAAAGGTAATGTGATCAAATCTGCAAAGATGTGATGGGATGGTGGCTTGCTTGACAGGGTGTAACCCAAAAACACAAGCTTTTATTGTTCAAAGGTAGCAGTGCCACTGGCAAAATCCTATCTGTGTGGAACTCATGGCAAAAAGAAAGAGGCAAGAGGAAACATTATAAAGCAAACTGAGCAGAAAGAGTGACGCAGCCTCAGGGAGGAAACAGTTTTGAAATCAGTTGAGAAGGGAGGTGTAGGTAGGGGATGGGATGTGCGTAGGTGGAGGAAATGTGGTGAAGAAACACAAAAGGAGGATTGCATAGCCACCAGGTAGTAAGAAAAAAAAAAGATGTGTTGCTTCAAAGAACACAGGGGGAAAGAAGAGGAAAATTAAAGCTGTGATAAAAGACAGAAAGAGAAAGACTTGGCCAAGGTGGAGAGGGGGAGATGATATGGTGAGAACGTAAGAGGAAGAAGACAAAAGGCAGAAAGGAGAAAGCCATCTAACGCAGATGAAGAGATCAAATCATAAGGTTCAGACTAAATGTCGCAATCATCTGACATACAGCTACTAGACCAGAACTAATGCTTTGCAGTCCCATAGCATCTATCAGGGAAGTATGCAGTTAAAGTTATCACAGTCCAAAAATAGACATTTCTCACAGCGGACATTTTGAAATGTATTTTATGCACAGTTAATTAAGAACATTGATACCACCCTCACGTTTTTTTACTGAATATTAATCCTCTCATCTATACCCAGGCAAGATATTATAGCAAACAAGCATATTCCCATAACATGTCAAACTATTCCTTTAATTACTTCCACCTGTGTTTTCCTGCTGTGCTTAAGGGTCTGTTATAAAAAAGGTCTACCAAATTACTCTCATAGCATCTCAATAACAACAGGATTTACCAATATATTATCAGGAGAAAAATTCCACATTAGAAAACTCTTTTCATCTCTTGCTTGCTCAGTCTCATTTAAACCACAATTATAACTAACACCGATTAGTCTCTGCAGTTCAAACACACAGTGGAATACTATGAGTTGATAAGCATGATTAATTAATGCCAAGAGCACTGTTTGGTTGACATTTGACAAACACTAAAATGATGTGCAAATATGGCTGTTTCCAGTCTTTAGGCTAAGCTAGGCTAACCAGCTGCTGGCTCCAGCTACATATTTACAGAACAGATGTATACATGTTGGTGTCTCCAGCAGCTGGTTAGCTTAGCTTAGCACAAACACAGGGAAAACAGCTAGCCTGGCTCTTTCCAAAAGCAGGTCTTACACCTACTGTTATATCTGTGTAACCCATACAGCCGATGCCAGGCCACCAGCAGAGACTCCAAGAAGCATAACCAGTTATAACCACCCCGTTTTTTGTTCAGATTACACATAATGAAAATTAAAGATAATGGGTACATTTGTGAGTTTTTTACACATGCTGGTACACAGAGCCTAGTCTTGCATTGTATCTCCACAGCGCTGTGGAGTAAGGTCTGGCTTACTTTGCCACACCTCCTTTAGTGTTGCAGCCCCATCCCTCTGAAACACCCTCCCTGCAGAAATCCAAAATTCTACATCCCTGAACATATTTTTTAAAAACTCCTGAAACACCACCCGTTTACCACAGCCTACAACCTCCTTTAGCTTAGCCACAGTAATTCTGTAAAGTGTCCTTGGGTTTCTTGAAAGGCGCTATATAAATAAAATTTACTATTATTATTACTTCACATAGCATTTGAGGATGGGAGGAAAACGTGCTCTGGTTTACTGGCATTTCTTTAAACCAATCAGGATCATTATGGGCGGTGCTAAACTCCACACAGAGCCACCTGATAGTCTAGCTAGCTGTCTGGATTGGCCCTGCAGAGATCTGAGGAGCAGTTAACAATAGTCCACCGAATTTAAAATTCGAACAGAAAGAAAGCGGAAAGAAACAGAAAATACATGCATCCGGGAATTTCCTGCAGATCCGCAGCAATCCCAGAAGTGGAACACCATTTTCAGAGTATAGCTTGCTAGCTCGAAGTTGTAGACTAGAGCCCAACCAATTTATCAGCAGAACGATATTATGCATTTTCCAAACTATCAGTATCAGCATTTATAATGGCCGATAAATTAATATTAAAATTTTTTTTATATATATATATATATATATTTTAAATATTAATTTAAATGATTCTGATAAATTAATATTTAAAAAAAAAAAAAAAAAGGGACAAAACACCCTTTAACCATGTTCTGGGTGTTGGCGTTGCATAGTTTGTCCACCAGAGGGCGCTCTACAACGTGTGATTTTGTTAAAAGGACTTTAAGTTTCACATCTTAAGTTTGTATTTTTATACATTTTATTTATCAGATAATATAATATATTTGGATGTAATGACCCTCCACTGATCCAGACTACACTGAGCCAAGCAAATAATTGCATACTAACTTCCTTACTTTCTTAATCCCAGTAGTTACTAAAATCTCCTCCAACAAAATATAACTTCACACATACTTCAATACCACGCATCATTCAATACTAAGGAAAGAGTGCTGAATTTCTGAGTTCCATAAATTATTTTCCCCATCTTTGCTAATTCAGGGCATCAGACACTGTTGATGAAGGATCACAAAGGGACCAGGGGCTGCCCAGTGTGGTCTTAGTTACAGATTCAGTGGCAGCAACTTTCAACCTCAGCTCAATCAGCAGCCGCCACTTTGACGACAGATAAACCCCCCATCCCCATCCTATTCTTCCACCAGATGGAGTGTGGTTAAGGATGTTATTTCCTCTGAGGATTGTTTTAAGCTGCATTTTTCATACTTCACACTTGCTGCCTTCTCGCTCTCACTGGTAATTTGGAGCTTAGCTTTAAGTTTGAAACCCGGTAGCTTGTGATTTTCCTCTCCTCTTTAATGGTTTCCTTTTGTGTTATTTTTTTTTTTTTTTTACAGGGAGAGTGCCGCAATTTCATCAAGGTTCTGCTCAGCCAGCATGGCGGCCTGTTTGTATGTGGAACAAACGCCTTCAACCCGCTGTGTGCCAACTACACTGTTAGTATCCGTCTATCTGTCAGCTGGACATTCTCTGTGTGCTTACCAGTTTGTTTATCTATATAAATATATAAATACATTTTTCCTTTTGCAGAGAGACACTCTAGACATGGTGGGAGAGCCTGTCAGTGGGATGGCACGGTGCCCATATGATCCACGACATGCCAATGTGGCTTTGTTTGCAGGTAGTATCTTCAGTTTGCACACTAAAGATGAAGAATTCAGCATTTCAGACTCCGTTTTCAGCTCCAGACATTAAAACGTCTGTGTCCTTGTGTTTACCTTTACAAATGATTTATAGTCAGACCTCTCACTGCATTGCTTGTTTGGTTTTAATCTTCCTGACCTTGTGCTATCTCTCCATCTGTATCTTCCCCTTCTTCTTAATCTCCTCCTTTCCTCTCTCTGTGCACCTCTGTTGTTTTCAGATGGTAGTCTCTTTACCGGCACTGTGACAGACTTCCTGGCCATCGATGCGGTGATCTATCGTAGCCTCGGTGACAGCCCCACCCTCCGCACAGTCAAACACGACTCCAAATGGTTCCGAGGTACTTTTAGAAACGGCCGCATTGAAAGGACTCTCCCGAGTCACACGCCTTCACTAGACAACCAGGAGACCATCACCATGATTGTCTTTAGTTTACTAAAAGAAAAAGGTTGTGGCTTTTTTATAAGTGTCTAACAGGTGGTGGAGCGAAATAACAAGCCAGTGAAACTAAACATGATAAGGCCTATATGGAATAGATTTATTCTAAGAGGCAGATGCTCCGACAGAGTGGTGTGTTGAGGTTAGTTGAACTCTACACACACAGGGTTCCAAGCCGTAGATTGAACAGTTGAGTCTGTTTTCCATGGAGAGAAAAACAAACCAGGCCAGGTAAAAGCTGGAACAGTGCTGGATGAATAAATGATAAATAATGTGTATCTTCTTGTCCATGATGATAAATTAAACAGAACATGAATATTGGATGAGCGATGCCCGTGGACAGCAGCGCTCTATGTTGATGTGACTGTTATTACAGCTCCATGACAGGCACTGTGGAGCGTTAAGTTTGACCCCCGGCACTCTTGTGTGTGTGTGTGTGTGTGTGTGTGTGTGTGTGTGTGTGTGAGTGTGCGCGTGTGCATGTGTGTGTGTGTGTTTTTCTAACTGTGTTTTTCTTATATTATATTTCAGAGCCCTACTTTGTGAGCTCCATGGAGTGGGGCCCTCATATTTATTTCTTCTTCAGAGAGATGGCCATGGAGTTTCATCATCTAGAGAAGGTTCTTTCTTTTTCTTCTTTCTTTCTTTCTTTCTTTCTTTCTTTCTTTCTTTCTTTCTTTCTTTCTTTCTCCGCCCTTTCTTCTTCTTTTATTCTATTATCCTTCCACTTTACTGAACCTCGTGTATTTTTCCAGGTGATGGTGTCCCGTGTAGCTCGTGTGTGTAAGGCAGACCTGGGTGGCTCTCAGCGCGTCCTCGAGAAACAGTGGACCACATTTCTGAAGGCGCGTCTCAACTGCTCCGTGCCGGGAGATTCACACTTTTACTTCAACCTTTTGCACGCCACAAGCAACATCATCCACATGCAGGGACGAGACGTCATCCTGGGACTCTTCTCTACACCACCAAACAGGTACAGAGATGCACACAATGTGCACACAAACCAGCACAAACTATTTTTCTCATCACCGTCTTCTTTCTGCTTTTCTATGGTAGCATCCCTGGCTCGGCGGTGTGTGTGTTTGACATGCAGCAGCTTGCTCATGTCTTTGAGGGCCGGTTTAAGGAGCAGAAATCCCCCGAGTCTATTTGGACTCCTGTGCCGGACGATGCGGTGCCTAAACCGAGGTACTGTTATGCAAAGTGTATGGGAGCCGATCTTGGGCATACTGCAGTGCTGCTTTACTGAGCATATATACACTACTCACATATATAGTCTACTTACTCCCTTGCTGTACGCTCCAACTGTCAATCACACAGCCACTTCACTACTATTCAGCAAATATTCTAATATAGTTTACAGCAGCCGCAAAATGAACTCCTCTGTCTTTTTTCTTCTCGCTCTCTCTGGCGTTCTACCATTCTCTCCCTTTCCTATCTATCCATCTTCAACTCTCACTTTTCTGTCTTTTTTCTCTCCCTGCAGACCAGGGGGATGTGCAGTACAGGGATCCAGATTTAGCTCCTCTACCACGCTGCCGGATGAGGTGCTGAACTTTGTGAAGACCCACCCACTGATGGACGAGACCATTCCACTGCTGGGGCACAGGCCCTGGATCGTCAAGACTATGGGACGGTGCGCATACACTCAGATGTTTGATAGCGCCCGTGCAGAACTCTTCATGGCATGAAAAAGCAAAGCATAAATGTGAAAATAGACATCATAACTTGTAAGAAGGATAAAGGTGGAAAATGTGGAGAATGTGTGTACACCAGTGGTGTAGTCTACGTGATACGCAGGTATATGCAACATAACTTAAAATGTGCAATGATATACAACAACACAGTTTTGTGTTTCTCCATTATAGTGCGTAGTGTGTGCGTAGCAACTGGGCCCAAATTCTCCGCCTACTCTAACCAGTATCCTCCATTCACCACACTTTAAGACAAATATAAGTAGCCTATTTTATTTTTTCCTTGTTGCTTAGGGGTCAACTTTTGTGATCCAGGCTTAGGTCCCTGATGTGAAAGCCTCCTCACTGCTTTATATCCCCCTATATTTTTGATATATTTCAAATGTCATCTGTGTTTTCCTTCTTATAGGATAAATAAAGGTATTCCAACCATAAATTGGTGCATAAAAGTATATCAGAATGCAGGAAATGAAGTCTTTGATGCTCAAAATAACCCTGGGGGAGGACACTCAGACCCAAAACTTTGATATGCCCCCCCCACCTCCCCAAAGGCCCATTCAGAGCCAGGATTTCTTTTATACAAATATATAGCCTATACATATGTGGTACAGTATACCCACTACAATACATTAGACTACACCACTGGTTTTTACTAGCTATCTCTCTATGTATGTAGGTACCAGCTGACAGCCATGGTGGTGGACACAGAAGCTGGTCCCCATAAGAACCGGACGGTCTTGTTCCTGGGCTCAACCCGAGGAACCATCCTGAAGTTTCTAATGGTTCCCAGCGGAGATCCTGTCACCCACGGCAGTGTGTTTCTGGAGGAGGTGGAAGGATTCAACCCAGAGAAGTGAGTAGGAGTCGAGACATACTGTATGTATCTTTGGACATGTTGCTCCAGATCAGGTGTCATGCTGCCTGCCTCTGGAGAGTCTTCAATTACACTTATCCTAAATGTTGGATTTTAACACTTTTGAGGTTCAGCGTAGTGACAACTCAGTTATTTATTTGATTGTATCTATTACAGATATATGATATATGTCGAAATGTACTGTCAATTGTCCATTTTAAAGTCCAAAAAAAGTATATAAAGCATATATATATAAGCATAAAAGTTCCATATGTGAGAGGCTGTAACCTGATTGATCAACTAAACATGTCAGCTCTATTTGACTTAATGATGAAAATAAGCATGTGTGTGTGTGTGTGTGTGTGTGTGTGTGTGTGTGTGTGTGTGTGTGTGTGTGTGTGTGTTGAATTGATCAGAATGTATACACACTATTCCTGTTTTCATGTCATCCAAGAGCTAAGCTCTTGTAGCAGCAGAAAACCTTTGCAACTTCATTATAATAATTGTCTTGTGTATTACTGTGAAAGACCTGACTGTCAAAAATGGTGGCAAGAAAAATAGAGGTTTTGGCTTCATCCGCTGACAGGCAACAGAGAGCTTATTTTTTCCCATCATACAGCTCTGTCTCTGTGCAGGACTCTGCTCATGTTGTGACCATTTGTATAAGGATTCGGGCATGGGTCTGTCTGACTTGTAGGACCAACAGATGAAGCCTTTGACCCTGTCACAACTTGATTTGAGGCCAAAAAAGCGTACACTGACCTCCCTCTGCTGGCTCCTTACCCTCTGCCTCCCGTCTTCACACTTGTGTGTCTCACTGTCTCCAGATGTGGCGAGGACTCTCCTCAGGCTCGTCAGCTCTTGTCTTTGTCGTTGGACCGGACCAGTCACAGTCTGCTGCTGGCCTTCCCTTCCTGTCTGGTCCGAGTGCCCACATCTCGCTGCCACCTGCACTCCCGCTGCATGAAGTAAGTGACACACAGGCACTGGGTTTTGCCTCGGAGAGTATTTTTTCATTCCCTCAATGTTTCTTTGTATGATAATTAGGTCCATATAAATATATTAATGGCCATAAGCCTAGGGACGACTGGCCATCTTTTGTTTTGCCCTTTTGCTCTCACTCACTATTAGAGCAGTTGTTTTAATAAAATGCAATGGAATTCTTTTTTAGGACGATTGTCTTGGGGCTTTTTCCGTCTTTATTTGATAGCACAGCTGAAGATTTGACAGGGGAGGGGGCAGAGAGAGCAGCAAAGGGCTACAGGTACGGAATCTAACAAGGGCCACTGCTGTAAGGACTCTTACAAGCCTTAGTACATGGGCTGTAGGCTCAACCAGGGTAGCTACTGGGGCCCCCCCACAATCGAATGCAATTCTGCTGATGTTTAAATCAGCATGTTATGTTATGCTATGTCAAACTACAGCTAGCTTTAATCTGGGAGAATTTTATTCCTGGGAAATATTATTTAATTTGACACAATAGGCTTCAACATCCTCTTGATCTAGATGATTTATTACAAATACCGAGAAGGCATTTATTTGTTACTGCACATATGCAGATCTTTTCAAGTAGAACCCTGCACTGTGAACAAGATTCCCACAGCAGCCATATATCACAAATCTTCATTGGGACATACAGTTTTTCACATTTTAGTGTTTTATTGGCCCACTTTCCCTAGCTACTTACCACATTAGCCAGATAGACAATACTGTAGTTAAACTAACTTCCCTGCTAAATTCATAGCTGTAAAACGTGTTCCCAGGTTTGATGGGTAATGCTGTCAAAGTTTTCCCAGGAGAGCTTCCGGAAGAAACGGTCAAAATCTGGGAGAATCAAGTCAGTCTGGTCAGTATCCTTGGTCAGTACTCAACATTTCTAAACTTTTTATTTTCCTTGGGGTGCAGGAGTTGTCTAGCCTCAAGGGACCCATACTGTGGCTGGACCAGAGGCAGCACCTGCTCCTTCCTGAGACCAGGCACACGGTGAGGAGACACATACACACACATACACACACACACACACCAACCAACCTGTGCATTTCCCACCTCTGCAAACTCAGGACACGTTATATGTGAAGAGCTGAATTGGCAACATTCTTGTATGTGGTATTTCTGGAACATGTTGAATACATACTTCACTTTATTACGTAAAATGAGGAGAATAAATGTGAAACCAATACTTAGACTAATACTAGATTTTAGTTTATTTCACATTGCCCCCTCAAGGAGAATCATGGAGATAGTTACAAAACAAAAGAAACAGAAAGAAGTGAAACAACATGGCCAACGACACCTGTTGCTCTGTAAGTAAAATTCAACTGTGGGCAAATGCTATTCAATAAATAGGAAAATTATAAAGAAATAAGTAAAGAAATGTAAAAAAAACACACTCTGGTAAATAAGCCAATACACTGTATCTACTACTAGCATGGTGTCTGTTTATTATTATAACATTATGATTTAATTAAGGGTAAAAGGTTTGACTTATTTATGTGTTGAAGGCTCTCATGGTAAAATAATGGAATTGTCATCTTCACATATATATTGATTTGAAATACCAACCTTTATCAATTGATAACAATAGTTGTATTTTTATATTCCCATAAACACTATGAAGTATTATTGGAATCAAAGTCCAACATTGCACAGTACCCAGTGTCGCAATCCCTCCTTCCAGCTCTCATCATCATCGTGTGTGTCTAACCCTGACCTCTGACCTCCCTGAGGGATGGCAAACGAAAGGAGAAAATCAATAATGGGATCAATAGTGTATCCTATTACACTGGATGACACATCAATATGTGCCATATCAATTTGATTGATTACTATCAACTGTTGATAGTCAAACATCGATGGTGTGTCATGACCGTGACAGATCCCGTAACTGTATTTGGTGAATTGAGGATACTACTGTGGTGGACTTTTCCAGTTTATGAACTCATGCTATGTAAGTTGAGACAGTGATTACACCCCCCCCCCCATCAGACATAAAAGCAGCTGGTCATACCCTGTCTCAGGCAGAGGAGTAGTTCAACTCTGTGTCCCCATAGATGACGGGAGACGTAACAACGTTACGATAAGACAGTGCTGCCTCAAGTGCTCCCATCCTGCCAGAGTCAGGGGACTCACATTCACACACACACACACACACACACACACACACTTACACACCAAAGGATAGGATGTAATGCACTTTGGTCCAGTTGACATTGTTTTCACTCTGTAGGTGTTTGGGTTCATGATTTAGGTGATCGTATGTGTTTACGGTACCCAAAATATCTTTGTTTCCATTGAAGGTTCAGCTAAACTTAACACCTCCAGCATGAGTTTATCCTTCCTACACCTTTAGAATATAAGACATGTTTTCAGTTATTTCACACTTTTTGGTTAAGTACATAATTCCATATGTGTTCATTCATAGTTTTGAGGCCTTCAGTGATAATCTACAATGTAAATACTCATGAAAATAAAGAAAACACATTGAATGAGAAGGTGGTTCCAAACTTTTGGCCTGTGTGTGTGTGTATATATATATATATATATATATATATATATATATATATATATATATATATATATATATGAGAAATATTGAAGTCGCCTGATGTGTTGATCTCCGTGTTACTGCAGGCTGCCTTTTCAGCAAGATGTGGAATATGGAAACTCCACGTCCCATCTAGGAGACTGTGATGGTAGGTTGCAGCACTATGACATGGATGCTTCTGACTGTGTACTGCAGCCTGAAGGCAGGCTCCACCTAGTGGCTCAGTCCCTCATTACACCTGTCTACTTGTCACTGAACATTTTGTTCTGAAGAAAAAAAAAAAAAAGAAAACCTCACTCTACCAAGTAAGAGAATATTTGGATATGAATTTCTGAAATTTAGCACATTGTAATTTAATTACAGGTGTAATGTAATTTTGCTCCCCTGCACAGCAAGATCCACTCAACCTTGAGATTAGCAACTAAGTGTTTTATTTACAGCTGAATATCGAACTGGGATTTAAGTTTCAACGTCGCTGCCTACAGGTCCAAACCAGTTTAATTGCAGAGGATGTGAGAGGAGTAACTGCTGGTAGACAATACCACTAGACTGCTGAACAGGAAGTGCAACATCCTCCCGGTCACGAGGCTTTGTTCTCTCAAAGCTGAACATCTGAGAGAGGAATAACCGAGGGTTGCGTGAGCAAGCTGGAATTAGCATAGCATAAAATACTGGCGTCCCTTTTGTTAAGAGGCTCAAAAGTCGCTGTAGCAGCACCAGAGAGGGCCTCTTTGGAACCTTACTCTGAAAACAAACAAAAAAACCAGTAATTTCCTCTTTAGCAGGTTCTTTCTAAATTGTTCCGCCTGTTTTAGGCCAGTTTCAAAGTCATTCAAATCCCCTTAGTTAGATCTGAATTTCCAAACAGAAAAAGAGTACATAGCACATTCCAAGCCATCATCACATCCATTTGTTTTAAACTGATATATGGGCTTCTAGTTGTTATCTTTCTTAGAAAGCGATTGCAGTAGAAGTCAGTGATGCCAAGCTGCAGACCTGACAGACTCTAATCCGAGCAGCAGAGGCCGAGCCAGGGACAGGCATGTGCTGCTGTGTCTGCAGATGGGAGTGATTATAGCTGGGTGGAAACACTGAGGTAATGCTATGCTGCGAGGAGAGAGTCTCTGACCGGGCTGCAGGATGGAAACTGTGAGGAGAGGAGAGCGGAGGAAAGGAGAGTCAGCTGCTGTGGTCTGAGTTGTGCTGATGACAAGTGCAGGCCTCTCTGAACCTGGAGCCTGTGGAGCCCCAAGGCCAGACTGGAGAGAAGCTCCTTTTGTAGACAGTCATCGTATGCTGATGACCACCAATTATGTGTTATTGCAGTTATTGATTTATTGTTAAACGTTATATCTTGGGAGGGGAAAAGCACTAAGCCAAAGTAGCAGAACAGCACTATATGTAATAGTAATGATAATTTAAAACTGCGCCCCGTGGACACACATTGAGAGTGGATGACCATTGTGCTGTTCTACTAAATGTCATCTTCATAATTGTATCTCTTAATCTTCAGGAATCCTGCAGCAGAGTTTGCTGATTGAGCCGGAGAGCTTGGTCTCCCTCAACCTGCTTGTGGCATCTGCAGTCTCTGCATTCACCATCGGGGCGGCGCTCTCCGGTCTCGCCGTCTGCTGGATCATGGCCCACAAGCCTTCCAACCGTCGTCATGGCAACACCTCCCAGTCCTCTATCCAGCGGCGTGAAAGAGGCTTGCTGACTAACGGAGGTGGGATGGGAGGCTCCGTGCTCAGTGTGACACGGCAGGGAGGAGGGGAGCGCCCCTGCTCTCAGGGCGGGGAAACCCTGTTTGTCATGCCCAACGGCTGGGTGAAGTCAGGAGAGCTGGACCCGGGTTTCCTGCCAACCCCAGAGCACACGCCCCAGCAGAAACGCAGAGGCCTACGCCTGTCTGACTCCAATTCTGGAGGGTGGGACACCAGCCAGACATACCTGGGGGGAGGCTCAGTGGGTCTGGGTTCACCCTGCCGCATTCCCCCCTCCGTCTACCTGACCACCAGACTCTTTCAGCAGGGGGGAGGCGGGAGACACAGTGGTGAGAGCCGGGGGAACGACACGCCACGCCAGCACTATGTCTGCCTGAGCAAGCAAGAAAAAGCAGTGAAGGGGACGCCCAAAGCTCCTCTCAGGAAGTCTGCAGGAGAATATGTATACCCCATGACCCCCCAGGACTCGCCTGAGCGTCGGAGGGTGGTCTCTGCACCCAGCGCCCCCATGGAGTATGGCGAGCCGCTGCCTTTGCGCTGGCCAGCCCCGGAAGGGTACATCCTCAGCAGCCACGGCATGGTCCCCGTCCCCATGCCTCAACCCTCCATGCCGGCTCCTAGCGGCCAGGCTTACGTGTCCCAGCAACACCCCGCCGGGCTGAGCAGGGCTCTGCTGAGAGGAGCCCTAGAGCGAGGGGAGCTGGGCGAGCTGGTGGATCTCTGCCAGCTGATGAGTAAGAAGAACTGCAGTGATAGGACTCAGGCTGGCCAGTGACTCTTGAGGAAATGAAGTTGGAAGGGAGCATTTCCATGACCAGAGCTCTCTGTTTAATTTACACAGATCTCTCTTTTCTCCTTCCTCCTCATTCGTCCACTCCCCTCTCCCTTCTCTTCTCTTTTACCTACGTCTTTATTTGTCATTCAGCCCCTCTGTCAGTCTCTCAGGCAAACTCCCCATGATGAGTCTCTCTTTATGACCGGCTGCTGGGTCTGCCACTCATATCCTGACTCACACTAATTGGTCAGATGGACTGAGGTTGTTGCTGTGTCTGCATTGCAGAGTATCCTCTCTCTCCTGCTACTCAACAGCAGGGTCGAGAGAAGATGGAGGGAAAGGAAAGATGGTGCTGAATGGGGGCCAGCAATGATGGAGACAAAGATGGACATGGCACTTACAGACTGCCTTCTCTGTGCAGATTAACTGAGGCTGCAGAGCCAGTCAAATACTGCTACAGGAGTGGGATGCCTTTTCCCTCTCAGATACCATTAACAAGACCGCCACCCATCTGTTCTCTACTATATCACCTGTTGGTCTGATCGCCAACTAGGTAGGCAAATTCCGAACATCGTAAAAGTACCTGAAGCTGCAGGCAACTCAAAAAACTGGAGTCATTCTGTCTGTAAAGACAAATCTAATGGATGATGAGGAAACACAAAATTCTCTCTGTTTCTTTTTCTTTCTCCACTTTGCTGGAAACATACAGTCGATGCATACATGTTTTTGTACAGGTGACGGAGGGTATGTAGTATTCTATGTGTAAGAGGAGCATGATGCGTTTGCCAAACGCCTCTAACCAGGGATATGGGACTATAACTCACTTCTTTGGAGAGCAGAGGGCAGTACTGAAATGTCAGCACTATTTCTGCCAACCGCATGCTCTCTGTAATGACGGCATCTTAGCCGTCCATCGCTCTATTCCTTTGCCTCCTTACGCTCCATGTACTCTTTAATGACCAATAATTCCATGAGGACGTCTGGGGAGATTGCACCCGAACACTGGACTGAATTGTATCAGATCAAGACAGAAAGGAAGAGAGAGAGGTGTTTTAGAGGATTTAAAGTAAAGGCACTGTAATATATGAACAACTTGTCCTTCACTGTCACCTTTGGGTGACAAAAAACGCACACACACACACACACACACACACACTCATTAATGCTGAATTATAAAACACAGTCTGGTTTTATTGGGCCAAATTTCCCCTTAAGCCCACAGTGTGTCAAGGTCCCACAGACGTGATGCAGAACAAAGTGACAGTTACAGTGGTGACGATTGAAACCTCTGACCTAACTCAAAGCCAATGGGGGTAATGGAAATGTTCCCAGCAGGCAAATGGGACTATATATTCAGCCCATGAAAGTGTCCAGCGCCATGAAATGGTCAGCGTTCAACACATGCCGTGAGCGCATTAGCGAAGGAGATGGAAGTCATAAAAAAGGTGAAGAGATAAGAAGACTGAAACAAAGCGAGTCCGACTTGAAACAAACTTTCATATATTATATATATTATTATAACTGACCAGTTGACTTGATTTTCACACGAGTGGTCCCGGTCAGTCTAGAGCAAATGAACGCTGGTTTGTGCTGACCTTGTAGTGAGCAGCAATATATGGTTTATCTGTACATAGTAATCTTTAATTTAGGTAAAAATGATAATGTAAGACAAGCATTAACTCCAAAAAAAAAAAGAAAAACAACATACGGCACTAGCTTGCAAACAAAAACATTCATCATGTCATTATAGCTATTAATGTATGAAAATCTGTTTTCATATAGTCTCATATCAACCTGCTTCAAGAGTGAAACCGCGAAGACACCGAGAACTACCAGTGTCTTTTCTTTTTTACATCTGTGTGCCAAAACCATGAATGATTTACTGATGCCTGATTACTGAAGCAAAAAAAAACCTTAGGAAACTTGGTTTAAAGTGCCATGAAGAGCATTTTGTTCATGTCAGCATTGCACCTCATGAACTATGGGGTTGGAGAACTCATGAATTGCAGTATACTTATGAAATGTATGCCTTTGGCCTTTACATGCTGAATGTTATATATTATTTTTTTATTTAGATGTCTGCTTGTGCTGTTGAAATTGTTTGTTTCAGCTCCCCCTGTCCGTGTGTCCAAGATGCTACTCACACTGGTAGCCAGCAGTGTTTTCAGGGTCTGCTTATCAACTACTTTCATCTCACACTTACTTACTGTAAATATGTAAGAATGAATACAGGCACTTTCTCATGCCTTTTATGATTATAATGTTATGTATTCACTGATGCCATGAAATTCTTATTCCACAATAGCCAATATGTAATAATAAGGAAGTAGTTCATAAGCGAACCTTGAAATTAACTGAAATGCTGCGAGGGAACACTGTGTATCTCATTTTGTGTCATATCTGTCCTGATTCTGGACTTTTTGTCTAGTGATTGTCGGTCATCGCCTACCAACTGCCATACTGGGGGGATCTTGAAAATACTTGTGTCAATGAATGTACTCATTGCTTTTTTGTTCATAGTCATTATACTGTGCAGTAATAAGGAAAAGCACAAAAACCTTTTCTCTTTTTGTTTTGCATAATGAAAAGAGAGCTGTTCTGTATTATTTGTGAATAGTGTAAATAATCATTCTGAAGGTATAGTGTATCTGTTATGGGGGGCTCGTTCATGCTCTTCTGAGACAGGACTGTGTTTGAAGTGTATTTTTTTCCTTCGGTGAGAATGCTGTGAATAAGTTGTATGTACAGTATTTACGTGACTTTGGCTAACTGCTGAGCTCAGCTGTTTCCTGTTATTAGAGTAGAGTCGCAGGCCTGATCTCAGCCAGAACTGAGCCTTCTCATATGACTGATGCCTGCTGAGTTTTTTTTTTTTTTTTTGCAGTTGGTAAGATACAGCTGTTATAATAACCATTGATCTTTGGAGTACTGCTATTAAATGGCATTATATAATTGACTGCTAATGTTGTTGAGTGTGGATCCAAACGCACTCATTGAAATAAATGCATTTCATTATACGGGTGCCCACGTATATACACACATTTATAAATGCAATTCTATTACTTCACGGCAGTCTCAAGTAATGTGTATGTCATAATTGCAGTTTATCTTCCATAAATGAGACGTGTAAACTTCACAACAGCCAAAGCTCCAGAGCAGACAGGCAATGAAAAAATATTTCAAGCATTCACTTGTCTTGTCACAAGAGGGAGCTGGGCACTGGATTTCATTTATCTGGCCTCTGTGAGGGAGAGAAAGACTTGAACTCCCAGGCCTTTGGTGCCTATGCATTGACTGGACGTGGTCTGTCTGTGCTGCTGAGCTAGACACACGCTGTAGTTTCTATTAGTAGAAAGGTCAGAGATGAGAATACCCCTTGTTATCTGCTTTGATATACGCTATATATATATATATATATATATATATATATATATATATATATATATATATATAGCGTATACCTATACGCTTTGAACAGAACACAGAGCAGTAAAGTCAACAAAAGATTGAGTAAGTTACTTAACAGGTTTTTATATTCCAAAACACACACACACTCACACACACACACACATACATATCTAGCAAGCAGCTGAAGAGTTCATACAACAAAAAAAGTAGTAATCACAAAATTTCAAATAACAATCAGTCAGACATTGACAAATGGCCAAAAACAAAAAATAAAGGGTATTCTTGCTCCATCCTACACTTCCCATAATGCAACATATTTTATACTTCACACCTCCAGTGTGTTATGTGGGTTTATATCAGAGATGTTAAGTCTCACGCCCAAACCAAGACTACCCTGATGACATTGTCAGGGGTCTTGTTGCTCCAGAGGCACATTATAATGATGTGTAAGATCGGTGGAGCACCCCTAACAATATCATTTGTTTAATATTGTGCTTTCTAAAATAAGTATACATACATGTTTGTACTCCCTTTTACTTAAGAATAAAACTGTTTCAATAGAAAATAATAGCTGATGGAATCAAAACAGCAGTTTGTGGAGGCGATCCATTCAGCCACCAGTAGATACATGTGTGCAGGTAAGTCTTTAGACTGCCAGTTTTTAGGTACTTTTTCAAAGTGGTTGACAATAAAGCCAATATGGATCGGTGTGTAGCATACAACAAACACAATCATGTTAGCTGTTACTATGCCAATGGTGCTTCTCCTTTCCTCCGACTTATCATCCACCTTTAACAGAATACAGATGATGCGACTGGAGCAGAAGACAATGATCAACAGTGGCGTGAGGAAGCCTAGACACACCAGAATGGCAATGAACTGTGGATGAAGTGGGATATTTTTACATCTTTCATAACAGGTCCAGAGTTTCTCAGGGTAATTATCATTTCGGAATACAGCACATATTGTCACAAGAAGTCCCCATATGAACAAACACACAGCACAAGCTGTTTCTTTCTTCTTTCTCCATGATCTGGCCTGCAGCGGGAACCTTATGACCAGGTAGCGCTGAACACAGATGGCCGTGGTGGTCATGATGCTGGCATACATGTTGATGTAATGTAGGGAAATGAGGAATGTACACAATAAACTCCTGGGCAGGCTGTAGAAGGCATTATAGATCCTCAAGGGTATGAAGAGGATGAGAGCAGTATCAGCTATAACCAGGTTAAGCATGTAGATGTGGGTGTCTGTCCAGGGACCCCGCTTGGCAATGAAGGCACGCAAGGCAGCAGCATTGACAAGGAAACCCAGGAGAAATACGAGACTGTACCCTGAACCCTGAAGAGTGTCCACTTGAAAATTGGGGGTGTTGGTGGTGTTGTTGCACACCAACATCATTCTTCTCACATCTGTAAGAAATGTGTCCATGTCAGAGTAAAAATGAATACTAGGTTAATATAGAGAAGGAGTAAATATGTAACGCAAAATAATCGCATGAATATTCAGTTATTGGTTATTAGATACAGCTTACAGGTTCTCATTTTTTTTAAATGATAGGTTCACATTTTTTCAAGTCAGTCCTAAAACAATACTTACATGGCCATATGTAGGCCTACATCATTCTACATCTCATGATGGACAAAAAGATCAAAATTGATGGAGCAGAATATTTTAGTTTTGCAATTCCACACATTCTTCTTCCTTTTTAAAACCTAGTGCCTACATTACCCACAATGCAACTTCAACACTGGCAGTTCCATCAGAGGCTCTGGTGTGTCATGCTAGTAGCGGCTAATGTAGCCTCGAACTGCCAGCCTCAAACAGAGATTAGGAGCGGCTACAGAGGTCTGGTAAGCACTTTATTCAAACTAGACACCCCCAGACTCCCTTTCATTTTCAAACTTGTAGTCTTCAACCTCAACCGACACTGACTCAAGTGACATCACTTGAGGCAAAACTAGTGGGAGAGGGTGTTAGCTTTGACTAAAATTAAGAATGAATTTTTTACTTTGTCTCCCTTACATGTGGAATCCTGTTAGAAAAGGATCTCTTCATGGCCAGTATGGACAAATAGATAACAGCATCCAAAAACTGTTTCAGTCCACCCGGTCTCACAGCAGTTTGGAAATGGTCATGTTATTTTGATCTATTGATCGGTCAACAGAGATGCAACAAAGGGGAAATGCAACACCACACGTGGCAGATGGTGACAACAATGGCCGCCGGGCCACGATCCACGGTCTCTGGGGGATGCAACAACGGGGAAATGAAACGCCACACACCAGCAACACCTGCCATGACACTGGGCTTCTCTGGGAACGTAACGACGGGGAAATGAAACGCCACACGTGGTAGACGGTGTCAACAACGGCCGCCAGGACCCGATCCACGGTCTCTGGGGGACGCAACAACGGGGAAATGAAACACCACACGTGGTAGATGGTGACGACAACGGCCGCCGGGACACGATCCACAGTCTCTGGGGGACGCAACAACGGGGAAATGAAATGCCGCACGCCGGCGACAACAATAGGACGGACCGCCACAGGCAGAACGTGCTACAACAACAGGACGGTTGTGGTTAGGAAAAGAACAACGGTGAAAGGAACTTTCACATGCAGGAGACAGCGACAACAACGGGACGGTTGTGGTTAGGAGAAGAAGAACGCGGAAAGGAACTACCACAGGTGGGACGCCATCCCTGGTCTCCGGTCTCCGGGGTGAAAGCCCTGTGTTGTTTGACCCATCCACCACCCCAACCAACCTCCTTGCGCAGATTTTTGGCTTTTCAATACTACTCGCTACTGTAATCGTGCTGTTATCACAAAAGATGGTTCCCATTGAAATTCCTTAAAATTCGTGCTCACCACCACGAAAAAAACGTGTCCCTGTGTACACAAATCAATGGATTAAATAAGGTCCCTATTTCACAAACTGCCATGAGACTGGGCTGTTTCAGTGTACACATGAGCATGTGAGACTTGAAAAAATGTGAAGCTTTCCTTTAGTTTTGTAAGACTCAACAGTTCAACAGTTCACTGTGTAGTTCTGTATTTTAGAGACAGACTGTAAATTACCAAATGCAACACTGTATTAGAATGTTATTACACCAGGAAGTATTTACTCATCGTCTCATAACTACTTTCTTTTAAATAAAAATGTTATTTCTTACCAAATAAAAAACTTTGACTCAGCCTATTTAACTCATCATTTAAACCAAAACATTAACAATGCGATAAGGCTCATTTATGAAAACATATTTATACAAACAGTTGAAATCAGTGGAAGACAGAAAACATGTGTTGCTAACAATGATCCAATGAAAACGCAAACTTACCAAAGAAGCTGTTCTCCTGAGCATAAACCTTATTGAAATGAGTTTAAAGACAGCTGCACCCGCATCTCTCTGTCTTGCTGAAAATGTGACGATCCGTGTGAAACTTTGCTACATTTGCATCAGTTCCTCTCTTTTTAATGCTTATGTGGTCTCTGTGGCCAAACAAAGAAGGCCTTGGGATGAATATTAGCAAACATGATAGCCAACCACAGACACATTTCCACTTGTAGTGTAGTTTCATAGTAGCGTTGGTCTGCTTCTCATTGCGGAAATGAATGTATAAATGTCCCTATATGGCTGCTATTGAAATTGAAACAAACTGTGTTGTGGTTCTGCAGTAAGGGGTGTTCACAATGAATTAGATCATATTTGTTTTGCATTTCCACACTTACTTCCCTACACCATATAGTACCCTGTTTGTATTTTTAGTCAGTGATTTTCTTGTATTTATACTTTTGAATCTGCAACCCAAGTGGTCATTTCTACCAACAGTGTTTTAGAGGTAAATAAGGTCACACTGTGATGGAGGTGCATGGGAGGTTAGGGTTCCGGACTGGAAAGGGAAATTGCGCAGTAGTACTACCTTTCCACTCTTTACCAGCTATAGATTATAAAGAGAAATGGGTCAATGTTATTGCATGAAAGTCTGGGCCGGTGCCTAATGAGTGGGAGACCGGGGTGGTGGTTTCCCTCTTCAAAAAGGGGGACCAGAGGGTGTGTGCCAATCACAGGATATCACGCTTCTCAGCCTCCCTGGTAAAATCTACTCCAAGGTGCTGGAAAGGAGGGTTCGGCCGATAGTCGAACCTCCTGATTGAAGAGGAACAATGCAGATGCCATCCTGATCGTGGAACAACGGATCAGATCTTCACTCTCGCAAGGATCCTGGAGGAAGCCTGGGAGTATGCCCAACCAGTCTACATGTGTTTTGTGGATCTGGAGAAGGCGTATGACCGGGTCCCCCGGGAGACACTGTGGAAAGTGCTGCAGGAGTTTGGACCATCCAATCCCTGTATGACCAAAGCGAGAGCTGTGTCCGGGTTCTCAGCAATAAGTCGGACTTGTTCCAGGTGAGGGTTGCCCTCCGCCAGGGCTGCGCTTTGTCACCAATCCTGTTTGTAATATTTATGGACAGGATATCGAGGCGTAGTCGGGTGGGGATGGGTTGCAGTTTGGTGGGCTCAGAATCTCATTGCTGCTTTTTGGGGATGATGTGGTCCTGATGGCGTCATTGGTCTGTGACCTTCAGCACTCACTGGATCGGTTTACAGCCGAGTGTGAAGCGGCTGGAATGAGGATCAGCACCTCTAAGCCTGAGGCCATGGTTCTCAGCAGGAAAGCGATGGAGTGCTTTCTTCAGGTAGGGAATGAGTCCTTACCCCAAGTGAAGGGACCATGGAGTGGGAGGATCAACATTCAATTTATTGCACTGTTGTGACCAAAAGAGAGCTGAGCCAGAAGGCAAAGCTCTCAATCTACCGGTCGGTTTTTGTTCCTACCCTCACCTATGGTCATGAAGGCTGGGTCATGACCGAAAGAACGAGATCCAGGGTACAAGCTGCAGAAACGAGTTTCCTCAGAAGGGGGGCCGGCGTCTCCCTTAGAGATAGGGTGAGAAGCTCAGTCATCCGAGAGGAGCTCGGAGTAGAGCCGCTGCTCCTTCACGTCATAAGGAGCCAGTTGAGGTGGTTCAGGCATCTGGTGAGGATGCCTCCAGGGCGCCTCCCTAGGGAGGTGTTCCAGGCACGTCCAGCTGGGAGGAGGCCTCGGGGAAGACCCAGGACTACGTGGAGGGATTGTATCTCCAACCTGGCCTGGAAACGCCTCAGGATCATCCAGTCAGAGATGGTTAATGTGGCTCAGGAAAAGGAAGTTTGGGGTCCCATGCTGGAGCTGCTGTCCCCGAGACCCGATACCGGATAAGCGGACAAAGATGGATGGATGGATGGGTGGGTGGATGGATGGATGGATGGATGGATGGATGGATGGATGGATGGATGGATGGATGGATGGATGGATGGATGGATGGATGGATGGATGGATGGATGGATGGATGGATGGATGGATGGATGGATGGATGGATGGATGGATGTTTTGATTCTGTTGGCTAAAAAAAAACACATTCAAAAACCAACACAGGCCCAGAAATGACGTGACAACAAACCTTGAAGGGGATTTTTTTTTTTGCTTAGAAAATGTGTGTCAGCCCTGAATGGGAGCATGTTTGTCTCATACATTCGTTTCCATTTGTTATATATCAACTGACGAGCAAAAAATGTCATTTCTGCTAAAGCTTGTCAACAAGTGACAGTCAACAGACACAAGCCTCTGGCGCAAACCTCTGTTCATAAAAAGGACATTTGTTAATAAGTTTCTGGATTCAATAAGACAGATAATTGAAACCGACTGAGAGACATTTGCAGGCCTCTCTCTACATTCATGCAGCTCTGGCAAACTTGTTTTGCATTGCGAGTAATTTTGTCAAGACGTCGTCGTCAAAGCGTTCCTATCCAATCAGAAAGACAAGGAAGGAACTTGGACGCAGGCCAGTCTGGCTGCCACACACACACACACACACACACACACACACAAGCCAGACGCTGCACAGTGATGGCCACCTTAATGGGCATTCAGTTAAAAATGGAGCCACGCAGTGTTTGTGTGTCTGCATGTTTTTTTCTTGTTATGGTTTGCTTTGTTTTTTTTGCATACAGTAACTATGTCTTACAGCAGCTATGTGCTTGTTTGTCTTCTGGGGTCTGATTCACTTGTTTGTGGCAAAGGGAGTGACTAAGCTGCCGGGTGTTTACATTGACTGAACATGACGCCAACGTCAGACTCAATCCATTGTAACATTTAATTTGGAGCAAGAGAAAAGGAGTTGAAATTGGATGATGAAACATTTACTAAAGGAGGTTGTCCTAAATAATCTTGAACACTGAGCGGATTTGAACAAGATTACACAGATGAATCATTGCCTGCATCATAATCTTTTATAAAGCACTGTGCTCATATTCAAGTGCTTCAGTACAGGCAATGATGGGCAAAGGAGGCCTTTGGCTTGGTGCAGATGAGGTCAAATGAAGAACAGAGTTGTTAAAAAATATAAAAAGGATATTTAATGTAGTATTGCTGATTGTGGCTCCTGGCAACGTTGCATACAATGGTTGCCTCTGTATCATATCATGGCCTTAGATGTTTAATACAGAAGGACAGCTTTGTTTGAGAGGCATGAATAAATAGAGAGTAAAAAAAGGACTGTTTTGGTTGGGGGGGGACAAAGATTCGTATTAGAAGTTTAGTTGTATCCTTTCTTTGTGTGAACAGAAGTGTCAGGACAAAGCATCAGTGGTGTTCAGGATGGAGCAAAATCAATTCAGGGTTATCCAGTCCGTTGTTTTCACAACGTCAGGAGGTAACGTCTGCATCAAAATGTAGGAGTGCAGAGCTGAGAGTTCATTCAACAAAGGAAGGTAAAGGCTGATGGAAAGAAACCAAGAGACTGAAAGGGTTGGGGGGGGGGGTTGGAAATCTAAAAATGTCGTCTGGAAAAAGTTTTGGATGGTCTAAACGGAACAGTTGAGAATACACGACACTAAAACAGATGACAGAGCAGAAAGGTTCGGAGAATGACGTTGCCCTTTAACTTGCTGTTTGATACATTTCAAATCTGTTTTCAGTTGACACAGTTTGGTTTTAGAAAGGTTTTGGCGTTCCTTTTAGAGTGTGGCGTGCTCCATTGGACTGCAGCCTCCGAACTGAAATGTTGGCCATTTGAAGCCAGAGGGGGAAGCAATCATCCTATTAGAGACTGAAGGTCAGGTGTGGCTGTGTAAAAGAACATTGGCCATTTGTGTAAATGCTGGGTAAGCAGTGACTTTAATAGAAGAGATATTCCTAGTAACGCATTGCAATGGCCTTTAAAATTCATATTTCTAAAACAAGAACCCTGAAGAGCACAGGAAAGGTTAGATTGTAGTCTGTTTATTAGGAATTACCGCTTGTATTCTTGCAGTTATTGCCTTCTTAGCGATGCTCTCAATTTCATTAAAAGATACTTCAAAGATGTTATTTTCTGAAAATAAAGGCAGAAATCTAATATCACACAGGATATGAGGGGGTTCCATACTTTGAATGTGGTCTGTTGTTGTCATTAATTTGTTTTAAATCCCTTTAGGCTTATCCAGTTTTCACAGAGATTTTTCCCAGATCTACCCAGATCTGGTGTATCATTATGGATACATTTTTGTCTGCTGGTCTCGGCCAATCTCGTTTTCTTGACTCTGGTCTGCCTGTCTCTCTTACTGCTCAGCTATCTCCTTTACCCGGCTTGCTGCATTTATGGCTGTCTGTCTGGAACTGTTTGAAAGTGCCCTTTACACGTCAGTGCTGAGGCAGGGTGGTGGGGGGGAGGGAGGGCAGGAGGGAGGTTTTCATCGCTCTAACTAGGTCAGTGAAGACACACCCCTCTCTCCCCTCACAGTGCCCCTGCTCTTCCCCTCCTGTCTCCCCTCTCTCCCTTTCCCTCTGCTCCCTGCTGTGACGCAATGCAGACTTTCACACTCCGCCTGTTTCTCTCTAATTATTTCCCGAATCTGGGAAAACACAACACAGCCTTCCACTTCATTAATGGCAGTGATGCAGCCTCCCAAATCAGCATCCAGCAAAACCCATCTCAGCTGAGACAGCTTGCTCTTTTCTAGCTGCCAGTCAGGTTAGATGAATTGGCTGCATCATATGGATCTGTTTATCAGCCGAGTTGCAATGATTTGGTCCAACTTTTTGTTGTGATGACGGATTACGTAAAGCTCCGTCTTTGCATGGTGTTGTCAATCTGTGGTCAGGCTCAGAAAGTGTGTCACTGGTACTGTGCATTTGCTTTGGGAACACTCTCTTTTAGGAAAGTGTGCTGATGTGTGTGTCAGAGGTGATAGACAACATCTGCTTTTTTAACTCTATGAAATACTTGTAACTTTTGTCTGTGCACAATGTGGACTGAAAATCATAAAATAAGCATGCCAAAGAGCAAACTTCAAGTATTACATAAGCCCAACCTGTTATGCCACGACCCCAACACTAGATGTCTCTGCTTCTGCTGGCTGTGCTGCGATGAGTCATCTGGGTGGTTATGAACTGAATGACCAAATCTCACCCATGTCTGTTTTTCAAATGCAGGGTGTTTATTACAGTAAACAGCGATCTGAGGTGAGCTATGAGGATAAGGTGTGTTTCATGTGTTTCACAGAGGGTGGCAAAGCAAGAAGCCAGAACATATGGGTGGTGAATATGATCAACCGGTTCAGAACCTAGACAAGAGCTGCACAATGAAAGACAAATGTGCAGATTTTTCAGTGATTTTTAGTTGATGGATGTTGGGGAATATGAATTGCTCAACACAAAAAGATTATTCAGTAATTCCATTCCTCCCTGATTACATCATTTGATGCAGTCAGAGGATTACATGTAAAAATGAGCTATGGTCTTGCATGAAAATGAAAGGGAATAGAGGATCTAATCTCTCTCTCTCTCTCTCTCTCTCTTTCTCTCTCTCTCTCTCTGTCTGGTCAAGACTCTAGGCCATGTCACATGGTCTTTGTATATACTTGCCTATAATATGAGTCTGTGTTGTTTGATGTGAGTGTGTAAAATAATATACAGATACATGCATTGATGTTATTTTTTTCTGTAATATGCTGCCTTGAGAATACCACTTCTAAAGCCCGTGGAGGGTTTTTAGGCCATCCTCCTTCACATTTCCTTGCAAATTATTCATTGTACCTTTTTAATTTTGTATATGTGTATAAAGAAACGGACAAAGTATCTGAGGGAAGATGGGAGGCTGAAAGAGCAGTGAGATAAGGGATATACGGATGTATGGCCACAGTGGCTTGCGGATGGTAGCCTACGCAACAGATGTAGCTAGGCCAAAGATTGAGAAAGCAAGGTGGCACGAGGCGGAAGGGAGAGTAGTCACAGTTGAGAAAATGCGCAGTATTCTGGAAAACACATTTCTATCTCAGTGACCTTATTTACTGTAGATGGAAATGGTGACAATGTTGATCCATGTGTGATTGCATGTGCTTGTGGCGTGTGTGCATGTGCATGTGTGTGTGCGTGTGTGAGTGTGTGTGTGTGTGTGTGTGTGTCTGTGTGTGTGTGTGTGTGTGTGTGTGTCACTGCGGTGTAAATGGGCCATACTCACATGGCAAAGCACAATGATCCACACAGGCGATAAACACAACCCAGTTGTCATGGCAAACTCCTTTTTTTAAGTTATTATACCCCACTACTTCTTTACATGGCACATATTTGTATTTGCATCAAATTTCCTATGTGAATGTTGACACAGATAAAAGCTGCCCACACTGAGAGCTAATGTGTACAGTATTTTAAAGCCCAGCGTTGTAGCCTTGTATCTGATTATGAACCCGTTGACACTTTAATCAGTCCCGACTGTCATTTGTTTTCAGTAATGTATTAATTACTTAATGAAAGGTTCAAGACGGGGAATGTGTCAACACTTCCGAGTCCTCCCTCTGTGGAACCTGCTTTGCGAGAGACAAAGGAAGACAAAGGTAAAAGGGTTAGGGGGAAAGAAAACGGGAGACAGTGACAGAGAGAAGGAGAGATCTGCTGCTGATTAGGTTTGTCAAGACACGTCTGGACACACTAAAGAAATGTAACAGAGGTGTAACTTTGTGTGTGCATGTTTGAGTCTTTTACAGACTTAAACAGCCACAAAGAACATTTCCACGAAGACGTGCAACCTGAATTTAGCACCATGTTGGAAGACACGCTTGTGTGTTGTGGAGATTTAGAGAAGTGGGCTCCTGATTACAGTTTCATTTGTGTGACTATTTGTACATGGACATTAGAGAAGAACCATACTTCCCCTGTTCAGTACCTACTGCACAGTGGCCTTAAACAGGAATGTTCAGGGAGTAGACGCTGTGGTCTCTGTGCAGATCTGAGTCTGTGGAGAATGTCATTTTGTTTGCAGAAAGCCGGCATTTGCTGACACAAATATTATATACATTATAACGAGTCCAAGATGGTCTGTATGTTGCATGTTGACTGTCAGCATTCATGCAGGTAGTGTGCATGGATTTGTTTTTAAAGAGTCAATCTTGAACTTGAACCCCCATGTTCGGGTTCAATTAAAACTCTAATAAAAGACAGAGCAAGGACATTTATGGTTTATGGTTAGGATTCCAGTGCTCATCCTTCAGGAGGATTTCTACTGGGAGCCAAAATATCTGCAGAGGTCTTCTCCTATCCAAAACAAACAGAGGTGATTAAAACCGGCAAAAGCATTGAAGAAAGCAGTTTGATGTTAAAAACCTGTTTCTTCGGGCCTGTGAGCCGAGCTGCTGCTAACATTTGCTCAGGTTGTTTCTCTGATAACTTAAGACCCAGAAGTCCAATGACTAAAATCCTTCATCTGGTTTGAATATAATTAAAGCCAATAGAGTCCCTGGGTAGCTCAGTTTGTAAAGCAGGCGCCCATGTATAGAGATTTACTCCTCGACGCAGCAGACGGGGGTTTGACTCTGACCTGCATGTCATTTTCCCCTTTCATGTCTTCAGGTGTTCTGTCAATAAAAGTCTAAAATCCCCCACCCCCCCAAAAAAGAAAAAAAAACATTAAAATGTGGCTTAAAGTGGGACAAACATTACATTTATGACAGATTTTAGCAGACAACCACAACGCTGACACATGCGCAAAGAGGATATGACATCATCAACAGGTGATGGCGACCATATGCAACAAACCGTTACCTTAAAATTACAAATTTCTAAAGAGCTATGTGCCCATTCTTTACATTTTGTGTTTTCATTTTATTTTCTCTTTAAAAAAATATTTTTTTACTTACTTTTTTCATAGAAGTCTGAGTTTCCAATTTGGAAATTATTACTTGCGTGCAGTCTAGTATGTTCATGTGAGAAAAAATGAAAATAAAAACTAAAAAAAAAAAGATTACAGATTTCTCTTAGTTTGAAAATGATTGGAAACATTTGGGATAATGTAAGTACACGACTCAGCAAAATATATAACATAGGTCTAGTCATTTTTAGACATTTTAATGCAGAAGTACAACTAAATAAGATAATAATATTCAAAACAAAACACATTTAGGTGTTATTTATAAAGATTAAAACCTTTCAAAACTCAGCTAATTTTCTTTATCTGTGTAGGTGTGAGCATGTTTGACTGGCAGTAATCAAACAATCCCGCAACTGTCGTCAGATCCTAATTCATATAGTACTAAATTCTGATTGGTCCACGGAAGTACCAGTAGAAGTATGAGTCCTGTCACCTTCAAACCAACGAGAAGAGCATAGAGAAAAACAGAAATTGAGACATTTCTTATGTAAAATGAACCAAACTCTTCATAAGTTGGCAGAAAACGTGCTCACGTAGGATCAAATCACTCATATTAATCTCAATGAGAAAATCATTTTTCAGAGCCTTTTACTGCAGTGCTCAGGGCTTGGTCCAGGTCTAAAACTACACATAGGAAAAAATATTATGATATGCATTTCTTGGTCACCGGTCAGGTGTTGACCTCTTGAGCTGAAATCAGGTTTTACCACAGTGCAGGATCTGTTTAACCTCCATAACAGGAGGATTTTTGAAAATATATGTGATAAATGGAATAAGACTTCACAATAGTTAATTTACAATGTTGTAACTGAATGTAAGGCAGGCCAAGGGCGCTACAAGAATATACTGTATGTCTGTGCTCTCCCTGGAATGCATGTGAGTGTGAGGAGGAGTGTGAGTGCTCGGTGAGATGAATCTGTACCTAATGACCTGAGATTGAACTCACATTCTATTTATTCGGCAGGCTTTATCAAACTTGTACAGTGCATGTAAAATGAAACTGATAAGGAAGAACTGAGAGGGAATAAGAAATAGATGTGCTAGAGTACAGTGTAGAGTGGTAACAGGAGCTGGGGAAGATCCAAAAAGAACAGGGAATGAGAAAAAGAAAAGATGGAGGGTTGTAGTCGAGGCAAGTCTCGAGTCTTCCGTGTTAGAGTCCAAGTCACCAAAGAAGAGTCGAGTTGAGTCCGAGTCGAGTCACCATTACCTGAGTTTGATTCTGAGTCGAGTCAGGAGTCTAGAGAATAGCGACTCAAATCCAAGTCCAGGACTCTATGAAACAGTCACAGACTAAATATATATATATATCTTATGTCACATTTTTTAAACTACATAAAAGTAGTCAGACACTTCTGAGTCCGATTCCATTAATCCTTGAGTCTGATTTCTTAAATCCTGGAGTCCATGTCATCAGTGCGCGAGTCCAAGTCGAGTCAGGAGTCCAGAGAATAGCTACTTGAGTCGGAGTCCAGGACTTGAGTACTCCACCACTCGGATGAGGATGTGAAGTGGAGCCGAGGGGTTATGATGCGACAGGGAGGGATCGGTGTTTGAACTCATCTGGCACACTGACCTAGAGAGGCCGACAAACTCCCTGCTCCAGATTACAGGGCCGTGTGTGGCTGCAGGCAGGAGGAGGAAAGGATTAATGCTGAGAAAAAAAACAAAACAGGGAGATTAATCAAATGAGGGAATAGGGAGTGAGGGATTACAGCTCTGCAGATGGCAGGAGCATGAAATAATCCCAGGCAAACTGACTGGCACAGTGCAGCACATGTGCATTTGTGTGTTTTAGCCATTTTGTGGGTGTGATGTACACATATAAAAGAAATTATGAAGTAAAAGACGATGGTAGACGTATTTTAAACGTAAAATAAAAATGCATGTAAACATTTTATAACGTGCAGTGTGAGAAAATAGACTGGAATGTAAGGAGTTGATGCTGCTAAGGCAGAGAGATTGGCCATGGGGCCCCACTGAAACCATGTGCAGCCAATCAGTTACAGTTGGTCCCTCATCCCTACAAAGACTCTTTGATGTGAGCGAGACCTTTAAATTCAACCCCGGGGAGTCACAAGGCTGCACTGGCTTTGATCTGAGTCAGGAGAAACATTATGCCTATCCTTACAACAAGGGCCTGCACAACAACATGTCTGCTTGCCTGACATTTAAAGAGTAGGCGACAACAAGCGCAGGGTTCATGGGTGAGTGCTGGAAAATCAGCGTGCTAAACACAAACATACTGTATGTAACTGCTTCTCTACATCTAGATGATGTGTGTACAATGGAGCTGTTCAAGGTAACAGCAATAAGTGTCACTCTTAACCTGCTGTAGCTGTAGCTCACATTAAATGTGTTCTCATGCACAGTAACCAAAGAGAGTCAACTACGTTGATTTTATATTAACCCTCCTGTTGTCCTCGGGTCAAATTTGATCCGTTTTTAAAAGTTTCTACAGCAGCGATTTTTGATTCTTTCATCCCAATTGTCCAAAAATGACATGGATGGTTCCATACAACGCACCTTGCAAGTTAAACAAAGGATCACTACTTCATTGAATTTTTTCAAAAAAATTATATAATTTCATATAAATGAGGTTTCTTAACCATGAATTCGAAAACAAATTAGTGTAAAACTGGTAATACATTGGTGTGAGTGGTGTGCACAGTATACTGATGGTAGTGTAAAAAAACGAAGAAAATTGTTCAAACGGCGTCAAAAAAGGGTCTTAAAAGTGTTAAATTTCAGTTTGGACCCGGGAGGACAACACTATAGGGTTAATGACTAGCGCAGTGCCTGGTTAAAAACATGTCTGTTTGGAACAGACAGGGGCAGGGCTAGAAGGGCGTAATGTGTATTCTATTCAGGTATACAATTTTTTTCAAAAGGAAATGAATATGCTGTTTTATTGAGCAGAATTGCATTGTGTTGCTCTATTCTATCAAATATTTCTATTATTTCTAAGCGGATTTTCAATGCTGTATTCAGATCAAATGAAATAGTTCCTGGGAACAGGCATTAAATTAGAACTGAAAGCTCCACCTTGACCAGACATTAAGTCAATGTAAGTACATTGGGTTGATATATTGCATACTTGAATACAGGCATATACTGTGCAGTGTGAATAGTGTTAAAATGAATAGGTAGTAGTTTTACCTCAGAAAAAAAACACATTTTGAGGACATCTTTTAACACTGCCAGTACCAACATTCCCAGTTAGAGAAATTATGAAAGACAACGGACTCATGCACACACACAGAGATGTATCGCTTTATTGTATGACACTCTTTTGCAGTGCATTTGATCTAAGAGAGCCTAAAATAATCCACGCAGGTGTAAACTGGAAATATCTCACAATCCTACTCTACCTTAGAGATCATTTCTGTCTATCACTGTTCCACAGGGCTGTCACTTTAAATGTTGGAAACTTGGAAAGACTCCAGGCAAAGTGGACACTGGCTTTTTTGGCCTCCTTCTCTTGTGTGTTTTGCAGCTTTGCTTGTTGTCACACAGTCTATGATGTAAATATCCGTCCATTTATGTATTATTTCTCGCCCCCCCTTTATCTGTTTCCTCATCCTGTTATGCTGCTGCTGAAATCCGTCTCCAGCTCTAAGCTCATCTTCTTCTTCCTTGTTTCTTCTTTCACCTCTTACTTTATCATCGGGCAACAAAATGTCTGCCATACACGAGCCATGCCAAAGCCCTCCTTCCACTCCCTGTCTCTCCTTCCTCTAACTAAGCTGCACAGCGGTTACGTAAGACCTAAGGTCAAAGTGTCGCTGCTGTTGTCAAGGGAGACACAGACAGACAAAACAAACAGAGGGGCTTTAGAGACGGGGTGAGAGCGAGGGGGAAAACCCACAGACACAAACGCACAAGAGGAAAAGCTGTGCAAAAAAAGGATAGAAAAATAAGGATTTGGACATGTGTGCATAATACAAAAACACCAAGATGTCAGAATAATAATAATAATTTTGTGTGGGCTAGCATTATGTAGGGAGAGGAAATGGGTGTGTGTGTGTGTGTGTGTGTGTGTGTGTGTGTGTGTGTGTGTGTGTGTGTGTGTGTGTGTGTGTGTGTGTGTGTGAAACCCAAAAAGAACCTATGACTGTAGATGCTCTGTGCTCGGCTGCTCCACTAACCTAGTTTGAATCATCTTTGCCTTCATGCTGTTTCATAACACTGCTGCCAGAGCATTGCATCATTAGACCTTCCATAACCCCCTCCATCACCACCACCCAGCCACACCCCGCAGTCACACACTGTCAAACAACACTCAATTACATCCGACTCCTTTTTTTATTATCAAAGTGCCCATATTGTGAAAAAAATCACATTTTCTGGGATTTGGGTGTCATTTTGTGTCTCTTTGTGTCATTTTGGCATACATACTGTTTTGAGTGAGATCTGGTTTCTGAATGTCCTCTGCCTTCAGTCTCCGGGTGAGCTGTTCAACATCTGCACGGCTTTCTACGTCAATAGCTGAGACAAGGTGGCTAACCGTAGCATGCTAGCTTGTTCTCAATGGCAAAACACTGGCCCAACAGCCACTAGTTGACCAGAATCTCCAAAGAACTACTTCCTGTCCCTGTTGTGCAGGTATTCAACAAGTGGCCCTGGTCTAGAAGAAGTCTCCCAGCTAATCCTGCCTTGGACTGACCAAAGCTGGAGAAAGAGTTATCTAGCTGATGGGATCTTACCGAGCTACTGAGCATGTGCAGCTCCCAACAAAGATAGGATAGAAGGGAGATGTCGCACACTGGAGCTAAAACAAGTGAGATGTCTCACTCTGTAGTTAAAACTAGTAAGATGTCTCACACTGGAGCTAAAACAGAGACCCAAACACACAGGGTGAAAACAGGATTTGCAGCAATATGCAGTACAACAAAAATATGGTGTTTTTAGAAAAATGAAACCATGGAAACCTATTCTGGTGCAACCTCAAAATACAATTATGAACCTGAAAATGAGCATAATATGGGCACTTTAAGATTCACCAGGGAAGATGAGCTGCATAATTTGTAGGGGTGTAAAAAAATGATTTATGTGTTGTTGTTTTTTTTTACCAATGATTCACCTAAATATTTTCTGTTTGTACATCATATCCGTTTCCAGCTAAACAGAGCGAAGGCACGAAATGCAGAAAATCCATATTATGTAGGCCTACTTCTTTACAAATTAATAAATGTCAGACTGACTGACTGACATGTGATGCGCATTATTTTACTTTTTCAAAATGTCTTATGGTATATTATCTCTATAGTGTATTATTCAATGTTTGTTTTTGTTAAAGAAGGAAAAGAAAATCGCAATACTCAATACCATCAAATAGCATTACTTGGAAAATGGCAATACAAATCAAATGGACAGCCATGTATCGTGAAAGAATCAAATCGAGACAAAAGCATATGTAGTGCAGCCGTAACAATTTGCAAGAAAATGTGTAAAGAAAGAAGATTCATACGAGCAAAAATCAGTGGATAACATACTGTGATACAAATAAATTATTCCTAGGTTCCTGCACACCCTGTACAGAAAAGTAACCACGAAACAGGAACCAGACTGCCATGTATCCTTTTGTGAGGTCACTAGGTGTAAACTCTGAAGCTGCTTCACTGAGAATAAATTGAACGCTGGTGAGTAATCATTGGGCGAGCATCCAGGGACATTTTCATAACCATACTGCTCTGAGAACACTACACAGGAGCAAAGCTCATTTAAGTATAGACAATAGCTCAAAGGTCCACAAAATGAGACGCTGCTGCAGCAACTCTGCGTTGTATATATTGTATATATATTGCCATACAATTTAAATTTGTCTATGTTTTTGTTTTTTTTGGGGAAAAGAGTCGTTTCATAGATATTATTATATGTGTATATAAGGTGGCGGTTAAATATACAACTCACTGGCATTGTGCAGTCGTTAAAAAAATTGTGACCGCTCCCATTAGAGTGTTGGGGTAACAATCATTAGGCTAGTATTGTTTTTCTTATTTTAATTCATTTTTTGGTCGGTATACAATGTCAGAAAATAGTGAAAAATGATAATCATAAGCCCAAGGTTAACCATTAAAAAATACACATTTGTCTGACAAACAAACACTTAAAGATTCAATAGTTAATTATTATATAAGGCTACAGAAACCAGCTCTCGGTTTACTAGAGTGGTTTGATAACTTAAGCAACACCTAATAATTAGATCTCAATTATTTATAGGCAATATTCTACACTGTTACAGTGACTGGTGTAAATTAGCCTTAGAAGTCACAGGAAAGTGAGGGAAACAGCACACATTAACGTCTCTTTTATTTATTTCAGGTTTATTTAGCAGGCACATTGCACACTAATAATACAATATAAGCTGTAACATGTGTCAGAATTAGCCAGGAGGCTATTTTACATCTGCAATCTGTAATATACAGCTCTGCTGTTGTAATATAATAACATACTACTATATATTCCAGCATCCTTTGCACTATGCTCCACATTTAAAATAATAACTATCACAATTCACTCCTGCATACTTTGCACTCATTGCACTATTGCCTCTATATTGTTTCTGTTTAGAGTATTAGTAGTATATTAGTGAGTATATATTGTTTGTTTTGTATGTGTAAGCGCATTGTGAGCCACTCTGTTCCAAAGAAACATTCCTCGTATGTTTCCTCATACCTGGCAAATACAGCTGATTCAGATTCTGATTCAGATTCAGATTCAGATTCTGATTCAGATTCTGATTCTGATTTTGTCCCCGGACAAAAGTTTTCTGAAGTTTTAAAACAGAACTACTCGCGGGTCTGATTGCCTCCCTATTATTTGCTGGACAGTGATCATCTTTATTTCTCCCTGCACCACAGCACTTGTCAATCATTTGGCCAGCCACCTTAAACTCGCTCCTCACTGCGCGCTCCCGCGAGAGCTGCGAGAGGAGCTGTCGGCAGTGAGATCATGGGAGAGTCCACGCTTGGAGAAAGTAGGTTAGCAGGGTAGACTGAGAGGAAAGGAGGCAGAGCGCAAAGGGGGGGTCCGATCACCGGTCGTCCACCGTTGGACTAGTCTTTCAAAAAAAGTTCTATTCGCCAGTGCGCCGAGGTTGTGACGATGCGATTCAAAGCGACTTTATTCACTCTTTCATTCCGTTCGGACTTGACCGAGCGATAGAGGAGAGGAGTTTTGGATAGTTCTTTTTTTTTTTTTGGCCGTGCTTAACGAGAGCTGTCTGCAGCCGGGGACGAAGTTAACATTTACAGAGCCAGTCCACTCTGGGCCCAGCGGTTTATTCTGTCACCGACATTAAACACATGTAGCCGAGTGTTTTTACCGTCCAGCCAAGAGAGAAGACAACATCACAATGAGAGGTACGTTGGTTTTATTTCGCAATAAAAATGTGCATGTTAAGTTGAACTTGGTGAAGATCACAGTGTGCGTTTGTACGGGCTTGTACGGCACATGTGTGCGCACGGGGACTCGGTCCCAGTGCGCATTAATTCCTCATGACTGGATTATAGCTGCACAACACAGAGCCCGAGGTTGCATGTTCCACACTTCAGTTCAACATGCATGCACAGACATGAACAGCTGGAGGAATATTCTTCAATCATGAGAATTTACTAATCAGATCAATTCAGTCTAAAAAAGAAAAAAAAATCTGTTATGTTTCTTAATAATAAAATCATTTCAGTGCACATATGCGTAATTTTGCTTTGTGATTCATGGCAGTGCCAAATGTGTCTGTTTTTAAAAGAAATATGATTCATATACATTACCTGGGGGAGTCCTTTATTAAATTTTGCCAGGGGATCCATGTTAGAGTTATGCAATAGAAAAGGGAGGGGCATGAGAGGAGGTTTTTCCTTTTTTTATTTTTTTTTTACCTAAACTGCAATTATGCAATCATGATGTTACTCGACCTTATACCGGTTTCTGATCAGGTAATGAAAACTAATTAAAAAAACCTCTGCACACCTTTACTTTAAAGAATAAGATTGGTATACAGTCATTTCATTTTGTTATATAGATTAAAAAAAAAAACATTTCTGAAAGTGCATGCAAACCAAGGTAGGCCTAATTGTAAGTAGTGTTGTTGTTGGTGTAGTAGCGTGCTGTTGTGATGTGATGGCTGTGCCAGCATGGCCGACTGTGTGAGTGCACCGAGGACAGAGGGATCTGGCTGTTCCACTGACCTAGTTATGTCACCAAACATTATACAGGCGTGCATTGACAGTCGGCCTTCAATGTTTCCCTCCGGGACACCGGCTGAGCTTGAACTTGCGGCAGGGGGCAGGGGGCAGGGGGCAGAGGATCATTGTTAAGGTTGATACAGCCATCCAATTAGTTTTTTACCTGTAACATCCAAATATTCATTAATTGAAATGGCCCTATACTTATAAAACAGTTAATAATAATATTGATAAAACATTAAAAAGAGGGCCACAAATCCATGTTTTAGCAACACATAGGTGAAGTACCGGAAATCATCCTTGTCTTAATGTTTTCTTAGGGAGGTTCCAGTTCTGGCAGGACATCCATATGTAAACAAACCGTTGTTTCCTCACTGGAAAAGCATGTCAGCGTTTTTATCCCAAATGAACATGCATACACACATTAGTCCAAATTGTTGAGTCACTCCAACAGCTTTGGTATGCTGACAGAGACCTGTTTTGATGTCTGCCCCTCTGACACTTCACTGTACTGGATAGCACTTCTGCAGAATGTATTCATATTTATTACATGAAGACATAGGCCGGGTAGAAGAGGCCTATGGCATTCTTTGGTCAGTTCTAATCCCCCTCTGTGGGCCTCCGCTTGGCCTCCACTGGTATTTGCATCTTTTAAAATAGAGCCCCACAGCCAAATTGTATATGCATTTTAAGTATGTGAGTGAAGAGTAGAAGAAGTATTCTGTACTTCATTTATGTTTGTACTGTATTTATGTTGACGCTATACTTCATTTATGTTCACACTGCACTACAATAGCATTTGTACAATCCATTGTTTTAGCAACATATTTTTAACCCAATCTTACTTTTTAACAAAATCTCACTTTACTGCTACCTAACGTTTGAATTTCTTACTGTAGCTATGTCCTCAATCTGTTTTTACTCATATATTACCTTGAATCGGACTGTGAAGCAACTACAACTAAAGAATTTGCCAGAGAGGATCAATAAAGTATTCTGATTCTGATTATTAGAGAGTGAATTCCAAATATTTTGTGAGAGCTGCATGGTAGAGAATGGGGCTATGTGCTACAAAGTGTCAAGTGTAGTCAGTAAGACAGATCACAGATTTAAGCAGAGGTTGTGAGGTTGTTATGTTTTCATTATCTGATAATATATCTGCTCTCCTCCAGTCCATCTCCACATGTCATGAGACTTTGCCAACACCTGGTGTTACTGAAATAGATAAGTAGGCGACAAGGGCCAGGCCAACCACAGTGGATTGTTGCCATACAGCTCTGAGCTGCACTGTAAGCCTACACCCAACTGTGAGGCATGACACACCAAGTGCTTCCGCATTGCTAATATGTATAGTAGCATATTGCACAAGGTCCCTCACCTCCTATTGAGTGAGTCTCCTTATGCTGTCAGTCATTCTTCTGCCAATGTCATGAAAAAAAACAACCCGAAAAGAACAACAGCTCCCATAAAGCCTTGTTAATCTATTGCCCAAGGGCATTAGATACAATTTACACTCTGTTGTTACTATACAAAGGCCTGAATTACACACACACACTCAGTACCTATACATGCACTAAATGGAGGTGTCAGAGTGGGGGGGCTGCCCATGGAAAGGGTGTTTGGTGCTTTGCTCAAGATCACCTTGGCAGTGCCCAGGAGGTGAACTGGCACCTCTCCAGCTACAAGTCCACCACCACCAGCGACCCTCCGGTTCCCAACCTAACTCCCTATGGACCGAGCTACTGCCACCCCCATTGCCAGACCTTCCTCCACAGCACTGCAGAGGAGGGTCTGGCCAGTCCACACAGCATTCTGTATGGATGAAAAAACGCGCTCTGATTTATTGGCATTTCTTTAAACCAATCACCGTTGTCTTGGGACGGAGCTAAGCGCCAGACGTAGGCCGCCGGCTAGCAGTCGGGATTTACCCTGCAGAGATCTGAGGAGCAGTTAACCATAGTCCTCATAAATCCACCAGAGGTCAAAATTACAACACAAAGGAAGCAGAAGATAACGGACATCCGGAAACGGACATCCGAAAAGAGTGACATCCGGCGGAATTTCTGGCAGAACGAAAGCAATCCCGGAAGTGGAACATCTTGGATATAGACTACCCAAGGGTGCATAGCGTTAGACTGAAGGTTATTGTGACTTGTGTAATAAGCAAACAGCCTGTAATTGCATTAAAACAGGTTATAAGATTATAAAACAGTCAGAGAAGTGAGGTGTGTGTGTGATATGTGATGGTGACTGTGTGGAGGGTCAAAATTCATTTTCTTTCCTTCTGAGCTATATTGACACAACTCCTGCTGGAGCATTATTGGCTGTTTGTTTCACATTAGATACCAGGAAGTGAAGACTTGTGATTTGTCTCCGCCCCTCTCTCTATCCCATCCAGCCCCACTGAATTAGCCTTTTGTAGAGATAACATGCTTACACATTTGGGTGTGTACCTCACAAAAGTAGCCGTCCCACTGCTCAAACACGTTCTTTGTTTGCCATTTGCGTGACTTATCATTTATCGGATATCACGCTAGCATTTTGTGACTTAGTTCATGTGTTAGTTGGGTGAGAAATGTAAAGCGCTGCATGCGGCGTTTAGCCATTTAGTGTAGCAAAAAGCAGGATTGGTATTGACCTTCTCGGAATGCAGACTCTCTCTGGAGAGCTAAAGGCCAGATGCCTAGACGACTGGTATTTTAGTGCAGGTCAGTGCATCAATTCAGGGTTAAAGGTGAATATTGCATTAATGTTAGTGTGGCCACTGCTGCTGTAGTGTCTCTATCAGCGGTGTTAGACAGTTGAATCTTTCATATCTGTAAAGTAGAGCCCGAACGATGAAGGATTTTTTTAATGCTCATACCGATTATTTAAACATCCAATATGCCGATATATCGGCAAATCGGATGTATACTGGCAGTATATTGTTTAATTGTAACAGAACAGAGGAACATCAAAATATATTAAAGTTCTGATAAATAAAATGTATAAAAATACAAACTTAAGATATGAAACTTAGTCCTTTGAACAAAAACACATTAAGAAAAAAAATCAGTGTTGCCAACAGGGACGTTGTAGAGCGTCCTCTGGTGGACAGAGCCATCACTAACAGCGTCCTCTGGTGGACAGACTATGCAACGCCATCACTAACAGGGACGTTGTAGAGCGTCCTCTGGTGGACAGACTATGCAACACCATCACTAACAGGGACGTTGTAGAGCGTCCTCTGGTGGACAGACTATGCAACACCATCACTAACAGGGACGTTGTAGAGCGTCCTCTGGTGGACAGACTATGCAACGCCATCACTAACAGGGACGTTGTAGAGCGTCCTCTGGTGGACAGACTATGCAACGCCATCACTAATACGTTGTAGGTCCTCTGGTGGACAGACTATGCAACGCCATCACTGACGTTGTAGAGCGTCCTCTGGTGGACAGACTATGCAACGCCATCACTAACAGGGACGTTGTAGAGCGTCCTCTGGTGGACAGACTATGCAACGCCATCACTAACAGGGACGTTGTAGAGCGTCCTCTGGTGGACAGACTATGCAACGCCATCACTAACAGGGACGTTGTAGAGCGTCCTCTGGTGGACAGACTATGCAACGCCATCACTAACAGGGACGTTGTAGAGCGTCCTCTGGTGGACAGACTATGCAACGCCATCACTAACAGGGACGTTGTAGAGCGTCCTCTGGTGGACAGACTATGCAACGCCATCACTAACAGGGACGTTGTAGAGCGTCCTCTGGTGGACAGACTATGTATCATATCAGTTGGGTTCTACTGTAAAGTATGCTCACTGTCAGGGCCAAACGGAATCTGGGGATGCAAAATTTCCTGCAGATTAAAAATAAATGTATAATTAACCTCTGAATATTAATGTTTTTTGGGCCTGCTCATTATCATTGAATGTTTATCTCATAACCGCAGCATTTTCTGTAGAGCTGAAAGAATTATACAATTATTTGATCAGTAGACAGACAGAAAATTAGTCGCTTTTGAAGCAACAATGCAGAACATGCTCTCATTCTAGCTTCTCAAATGTGTATATCTGGTGGTTTTCTTCCTCTTAATTGATAGTAAACAGAAAACTGCTGGGTTTTGGACAGTTTGCACAACGTTTAGGGCATTTTTCTCTATTTTGTGAGGTTTTCTTTTACAGGGGGATTGATCAAGACTAGGGTTGGGCGGTAATATTGTAATACGGTATACCGCAGGGTCTTAAAAATAGAAACGGTATCAGTTTCAATACTGTCATTAAAAAAATGCAATGCACTTATATAGGAGGGATTAAATATTAAATATATTTTATTTAATGCCTAAAAATACTTGTGTGGTTGCCATCACGTGACAGAGAGAGAGAGAGAGAGAGAGAGAGAGAGAGAGAGAGAGAGAGAGAGAGAGAGAGAGAGAGAGAGAGAGAGAGAGAGAGAGAGAGAGAGAGAGAGAGAGAGAGAGAGAGAGAGAGAGAGAGAGAGAGAGAGGGCAAGTCGTGCACCCACAGACCTGGTCTGGAAGAAGAACAGGACTTCTGCAGTCTGGCAGCATTTGGGGTTCCACCCTAATGAGAAGGGAGAGTGTTCAGTATTAGTGTTTGGTGTTCAGTTTCTGACCACGCCTGACGTCATCATTTTTAATTAGTCATGGTAATACCGTATAAATAGAGGAGGGTTTGACATTATCAAAAAATACAGCCCAACTGTAATCAAGACAATACTGGATAATGAGTAATCAATTCATAAAATATAAATGATAAAGAAACACACTCCCATGCCACTAATTAGTGTAACACAATACAGTTGTCCAAGCTACTGCAGACAATGACCCTGAAGAAGACTTATTTTGGTTGCAATGTGTTGGTTATTTTAAATACATATTGCCATGGAAAATATAGGCGTTTTCATGTTGTCACAAATCCTACAGTGTGCCTTGGATTGTTTTGGAAGGAGTCTTGCATTTGAAAGTAGATTCTACCCGTGCAATGAGCTATTCACAAGTTGCAATGAGCCCAGTACGCTTGAAGTATTCAAAGATCACCTGTATGTGATCACTACAAAGACTCAGCAGCTTCTACTCCATTTTCTTCATAATAATAAAGTAATTGTGAGCTGCAGCCCCATTTATTTTTGTCTCTATTGGTTCAGCGCTATAGGTCTTCAAGACGTACCTGTTAATTTCCTGTTCTGTATTTGTTGTATGTAGGTAATTGGTTTAACTGGATAGTAATCTTTCATTTACCTGGGTTGTGCCTGGATATCTGCAGAGTGTCAGAGAAGAGGAGTGAGAAAGCAGGGATGTGTGGTTGTAGCAATAGTAGTGGGTAGCTGGGCATTTGGGTATCTCTGGCTCTCAGCACAGGACAAGAAAAGATCAGGTTGAAGCAGAGGCTCAATGTCAAAGACAGGGAGTGGGGTGAATAGCTGATATTCAAGTTCAGAGAATGTCTGCCTTGAGTGGACTGTTGCAAGGTATGCTATAGGGTATTACGGTCAAATCAATCGTGGTTTATCATTAACAAAACAGTGGAGTGCTTGATTTTTGCATAGAAATCATAGAATCATCAATAGTCTCATGGTAAATCAGTGAAGATTTGTGTTGGGTGTTAACCAAACTATTGTTTGGTTAATTATGCTGTTATGTAACATGGCCAGTTGTGTGATTTAATCTAGGAGTCTTCAGCGAAATCTTTGAAGGGAGAAATCTAAGCAATGTTCGGCTCCACCTTAAAACTGGTTTGCGGAAAGTCAGGATTATGCATGGGTCCCTCCTCCCTCTCCCCCTACAGTGGGAAAGTGTGTCAGTAGGACAGACTGTGCACATGGGCTGACAGGCTAAAGCGCCAGAGTGACAGAACACTCAGCCAATACCAAGGAGGCTGCGAACGCTGCTCAGCCAGTAGGAAAGAGAGAATCTGAGGGGAGGGCGGGGTGTCAGTGTTGCTAGACTGAGCCTACTGAATGAGTGTTGTGAGGAATGCTCACAGACCGGTTATATAATCATGATGGGGTGGAAAGAACCTGAGACGAAAGGAGGGAGGGAGTTATTTCTTTCCATTGCATGCCGGCAGCTGCCCTGATAAGTTTGAGTATTTTAATCAACAGTTTGAGAGAAGACAGCTGACTCTGTTTTTACAGTAAAAGACAATATACTGTATTATATGTGAGTGTATAATATAGGTTGTGTTTTCCACTACCTAAGAGTGCAACAATTCTGCCTCAATCACATTAACAAAAGTGGTTTTCCATACATCTTCAAGTTGTACAAATGACATTTTGTATATCAGTCTGACAATGTACACAGCAGGGCTGAGAAACAGCTATCTTTGTAGCTGCTGTTGTTTTCTTTCTCGGTTAAGAAAGAAGGAGTCTGTGTGTTTGTGTCATGTGTGCAAGTGTCATGTGACTCTCTATCTGTTTGTGTGCTCTGTTCCCTCATGGGGGCCACATGAAGGGTGCAGACAAACAGTTCATGCCAAGTGAGCTTGTCTTGTACTGCATGTGCTTTTTAAGGGACAGTTTGTCTGCAGGGCTGTTGCCATCAAAAAACAAAGCCATTCAAAATGTATGTGACTTCAGTGATGCTACATTGTTGCTCACTCACTGGACCCATTAGATGTTTTTGATATTTGTCTTTGATTACTACACTCTGGTGCAAAGTCTCTATTACAGTTTCTAAAATGTGTTAAGAAATTTCTAATAATAATGATGAAAAATCATTAATAACGTGTTTTAAAAAACAATGTGAAATACAGCAAAGTTCAGAAGAAAAAAGATAGGTTATGTTAAAGGCATCCAAACATGATTTTTGCTCACATAGGATTTCCAGTCAGTCCGTTTTAAAGTCACAGTCCCCCCTGCTAGGACTACAGACTTGGACTCAAAGGGGACACTGTATGTGTCTAAACCTTCTAGCATTGTCTGTAAAATCTTATAAAACTAAATCTGAAACTCAGTGGCGCGAAGGAAGGCATAACAACATAACAACAAAGGAAATAGAAATGGTTAAAAAATAAAAACCTTGCAGATGCATTTGTATCAACTGGAGGCAGAGAGATGGCCTTCTAATATATCTCAAAGTACATAGAGTGACAGCAGTCTAACTGAGACAAGATAACATGGGCGACTTCTTTAAGGTCTACAGAAGATACAAAGGAAAACATGATAGCACAATATTAATGACCAGGAAAAGAGAGACAAAAACCGTGTCTTAAATACAGCTGGTTTGTTTTATTACGTTAAAGGATCTACTGTGATCATGTTTCCGCCATCCTTTCAGATTTAAGAGAGATAAACTGTACAGCTATATCATTAACACACCTTTGGAAATTGATATGTTTTGTGACATTATACCCAAAGGGCTACAAATAAATGGAGAGTATTAAAAGACACGTAAGTGACTACTGGGTAACACCCATAGACTTTTCTTTTTTACAGTCTATGGTAACACCAGAAGCAATAGAGGCCCTTTCAAATACAACACAAAAAACATTTATTAACATTAATTAAGTGTGGTGAGAGCTCAAACCAAGGAGGATTAGAAGCAAACATTACTATTAGTTCATTCAGTTCATTATTAGTTAAAAAATATATACTATTCATAAAGAAAATAAGTGACAAAATCTTGCATAAAGTCTGCTCATTTGTCAAATATGGGCTTCTATGGAACTGTTTGTTATGTCTGAGTGAGTGTATCAGATATCATGTTAGTGTTTAGATATTACCTGTTTTTGACAACGGTCCACAGTATGACTCAGTAGTGTCAAACAAGCAGAAGATGTAAATGTGCACTTCGCTAAGCAGATGCTGACAGACGGTCTTAACGTTAGTCCACTTTGTATGTACAGTTGATCTGACCTCTCGACAATGTTGTTTCTGCCCCTGCAGCTCAGATCGAGGTCATCCCCTGTAAGATCTGTGGGGACAAGTCCTCAGGAATCCACTATGGAGTCATCACCTGCGAAGGCTGCAAGGTGAGGAGAAAACACAGGGAGTAAACCAGGCTTCCGAACTTTACTTCAACCAACCTGTTTTACCTCAAATGTGCATGTCATTTACTGTGTGTGTGTGTGTGTGTGTGTGTGTGTTTAGGGTTTCTTCCGTCGCAGCCAGCAGAACAATGCCATGTACTCTTGTTCCCGCCAGAGGAACTGCTTGATCGACCGAACGAACCGTAACCGATGCCAGCACTGCCGCCTACAAAAGTGTCTGGCTTTGGGCATGAGCAGAGACGGTAAACACACACAAAGGGCTCTATCTTGCACCCATCCTGCGCCCACGTTGTTTATATAGCAAATGCACCTGTGCCCATCTGTGCGCCCATGGGCGTGCTGGTCTTCCAGGGGGGTGTGTTCAGAATTCTTGGAGTATTGCTATTGTGAGGCAGTGGGAAGTGATCGTGCCATTGACCAACAAAATATTGGTCAATAATATTTTAACAGCGCATTAGTGCAATGCGCTTAGGCTTATCCATATCATGCACAGTGCAAATCCATCATCATAATAGAAATGCGCCAAGGTACAAACGTGCCTGGCTTTTAAAGGGAATGGGAGATGTCACTCTGATTGGTTTATTACGCACTATATCATCTTTACACACTTCCATTAACCATGGCATTCAGCAGTAAACCGTTACCACAGCTGAGCTTTCTTCACCTTCCTATTACACATGGGACGTTTAGTAGATGTGTTTCTCCAGCAAATCCCGATATGTGTGTTCCTAATTTATAGCTGATACCAGGAGCAGTTCTAGCGCTTAGTTTCTCATTAGCCGTCGTAGCAGGGCTCGCCACTTGTTGCCCTGTTTTTTAGGTTGTTGACAGAAAACAAAAACAGTATACAGACTGAAGAGGCAATGGACTGTCAGGCAAACTGTATGTAAGGACTGGAACATACAGTACTTATAGAGAAGGTGGCACACAAAGAAGATCATTTTGAAATTTGATAGAGGTGACATGTAGAAACCAGATGTGAAATTCATCAGGTTTGGCTACACCAAACTTGCAAAATCTGTACACTAAAGAAAAACATATGAATAAAATGTTTTACATTTACAGCGTAAGGTGTGCATGAATTGTTTTTCTTTGTCTGTTTGTCTACTTTAATGTATTTTCTCTCTGCAGCGGTTAAGTTTGGTCGTATGTCCAAGAAGCAGCGTGACAGCCTCTACGCTGAAGTGCAAAAACACCAGAAGTCCCAGGAGTGTGTGAGTTCTGCAGGCGGGGGCCCCACTGCGGGGTCTTTACCCAAGAAGGACGCTGTCTGTGGCGTGGAGGATGGCGAAGAGGCTCTGAGCCGGTCCTACAGCAGCGGGGGCTCCACCCTGAGCGACCTGGATGACATCGCAGCGCTGCCTGACCTGTTTGACCTGCCGCTGACTCCCGAGGAGGCCAGCAAGTACTGCAGCCTGGAAGTGGTCGGCAGCGGAGCCAGCACTGGGAATACTTCCAACTCATCGTCCTCTTCATCCTCTCCCTCATCCCTGTCTAATCAGAATTCCCCGCGGCAGACTATGCTGGACGGGGCAGACAGCAACGGGATCCAGCTCCTGCATACACACTCTCACACGCACCCGCTGCTGGGACACACACGTGCACTGCTGGACCATCTGCCTGATGACTGCTCAATAACAGACCTTGGTGAGTACTGATTATGATAAATACCATATCATTTCTTCTTTTATTCACTCATTACCTACAGAAACACAGGGTGTACAAGAATACCGTAAAACCTCAAATGTTGGTTGGGGCTTTTATAGAATTAAATTAAGAGAGAATTGCAGGATGTTCTAAGCGAGTCCAGGCATTTCTTTTTGAGGTCTTCTTTTTTTATATTTTGAAATTTTAAAAAAAAATTGCTTTTTCATTTAATTTCCCGCTGCATGCTCCTAATGCAAACTCAACACTTCTTCTGTTTGACATTAAATCACTCACTGAACAGTTAAGTTCATTATTCCTTTCCTTGTGAAACATTTTCCATAAGTGTTGACTTTTAATAACAGCAATTTACGGTAAGATAGTATTTCTGGAACAAAAGAATATGCAATGAGCAAGTACTATTGGATATGTATGTGTTTCTACTTTTATTGTTGAATATATATATATATATATAGTCAATTATAAAGGAAATGAAACTCAATGAAATGAAGGCAAATCTAATTTGTAAAAAAAGATTGATTCAATGAAAACAAACAACGATGAAGCACAAGGACATACTGTATCTCATTAATATGTTATGCAAAAAAAACATGGCAGATGGAACAGCAAAACAGGACAAGGACAAGGTTGGATGGGCAAAACAAGCAGGAACCATGCAACATGAAACGGGCATGAGACATACAACAGTATAAGCTCAAACACAGGGATAGATAAAGAGATGGTGGTGTAGGGGTATTTATAGAGGTAAGGAAGCAAAGGCATTTTTAGAGGTGTCTCTGGAGGCCTTGAAGAAGAATACATTTGTTTTTCATTTAACATAATTATGGTTGCTGGCAACAACAAACTGCAAGCAGGCTTTGAATAGGGCTCCGGGGACTTTTAAAGGAAGCAGTGAATAAATATTGTGACTGGTGGGTATTCTAAGTGCAGGAGGTGGAAAAGATCCTAACAGAAATAAATAAAATAAGTAGATGAGCCGTTAGCACTTTGTCGTTGTTGGGGGCATCGGTGGCAAACTGATGCAAAGCATCTAGTTCTTCAGGGTCACACTGACATGATCTGTGGATATGTAAATAATCCCACTTACACTCAAACCTGCTGCCACTACAAACAACACTGATGCTTGTTTATGTATGTTCTTTCTTTCTTTCTTTCTTTCTTTCTTTCTTTCTTTCTTTCTTTCTTTCTTTCTTTCTTTCTTTCTTTCACAGAGCGTATCACTCAGGGAATTGTTAAGTCTCACTTAGAGACGTGTCAGTACAGCAGTGAAGACATGAAGAGATTTACCTGGATACAATACGCACCTGAAGAAACGCGTGCTTATCAAAGCAAGGTACAGGTTGCGTGTATGTGTGTGTGTGTGTGTGTGTGTGTGTGTGTGTGTGTGTGTGTGTGTGTGTGTGAAGTCTGCTGGCGTCACATGAATTAATAGCAATGTATCAATACTAGATCAGAATAACAGCTCAGTGTCATTCGCTGTTTATCAGCGCGCAGAAGCTTGAGTGATGTGTTTTTTGTCACCGCTGAGAAAGGACAACAGCAGTATTCAGCTTTGGAGACGAAGTAAAGATATTTACCTCGTCTGAAGAGTCAATGTTTTTGGGTTAAACACTACTAGCAACTGCGTGGGGGCGGGGGAGTGGGGGAGTAGAGGAGTGGGAGGGGTGCACAGGATAACCTAAGGCTTGCGTCATGTGGATGGACCGACAGTGTTGTTGTCATAACTTAGAAGACCTCATGGGGGCGACAGAAACTACGCACTATAGCTTTAAATACAATATCAATAAAAAAGAAAAGAAAACGTAATTGGCCTACTTTGCCAGTGTATTGTTTTTTAGTGTGTAGGCAAATCATAACTGTAATTTCCACACAGAAAATCAAAACAGCACAAGTAGTGAATAACTACTATACTATATATGTCAATTGACTTGTAACACTCTTTTATTTTTGTCACTTTTTCCAGTCAGCTGAGTGGATGTGGCAGCAGTGTGCACACCACATCACTAATGCCATCCAATGTGTGGTGGAGTTTGCCAAACGCATTGCTGGCTTCATGGACCTGTGCCAGAATGATCAGATTATACTGCTGAAAGCCGGTCAGTGTCTAAAAATGCTCACATCTTAAATACTTAATTAACCAAGCTCATTCTTGCAATGTAAATAAAGTCTAAAACCTGCTAACTTTAGTTCCTTCCTGTTTTTTGTCTCCAACCTTCTACCTTTGCCTTTTTTCTCATTCATTTGTTGTAATAAATTACACCTGTGGTTAAAACGCTGGGGGATAAACAAATTACTGACTCATCTAACTTGCATATAATTGCATACATTTGTCAATGCATTTACTCTATGTAAAACTTAAAAAACACTCCGTGGATATCCATGTTATCCTGTTGATTTTTAAACGGCTCAAAACTATCATTATATATGCTGTGCACCAATCTGGGTCAATTTTTTTTTTTTATTACATTTTGTTGTGTTGTTTTGTGCATGTTGGAGCATCTTTGCCACTCTCCGCCCCTCCCTTTCCCCTTCCTCTTCTTTTTCCATCTTTCTGTGTCTATGTCTCAACCTGTGGCTACCCTTCCAGGCTGTCTGGAGGTCCTGCTGATACGTATGTGCCGAGCTTTCAATGTCAACAACAGCACTATTTTCTTTAATGGGAAGTTTGCCCCGGCTCAGTTCTTTAAAGCACTTGGTGAGTATCAGATGTAGTTTTGTAAGCTCTAAAGCATTCAGATGTTTCACAGGGGGACACATGAAAGCCTCTTGCGTTTCTCACTTTTTATCTAAGTTTAAAAATTCTCTTTCACACGCACTGTGACCATGAATGCCTAGAGAAAATGCCTCTGCTCCTAACGAGATACCTCTGCATTGGCTGATTGGCTTTTTTTAAATGCCCTGACTGGTAATTTGTTGATAAAATGACTCTAAGACAATAATGTCAGCTTCAATCTTTTCAATAGCAGTTCCTTAAGGCTAGAAATAGTTTTAAAGAGCTATAATTGAAAGCCTCCAGCTGGATGTTGGTTTTGAATTTCTGAAGCACTATCTTGCCTCTTTAGTACCACGAGAACTGTTTTATTACCAATGCAACCTAATGGGGAAAAAACAAACACCATTAAACACACTAGTAAACAGTGTGATAAACTCATTTAAGGGAAAATTACCCAAATTGTGCCATTTTAAAAAGACATATTATGTCAGTCTATACAGCAGTTTCTCTGTGAGAAAAAGAAATGTATTCCTCATCATCCGTTAATTCAATTTGGCAGCACTAATACATTCTTCAAATGATTATTGTTGTCAATTAATGTATTGCTTTCCTGTCTTTATGCAGGTTGTGATGACCTTGTCAGTGCAGTGTTTGATCTGGGAAAAGGATTCTGCCGTCTACAGCTGTCTGACGAAGAGATGGCTCTGTTTAGCGCTGCCGTTCTTTTTTCTCCTGGTGATTGTTTTTTTCTTTTATCTCTTTCTTGCTCACACAAACATGTTCATGAAGAAGTGCACGTTATACTGCAATATCGTAATAGTCTATGCAATGCTGCTCTGTCCTTGGTTAAGAAGACCACTGGTATTCAAAGCCACACAACAAATTTTCTGTTGTAGAAGTGTCACACATGTAGATTTTCAATTTGTTATTGCGGATTATTTCACTAATTTGTGAAGGGTTTTCACTATAACTGGTCACTATTCTCCATGTGTCTAACTTCTGACTTTAGAAAGCAAAGAAAGGACTTAGTACATGACGTCATATCTTAAATAATGCTGGACATCTTTAAAAGCTGAAGCCCGCCAATCCTTTCATCCTGTGAAGCCAAACAGTGTTTGAACTCACAGACCTTAAAGCCTCTGAAGACCCACTAGGTGTTTCCAGTTATTCTGGTTGATTAGATTATTTTCAAATTGAAGGTGAGCTGGAGCTTTGATGGGAATTTATTAGGTCACAAATCCCCTAACAGGTGCAACAACACTAATGGTGCGTTCATTCCACCTGGGAATATCCGGGATCGCCCCCGTGATTATATTGTTTTTCCGACTGCCAGTGATCACATGGTTGGTGTCACTGCCCGATGTGAGTCGAGTGCAGATTTGATGCATGCGGCACTTTGCGACAAGTAGCATACAAGATGCTAACGAGAACTTCTGTAATGTTAATACAGTAAAAATGGACCTACATAACGAAGTTGGTTCACTGCTGGCTACAAGTTAGCATCAAACACAACAAAGGCTGTCAGTTGAATGGTGTTTATAACGTTAGCAATCAAACAACCATAGATAGCTAAAACGTTTCTAAAATCATTTCCATCTTCTGTTATTGTTTGTAATGAGAAAGTTTATCATTTCGTGGATTTCACAAATTTCAGGATGACAAGTTATGCCGTAAACCATTTCAATCTGAGCATGCATGACTCAAATCTGCACTCGACTCTCATCGGGCAGTGACAGTTGGCATGCGTATTCTTCTTCTTCAAAGGACACCCCAAAGCTCTTTATTTACGCACTACTTTCCTCACTACAGTTTGTACAAGAGCTCAAAACATAGGCCTACTTGACTTGAATTGGTTTACTTGTTACTGGCAATAGCACACAACTTTTATAATTAATTTCTGTTACTCTGTTGAAGCCAATGGACGACTACTACCTAAATCGATAGCACATTGTGTACGTTGGCAAAATATATTACATGCATGTGTGCATTTTCTATATTTAGGAAGAGTTTCTGACCATTCAACATATTTGAATGCTCGTCGGCTGAGTTTTTATACGTCAGTTGTCAACAACGCGTCAACCAACTGGGAAACTCTAGCCCCAGTTTCTCACCTCTGATTCCACAGGAAGTGACGTGAATGATGACGTTTTCACTGGGAAAACTGTTTTTCCGATGCCCATGAACGCACGGTGACAGTGCACTCAGGAATCTCTCAGTTTAACCACACCCACACAGTCCTGGAAAAAGTCCAATCAGCCACATTAACTATAAACACCTGTGTGGGTGTTCAGGGCCTTTAGTTGTTCATTATAGTGGGGATCCTGTTAAACAAAGGATCCCTTATTTAATAAGTTTTTTAAACATATTAAATATGTCGGGCTGAATTTTGGGAAATGTGTTAAAATGATGTGCAAGACTTCTCATATATTTCCATTTGACTGAATGGTGCAGCCATTAAAGAAAGTCTTGGATTTGAATATTTCACTCAGTGTACACGTCATCCTCGTCAATCGGGAGCTGACGTGGAACATATACTGTACTGCCGGACAATGTGGATTAAAGCTACTTAAGGAAAAGCCAAACTGTAAGTTAATGTTTTTGTATTTTCTTCCCTGTAGATCGACCCTGGCTAACAGAAGGCCAAAAAGTTCAGAAACTCCAAGAGAAAGTCTACTTGGCTCTGCAGCACAGTCTACACAAGAGTGGTGCTTCAGACGAGAAACTGGACAAGGTAATAGCAGTCCCAGCTCTTCCTAAACCCATGCAAATGTACACACATAAAGACACATATTCATGAATTAACCTTTTGTGTATCTTCTGTCCCCACAGATGGTGTCCAAGCTGCCCACAATGAAGTCTATCTGTAACCTCCACGTTGATAAACTTGAGTTTTTCCGTTTGGTCCACCCAGATACCGCGTACAGTTTCCCACCACTGTACCGGGAAGTGTTCGGCAGCGAGATGTCTCTGCCAGACTCCACCAACAGCTAGACAGACAGATTGGTAGACAGAGTATATTAAGTAGTAGGGAAGCAAAAAAAGGAGAGATAGAGAAGGATAGAGATGTTGAAGCTCAGTGACCAGCAGTTATGAGACAATCCAGAACTTTAAATACTTCGTCTCCAATGATCCCAAAGTAGTTCTCCACTTTCCCAGCAGGCAAAGCACCTTACACTACAGACCACACATGCTCATGGTCCTCTGCATATTGTAGCATTAACATGCGGATGGGCATCCTAATAATAACAGCCCACTAGCCATGAGACAGCTCCAAGCTTTAACACTTGTTTAACATCAGATCCACTGAGGATCACCCAACCAGTTATGAATGTACCTCACCAATAAGCACCAGTGCACAAGCCAAAACCTAACAACAGTGAATGTACAACCCTGCCACTCTGAGACAGAGTTTTACATAAAGTATTAGAAGTTGTGTTCATTCGCCAGTGAGTGTATTAATACAGCTCTCAGTCGATATTTCTTTCTGTATTAGGCTAATACATTTTCAGTTTGGTACACATGCATATTCATGCAGACAATATCCTTGTACTGACCATCAATTAGGGACCAAGAGAAATTTTCTCTGATATAAAAAGAAACACAGATAGCATATGACTTGTGACTTAGGCTCTTTAATCAGCTGAGAACCAGTTTCCCACATATTTAGACGGTGTTCGGTGCTGCCTTTTTGTAATGCAATGAGAAACCTCAGTCCCACGCACCCCTTTCCTTGTAAATGCCACTTAGAGACAGGACAAGATGAAATTATCTTTAATTTATATACACATTTATAAACAAATATTTTAAATAAAAATGTAAATAGATGACTATATAAGTATATGTAGAGAGTTAGAATGTGTGAGTTCAGTTAAGAGAGAAAGGGAGAGAAAAGTGCATCATAAGAGATAGAGGAAAAAGATGGATATTTCAGGAAAACTAATATTTGGATTCAAATCGTTTTCTGGACTACTTCCTCTCTTTTGACAGTACTCTCAGGTTTCCATGGTAACGGCCCCCTCTTGCCCTGATGGCAAATCCAGCTGGGTTAGGCGGGGTTACGACGCAAGCGTCGGGGTGGACACTTGTTGGCGTTGCAGATGCGACACAGCAGGTGGGGCAGTGTCCCCAAACAAAGATGGAAAAACATTGCCTTGGTCTTGCATTTAAACTGAGAGGTTTCCATCTGCGCTGTTGCCGCTGCCACCCTCGGCTCAAAAGACAAGAGGACACACAAGGAAACTAAGAAGAAGACAAAAGCAAAGCAAGAGATGACTTCATGAACTGTATAATAAAATACACAGGGTTTCCTTACCTGTTTCTAACCAGCAGTCAGTACAGTTTGTGTAGTATAATTGTCTTTCACTCATAATGTTTCAGTTGGTTACAGGCCGGAATGATGATGATTCAAAATATGTATCATAAACCCTCCATGCTGGTTGAAACAACTGTATTATTTTGTACATTTGCTGTTCCTATCTCCTTTAGTCCCAAACACCAAGCACTTGTACTTTCCTCTTCCTCACTGGACACTAGTCTAAGGCCAGACAGAGCTACCAGCTGCCCCCCTGAGTTGGGCCTCAATGCCAGTAAGACTTTTCAGTCGATCTGCTTTATTATTTTTGTTTTTTATTCAATATCTGTCACACAAGGTCACCCATAACAGTTTACATTTTTCATGTACGTAAATCACACGCTCTCTGAAGGTTGCTACCACATTGAGATGATGATGATGATGATGATGATAATGTCTTACTCGGGGTGCCGTGAAGTTCTTGAGCAGAGTCTGAGTACCTGCCTCTCAGGGAGCTAGCTGTGGTCTCTTGTCCCTTTATTACCAGTGTCATTGTTTAGCCCCGTGCTCCTCACACCTTTGCACCTAATATGAGACCCTTAACCATATTCACTGTGGACGTAAGTTCTATTTTTGTGAATGTTACTCACAAAGTGTCAAAGCCCTTTCCATTTGTTCTAATATTGTGACATCAAATTTACAAAACATAGGGATAAAAAAAAAATCAACAGCAATGAATAAAACAGTTAGAGTTAAATACAAATTCATTATAAGGGTTAAATGTTTCTTTTTGTTGTGATTTTTCGTTTGTCTTTTAGCCACCTTTTTCATTATGTGTCTCCACTTTTGTCTTGAAAAGTCAGTGATCTATTTTTTTTATTAAAAAAGATTAGGTACAAACAAAAAAAGAATAGTTTGTCTCCCTTCTCTTTCCCTGTATGACAAAATGTACAAGAGGTCTATTAATAGTCCAAAAGTAACTGAGTTACACAGCTCGATAAATATTGTTGTCCAATGGGATACATTATGTGGTTTTAAGAATGTAATAAATGGTTTCTTTTTCTTTTGAAATGTTTGAGTCTTATTTGAACATGAAGTTGGCTTTCATATTTATATGCATGTATGATGGGTCTTTGCATATTGTTGACTGCTCAGACATCTAATCAGTCTCTAAAATTACTGATCTGATATCATAATTCTGCTTCTGTAAATGTTAATGGCTACAACCACTGAATTTCAAGTTTTGAATCACAGACTAGCATTTGTGTTGTGTGCACACTGTATTCCTTCCATGTCAACAAGTGCAACTAGAAGTCTATTAATCAAATGACAAAAAAAATGATCAGCAACAATTCTGATAAACAGCTAATCATTAAAGTAATATATCAATCAAAAAAAATCTAACTATGTTCTGGTTGCAGCTTCTTCAATATGAGGATTTGCTGTTAAAAGTTCAATTCTACCTTGGAAGCTGTGTGTGTGTTGTCACATCAGTGTGTCAACAATTAATTCATTGTCATTTTGCAAAGAAAGAAAGGTGTTTGGATGCATGTGTGTGTGTGTGTGTGTGTGTGTGTGTGTGTGTGTGTGTGTGTGTGTGTGTGTGTGTGTGTGTGTGTGTGTGTGTGTGTGTGTGTGTGTGTGTGTACCCACTTTATCCACCAGGATGGAGGAGCCTCCCACATGCAGCTGGGTCCAGGAAATTGTGGTTGCCTAGCAAGTTTCACATCCACGGTGCAAAGTTTGAAGACGTGTTGCTCGGCTGCTATCTGTCTTTGTTGTAAACTACAAACTCACAGCAACTACTTCTAAATACATTTTCCTCGTCGAGGTCCAGGTGGCAACGTTGACGGTGCAAGATGTCCGTTGCAGGATTAAGGAAGCAATTTTACAAAGCGAGTCAGGTAAGAGCGCGACTTTTGGTAGCTTAGCCAAAGCTAGCTAACTAAGCTAGCTAAAATTACTTTTATTGCGAGTTTATGCTAGTTTCGAGCTAACGTTAGCTAGTTAACCAAAGTGAAAATGTTATGTGTAGTTAGCTAGCCCTAACGATAAACACTAACGCTATTTAGCTAGCAAACTTAACTTTATATGGAACGCTTTATACTTGAGAAGTATAACGTTACGAGCTAACGTTATATTGTTATTAAACAACTGTCATGTGTTGTGGCTCAAAGATAACGCCAACCCCTTTAACGTTAGCTATTTAGCTAATTTATTTAACTAACATTATACAAATCTAGCTAGCTAGAGAGAGCAAACTGGCGTTCGCAACGGTAACTTTTCGTTGGTTTATCGCTAGCTACATAGGTTTTGTCCTGACGTCATGTTGAAGCACTAAAGTTACTGTCCCCTAGTCAAAATTAGCAAGATTCACTTAAATATGTTGAATGTTCACTGAACTAACTTTTAACAATTTTAAATTAGAATTAACTCAACAAGTATAAGACCAATTAACGTTAATGTGTCGAAGTTTATGACTGACACAGCAGTCATGCATTGAAAGGGTGAGTTTCTGGTTCGATGGAGATACTGCATGTGGTTCTTAGCTGGCTAGTGCTTAATTTCTTCATGTTTTGCTGGTATTTTAAACAGCAGGTAAATAAACCACGAAAGTGTTCGCTAATACCCCAAAGTGGTGGTCATGTTGGCTATTTCTAAAGTGCTGGATTACACAATGTTGTCAAAACACTTGGCTCATGTGTTGTGGTGATACTGTAGCTAGTTCAAAGTCAACTCAGCTGTGTCTCCTATTGTTTTCAACAACATAACTGAACCATTGAGCCGTGGATAGTGTCAAGACATATTTTTAAGATATTTATGTGTACTTAAATGTATTTTAACACTTCTATATTCTAATGTATTGCAGAAAAGTTATATCTAGTCAAGTATTTATCTCATAACATATAAAGAAGCCATAGTGCCATTCAGGCCCTCAGTCATTTACTATTATAGTGATATTTCATGCTTATGATATTAAGTTTGGTGACACTGTGACACAGCTGAACATCTAATTTTGGAATACATCTCCCAATTGTCTTGTTACACTACCAGTGTGACATAGGAATGTACTGATCCAACTTTTTCAGTCCCAATGCCTGTGCTTTGTGTATCTGTCGATACTCGATACCGATCCGTTGTTGAATTAATAATAAACTGTATACCTTCCACCTTATACCTTCCTTACATTATTTGGAAGAGACTAAATGTACCATACGTTCCTAATCATTGCTTTTCTAACTAAGACAAAATAACATAGCTGTAATGAATTGAATTTGCATGGTGCTTTTGCAGGTGCTTGATTAAATTGGTAGTATTGTACTTTGCAGTACTTTTGTTACAGTTAACTCAACTTTTCCAGCATGCAACACACGTGCTGTTAACAAATGCCGTAGGATGTACTGCGTTGGAGGAAAAGAAATAAAAACAACTGGATCAGTCCGTGGATCTGTTAATTTTTCCGATCCAGCTGTTTTGTCAATATCAGGGACGATATCCAATGTTAATATCGGATCAGTGCAACCCTAGTGTGACAGACGTAGCATCCTTGTAAAACTGAAAAAAACATATGCTTCGAAATTTCATCTGGCGCTCATCCTTCTTAGGAACAAAATATAACTGATGGCTCCTGAGATAGTTAAATAAAGATTAAACCCGCCACCACAAACATGAAGCTCAACAAGACATAGCCTGTAAAACAGGTGGCTTATGTTTTAATGACACCTGCCTTTCAACAGGTCCTTGCTTTGGCCTAACATTGTCCAATGCAAGTGATGCCTCGTGTTTTTTTTTTTTTTTTTGTGGGTGTGTAATGGAATCCTAGTTATGTGAATACTCTGCTCAAACCATCTTCCAGTAGACACAGTATGTTAACAATACAGCAATATTGTCAAACCAGGGATGAGTGCACGCAAATGTTATTTCATATTAGCTTCCATTTGTTACCATATAGGACCTATACTGAACACCCTGCTCTCTATTAGCACAAGCCTGGTCAACAAGTCATTCAGGCTATAAAGAAATAAAACGGGGTGGAGGAGGATAATCAATTCTGTTAGTTGCCTAAGAAGCTCCACGTCATATATGTCATAAAAATATACTTGATTCAATCAATGATTAAACAGATTAGTCAGCTAAATTGCTAATCCACCAATTTATAGCACTTAAATATTTCTTATTCCACATGTCAATTATCTTGCTTTTGTCATTGACCAACATGTTCTCTATCAAATGGGTTTATGACTCTGTCTTTTTAGACCTTTTTTAATAATAATAATGTATCCTTTATTAGTCCCACACGGGGAAATTACAATTTACACTCTGTTATTACACACAGGCCCGAATTACACACACATGCTCAGTACCTATACATGCACAAATGGATAGATGTCAAAGTGAGGGGAAAGGCGCCCCGAGCGTTGGGGGTTCGGTGCCTTGCTCAAGAACACCTTGGCAGTGCTGGCAGTAGTGGCACCTCTCCAGCTACCTACGGACTGAGCTACAAGTTTACTTCTTTAGATTTAGCCATTTTAAGTAACAGGCTTAAACATAATTTAAAGCAAAATCTCACATACATACAACTAAAACAAGTTTTTCAACATATATTACATACCGTAGACAGACCGTGCGAGGCTGGATTGTTAGTCATGGAGGACATACAAATGAGTGTTGGCATTCAGGAAGCCAGATGGGGTGCTGAAAGTGTGTTTGTGTTTGGATTTCACATCTACATGCCACATCTTCACATCTGGTACCATGAGACTCATTAATTGCAATTAAAATGCTGTTTATTAGACTTCATAATTAGGGAACATGTGGGGCTGAATTGTATCCCATAAATCAATTGGCAAACAGAGCTTAGGGTATTTTTCAGAGCCTCGGACTGTTTCATACAAAACAACTTTACCAAGCTTGTTTATTGTATAAACTAGAGAAATTGATTAATCCATCTGGTCATAGCTTTATTGGCAGTGTTGGACTGACAGCTGCGCGGAGTTGAACCAAATGACACACACACCCTGTACAATGAGTCTCTGTTTGGCCTGCCAGCCAACTTGACTGGATTTTAGAGTTTGTTGCTCTGGATGAGAAATGGAGAACGTATGTGCCATGTGTGAGTCAGGTTATGAACTGAGAGCAAGATAAAGTTAACGTGTGTGTTTAGTAAAAGTATCCATGGACGTGTTTGTAGTGTACGAGACTGCAATGTGTGTGCTGACCTTATGGAAAAAAACATTTAATAGAATTTATTGTGGAACGGAGGTTCTCTGTAGAGAAAGTCCAGTTTTCCGTATTTATTCCATCAGGCAGACTTGAGATTCCTCCACTGATGGAAACATGGGTATGTCTTGGAATTTGAGAATTGTGTTAACCAGGCCCGGGGGAAAAACGGAAATAGTTAAATACCCATTCAAGTTTGGAAACAGAGTTGTGAAAGTCTGGTTAAATCCCTTTTGACAGGTTTTCTCCCTGTTAAAGTGTCGTTGAGCAGACCTCTGGTCCCCTATTGGCTCCAGAAATGATGTCGGCCTTCAACTTGGAAATGCAGTGAAAGACATTTAACAAAAATATTCACAATATTATGATTACAAGTTTAAAGGGTTTAATCAATCATTTATTTTCTCATATGACCATGTGTGTAGATTGTCAATTTAATCACGGAGCACAACATGTGGAATCCTAAAAGTATTCATCCATCATTCAGCTTCAGTACTCTGAATGTTCTGTGTTCACAGTTGGTGAGTGAGAAGGTTGGAGGTGCAGAGGGAACCAAACTGGATGAAGACTTCAAGGACCTTGAGAGGGTAACATACATACATTTATTATAATAATAATCTTTATAAGTGGAGCACTTCCATGTTACAAAGTGATAAACAAGGCAAAACATTTTAAGAAAAATGTCTACACTAAACATTAGGGCTGTATCAAATAGTTCAAAGTTTAATTTATAACGTTGACATTCAAAATCTAAATGAGCATTCAAATGCTGCTTAGCTTTTTTTCTCTTTTTTGCTTGTCTAATCATTCAGTTTAAACCCGGTACATCTGCAAAGTTGCAGATAAAGATCATTCATGGGGTGGGAATGATCTGAGGCCTCATGATACGATATCATCACGATACTTATGCCACGAAACAATATAATTGCAATTTTATTATTTATTCCCAATTTCAAATGATGTCCCCTAAAGGAAACTGTCAACATCTGTTTCTCTAAAAACATCTCTCTTTGTCTCACTTTAATTTTATTGCTGCAAAATGGGACAAACTGAAAAACATACATACACACACACACACACACACACACACACACACACACACTTGGCTTCTGTGTATCGATACATTATTGCCACGGAAAAAATCATAATACCATGCTGTATTGATTTTTCCCTCACCCCTTGATTAGGCTGCACTAATATTAATATATTATTATTTGTAGAATTACATTCTAGTGGTTACTGCGTAGGATTGTTTTCAGCTAATGGCATCTAAACATCTCCATAACTCCAGAGCCTTGTTTCTATTGTTGCATGATGTTGCTTTAAGCCTAAGGGCACTATTGTTATTTCATCACTATTTTATGCCTTTTATTGAATAAGCCTGCTGCTTACATGTATTTATGTTGACAAAAGTGGCAAGGTATATTTATTGAAGAAAGTTGATTTAAGAAAAACAATTTTAATCTTAAAAACAATTCAAATTGGGGATTTTTGTGTAAGGATTACTATAATCATGTAGAATATGTTCTTTTCTTTAACTTTAGTTAAACTTGTTAAATGATGACTCATGAGGCATAAAACTCATTATATGCACACGCATAAATGATTGTTTTTCTCTAACCTGTACTACCAGAGAGCAGATGTTACCAGCAAAGCAGTGGTGGAAGTCATCAATAAAACATCGGAGTACCTCCAGCCCAACCCGGCAACAAGAGCTAAACTGTCCATGCTCAACACAGTGTCCAAAATGCGTGGGCAGGTCAAGAGTCCGGGCTACCCCCAGCCTGAGGGCCTCCTGGGGGAGTGCATGACTAAGTATGGACGGGATATGGGAGAGGACACCAACTTTGGTAAGAACAGTGAAGGCAGTTAAAGGATAAGATATAGGGTGAAAGAGAGATGTAAGTTATGATGAATGTTCAATTAACGGGGTGCCCATGAATCTTAGGATAGGGCTAACGATTATTATTAACATGCCTCACAATGTCCCACGTTCCCTAATGTTGGGATTTTGCACGCGTGAACCACAGGTGGGGCACTAACAGACATTGGGGAGTCGATGAAGAGGATGGCCGAGATCAAAGACTCTCTGGACATTGATGTGAAGCAGAACTTTATTGACCCTCTGCAGGCAGTCGCTGAGAAGGACGTCAAAGACATTCAGGTAGAATTAAAGAGGTAGAATGCCTCTGCACGTACAGGCCAGGCATTGATTAATGAGCTCCACAGTCTGTGCGTCAGCTGCGATATACAGGTAAAAGCCAGTAAATTAGAATATTTTGAAAAACTTGATTTATTTCAGTAATTGCATTCAAAAGGTGTAACTTGTACATTATATTTATTCATTGCACACAGACTGATGCATTCAAATGTTTATTTCATTTAATTTTGATGATTTGAAGTGGCAACAAATGAAAATCCAAAATTCCGTGTGTCACAAAATTAGAATATTACTTAAGGCTAATACAAAAAAGGGAGTTTTTAGAAATGTTGGCCAACTGAAAAGAAAGAAAATGAAAAATATGAGCATGTACAATACTCAATACTTGGTTGGAGCTCCTTTTGCCTCAATTACTGCATTAATGCGGCGTGGCATGGAGTCGATGAGTTTCTGGCACTGCTCAGGTGTTATGAGAGCCCAGGTTGCTCTGATAGTGGCCTTCAACTCTTCTGCGTTTTTGGGTCTGGCATTCTGCATCTTCCTTTTCACAATACCCCACAGATTTTCTATGGGGCTAAGGTCAGGGAGTTGGCTGGCCAATTTAGAACAGAAATACCATGGTCCGTAAACCAGGCACGGGTAGATTTTGCGCTGTGTGCAGGCGCCAAGTCCTGTTGGAACCTGAAATCTCCATCTCCATAGAGCAGGTCAGCAGCAGGAAGCATGAAGTGCTCTAAAACTTGCTGGTAGACGGCTGCGTTGACCCTGGATCTCAGGAAACAGAGTGGACCGACACCAGCAGATGACATGGCACCCCAAACCATCACTGATGGTGGAAACTTTACACTAGACTTCAGGCAACGTGGATCCTGTGCCTCTCCTGTCTTCCTCCAGACTCTGGGACCTCGATTTCCAAAGGAAATGCAAAATTTGCTTTCGTCAGAAAACATGACTTTGGACCACTCAGCAGCAGTCCAGCTCTTTTTTCCTTAGCCCAGGTGAGACGCTTTTCGCGCTGTTTCTTGGTCAACAGTGGCTTGACACGAGGTATGCGGCAGTTGAAACCCATGTCTTTCAAGCGTCTCTTGGTGGTGGATCTTGAAGCACTGACTCCAGCAGCTGTCCACTCCTTGTGAATCTTTTTTCACAATCTTGACTAGGCGCGGTGATCCCTATCGCTTGTACACTTTTTCTGACCACAGTTTTTCCTTCCCTTTGCCTCTCTATTAATGTGTTTGGGCACAGAGCTCTGAGAACAGCCAGCCTCTTCAGCAATAACCTTTTGTGTCTTTCCCTCCTTGTGCAATGTGTCGATGGTCGCCTTTTGGACAGCTGTCAAATCTGAAGTCTTCCCCATGTTTGTGTAGGCTTCAGAACTGGACTGAGAGACCATTTAAAGCCCTTTGCAGGTGTTTTGAGTTAATCAGCTGATTACTTTGTGGCACCAATTGTCTTCAAAATTTAACCCTTACACAATATTCTAATTTTGTGACACACGGAATTTTGGATTTTCATTTGTTGCCACTTCAAATCATCAAAATTAAATGAAATAAACATTTGAATGCATCAGTCTGTGTGCAATGAATAAATATAATGTACAAGTTACACCTTTTGAATGCAATTACTGAAATAAATCAAGTTTTTCAAAATATTCTAATTTACTGGCTTTTACCTGTAAAACTAGGAAATAGTATTTACTGTCTTGGTGCATGAATGTGAAATGACATGCAAATGTTTAAAGGAGAATTCCGGCCAATTTTTATGTAAATCTTGATTGCAGTACAAGTGTGTGTACCTTCAATTAGAGAGAGAAAAACGAATCGGTGCAGTCAACACGGAGTAGCTGCAGCTATGTCTAGGAGCTTCCACTCGGCTAAAACGGTTTTTGTCGCGAAGGCATGACCTGTCCTCTGGAGGACATGACCAGACCAACAGGTGCTTACTGGATTGTTTTCGGGAGCGGGAGGCGGCGAAGACGGGGAGAAATCAGATGCGAGGATGCCAGTCTGGTCTGTTTTTTTTTTTTCTTCAATCGAACGTACAAGCATATTTATAGTGATCAAGATTAACCTAAAAAATGGCCAGAATTCTTCAAAGTCTAGCAATTTTCTCAAACTATCTAACACAAGTAAAAATGCTTGGATACTCATAATATCATTTTGTGAAACCTCATCCTCCCAATCCTAACTCTTTCACTCCCTCAGTACCACCTGAAGAAGCTAGAGGGCCGCCGTCTGGACTATGATTATAAGAAGAAACGTCAAGGTAAAATCCAAGATGATGAGATCAGGCAGGCCCTGGAGAAGTTCCACGAGTCCAAAGAAATGGCTGAAGGCTCCATGCACAACCTGCTAGAAACCGATGTGAGTAACCTGTAGCCTAATCTTGATTTTATAAAAAAAAGTATTAATCCTGTTGCCAATAACGTAGGCAATAATTACATAATAATAATTGTTATAATAATTAACTTAATGTAATAAATAAGCCAATCAATTTAATCAGTGGAAATGCTGAACCACTAAATTGGGTGGTTTGATAGATAAGTAGATTTCACAACAGGTAGAAATTTTATAATGCTGTCTAGTTTTCTTTGGGGAGCCAAAATGTATCAGTACCTCAATCAACTTGTATGAATACTCTATTATTGGGATATGGTAGAAAGCATTAATGCGTGAAGCAGATGTAGTTGAATTGGCATATTCTATAATGAAGCATTAGGCAGTGAATAATGAAGAAATAGTTAGACAAGCTCAAAATAGGGGAGCAAATTATGAAAAAGAAATTACCCTAAATCATTAGAATTGTATGAAACATGGTAGCCAAACACACTAAAAATGTATAATTTTTTTTGTACCTGAAAGTATTTATTCTGGCTAGTATCTCCAGTTTCTAATTGCTAGCTGCTTTACAGCTAGCAAGGCGTATGTTACTTCTGTATCTGTCAGGTGTGTGTTTCCCCACCCCCAGTGTAAGTAACCTGTAAGAGATGTGTTTTTATGACGTCATGATAAACAAAAGGTATAATAGGTGACCGGAATGCAAATGATTAACCAGTAAAGAATTCTCCAAAGCACCACTGCTGTTTCTGTTTGGTCTCGTTCTAAAATAGTTTTTGTGTGTGTAGGTGGAGCAGGTGAGTCAGCTGTCTTCTTTTGTCGAGTCTCTGCTGCAGTACCACAGACAGGCCACACAGGTCCTGGAGGAGCTTTCTGACAAACTGAGAGAAAGGTCAGTGCCAAGACCGTGTGTAGAAGATGGCATGCCTTTTCTATGTTGAGGCTGTGTCCTCTGGCTCGTAACAAGGGATGATTCAGCAGTAAAATCTTTCCTTTTACCATCTGATTACAAGTGGCAGTTTGTGCTGAGCACATTTTGTTTTTTTATATAGATTTGGATACTTATCTTTGTTTTTTATCATTTTTATACAATCCCTTTTCCCTCTTTTACAGAAATTAAATATGAATTTTACTTTGGCATTGTTTTGCTTTTGACATTTTACTTGTAGTGATGGGATTATAGCCCGCAATAAAATCAATTAACAGCTCTTTGTTAAACCTGTCTGTATCTGTATTGGTGCACATCCTACTTGAGCTCATAGAGGTGATATTTTTTTTTATTCTGATTGTGTGCAGGGTGAATGACGCTCAGTCTCGTCCAAGGCGCGAATACACACCCAAACCCAGACCATCCTATGACTACGGAGATGTGGAAAACTCTAACGGAGGCTACTCACCATCTGCAACAACCCCTCCAGCTTACTCTCCTGGTAAAGTGTGTGTGTGTGTGTGTGTGTGTGTGTGTGTGTGTGTGTGTGTGATCTGTGCAACTCCATCTCATTTTTAAGACTGGTGTGTCTTTCCTTCTGCGACATTAACCAGCACAATATCCAGGTCCATCCTTCCAAAGAACCTCCATCAAGAGCAGACGGCGTGAGTGAGACATGAAGATAACGTGATACTTTCACTCACTCTGGCTCACATCTGTTTGGCAGAGAGGTGTATGCATGTCTCTGTAATGGTAAAGGATTTGACTAACATTGTTGAATGGTGTTGTTGGGTCCAGTCTGTCAGATTCTGAGAACAAGACGGTACTTGTTTGAGTGTGTATATTACTCTGTTTGACCAAGACTGCATAGGTATTTCAAAGTTGTTGACCAAATCTAAACTTTTAACAAAAAAGTGTTGTTTTTTTACCTGGAGTCATGGTTTTACTGAATTGTATTTATGTGTATGTATGCCTGTTCACTAACTGATGAAGCTTCTGAACCTCGAGGAAAAATCACTACATGCCAGATTGTCCATTTTACATACAGTATATAGTGAGGGGTGAGTCTTAGATCATTCACCTCTTCAGTCAAACAGGACAAACAAATATCTTGGCCTAAAACCTGAACATGGTTGTAATAAAATAGTTTAGCTGTGTAACTTGTCAGTACTTTGATTTTGATCTTGAGCTTCAGAAGGATTCTCCCTAACCACATTGACAACTAACCTATAAACATCTCCTGTTGAAATGACTGCCGTATATGGTCTATTCCAGAGTCCTATTGGAAAGCATACTGGTGACACAGGATGTACTAATCTTATTAAAGGGAAATGATCAAATACTCACAAAATGACAGTATTTTTTCTTTGTCCCTCTTTGCATCTCTCCACTTTTTGTGTCTCTCTGTGCAGCTGAGCCATGCTGTAAAGCCCTGTATGACTTTGAGCCAGAGAACGAAGGAGAGCTGGGCTTCCACGAGGGTGACATCATCACCCTGGTCAATCAAATCGATGAGAACTGGTTTGAGGGAGCCATTCGCGGAAAATCTGGATACTTCCCCAACAACTATGTTGAAGTGGTGGTTCCTCTGCCACACTAAAATGCAGCAAGGCAAGAGGTGAACAGCACAAAGGACAGGATGAAAAGGGGGGATGGTAGTGGATGATCAACTCTCAATAACCAAAATATATCTTTTCTTAATTGTAATTTAACACTAAACATCTAAAGACAGGAACCTAATTTGTACCTAGGAGTTATTTGAGTAAAGATATTTTTTCAATACTGTCAGATTAAAAGATGTAATGGATTTTTAAAAACAGTAAGGACAGGGGGATGTTCAGTCAGAAAAATGACAGCGTAATGTTTAAGTATTAACGTTCATTCTCTATGCACCTGTGCACTTTGTACACTACACATCCATCACAAGAACAGATGAAGACAGATCAAGAGAGAATGACATCTGTAATGACATGTTCAGCACTATCCACAAACACTAAGAAGTGCGACTAGTTTATCCTTATATCCAAAACCTATTTTATATTCACAAGATGACCTTGCTTGCTCTATGTATTGTTACTGTACACATGCATGTATACACATGCATTCTTCCCAACACTTTTTTTCTACACTCCCAGTTTTCACTTCTGTGCCTTCAGGCCTTAGTACTGTTGTGGACCGGTCAGAGTCAACATGGAGGAATGGCTACCTTCTGTCTGTCTGAGACTATCCTCCACTGCCATCCGGTGGTCATCTAGAGATCATTCTTAGCTATTGGCACTGTCAGACGGCTTTATTATCTCTTACCAAATCCACGTTGGTTGGCTTGTCTTATGTTTAGGTGTGGATTTGTTTTTTCTTACTAATATAGATATGTAAAACTTTAAAAATGGCTGGAACCAGTCGGCATGTTTACATTGACTGGCAGCTCTATTAAATGTTTTTCATTCTTACACCACTGCTGATCAGAGAAACTGGCCGTTTTACAAACGCCGGTTCATTGGGTACCAAAACCGTTGTAATAGTTGAGTCTAAAGAGTCGGAGGGTGTCCATAAATGTGCTTAGTTTTATAACCTTTATCACTATTTGTTGCCATGTTGTCAATTATTTAATTTATCGACAGCTCTTCCAATGTTTCTTACTGCATTCCACTCACTCCTCTTAGAGCTGATTCCCACATTGGACGAGACTGACGTTTGTCATTAAAAGAAGACATGTTTCATATAGCCAGATGTGTTCAAATCTGCAACATTAAGTTAAATGTATTTAGCCTTACGAAAATGTTTACTTAACATTTTTTAAAAGAAAAGCAGACATTTGTTCCCACTAGAGTGCAACCCACAACAATGTAACATGATTCAGCCCCCTCCCAAATATTTAGTAGCACTAAACTAAAGCCATAAGCATTAGCGTCCTTCAGTTCCTCTTTTCTCTCAGGCTGTATTGATACTGCTGGCAGTGTCACTCACAATGTTTTGTGGGCTTTTCCCAGCATGAACAGTTTGTTGATGAATTTTCAGTCTGATTTGTTTTCCCCCATTGTACTGGGGTAAGCTTGGTATTCTAACCTATAATTTGGAGCATGGAAATTTTTCTGATGTGTATTGGGTGTTTTTGTACCTGCCTCAGTTTTCAGGCGTAAACTGCACACTAGATCGGACAGACAATGCTTCTTAACTATCTCCAAACTATTGTGGACAGAATTTACTTATAATAAGGAAGGTCTCTGCACAAAAGCTGGTTTCAGTTTCAATTATGTCTTTTAAAAGCTGATTATAAACTGTGAGGGTTTTTGCTATTCACTGAAATACCAACTTTCTCCTCTTGTCATGATCCCCTTGTTAGACCGCCCCCCACCCAATTCATCTCTCCCATCTCTGTTAAAAGTGGGAGTGGAACAGACAGGTCTTTTCAGCAGGGAGGGGCACACAGCAGTGGATTATGCCCTCCCTCCCCCGCTGGTCTTTATTCACCACCTGCCCCTGTACCCCTACCCCCTCTCTCATTATCTGCCCAATCCCACCGTGCCTCTGAAGTCTTTTGGAATATCTATCTAATTTTTATTATAGTATGTGCCTTCTAAATGTTATGTTTGCATGCCTCCCATTTTATTGATATATATAGGGCCAGGGTATTTGGCTGTGCTGAGTAGTAACTGTGTAGTTCAGTGTGGGTTTACATGCCTCATTACACTAAATCAAAAGCCCGGAGTTCAAGGGGGGAGAACAGGGTTGGGGGTTCAGGTTGAGCCATTATTAAGCTTGTATAATATTGATGATGAATGTTGTTGAACAAAGGGCTAAAATCAATTTTTGTGTGCCGCTGCTGACATCTGAAATAGTTGTCTGAATGCTGCAGCTGACATTTATTACAACACACATTCTGTGATTGTTCATATTTTATCCATAAGTGTCTCAACCTTGAAATGTTAAAGTATTATTAGCCTTTAAAGCTTTATTTTATTATGTACGATCTTAATGGAATTTTCTGTGTTAAAATATAACTGCTTTGCATGTGTCTTCATTACAGATGCTGTCTTAAGCAATGCATTATTTTTGACACTGGGGAGATGTAAAGTGGGAGTATTCTGGATTATCTTTAGGATATATGGACTACATCTGTACTAAGTGTAATATTCTGTGTATTGTATATACTTGTTACTATGTAAATGGGAATGGATGCTGCATTCTCTTCTTCAAATAAATATTAAGTAATTTCGCTCCCTGTGTGTCTTTACAGTCTGAATTGGATTTTAATGTATACAATTTCATGTTAAAATGTGCGTACACTGATGCAGGAAGTATCAGAGGCATAGGATTCTTTTTTTTAATATAATATAGATGCACCTGATTTTCATTTGTTTGTTTTTCAACGAACATCTATATACATTTATCCCCAACCATCCGATTTCTAATCTGCACAGCCAAACCATCTGCATGATCCCCCGACAGCAGGCTACACCAGCCAGCTGTTGGATTATTGCCACAGCACTATCTCATCGGGGAAGGCGTGTCACTCCCCGAATTGCTCAGCGCCCCTTTGTCCTCGGTCGGTGCCCAGCCAGCGACACTCATGGCGGCTGCACCCGTCAAACAGCGCTCCGGGCCAGGGGGTCCCCGGGCGCAGCTCCCACCCTGCTACTACGAAGGATACCTGGAAAAGCGAGGACCGAAAGAAAAGGTAGGCTCGCCCGGTGCAGTGCCATGTTGTTTCCAATGCAAACTACGGGTAGCGGTGGTCACTGTGCACCGTACACCGGCTGATCCCCCATTCCCAGAAAGCTGTCAACTTCCTCCTTGTGTTAAAATGGGCGAGGCGATACTGTACACTAGTGCTGGGGATTGCTTTACATAGGGTATCACCGATTTGTTTGAAAAAGTCTGGTTTTGCAAGAATCTGGCCGGGAAAGCGTGCACTGATTTATGAACGAATCACAACGTAGGAATCTGAAATTCGACTGGTGTCAAAACATTGCATATCATTTAAATCGCATCACTTGATCGATCTGTGGCTGTATCTTAATAAGAAAGGAACTGTATGTCTGCCATACATTCTCATCACCACGAATGCATTGCTGACCCAGAGAAATTGTCTTCTATTGACATGTGCTGTGCATCTCAAATATTTCAAATCCAAAGTTGCATAGAGTAAAACTGTAAAATTTTCTCTAAAACGCTTGTGCATGTTTTTTGTTCATATGTATAGTGACAAATACATAATGGGATACCCTCCCCCCAGGCCCAAGCTCTCATTAAGCTCATTTTGATGCAATACAGACATGTAATGTGAGCTGCTGCTCAGGTGCAGGGTATTGCACTGATCCATGGCCACAGATTGACAGCAGCTGTGGCTCACTTCTTATTCATCTCTTGGGACAGGAAATGGGGGGGGGTAATATAATAGGGAAATGTCCATTAAACACATGTGAATAACAAAAGTGTATAACCTTATTTCACATCCTTATTTCTGTGTGTGACAGGCATCCAGGCGTCTGTGGACCTGTCTGTGTGGGAATTCTTTATATTTCTTCAATAATGCCAAGGACAGTCATGTAAGTTTCAGACTGTATTCATTTTGGTGTTTGTGCATCATAGGGATTTTACACTGATGTGTGTGTGTGTGTGTGTGTGTGTGTGTGTGTGTGTGTGTGTGTTCCAGTATGTGGAGAAGCTGGACCTCAGTGGCTTTGTGTCCCTGAAGGATGACTGCAGCCGGGACAGAAACCTGGAGGCAGCCAGACTTATCCTGCGCATGAAGGATGGAGAGACCAAACTCACAGTAATGCCACTCAAAAAACACACACACACACACACACACACACACACTTGTTACAAGGTGTAACAGTGCTGTCATCTTTTCTAGGCACCTAACTTGGAATCAAGGGAGCTGTGGAAAGGTTTCCTCTACTCCGTTGTAGATGTAAATATTCATCTTTTGCACACCTGCATCAATCTGTATCTCTTTTATGCGATCCTAAAAATATTCCCCTCTCTGTTCATTCGCAGCTGAATGTACCGTCCTGTCTCACGTTGCTGCCGGGCCAGCTGCAGATGCTGAAAGAGGTGGTGGACAAAGAAAGGTCCAGACGGAGAACCCGCACTCCCACGCGTGCTCCTCCCTCGCCCCTCTCTGTGCCTTTAGTAGGAGAAATCCCACCGTGAGTGCTGAGTTTTGTTGAGAGGATGCACTGGAGCTATAGTACCTTTTTGATGTGTGAGTATATGATTACATTAATAATGTGTGGCATGCAGGTGTTTTCGACCGGTGTCTCGAACGGAGGCTGAAGTCCTTTTAGAGAGACACCCGGACTGTGGCAACATGTTGCTCCGGCCAGGCAGAGATGGGTGCTCGTTGGCTGTCACTACTCGGCAGGACCTCAACGGGTAAACAACTGCTGAACATCTGGGCACTACAGCTGCAAATGTCAGTCTCACGCTACAGTCACTGCAAATGTCACAAGCTTTGGGTTTCTCTCTTTTGCTCCAGGTCAGTGTTCAGACATTACCGTGTGACTCAGAGGGACCAAGGTGGTTATGTCATTGATGTAGAAAATCCTGTAAGTGCTTCATACTTGCAGATTCTCTTCACATGTTACATTTCTTAAAGTGGAATCATTCTGTATAAATAGTCATAATTGTGTTTTATAGGGGAAAAACCTCAGGTTAGGGATTCATCAATCTAACATTATATACAGTTACAGTTTCCAATACTTTAAATCAGGGTATCAGATACCAGTGCTTTTCCTAGATTTATAATCTGTATAACACTCCACTAAAAACTTGAGTCCATGGTTCGTTGTGACTGATGTGACTGATTGCAGGAACATGTTATTTTATAATAACGTATAAAGAAAAAAAGTCAATGTACGCATAGCAGTCACATCATGGGCTATACCTGATCTGCTTCATTGTATTGGTAACAGTACAAAACTAGTATATTTGATTGATGCCTTCCTGTCATGGGGTTAGATATTTGAAAAGATGGAAAACACATAACAGATCTGTTAAGTGGAGAGATGAATATTTGATTCTGCAAATCTCCAAAAGACTCTGTCCTGTTTTCTGCCAGCAAAACACCTCTGAAGTGACAACTTGTCAGAAGTAAATATAGCTAGTATCTTCACATATATTCATGTATTTTTCTAAAGGTCTTTTTTTTTTAATTTTGAGGATTTTTTTTTTTGTGACATGGCAACAACTCAACACACAAAGGGTTCCACATAACATTTGAGTAATGCTTTGAGATGATGGCAATCCGCAATGTCTCGGACTGTAGAGAGAGTTGGGTTGGGAACCAGAGGGTTGCTGGTTCAAGTCCCAGTAAGGACCAAAGTAGAGAGTGTGGATTAGCAGCAGAGAGAGAGTGTGAGAGTGAGGCAGGCTTGTGTGTAGTGATTACTAACAGAACAGAGTGTAAATTGTAATTTCCCCAGTGGGGATCAATAAACAGTATGAATTATAAAGAGCGTCTTTTGGCTTGTATACTATTATTATAACATAATCCCTTCCAGATTCCCTGTGCTACACTGCATGAGGTCATCGACGCTCTGGTAGAGAAGACAGCAGGGACTCTGCAGCCTTTCCTACTGGAGGAGCCTTATGAAGAGAATATCAGTGAGGCGACCATGCAGCACACACACATTCTCAAGATTCTTTTTTGTTTGTCTATAGGGGTTTTCTTACAAGTAATCAATGACAATGTTAAATTCTTTTTGTTAAATCCATCAGCATATGTTTCCGCCAATGATGAGAATGGAGAAAGAATGCTGCACACTGCCCCCTCCAGCCCCCTGCCAAAGGCTCCTGCCCTGCCTCCAAAACAAGGTTTGTCTCGGTCGCATAAACCACATGCAGACAGTCGCAGACAGACAGCAATACTGATCACTGCTTATATTCTGCTGCAGATCGTTGGCCCAGCAGCCCCCTGTCTAGGTCTCCCGCCCCCGACCGCCGCATCCTGACCTCACCAGTGCCGGCCTCGCCCACCAACCCGATGAGACGGCTCATCCTCTCCCCTTCACCTCTTGCACAGAGTGAGTACACAATGCAAATCTCAACTGCTCCAGTCCAGTTCACAAATGATCTAGAAACACGTAGATCTACTTTACATAAAAGCGACCTAACGTGATGTGTTTTTTCTGTCTTCCCACAGCACTTAATGAGGAACTCAAAATGAAGCTGGAGAAGAGACGAGCCAGTCAGGAGTGACGTTTTCATAAGGAACAACCTCCTGTCCCAGCATACTCATATCTTCAGTGCCAAACCCCTTCTCACCGCAGCTATGTATTCATCCTGTGCCTTCTAGGTGGCAGACAAGGGCGTACAAATACCGCCACTTTCTTGTCGGGAGATACAAAATGTTGGACTTTGATGGTTATATGGGCTCTGGTTAGCTCCTTAAGAGCATGAATGGCTGGTAAACACTGGATTAGGTTCATAAAACCTTGTAAAAGGCTGCCTGCCTTGGTTAGGGTAAAAATCCACTAATTTTTTGTCCACTTGCAGAAAGTTGTTAACAAAGTAGTGCCACAACAAACAATTTTCCTTCAGATTACAGTCCACACTGAATCAATATGACTGGCAGCTATCGGAGAAGCACTGACACGTTCAGGACCACCAACTGAGCCTGATGTTTTCTCGTCTGAGCCCTTGTCTGAGCTGCTTGTGTTGCCGCTGCAACTCTCGGAAGGACAAACAAACCACAGACTGCCAAGATCAACAGTGGAGCGACAAACTCTGACCTGAGACACTTTATCTGCTCTGAAAGTAAAATAAGCCAGGCATGCTCCACATGTAACATGACTGAATACCAAATCGTCTGAATACAGTAGAGCTGGCTAGAAACTGAAAAGAGGACAATCTCTGCCTGTTGCTCATGAGTGCTATTTGTGACTGATAAGCAACCATTCATGTATTGTTGATTCAATGATACTGTTGTGGCTCATTTATGACTCAACTTTAACCGTACTGTTGGTGCTTATTTTAAAGTGTTTCCTTATCCTCTGCTACTGTGTGTGTACTACTGTATGGTGCTATAACTCACCGGTGCTCAGACAGACCTGCAAGAAAATCAGTCTACTGTATTCATATTGAGAGTGCCCTCTAACTGTCAGTTACAGGTACTGAAACCTTATGATCATACAGTCTTTGGGTATTAAAGGTCCCATGACATGGTGTTTTTTTTTTTGTATATAGGCCATATTAGTCCCCTAATACTGTATTGGAAGTCTCTTTCCTGAAATTCAGCCTTACAGCCACTAGAGTCAGTCCCACAATGAGCTTGTGCCATTTATGTGTCTGTAGCTATTGAGGAGATGTGGGGGGGGGCCTTGACCATTTGCCACTTTACTCGTTTGAAAGCCATGATGTCTCTCTCTCATGGGGGGGCCAAATTCTATGGGCGGGCAAAGCAGAGAAAGGGAGGTAACCTTTCCCCTTATGACTTCATCAAGGAAGATTCCAGATTGGCCCATCTGAGCTTTCATTTTCTCAAAGGCCGAGCATGATACCCAGGGCTCGGTTTACACCTATCGCCATTTCTAGCCACTGGGGGGCCATAGGCAGGTTGAGGGAACTCATATTAATGTTAAAAAACTCATAAAGTGACATTTTCAAGTCAGCTTTAACACAAGTACAAAATATTGGCTTTAGCACAGTATTACATTACGCCCTACCTCTCTACCTTTAATTATGAAATTATAGTTTATTACAGGTCTGAAGTGCTTAATTAATCACAAGTATTTCTACATTGACATGTATTATGTCGATTGTCCAATGGATTTGAAGTGTCTGAGTACTAGTAACAAACTGTGATCAACTGACTCATAAGTGTCCTCTTACAATGAACAGTTTCTTGTATGTTTGTACATGATGTGTTGTGTCTACTTGATCACTATCAAAGAATAGTGTTTGTTAGATATCAAGGATATTAAATGGTTTTGCATGGATGTGATTTGTCCTTATGAATTGATAGCTTGTGCTTGCTCAAAAAGCGCACCACTTCTTTGTTTCCTGAAGGATGTCAGGCTGTTAGGACCCAGTTGTTGATCGACCCCAGAGTGACAACAGCAGAATGAGGAGATTAGATAATGTTGGAGTTAATATAAGTGTTTTGCTTTTTTCACAATTTTACATGGAGGCTAGTGAATTGGTTATTAAGTTATCCTTATTCTTTCAGTTTAGATAATCTACCATGATCACTTTTAGTGAATACATTTATGTTGGAAATAAACTGTTTCTCCATGTTTTTTTAATGAAATAGTTTTCATCATTCCGATGATACGTAATGCTGCACAAATTTAATTTTCAAACCAGAACATTTTTAGTTGGTGGCCTTTATTACAGGGGAAACTTGAAATTTTAAATATCAGTACTAGTATTTTTTTTCATATGGTGACAGCTAACCTTTTCTTTGTATTAGTTTATTTTTTTTATTTATTTTGCATTTTGTCATTTCTCTTGATTATGAAATTTGAAAACAGTATAAATAAAAACTTGTGGAGTTCAAATGGGTTTTTACTATAATATTGTGACATAAAAGTGGCAGTTATTATTATTATTATTATGATTGCATGTGGCCACACCTGTGCTTTGGACAAAATAACAAACATATTTGGATTGGATATTTTGCAGTAGGGCATGTTGTATCAACATATAAAATCTAAGACTCTAGTGACTCATATAACCTGTAGGCCTATATTTCTTACATGTATCTATAATTAGTATGTGCAATACATATTTCTGCAGGTGCAACATCATTTTGTAATAATGTTGCTATAATACCATCATCATATTAGGATCATTTTAATAATGAATAATAAAAACCTCCATCCATTCATAAGACCCCATGCAGGACAAACAACGCCCACAACACACCACTAGGTAAAGATACTACTCCTGTTGGGACATGTCGCTCTAATAAAAAGGAAAGCGTGCCAACGTAAGCTGAACACCTCCAGCTGCTTATTTTCTACCTCGCTCATCTTGAATCAGCTGTGCTCTCCACCGACAGACAAACATATGGGGAAACTGAAAACTTAATCAGAACTTAGACCGCGTCTTACGCTGCCCTAACGGCAGTTTGAAGGGAGTAGAAAGAAAAAAAAACTGCGGGGCCAACCGGAGCAGCAGCCAGTCATTCAGACCCTTTTCACCGCGGGATGTGAGCGCTGAGTCTCTCTACAATAACGGATGACTGCTGTGACTTTGAGAGGACCCGACAGAGAAAGACCTGCTGCTGAACCTTTTTTTTTTTCCTGTCTGAGGTTTAAAGAAGTAAAAACCCGCCGCGTTTCTACGTCAAAGGAAGTTGGAAGCTACCGCGAAGTTTCACATCTCAGTGTACGTTAGCAAGGTGTGTGGATGCGGGAATTACACGTCTCAACCGTTTAGAAATATTAGGAGTTAGTTTTACTGCCAGCTTCTTAGTTAATGAAGAGGTAATTATTTAGAAATTATGTTTAAACAGGTGTTGGGACTAATTTTTTAATGGAGGCTTCCGCAGTCTTGGGCGTGTCGGAGAGCAGGTAAGTGATTTACTTTGACGGGAGTGTGTTGTTAGCTAGTTAGTTAGTTGGTTAGCTTACTTGAGCTCGTGCACTTTGCCACTCTACATTTGTTTCGGCTTTTGGGGAAGTTTGAGCTAAAAAAAACAGTATTACATGAATTTAAAATGTACTTTAACAAAAATAACAGTCTAAATAAACAATTACAACTGACACGCTTTCTTTTAAATTGCTCCGAGCTGCATTTTTGACCCAACAACTGATTTCAAACTAACTTTAATGCGTCAAGCTTAACGTGTACACTCTTGCTGACGGGCTTGCTGTGTGTGTGTGTGTGTGTGTGTGTGTGTGTGTGTGTGTGTGTGTGTGTGTGTGTGTGTGTGTGTGTGCCCCAGGGCTAAGATATCTGAAACATCTTATCAGGACTGTATACTCTGACAAGCAGCAGCTCATCATCAGTCACACACAGACCTCTCTTGGGAACTAATCACCAGTAGGCTACACACCCACTTAGCAGGTTGTGGTAACACTGCTGGTCCAAATAACAGAAAACAGCAACTGTTACTGCAATTAGTGAAGCAAGCCCAGGTTAGTTGTTTCTCTGTTGCTAGGCTTACATAGGTTTAAGTGGTAAGAATGAGTCAAACCAACGTCCGGATGTCCTGTCTGTGTGTGTGCAACATAAGTGTGCAACTGCTCTTGCAACAAAACAATTGGTGCAAGAGTTCATCTCTCATCTACACCAGTCTTGGCACTCTCTGTGAATCTCTCATTGTGTGCTTGTGTTGGTGCTGCAGGAGAGCTGAAGTTGACATCCCTGCACCCTGCTGAATGCCTTTCACGGCCCTGCATTAACATCACTATGGCACTGGCAGAATTACTGCCGTGCTGACTTTAGCTCACGCTGCCCTTTCTGGCTATGCCTCTACCCTTTTGCTTTGTTTCTCTCGCTTTTGTTTTGAACACATCTTAAATGTTTCTCTTCACATGTGGTTTTCTATTATTTTTTTTTTTGTGTGTGTCATGTATACATAATTTGAAGCTTCTTTTCTGTCAGGTTAGGGTCCGGTGAATTGATTGTGATATGTCTCTTTCAGCCCTCCTCGGCTTTGTTTCTTTGGTCTGTGCCATCCATCTCATCATGGACAGCCTGCTGAGCGGGGCCAGTAAAGGGGCCAGTGCCCTTGAGTCAGCACAGACCTCATCACGTCATAGATGCCGCTTGCTCACTTTGCCCCTGTATGAGTGACTGTTAAGGAAACAATAAAGCTTAAATTCCTTTTAGTTTGAACAAAAAAGGCCATGCATCTGCTGCCGGCCCTCTGTGCCTTTTGGCTGCTACCCCTGGCCTTGGCGCTGGAAGAAGACTCACCACAGGACTGTGTCCCCCGTAGATCTGTGCCCTACCATAGTGAGTGTTGCTACCCGTCTTGTGTAACCTTGGCTCAGAATGTGTCAACTCGTGTTGGCTCATATGGTTTGATTACGTTTGGGCTGACTCATTGGGAGACGGGGTTTAATCACTGCTGGTTGGTTAATCAGTCGTGTTTTGTGTCTAGGGAACAACGCTCACCTGTTTCACGAGAAGGGAGTGTTCAACTACTCCACCATGCTGTTGAGAGAAGATCTGGACCTGCTATTGCTGGGTGCCAGGGAGGCAGTGTATGCTCTTGACCTCAACAACATCTCCAAAAAACTTGCTTCAGTAAGAACACTGACATTAACAATGCAATTACACTAGTTCTATAGTCTGACATTTCTTATCAGAGATTTCTTGGCCCAGGGCTAAGAAATCTTTAAGAGCAAACGTGTGTATCAGGCCAGGAGACTTACATTCAACACTTACTAAAAACCAACCAGCTTTACTGGAAGTTATTTGCTGATTTCTGCTGTTACACCTCCACTTCAGTTACATTTGCATTGACATTTTACTTGCTTGTCTACACTTTTATCAACCTAACAACTGCTTTGTTTCTTTAATGAAGGGTGTAAATGTTGTTGCTTTGGTAGCCTAATGGTTAAAGTGAATATCACTTCACCATCAACACTTTCTTTATATTAGAACCTTTTAGAACTGTAGGTAGCCTATACAGAGAAGTACCTGAGCACTAGCTCTGTTTTGCGTTTCCACCGCGGATGGTACACTTAAATGTAGGTGGGGTGGCAGGAGACGTTTCACAGCCATGTGCTGAGAAACAAGCCGAAAAACATTTTTTAATCCTCACTGATCCGTCCAGATCTCGCTGTATTTCCTCTTCATTGACGATGCAGAGGATGGTCTGCACCAATCAACAGACTGTGTTTGTGGCTCCACCTTTAGTAACGGATCAGTGGGCTAGGCATGTCAACAAAAGGGTAATGAATAAATAGGACAGAATGGAGCAGTTCTGTTGGCGCTATCCACAACTTTTGACTATGGGAAATGCAAAATGTGTAGCAAACTGAACTGAACCGGACTGCATGGTGGAAATGAGGTCATACTGTCTCTGGTTTGATTCCTGCCAGGCAATTTTTGTTGCATGTCCTACCTCTCTTTCTCCACTGTCAAATAAAGGCATAGTAAATGCCAAAGATAGAACAGAAAACACATCGACTTTAAAAAGAAAAACTAAATTTGTTTTCCCACATTTAGGTTAAATGGGAAGTGACGCAAAAGCAAAATGATGATTGTAAAAACAAAGGAAAAGATCCTGAGGTGGGTCCCTTTTTTTTTCTTTTCTTTTTATTAAAGCTTTTGCCATTCAATCTGTATTGCACATTGCGCAGATGTCATTGCTATTTTATTTTTTTAAATTCAATTTACAGACTGAGTGCAAGAACTATATCCGGATCCTGCATCAGATGCAGAACAACAAGATGTATGTGTGTGGGACAAATGCTTTTGATCCCGAGTGTGGTTACATGGTGAGACGTGCTCGATTATCTCAATTTATATTCCGTTTATTACGTCCACATCATGTGTGTGTGTGTGTGTGTGTGTGTGTGTAAAATAACTGTAGGGTTTAAAGTGCCTCTCGTTTGCCTGTGCAGTCCTACGTAGATGGAAACCTGACTCTTGAGAAGAAACGAGAAGATGGCAAAGGAAAGTGTCCATTTGATCCTTTCCAGAGATATGCCTCCATCATGGTTGGTGAGTAGCAGTTATACAAAAGATAAAGAATTGAGGAACAGCTAATTGTTTTTTTGTTTTTTTTTTTAAATTTGCATCTCTGTGGTCGTGTCTTGCCAGAAAACAGCCTATACTCAGCCACTTCAATGAACTTCCTTGGCTCTGAACCCGTCCTGATTCGCAGCTCTCCTAACTCCATACGCACTGAGTTCAAGAGCTCCTGGCTTCACGGTAAGACGTGATCATATGTAATAGGGCCGATTTGACTCTGTTTTTGCTTCAATGTCAATTATGGCATATTTCAGTTACAAGTACAATTTTGCTTTGGTATGAAAGAGATTCTACAACTGTACAAGGTTCCCTGTAACCTGTGAATGCACGTTTTATGCAACATGAACACACTACAGCAGTCAACACAATAAAGTGCAACTGTACAGACTCTACAGTCTGAGAGATACTTCAATCACATATATTGTGGTGAGTGGTCAAGGGAGCCCTTAAAAAATGGCCATGCCACATTTTCCCCTCGCCCAAATGTAGCCTAACTTTGGAGCGTTATTCAGCTCCCTTACATAGGGTTGGGCGGTATTACGGTATACCTCGGGATCTTAAAAATAGCAATGGTATCGGTTTCAATACGTCATTAAAAAAATGCAATGCACTTAAATACAAGACAAGGATTAAATATAATAGAGAGAGAGAAAATATACACCGTATGCCATGGTAAAATAGGGAGGAGGTTTGACAATATCAAAATTTGGCCCAATTCTACCCTTACAGACATGCTAACATGGCATAGTACCAATGGATTCCCTAGGTCTTCTAGTTTCATATGATACAGACAAGAGATCGATTCTGGATTGTATGAATCGATATCAGATGATTTACAGCCATAGTATTAATGGTGTGCAAAAAAATCGATTTTATATTGCAAGTTAAGCTCTGCAGATCCAAAAATCAAGTCCTTTTTTTCTTTTTGTGATGCTGTGTATACTATCACATGGGAAAAGTAACTACAATTACATACTGAGAATAGTTTTTGAGTTAAAAATCGATGTTTGAATTGAATCTTGAGCCTAAAAATTGATTTTCTGAAATGTGCTGTTTTAGTGATTTCTCATCCTTGATGAGTCGACGTTTCTTCTTCTTTCTTTCTATGCCAGAGCCCAACTTTGTTTCCATGGCTCAGATGCCAGAGAGTCACATGAGTGAGGAGGGAGATGATGACAAGGTTTACCTTTTCTTCAGTGAGACGGCTGTGGAGTGCGACTGCTACAACAAACTGGTGGTTTCCCGTGTGGCCCGCGTCTGCAAGGTGAACGAGAGTTTATTCTGCGTTCACTTATTTGTCGCGGCTCCATTTCCCAAAACGACAATACCATATAAACAGCACTTCCTCAGTGGCGCTCATACCGCCCTTTCCGCTGCTTGATTGTGCATCCCGTTTGTCTTCGTGTTTTTCCACTTATCAGTGTTGGCATTATGGGGTCTTTCTGTGCTCACAGGGGGATCTCGGAGGTCAGAGGACCTTGCAGAAGAAATGGACATCCTTCCTGAAGGCCAGAATGGACTGTCCAGTGCTGGAGTCTCAGCTGCCGTACATTATTCAGGACACATACCGCTCGTGTGACCCACACCAGCCCTGGAAGGACTGTTTGTTCTACTCCATCTTCACACCACAGTCGTACGTTTGAATCAACAAACCGGTTAATTGTGTGTGTTTTTGGGGTCTCTTTCTCCTTAATTGCTTTGGCACACCACTTGGCTCACATTTTCTGTGTGTGTTTCAGGGACACATCAGACCTGTCTGCAGTGTGTGCGTACCGCGTGTCTGACATCAGCAGAGTGTTTGCAGAGGGGAAGTACAAGACCCCAGTCCCCGTAGAAACCTCTTTTGTTAAGTGGGTTATGTATAGCGGAGATGTCCCCGTCCCTCGGCCCGGAGCTGTGAGTCTGGCCACTGTTCAGCGTGCGTGCGTGCGTGCGTGTGTGTGTGTGTGTGTGTGTGAAAAAACTCAAAAGGCAACTCTTTTTTTTTTTTTTTTTTTTTTTTACGAGTGTCCCTGCAGGAAACTGATTCCTTTTGTACGCTGACTCCGTTGTTCTCGCCTTTCTTTTTCCTTCCCAACTTTTCTCGCCAGTGTATAAACAATGCAGCTCGTAAAGTGGGTATAACTCAGACCCTGGACCTCCCAGACCGGACCCTTCAATTTATCAAAGATAGGCCCCTAATGGACCAAGCTATCCAGCCAATAGGAGAGAAGCCTGTACTTGTGCGAAAGGGAGCTACATTCACACGCATCATAGTCAACCAAGTGCAGGCAGCAGATGGAGAGAAGTACCGTGTGATGTTCATAGGCACAGGTATGTGTATCAGCGCAACACACTGCCACCATGTATTTTAACTATTATACCATCTTATTAGTCTGTGCTGTATTAACGCCTTCCTCATGAGAGAGGGATATAGTTTATTTCATATTTTTATTACTGCTTTCATACAAAAAAAAATTATATTTCTGATCTAGCTGTATGTATGCTGTCTTTTTGATTACTATGTGTATATTTTAACCTGTATTAATGTTTTTTTGTTTATTGCTTCTTCCTGCCATGGTCTAAAATCATCTAACCAAAGGACTACAGTTGAAAATTAGCCGACTGGCTAACACTGGCACATTTACACAAATGTTGATTGTGTGTTGTCCTTTATGAATAAAAATACAATACAAACAAAATACAATACATGTTCTGTGTATATTTCACGTTGCTGCTTTTGATAACTTGTGGTAAGAAGGTAAATATAGTATGTTTCTGTTTTTATACCTAAAGAGGAAGGCACATTGCTAAAAGCAGTGAACTACGATGGAGAGATGTTCATCATAGAGGAAGTGCAAATCTTCCATCCCCCAGAACCAATCAAGATTTTGAAATTCTCTAATGTCACGGTAATCAAAAAGTCCGGCATAGCCAAATTAGGCTCATTACTTTTATATCTCTATTCTAGTGTGTTCATATTACATTACGGTAAAGCACCTACATACAGTAAGTGCCATATCTCTGTGTTTGTGTGGGATGGATCCATTGTGTACAGGGTCAGCTGTATGCAGGCTCAGACTACGGAGCAGCACAGATACCACTGGCCACCTGTGGGAGGTCCTCATCCTGTATCGACTGTGTTCTAGCCAGAGACCCATACTGTGGCTGGGACCAGGCTGTTGGGAAATGTCTTAACCTTGCTAATTCACAAAGGTAGGCAGCTGTCCCTGCATGTAGAGAAAGCAGTGTTGTGATCTGTCAAAATTAAATTTCAATAATTGTGTCTTTTGCTTTAGAGAACTAATCCAAAGTGTGAAAGGGGGAGATGCTTCTCTGTGCCCACATGCTGGTGAGTTAGCTTACACTATCACATAACAAAAAGTGATTCTGAAAAGAAACTAAACCTGGCAGGGTTTACACTATTTTCTACTTCTTAAACTTGAAATAACCATATTTGATGATTATTTGTTAAAATGTATTATGTAAAGAGCCCCTGTTTTGTTTTCAGATCCTGTGAAGCCTATGAATCTGTCCATCTGGCTCGGGGGAAACCTGAAGCTCCATTGCCCTTCGCCTTCCACCCTGGCAAAAACCAGTTGGGAGCGAGACGGCAGCCCTCTGACGCCTTCGACTCGCCTTCAGTTTCTAGGAGACGGACTGCTCATCCTCAATGCCACAGACTCCGACGGCGGTCGCTACCGCTGCCTGTCTGTGGAGCCCTCTAAAGCTCACAAGTACACAACCACTGTGGCCGAGTTCCAGGTTAGCATGGCTTCAGCAGAATCTAAGGATGGGAGACTGATTTTACCCCAGGCTCAGACGGATGGCCCCTCTGTGGCTGGACTGCAGGCCGTAGTCGGGCTCCTGGTAGTTTCCCTTCTTGCCCTTTTGGCTTGGAATTTTTACAAAGGCCACCTTGCACTGCCCTGGAACTGCAGAAAGAAGAATGGAGAGCAACCCCAGGAGACTCATGAGCAGGGGGGTCTGAACACCAGCGTGACCTACCAGGATGCATTGAGGCCTGCACTGGCAGAGGACAAGCCCCTGGTGTCGGGAACAAACAACGGCAGTAATAACAACCACACCGGAGGGGAGGCGGCATTCAGTGCGGCTGAGGAAGAGAATTGTGGCCCAAAAGTTGTTCTTTCATCATTGCAGTATATTGATGATGAGTGACATTTAAAAATGACAAGCGCATTACTGTGTTCAGTTCTACTTTTACAGTCTATAGCCCTACTCGTATTACCTGGGGACCTCTAGTAGTAATGGCCACGGTCATCTAAGATCTTTAATTTGCCAGGTAAAAACTCCACCTCAAATGACCTACCATAGTTTGCCAAACAGAGCGTGTGTGATGATTTTTAACGACATGCAAGTCTTCATCTCTGTGATTCAGGGTTGTATTGGCTGCGTTGGGTAATTGTAACTTTAATTTAGACACAATACAATATCCAGTTGTACTACAACTTAAGTACCACTAAAGTTTGAGAAATGGGAATGCCCCAAACCATTCCTAGTCAGAACTACTGGATTCGTCAGTTGTATTATTTGCGTTGAAATCTCACTTTATGGGAGTTTAAAATATTGTGAGTGGTTGTAAGTTCCGAGAAAGAAACACCAAAACATTCTATAATATTTGTATAAGAATGAAAGACACTTGAGTTTCTGCTTTACTTTGTGTACATTTAAATGTTTTAGCTTCCTATTAATTGTTGTAAATCCTATTATAGATGGAAAGATTTGTATGATTTCACAGGATATGTACAATAACTGATATTGAGCCATTTCTTAACCACTAGCTGAAAAAGATTAAACCTTTTCTACCTTGTTATTCCAGTGAATCTAAATATAGCCAACATAGTTTACTAGTTTTTAACGTGATTGAACTTGCCAAGAATGTGAAGAACAGATGTGAAAGAAGATGCCTGCAGCAATTAATCATATTTGTACTTTTGTAAATGTGGATTCATTCTTTCTGAACAAGTTTCAGATGTTTAACTAACTCGAAAATAACATGTTGCATTTACTGTTTTAAATCAGTGTTTACAACAGACGTTTCAACCTGTTTTCATAAATTACATCACACACACCTGTCAGTTTTCAGAAAAGTGTTTGTTTACATGTATCAGTGTTTATATGCTGTCAAGAACATGCCAACCCTGTAGGTGGCAGTCTAACGAGAAACTCAAGCCTACGTTAGCCAATCAGAATCCTCAAAATAGCAACAAATCTCTTCCTCGGCTGCCTAAACCTCCGTTTGTCTCAGTTTACATGGAAACAGATTTCCAAATTCTCCACTCTGGCCGGAGTTTTTAGAAAGACTCGAACAAAGGACACTAACGAGGGAAAATGTCTCCGTAACCATGTACGTGTGAACAGGGCATGAGTCATTAACCAGTGGCAACTTGCAAAGAGTAAAAATGAGAAAAAATCTTTAATGTGTAATTTTCAGATTACATTACAATTAACTTTTTCAGACAACAGTACAGTGATTTGTTGCTTTGACAAACTGCTGTGAGAGCAGCTAAAAAAAAACATTTCAACAAAGCCTAATGACGGCACAGCCTTTATAACATAAAACCCAGTGACTGGGGCTTTGGTCCATCCTGGTATGTGGATCCTATCTCCTGTAGCGGTACCTCTTGAAGTGGAACCACAGCTGGAAGATACCATTGGCAAACTGACAGCGGAAGCCGTGTCGGTGGGAGTACTCCCACTCCCTGTTTACAATCTTAAAGGCAATGTCCTCGTAAGGAGGGCCAGCGTGGAACCTTAAGATCCCAAAGTCCTTGTTGTCAGGACTGGGCTCGAGGAAGTACTGCGGGGTGGAGCGCTTTTCGATCAGGTCTGGGTAGAAGATGTTGAACTTGTAACCCTGGACAATCTTGGGTGGAGGGTTGTCGAAGTCGTAATGTGTCTGGTTGTATTTGTTCCACTCGAAGCCCGTGTGGACCCTGTTGAAGAAGCGAGGTTTCCTGGGACGGTATTTGTCTGCCCAGAGGTACATCTTCCCCGTGACGGGAAACTCCACGCTGAACTGGGCCTCATCGTTGCCCATGCCCTCTTTGGCGCGACGTACAAAGGCATCCTCTGCGCTCTCGTTGGCATCACCTGTTCGAGAAGAAGACGAAGAAACAATGAGTGACTTGAAGGAGAAACAATACATATACAACAACACAAAAATTGGTTGGCTTGAAAGTGACTGCTACCCCACAGAGGGGGGGGGTTTGAGTTTTGCAGTGTGTCTGTGGGTTTCTAGCCTCATACCGGTGACTTGCAGCTGTCTGCGTGCTAACTGCAGCCTGTGCGTGTCCTCTTCCGGTGTGATGGTGTGCGTGTCCAGCGGCAGCTCCGAGGACGTGAGCAGCGTGGGACTGTAGCGACCAGAGTCGTACTCCGCCTGGCTCTGCTGGATCAAATCCTCCTCCGTTAGCACGGCCTCCACCACCTCGCCCTCCTTCTCTTCGTTCTTCTTGTCACCCTTCTCTCCTCCATCCTCATCTGGGTTTCCTGCTGTGGAGGTTGATGGACCTGGCTCCTCTTCATCCTCTTCTCTGTTATTTCTTGTGGATGGACCAGGCTCCTCTGTTGTGGTCCCCCTTTTTTTTTTTTTTGAAACACAGAAGTGAGAAAAAACAGACGGAAGTGAGAATTGGACCTCAGGTGACTGTCACCTGACAGTATGCACAGTTACTTTCCGAGCCGTCATGGAAACACGGTTTCAGGATGTGTATCGTGTGTTGTTTCGAGGTAACTTACTCGTCATCCTCACTCCTCGGCTCATCTTTGATGATGGGGAACAAAGGCTCACTTTCCACTCCTTGTTCCTGTTTCAGCTTGAACAGCTTCTGACGGAGCACATCCTGGTGTCGCTCTCTCAACCTGGGACATTCAATTTTCAGTTTTACTCTGGCCACCACATAGATTACAAGCCATTCATGGAACAGCAAAACACATTGGTACCTGGCTCTGGCCATGTAGACTCTGACTTGCTGCAGCAGACTCTCCCAGTAACCAATATCGAGGTTGGATCCTCCAGCCCGAATCTTAGTCTCAATGTTCAGGTGCAGCGCCTGCAGCTGGCTGTACGTCTTTCCTTTGAACACCGTCTGGACATCGATGCTCACAGCCGTGTTGATGCCCTCACGACGATCACCTGAGAATTACAAAGATTGCGTTTGAAAGATAAAAAGGAGAGAGAAAGAAATGTGGAGCGTGTCGCACGTACAGTTCAGAGATGAATTATTATTAGTCAGATGGTGCAAATGTAACTTCACATGTAAAACAAAGCAGGGAAAATGGAGTACCTGGTCCTTTCCCAGAGGCCTCGAGCTTTCTCAGCTTGCTGATCTCGTCCTCGGTGATGGTCGTCATGTCTCTCCAGAAGTCCACGTTCTTCCCTTGCTCCAACTCCATGTACACCTACCGGCGCAACAACACTCAGTCAACCATATGCAGGTGGAGCGCTTTTGAAGAATAACCGTTGTGAAGCAACTGTTAACACATGGCATGTGTCAGGTTTAGGGTCTGCATGAGAGAAATCACTCAGTTTACGCTTTGGGCTGGGTGATCATTCCAGATCAACGTCCGCATTGGACTTTTGTGACACATTTTGTATTCACACATCATTATGCACCTATGTGCAATTTGACCGAGAAAAAAAGTGTAGCATTTCAAATAATTTGATTTATTTTGGGATTTGGAGCTCTTAATGGCAGTTAAAAGAAAAAGACAACGGCAGACAGATCTGCATCGGGGACACTTAAATGTACAACAATGTTGATTGTTTGAGACATGAAAGAAACAGATGGTTAGTAGGATTGTCTCATTTTTCTACCAATAACGTGTACAAACAGAATAATTTGAATGATACTGTCGTAACAGAAATTCTACATCTAATGGCTTTAACTTGCACAATTAATGTTGAAATTAATTCTCACCTCGACCAGATGCTAAGAACGTGACGCAATACCAATCACAATCTTGAGTTTGTTCATTTTAACCTGACTTGTGTTTTATGTGACTTCATATTAAAGCGCCCATATTAGGCTCATCTTCAGGTTCATAATTGTATTTTGAGGTTGTACCAGAATAGGTTTCCATGGTTTTATTTTCAAAAAACACCATATTTTTGTTGTACTGCACATTGCTGCAGATCCTGTTTTCACACTGTGTGTTTGGGTCTCTGTTTTATCTCCAGAGTGAGACATCTCAATAGTTTTAGCTACAGAGTGAGACATCTCACTAGTTTTAGCTCCAGAGTGAGAGATCTCCCTTCTATCCTATCTTTGTTGGGAGCTGCACATGCTCAGTAGCTCGGTAAGATCCCATCAGCTAGATAACTCTTTCTCCAGCTTTGGTCAGTCCAAGGCAGGATTAGCTGGGAGACTTCTTCTAGACCGGGGCCACTTGTTGAATACCTGCACAACAGGGACAGGAAGTAGTTCTTGTGGAGATTCTGGTCAACTAGTGGCTGTTGGAGCATTGTTTATTGTTTTGCCATTGAGAACAAGCTAGCATGCTACGGTTAGCCACCTTGTCTCAGCTATTGACGTAGAAAGCCGGTCAGATGTTGAACAGCTCACCCGGAGACTGAAGGCAGAGGACATTCAGAAACCAGATCTCACTCAAAACACCATGGATGTTTTTTTTTGTTAGTTTAACAAGTTAGTTTAGTTAGTTTTTGTAAGTTTGTAAGCGTGTGGAAGCACAAGAGACACAAAAAGCTCCCCAAATCCCAGAAAAAGTGTTTTTCATAATATGGGCACTGTAACCCTTGTGTATGTAGTTTTCCTGTAGACCATGACGTTCCGGGTTTAAATTTCCAGCAGTTTTGGCATTTTTTTTCTATGCTTTTGACACTTTTTACAACGTTTTCGTCAAACGTTTTTCCCCATATATGGTCAATAAACCTAATTTATGTGACATTATACCTATTTAAATAAAGAAGTATAGTCAGGATTCTGTTTTGAAACCATTTAAACTTTTTTTTTTTTCAAAGGCTATGAAACTGAATAAAACCCCAAATTCAAAGAAAGTAATCATTAAATTTACCAACGATCATCCATGCATCCATGTTAGTTTTGGGCATTTTGGTTCTTCTGATAAGAAACTTCTGATATAAAAAAAAACTTCGAAAACGGGTCAAATTTTACCCCGAGGACAACACAAGGGTTAAGAGTTTTAAGATCTCTAAGGTGCACTTGTTCGTGTTACTACATCTCGATCTTGTGGAATTGGAGATCTTCCAAGATCTATAGTTGTACAAGGTTTAACTGGAATGGACACACAACCACAGACCTTAATGTCCTCCAGCAGGTCATCCATGTCAGTGACGGTCAGCCCGTTGAGGAAGGTATAAGGCTCGTGCATCTCCACGGCGAGATCGTCATCTTCTGCGCTGATGTACTTCGCCAAAAGGTCAATAGGCTTGGCACGACCATCACGGATTCGGATCTTAGACCTGGACACGTAATACATAAATAAGTTGTAGGAGCCTGGAACTTAAGTGACAAATAAAACAGAAAAATCCTCGGGATGGAACACACTCATCGTTGATACACACTCACCTTAGTTTGGCCTGATGCAGATGGAAGTTGTCTTCCTGTTCAGCCCAGGTCTTGAAATGCTCGGCCTCCTTCTCTCTCTGCAGCATCTCCAGCTCCGTCTCTCGCATGGCCTTTTCTCGCTCCCTCTCCAGACGCAGCTGTTTCACCTGTATATGCAAAAGGTTAGTATGATTAATCAAAGGGCTGTCACAAAATATCTCTGTTACATTATACTGCCACAAAACAATAGCCCACCGCTCATACCTTCTGCAGCTCTCGGCGATTCTCCTCCTGAATACATTTATTCCGGTCTTTGAGATCTTTTTCTCCCAGATGGCCAATTCCTTTCTTATCCAACGCCTGAAAAAAATACAGTCAAAACATCTTGGATGAGTAACAATATTGAGAGCTAGGTTATGACAGGTCAATATTAAAAAACTCTGGCAGTCTGGCTAATTTTCAATTAGAGCCCGACTGATGTATCGGCCTGCCGATATAGCAGGCCGATATTAGTCATTTCCCAATCTATCGGTATTTCTAATATATATATATATATTTTTTTTTAATGTTTTAATGTAATAAATGAATAATAAAAAAATAAAAATGGACTGTCAACCATGTTATGAGTGTTGGCGTTGCATAGTCTGTCCACCAGAGGACGCTCTACAACGTCCCTGTTAGTATTGGGTTACATAGTCTGTCCACCAGAGGACGCTCTACAACGTCCCTGTTAGTATTGGGTTACATAGTCTGTCCACCAGAGGACGCTCTACAACGTCCCTGTTAGTGATGGCGTTGCATAGTCTGTCCACCAGAGGACGCTCTACAACGTCCCTGTTAGTGATGGGTTACATAGTCTGTCCATCAGAGGACGCTCTACAACGTCCCTGTTGGCAACACTGATTATTTTTTTTGTTATTGTGTTTTTGTTCGAGAGGACTTTTAAGGTTTGTATCTTAAGTTTGTATTTTTATACATTTTATTTATCAGAACTTTAATATATTTTGATGTTCTGTTGTGACAAAACAAATTATTATCATATTATTTTAGTGAGAACTCATGAATAACTACAAATAACTAATGTTAAGGAAATCTGGTTATGTTTTGTACCACGTTTCTGGAAATATTTGTGTCGGTATCGGCTTTAAATATCGGTCGGGCTCGGTTTTGAATACAGTTTACAATAACAACTCATCAAATGCTGTTGTTGTGTAAATTGAAATTTCCCCTTGTGGGATTAATAAAGTATACATTATTATTATTATTAGAAAACTGCTCTCCACTTCACCTTCTGCCATTTGAACGTGCCCAGTAAGTTGTTGTCGCCAAAGGGATTGTCTGCGTTGGTGTATCCCATGTACTCCTCACTCCAGCCCATCTTTTCTCTCCTTTTCTTCTCCTTTGCTTCCTTCTTTGCCAGCCTTCTGGCCCTTTTCTCTTCTGGTGTCTCCAGAGCTTTCATCATCTCCCTCTGCTTTTTCTTATCCTCCTTTTCTTTGACCACACGGCCCCCATGATCCGACCCGGAGCTATCGGACGACTCGGGTGAACTGGAGCGCTGCCTGCCTTTGTTTCTGTCGGCCATCTCTCTGCTGCTTCTCTCACTCCTCCCTTGTTCCCTGTCTTCACTCCTCTTCCTGCGCTCTAGGCTTTTGTCTCTGTCGTTTTTCATTGCCCTGTCTCTGCTGTTGCTCTTCCGCCTCTCTCTCATCCTCTCTCCGTCCCGCTCCCTCCTCTGTCTATCTCGGATTGGACTCCCTCTGTCAGGACTTCTCCGTCTTCTCCTTTCTCGGTCGCTGCTTCCATCGTGGGAGTCAGAGCTGGACTGGGACCGGTTCCTCCTTTCCTCCTTTCTCCCCCTCCGTACTTTGGCATCATCTGAATCAGAACTGAGACAGAAAAGGTGTTTTAGTACATTTTCGCTCTCGGATGAGCAACCATGTAGCAAGCAAGTGTGACAGAGTGAATGTAAGAGGACTGTAATAGGAAAAATACGAGAAAAAAAGCTGCCTTGTGTATTAGAGTCAGTAGGTTAACTCTAAACCCTGTAAAACCTAGATCCAGATCCACCAGAAGCTCCTTGACGTTGACCTGGCTCATATATACAAGTTCTTCTTTTTTACATTTACAGTGGCTTGCATAACTTTACACACCCAGGCTAAAGTTGACTAAAAGGAGGAATGAAAAAATCCAACCTTTAACGACACCACTTTTCTTTGTGAATGAATAATGTATTGTAAATAAATAAATGTTCTTCCTTAAAATACAGGGGGGCATAAATATACACCCCCCTATGTTAAAATACAGGGGGCATAAGTATACACCCCCTATGTTAAAATACAGGGGCATAAGTATACACCCCCTATGTTAAAATACAGGGGGCATAAGTATACACCCCCTATGTTAAAATACAGGGGGCATAAGTATACACCCCCCTATGTTAAAATACAGGGGGCATAAGTATACACCCCCCTATGTTAAATTCCCATATAGGCAGGTACATTTTTATTTTTAAAGGCCAGTTATTTCATGGATCAGGATACTATGCATCATGATAAAGTTCCTTTGGCCTTTGGAATTAAATATAACCCCCCCCACATCATCATATATCCTTTACCATACATAGAGATCGGAATTTTCATAAGATAATCTCTCAATGCAAATCAAAGCTATTTTAATTCCATTCTTGGGCAAAGCACCAAACCCCCAACTGCTCGGGGCGCCTTTCCATGGGCAGCCCCCCCACTCTGACATCTCTCCATTTAGTGCATGTATAGGTACTGAGCATGTGTGTGTAATTCAGGCCTGGGTGTAATGTAATGTAATGTGTGTAAATTGTAATTTCCCTTTGTAGAACTAATAAAGGATACATTCTTAATTATTATTATGAAAATACTCCAACCAACCATCTAGCACAAGACAGCAAAAGCCGTTACCTTGATGATCGACCGCTCGACTGGCTCCTGGGACGGTTTGCTCCCCGCCTCCTGTCGCTCTCCGAGCCGCTCCGGGTACCTGGACGGTCCCGGTGTGGAGGCCGACGTCGGTCCGGAGAGCCCTCGCTGGAGTCCCTGCTGCCCGACCGTTCCCGTCCACGGGCGGTTCTTTTCGTATCCAGAGAGCGACTGCCGCCTCTCATTTTCTCCGGAGATCGAGACCGGCTCACTCTGGACCTGTTTCTCCGATCCCGACTCCGACTTCTGGACTTGGACTGAAACCGACGTCGTGTTTTGGAATCCATCACGAACTGGCGGGGTCCGAATAGCACTCTGTCGCGTAAATAAGAGGTAACAAAGAAAACGCAGTGCTGATATCCGAGATAGAAAAATATTTTTGTACAGTTTTATTATTATTAGGAAATACCAAATTTACAAGAAGTACAGTACTACAGTGTAAAGTATACTTGTGAATGTGTCAAACACTTGATAAAGTAAGTGGACATTCATGTAGGACTCTAACACACCTTGTTTCAAATTCTTCAGGCAGCAGAAAGCCATAAAGGGGCTTTCTACCAAAAGACGCACATTCTAGACGTCACGAGTATAATTTGAGAAAATATAGCATTAACAAATATCACTTGTTTAATGGTTTTTATAGGACACGGGACGTCATAAATCAATTTAACAACATATAAATGTGTTATTTTGTCCAAATAATGTCAGAGTGAAATTAGGTCAAAGCTGCTTTTCAGAAACACAACAACATTCGTGTTTTGGTGACGTCAGGAAACTGACAAATGTAGTTGTCCATATTGACTCTTACATGAATAGTTCAAACAATAATGGTAACAGCTCAACCAATTCCCCGTAGTTCACATTTTATTTATATAGGCGTGTATTTTTATACGTCATTGTGTAGCTTCTTGCTCACTTTTTACGGTTAAAAGTCATGGTTATATAGTCGTGGACTACAAATCCCAGACGACGCAAGACGCCGTTGCCTGTGTTGAGGGGATACGAGAGTCCTTTCAGCAACATTCTTCTTTATCCAGTCCTTCTGTTAGGGCGATATCAGCTACATTTCTGACTATTGTCGTTAGAGGTTTTGTTTTCTAGCATTTCAAATCAATAGTTGTGTTTTATTTTCTAATTTGACCCTCGTAGTAAGTTAGAAAGTATTCGCGCCACGGTAAACTCGTCTTCAGCTGGTCCGTCAGGTACAGCTTGTTAGCTAGCTAGTTACATTAGCCAGCAGCTACCAGTAGATTTACGGCTTATATCCGTGCCTGCCCTGCCAGGTAACGTTAACGTTAGATCAACTAAAGCTGGATGCGTTGGTCCGCCACAATGGTTTGGTCAGTTCAACAATTTCAGAGCATTGACATTAGTAAATAATTTATCTGATTTCGAGACAAATCAACGCAACCTTTGTGACTTGGACCGTCAGGTTTGGCCTGTTTCATTGTCTCCGAACGTCGACAGCAGAAGAGTTATTTAGTGTCAGTAGGTTGTTTGGCTAGTTAGGCTAACTTAGCTGTGTTCGCGTATCCAAAACCGTTAGCTGTCGACTCGAAATAATATTGATAGCTACCTAGTTTTAATATGGCGCAACACGACCATACTCATGTAGCCAGTTCACAGAAAGCACTCATGTTGGAGATGAAGAGTCTTCAGGAGGAGCCCGTCGAGGGATTTAAAATAACACTGGTGGACGAGGCTGATATGTACAACTGGGAAGTGGCCATTTTCGGTCCCCCAAACACTCATTACGAAGGGGGGTATTTTAAGGTAAGAACTATTTTTTTTTTTTTTTGTCCAACATGGTGGGAAATTGTCACATCTGGCATGTCATAAAAACATAGACCATGATAAACACTTGCAGTATGCATTCTTCAAAACTAACAAGTCTTTCAGTAAAATATGCCATATAGTAAACTGTAGTAATACAGTGGACTACCACATGTAAAGACCTGTTGTGTGCCCCAGGCTCGGATCAAGTTCCCCATTGACTACCCATACTCCCCACCTGCCTTCCGGTTCCTCACCAAGATGTGGCACCCCAACATCTATGAGGTGACTTATCACACCCTGATTCTACTATATAATAGGAAATGTGATGCCTTTTCGTGCCTTTATCACAATGTTTAATTTAACATCCTTCAGTTGTTATATGATGCAGTTTATTTCCTCTATTTTTTTAGAATGGAGATGTGTGTATTTCTATATTGCACCCTCCAGTGGATGACCCGCAAAGTGGAGAGCTGCCTTCAGAGAGGTGGAATCCCACCCAGAATGTCCGGTTAGCACACTCCCTCATATCTCTCTTCATGTGTCTCTCCTTTCTGGGTGCCTCCCTTTTTTTTCTTCTCTCAACCACTTGAATTATTGACCTTATTCATGTCCTCATCACATTAGATATGTCTTCAGACATTGAATTCATATCTGCTTATTCAGCATCACATGTGTAATGTGATCTGTTTTTGGCCAGCCCTTTATATGTTGGTTTGTTGTGCAATATTTGTAGACCTACAAAACATGTACACCATCTGTGTAAAATAATTCAACGGTTTTCTTTCAACTAAAGTGCTTCATGGTGGATTTGTGTTAGATCACCATTTCTTCCCAAATAATTTATTAAGCAATCATTTATTAAGGGCGTCTACATCAGGAAGTCGTTCATCGCTGCTAAAAATAAAAGCTAAACTGAGCTCACGTAACTCTGTCACAAAGAACATCTTTATAAGTAACGTATAGAGCAAATCATGTGTGTGAACAATAGGGTACATTTACAATTTTATATGAACAAAATTATCAAGGCTTTGTGTTTCTTTTGGAAATGAGCGCACACATACTTGGGAATTCAACGTAATGATGTGAATAAGTCACATAGGTGATGATAATAACTTTACAAAGGAACAAAGCTAATAACTAACCACAGCTATCCCTGTATGGATGTGATATGATTTCTTTGTTGTCGGTCTGGCTCACTCAACTCTTTGTGAAACATGAACAAACACAAACAATGAATGCCACAAAACTTTCTTTTAATCCAGTTTGACAGTCAGTTATAACAAAAAAGAACATAGATAAACTACTTAGATTTTCTTTACAGCTTTATTATGTGGTATTGGTGCATAAACTCCAGTACCTCCCGATACCAGCGTTTTAGGCAGTGCCACAGCTGAAATAATTAATCAATGATTGGCAAAACTTTACTTTAAACCTCCTATTTAGCATAAATAGTATATAAACATTTAGTAAATAGTTTATAGCACACTGTAATGTAGTTGTAAGCAGATATAAATTTAACTATAACTCCCCCTCTTACTGCTTTTTTGTGGTCATTTTAGGCCTTTTTTATTTATGGGACAGCTGAAGGAGAAAGGGGGGATGACATGTAGCAACGGGCGGCAGGTCGAAGTCGAACCCTCTGCTGCTCTACCTCTATATATGGGCGCCCGCTTAACCAATTGAGCTCTCCGGGCGTCCCTCTTACTGCTTTTTAATCTGTAGTAGATTTTATTCATTCTCTCCAAACTATTCTATTGCTTTGACTTTGGGTTTATCATTCATGTTAGTTGTTTGGTATTACATTTTGCATTGCTTGTTGTGCACCATCAAACCTTTAACGTTGTTTACCTTTAGTCGAGGCAGATCTTAAATCATCAGCCTCGACTGGAAGCCCTCTGGGTCAGCTTCTGTTGTTTTTAGATGTGCTATATAAATAAAAATGACTTGACATTTGGTAATCAAAGAAATAATTCATGTGTTTCTATCCTGTTCAAAATGGCCACGTCACTCATTTCTGGAGAGTTTTTGTGACAGTGTGTTGGGCTTTTGTGTTTGTTTCCAGGACCATTTTGCTGAGTGTGATCTCGCTGCTGAATGAACCCAACACCTTCTCTCCTGCCAATGTGGACGCCTCCGTCATGTACCGCAAATGGAGGGACAGCAAGGGCAAGGACCGGGAATATGTAGAGATCATCAGGTGAACAGTCTATAATCGTCACTTATGAAAGCTTTTCTCACAAGAGGTGACCAAAATTTGAAGAGCTACTTTGCCGTTTGTCATCGTAAATATTCTTAAATGTCTCCCTTTAGGAAACAGGTATTGGCCACCAAGGCGGAAGCTGAGCGCGACGGCGTGAAGGTGCCCACCACGCTGGCAGAGTACTGCGTCCGCACGCGCGCCCCGGCCCCCGACGAAGGCTCCGACCTCTTCTATGACTATTACTATGACGACGACGACGACGTGGAGGGCGAGGACGGCGACTGCTGCTACGATGAAGACGATTCCGGCAACGAGGAGTCGTGACATGCTTTTTTTGATCGCATCCCCAATCTAGCTGACAAACTCTAGCCGTTGTTCAGTCTGGGTCGCCAGAAATTCTTGGTTTGGAAGAACTAAAACCAATCGAAAAGAGCCGTTTTTTCCCTGAGCCTCTGAATTATTTTCAGAGGCAAAAATCAATGCACTGTTGTGTAAGGGTCAGACCTGGTTAGAAATTTGCACCAGCACAAAAGTCACCAGTTTCATCAGTGCAGACGTTATTATTATTTCATTGTCACCTAAAACCTTACTTTGAGAGAATATTACTTAATCCTTGTGAGTTGTTCGGTCCCCTGTATGATAATAGTATTGTGGGGTTAATACCACTTTTCCCAATAGCAACATTTGCTCTGGTGCAAGCCCTTCCAAACTTTGCTCAGCCTCTCTTGCATATCTGTATGTCCCTAATTGTAACTCGGTGTTGCTCACCAGTAGTTGGTCTTAGTGACTGACAGAAGATTGAGGACTTCAAGCAGCCCGTTTGTACTGAACAATCTACTGCAAATCCATTAAATCAGACATTTCCAAGTTTCACAATCTGTCTTGACGGGATGTCGCAGGACGTCACCAACTTCTTGTGCATGCCAGAATGTCGTCTGGGACCCTTTTATTTTATTTTTTTTTTTTGTCCCTTTTTACTGATGGACTGTTTACCTTCATCATGATCTGTTTTCAGCTCGCTGAGAAGAAAGACTTTTTGTTGACTGAGATCCCAGAGAACTTTTCTATCTGGAGGACCGACTGGCAATTTTGGTAACCGGAAATCGATCTTTTGCTGTGTTTCCTCTGGTTACTGTTGGATGTGTTGCTCTTGTCATTTTGAGTGTGGGGTTATGTTATTTGAAGTAGGTCAGATTTAAGAGTGTGTAGAGGTGTTTTTCAGAATTGTATTTCTCCTCAGGTTTGCTCTCTGAGAGGCCTGGTGGAGCCAAAGACTTCAAGCAGTGGAAAGAAAGCCCACAACCTTTTCTGACTGTTTGTTGTAAGCTTACCTTTGTTTGCTCACTTGCAGGCTTTGTTATTTCAGTCTCTTTCTTTGGTTAGAAATTATGCCTGCAATATTTTGCTTGGGAATGATTTTATGTGATGCGGTTATTAGGTTTGATTGGCAAAAAAAAAAAGGCTTCTGTAGGAAAAGTGTCCGTCAAAAGGTGTAGGTGTTGCAGTATCGGTCAGGATTATCAACGTTGTTCAGCCCTGGAAGTAGAGAACAAGGCTGCCATGTTATATTTTCATTTCTATTGTTTGTGTAAGGGTAGAGTAGATGGGTTTTGATATCTTTTTTTTTTTTTTAAAGAGTTCATGGAATTGTTCTGTGTAGTTTTGTATTAGCAATATTGATTGTTTTAATTTACTCAAATTAGGACTTCATACTGAATTTCTCAGGATAATGAATTACATATGACAAAACAATTAAGACAAGTAAGGGTACAAAATTAGCGCCATCCACCAGCCAAATGCTGGTTAAATATGCAAGTGGCTGGTAGCTTTGCTTCACTCATCAGCCAACAATAGTTTTCTATTGAGTGGCTGGTAAAATATCAACCTTTACTAGCCATTTGGCCGGTGGACGAAATAAGGAAATTTTGCCCTCTAAGCAACTATTTTCCTCCGTTATTTTAGTTTTTTTGCAGAGTTGGTTATCGGCCTCAAGGGGAACCATGATGATATGCACATGTAGCTTGTATGGATCGTCACCATATTGTTTTATTCACCTGTTTATTTTTTATTTTTTGGGTATTTATAACTGAATAATAAAGATTTATTGGAAATAATATGCACTGTGTTGCAGTGCTTGGATTGGCTGCACTTATAATATCTTAAAAGTAATTAATAATGTATATTCACCTTTTAATTTAATATCTGGTATTGTTTTCATAGCTCAAAGTAACAGCCTTGGGGCTGAAGATGCCATGACCTAACTGTTTTGCAATTTTTTTGCAATTTCCTGAGTTGGGAAGTAATTCAGACTTCAGTGTTTGTTTTTATTTCTCAGTATTTATTTCCAATTTGAAGCTTTTATATTAGTGATTTTGTCCCAGACCTGTTACTACACCAGTACCCTAAAACCACAAAATTACTCAGGGTTAATGTTATAAATAACTTTACTATTTTAGGTCACTGTAGTGGACAGATACTAACCGTTACAACCTAATACCATTTTACAAATGACGTGAGCAAAATATTGATTTCCAATTAGTGAATTAATAAAAAGGTTTTTACCATTAACCCAACATTAACTTTCAGCTGCCATGTAACTGCGTAATATTTGTTCCACCACCTGAATGCACCATCTGTATTAGCTGGGCAGAGGAATGGGACAGGGCCTTCCTGATAGTCTCTTAATGAACTTTAGAATGTATATTTTAATTTTTTGTTTTAGTGACACTATTATATGTGCTCGTAAGGTCTGTGAAAGTCAGCAAAAATAATAGTTCATGTGATTTTTTTATTTATTTATTTATTTTTTAAATGATAAATTGACCTAAAAGATGACCTATGCGCACTACCAGGTGAGCCAGAGGCCGCTCTGTGTTGTTTGACTACACTGTGCCTCATATCGGTGTTAAGGAGCTAAAAAATTATAATTTATTTTTGTAAAAATGGATATTGGTATAGAGGCATGAACATTTTTTAACGATACGCAGCCCTGTTTGTACATCTTTGTGAAAGGTTATTCTTCGAAACGAAGATAATCGGTTTCTGGCTGGATGAGGAACTATCGTGCATTACAATTTATTTCAGCACACATCGTTGCTTGTGATGTTTCTCATCAGAAGTGCATTATGTAATATAATAGATCCATGGTTATTATATGGTTTTTGAGCAGATCATTTCCCAAGTTTTTAATCAGTGGAAAAGACCTATCTCATCGTATGCGTACCTATCACCATATCAGGAAAATATCGACCTTAGAACATATTTAGTTTCTTCCAAATCAACTCTGGTCTAACTATAACATAGAAAGTTGGGTCAGACCCAAGCAAATTAATTATGTCAAATAAAATATGACATTTAATGTATAGAATGTAATACATTATTACATACATTTAAACCAAATATTTATCCAGTATGTCTTTTTTCCTGTAAAACAAAAGCTGAATCTATTTCTTACCTGTTCTATAGCGCACTCTCACTCTTTGAAGTTGGGTACTCTATTGTTTTATCACAGCGCTGTATGTGCAGATATATCTGGCAACGCAAGAGTATCATAGTTTTAATACTTCCATATTTGACACCAATAGTAGACATGGTCTTGTTTCTGAATTGTAATACAGGCTCCCCTCTTATATTCAACGTATGTGGGTCATACAGCCTATATGCCTTGTTGTCAAATAAGGCTGGAGTGCTTCAGATCACACCTGTATGTTCTGTGTTGAAGTACAGTATCTCTGACTCTGCTTCTAAGATAGTAAAGAACAAGAAAGCTAAGACCTCTCACATAATTGGCAAAAGAATCTCATGCGTTTAAGCTTACATCTCCTTTGTACATTTGAATTTATTATAATTTTTCAATGTGATCAGCTGATATTTGCTATGGGTATTTGTCATAGACAGTTAAAGAAATGGACCAACAGATCCCGTTGTTCTGGACTGAGACCAGTGAAGTCGTAGATTATATGTAAGGCGATAACATAGGCTCAGGCTAATTACTGAACATGCCAGTTTAAATTGGTAATTAAACCTAAACAGCTGATGGAAGTCGAAACTGTCTGCGAGCTTTTCCTGACAATACGGTTATTTGTCGACTACTTTAACTGTCTATGGTCGACTATGCGACAGCAAGTTGCTTGGTTATAATCATAGACTGTGTATATATTAATATCAACGTTCTATGGTTATGACACAATTGTTAGCCTATTTATAAACAAAAAAAATTACAATATTTTTACCAAGCTACGCTCTCTATCTCTGCAAGATTGGGAATGATTGAGATTTCTCAATGCTTTATATGATTTTGTCGCTCAGAGATGACATCACGTTAACAGCAGTTTCAAATAGAACTGTCTGGGAGCTTCTGCCGTATGTAGCTATGAGACAGGGACAGCTTTCTAAAGTATAATAAAGATATTAGCTAAAAAAACAACAGCCATGTCTGTGAATTATGCTGCCGGGCTCTCACCGTACGCAGATAAAGGTGTTTGCGGACTTCCTGAGGTAAAAGCTAGCTAACGTGAGCTAACGTTAGGTAGTTAGCTTGTAATCATATGCTAGCAAGTTAGCCGAGGATGCCTGCTTTATGTTCGGTCTTTAGTATGTTTAAATACATTTAAACAGCAAACTTCAATATAAAAACACTACATGGCAATGTAAAGTTCTGCAGTAAAGAGTGTGGATATGTTAGCAAACAACAGAAAGCACTGGGGTAACGTTGTCAAAAGCATAATTAGTCTTTGTTATGAATGGCTTGATTTTTTTACATTCATTATACGTCATTAGCTAATGGCTAATAGCAATAGCTAATGTAGCTAGGGTAGGCAGAGTTGTAGCTCGAAAGTTGTAGCTTCTCCAAAGAAGCCACTTTATCCAGTTTTCTGTTGTAGTTATACGTTTTACATGTAAGACTTGCATTGTTGATTAGATTACATGAGAGGCACAAGCATGGTAAAGAACAGTAACCTTAGCAATCAGATAAAGGAGAGAATTATATTTATTTATTTACCAAAGGTTTTATTGTTGTTGTTGTTATTGTTATCTTTATACTGTTTTTTTCTCTCTATACTGTATTTTGCTGAAAACTGCTGCTGGAAATTTCAATTTCCTTGCAGGAGTCATCCCAAAAGGATTAATTTTATAGGCGATAAAGACAGATTTTTATTAACAAAATGTTTTTCTGAACATCAATGACATTCAAAACGGTGATAACTGAAACAGATATACAACACACCATGTGTTTGTATACACATATGTATTGCAAACAGACCTAAGTACTACACAGATAAGAACATCTGCCTCTGCACCACCAAAGTGAACATAAAATAACTAGAAAATATATAAACATAAAAATGCATATGACACTGTTGTCCAAACCCACACAATCAACAGAGATGGCATCTTGGAAGTTTGTGATCAATTCTGTATGGTGATATAACCAAGTGGTGTCCCATTTCATAGGGGTATGTTTTCACCCCTACCCCTTACTCCTTGGTTTCAAGGGCCAAGGGGTAGGGGTAAGTAGAAGAAATGGTCTAAGAATTAAATTGGCAACATGTTCAATATTGTACTCTGATATGTAGAATAGCAGAAGTATTAAGATGTATTAAATGGAAAAGCACCAATACATCAGAATCGTGAATAGATTTTGTTACTTTCCACCTAAACTATAATATCAGCCTCTCTGACAAAGCTTTGTGACAGACTTTATCTTTCTGTTCTCAAAGCTGTTACATATTTACATTTAGGTACAATAGTAAAACAATGACAGAAGGGGAAAATGTGTGAGGAGTTCACTATTGAAAGTGACCCAACTTGAAGCCGCACAGTCATCGGTTCCATGTACTTCCACGCACAGATTAAACCTTTTTACAGCAGACATGCTGGTTTCATCAGGTTTTTTGAAAATAAAATGAAAAGTTTCTTGAGTAAATGCACTTCTCAAGTTGTAGTAGTTTGTGTCCTATTTGGACTAGAAATTTTTGATTAAATGACATTGTCTTTGACACTTTTCATATAAAGGATTTGTAATTTGTTGCAACATTTACACTTAAATTTAAATAGTTTTCTTACAGAAAAGGGCACTACATTAAAACTACAACCTAAGACATGATATTCATTTGAAATTTTTGTTATTGTAACAATGTCTTCTTTATTTACAAGCTGCATAACTCATAGGATACAATGTTTTGGTCTTCTTTGGATTCAGTTCAAACTGTGTGAAAGTATGCTGTTTCCTGCATGGCCATCATACCCACATTACAATATATCTCTCACCCCTATGTAAATAAAATACTGTATGAAACAATCCCTTTTCAACCCTTCATTATTTCCAAAATACTTAAATTTAGGTACTGTTTAAAAAATATTGTCACAGTATCGGCCAGCTGTTTTTTAACCTGATTTTTTTTTTTGGTTCTGTGTCAGATGTTTGACAGTCCCGAGGAGGTAAAGGCGAAGGTGGAAACCCTCGCTCAGTTGATAAAAGAATCACAGTACCTGGTTGTCCACTCTGGAGCAGGAATCAGCACCGCAGCAGGCATCCCCGACTTCAGGTAAGGCACAAACAAAGTCCCCGTAGCCCTTTTTTCACAATGACAAACTGCTTCTCTCTCACGTTCATGAAATATGATGAGCAAGGCCTCACTGACCTCACTCATTCTGTCCCAAGTTAGCTTAAGTTTTCTTTTCAAAGAAATGCTCCCAATAAACTTGTTACAGAGAGGGTTTGAGATACCAGCAGTACCGTTACAATGCTCAGTCTTGTTTATGTGCATTTACCTTGCATATTTTTTACTGTGAAAACTAGCCGGTGCAAACTCTACGCAAAGAATGTTACCTCTATGCAAAATATATGTAGGCATTCCTTTTAGGATGTTTTGATTGAAGTCTTTGTGTGAATCTAAAATCTAATCTAAAATTTGTTTGAGTGTCATTGCGGTGGTAAAAACAACAGGGCAGTCTGATGAAATGGACTATTTCCAGTCCCTAAAAGGTTAAGTGCTGATTAGATTATAGCAGCCAATCTGGAGGTAGTCCCTGTCCGAGGCCAGAGGAACAAACAGTTTAACGAGAGAAGAATAGGACTATTAACTGTATATAACTGCATAATTTGCATAATTATATAATTTCAGATTTTTGGCCGCCTTGGAAAAATGGATTATGATCACGTGAATATCAATGAAGAAGATGTCTTCTTTTTTCCTGTTTTTAAATTGAAGTTACTGTCTACCACTCCTCAGGACTAATCTGCTTTTCTTAGCACTTCTTTGTACCCGGTCTCAACTGCATCACCATCCTAATGTATTTATTTTAAAATAATTTGGGACTAAATTAGTTGGCACATTGATTATATGACTCTGAGGGATAACTTGTGGACAACTACCAACTTTATGCCACTGCATCTTCAGCTGCATAATCTGAATCCAGGCCAGAAATGTGACGCTCTCAATTTGTCTTCAGCTTTCTCTTGTAGTACCCCTGTATGAGCAGATGAGGGCAGTACTTGATTATTTTTTGTCAGATAATAATAATAAAATCCTGAGGCATTCTGTGTTCTACCATTATGGTAGTAATAATACTAATTTATACTTTATTAATCCCGCATTAATATACACATTACACACAGACCTGAATTACACACACATGCTTTGTACCTATACATACACTAATGGAGAGATGTCAGAGTGGGGGGGCTGCCCATGGAAAGGCGCCCCGAGTACAAGAATTGCCTTTTGATACTGCGTGAACACGTGTTTTGCCGTAATAGCTGAGCTGTGGCACATAAGATATATAACTTTTTACTCATCAATTGAGGTAATTCTGGTGTGAATGACAGATATTTCCCAGTGACAATTCATGCATGCCTGAAGCTGTTGGCTGTGGAGATATGACTTTAATTAATATTTGATTGTCTGGCTGTCATCTGGTATGGTTGCACCCAGGGCACCTCCCTAGGTAGGTGGTTTAGCTGGGAGGAGGCCGTGGGGGAGACCCTGGACTAGGTGGAGAGTCTATACTTCCGCCCTGGCCTGGGAATGCCTCGGGATCCCCAAGTCAGAGCCGGCTAATTTGGCTCGGGAAAGGAAAGTTTGGGATGGTTTAGCTGTCAGTTACGTAGAGTCAATCTGCGGCAGAAGTGTCATTAAAGTCAAGCTTTCTGTGTACAAATCAGGCCAACTAATTATATTCCCACTGCTGACGCACGCACGCACACACGCACGCACGCACGCACACACACACGCACGCACGCACGCACGCACGCACGTGCGTGAAAGTTAGAAATTCAGCCTCTCAGGTTAAAGTCATTGATGATATCCAAACTTGAATATACCAGCTTCACAGAGCCTCTGTGGCTTTCATGCCCTGCAGCGTCTTTCTCCTGATGATAAGCGTGTAATAAGTGACGTATGTGCCTCTCCATTGATCCTGCTATGTCTTTGAACTGGTTTTGGCTGAGCGAGCAATGAATCTGTTTTTAAGAGAGGAGGCTGTTGTTGCTGCAATTGAGGATTCACAGGATGTGTCCCCTCATCTGATGCATAAAGATAAGTTGTGTGTCGTCAAAGTAACTTGGAAACTGTCAGAGTGTTTTAGACAACACCAGTGCTGACAGGACTGCTGTGTTCATCCCTCATTCAAACACCCAGAAACAAATTCAAAGGAGCATGAATTGGACAGATACATTTTAGTCTGAAAATGTGTCACTGTATGCAGTAAAAAAGATTTATCTTAAAAAAGTAGTAGATATTTTTGTAAAATGCCCGTAATCAGAATTCAGACTGTAAATAATCAACCATGAATACGTAACTACGCACCAGTTGTAGGCACATAATTCCTCCAGTCCGTCACCATATTCTCTTTCAGGGGCCCAAAGGGTGTATGGACGTTAGAAGAAAAGGGGGAGTCACCTCGCTTTGACACCACATTTGAAGAAGCCCGACCCAGCTTGACTCACATGGCCCTCCTGGGACTGCAACGGGCAGGCTACCTCAAGTATCTCATCAGCCAGAATGTGGACGGCCTACATGTCCGATCGGGCTTCCCCAGGTAACGCCGCCCTGCCTCCTGTCCTGTAGCACTGAGTAGCTAACTCAAATCATAGCGGTTAGTGGGCATGGAGCAATACAGTACCTCACAGATAAACCACATAGCATCTAGAAGCACTTAAAGCAGTAATTTGTTTTAGCAGCGTATTAAACTGTAAATACTGTAGGGCAGCAACTAACAATTATTTACATAATTGATAAATCTGCTAGTTATTTCAATTAATTACAATGAATCTATTAATCATTAAATGGTGAAATATCCCCTCACAATTTACGAGAACACAAGCTTATGTCGTCACATAAGCAGGAAAAGCAGCAATTTATTTATTTTGAGGTGCCAGGACCATCACCAATACGTCTCCACAGCAAATATTATCACCTAACAACTTTTTAGTGTTAGCAAATAGTGATAAAAGTCAGAACTCCTGACGGAAGTATCTGGCTGTTTAGTTTCTAAATGCTCCACAATGTTCACCAGCTCTGCTACCTTTCCTTTTTTTCTCTCTCTCTGAAAACGGAGAGCTTTAAGTTGGAACCAAAACATTAACGTTGCGGGCCATAAAACCCAACCAATGATCTGGAAGATGCTAAAATGCATTGTAGAGCTAATGAGAGCTGCAGAGTCGGGATCATTTTCTGTGGGTTTGTCACTACGAGTGACCACTTTTCCATTACGTGTATCCAAGTCAGTTGACTAAATATAGTGTGTTGTGCAGCTTTAAGATGTAGCATCCTATCAAATACTATATAACAGCAAATGTCCTCATTTTCAAGGACTCATTTGTCCCCCATGCCATCAGACTATACAACTCCTCTCTCGGGGGGAGGAGGAAATAGGGCAAAGAGGACAGTACATACACACCTGGATTCACATAAATACCTGGACACTTTAACACTTGACTCAACACAGACACTTTATGATAATTTATGGTAAATGTATTTTTTGTATAGCCAAAGGTTTTTCTATTGTTATTATTATTATTACTACTGTTATTACTGTTATATTTATACTGTCTTCCTCTTTTTTTCTCTCTATACTGTATTCTTTTTGCTAAAAACTGCTGCTGGAAATTTCAATTTAGGAGTCATCCCAAAAGGATTAATAAAGAGAAGTGCAGAATGATTTGGAGTTAAAGCAGAGTGAGTGGAGAGGGAATGGATAAGTGAGAGGTGGACGTGAGCTGTTTATTTAGAGGAAAAGTTATTCAGAAAACGTAGAGATTTCATTTGAATTGTGAAGAAAACAGCCAAATTATAGTTAATTTTATTTCACTTCATTTCTAGGACACAAACCCAAAGAGAAACAGCGTTGTGAGTTGTGTGAGAAAACCCATATTGTTTCACGCCAATTTGTTACATGTTGGGATACGAAGCTGCTGCTTTGTGATAACAGCTGTAACAGCGCCAAAAATGAGGAGCTCTTTAAATAGTGCTCAAGTAACTTCAAACGATGCACAGTTTAATAGAAAATGTTTGGTCTGACTCTGGATTATCCAATCATATTGGACTAACCCAAGGCCAAGCATCCAATTTTTAATACAGCACATAAACCCCGCCTGTACACCTATTGGAAGACTTGCTTTCTCTGGAAGCCATTTCATCCCCTGTGCTCCATTAGTCATTAGGCCTGACAGCAAAATGGTGATTCTCTGAGGAAATCATTGAGGTAGCAGACAGACTGGTAAAGCAAACTGGTTGGCACTAAACAGCAGAGATGCCTATGAGGCCTGAGATTATTCATTCAAGGATTTTAAAAACCTTTTGTCAAAGAGTCCTGACATTAACTTTGGAGAAATTTATCTAAGTGAATATCATCTTTGTAATCTCCCTCCCTCTTTCTTCATCAGGGATATGTTATCAGAGCTTCATGGAAACATGTTTGTAGAGGAGTGTGAGAAGTGTGGCAGGTATGTGTGAGCACCAAACACCCACATTTTGATCTTGAAACTCTTTGATAACTCAATGGCACCATGTAGCTGCCGCAAACATTTATGTCTCTGTTGTACTTCATCCCAACGTTAATCTACTTGGATGAGGTCTAAATACTAAAAAAATCTGGTACACCTGTTGGGTAAAACAAATCATGTGGCTATAACACAATATGTAAAGCATGCAGACCAGACATATAAATCCATGATCCATCCTGCTTTGTGCTTTGTATGTCAAGTGTTTTCTCTGGCTGTGGGAGGCACCTTAACTTTACCTGTGGGTCCTATTCGTTGCTGACCAACGTCCAACAGGATAATGCATCATTTTACAGAGCGCTCATTAAAGGATTCCAGGAACATGACTTAATTTCACTCCAATGACCTGCACAGTTTCTTATTTTTTTTTTATCCAACAGAGGCATAAATGTACTGTATGTCTGCAACAGCTTCATGATGCCGTTGAGTATTTCCAGAATCGTTCCTTAAAGAAAGCTGTCACGTGTCAAAGGTTGCCGGGTCTATCTAATAAAGTGGCCACTGTGTTCATATTGTCATGTTTTTGTGTATGAATTCATGTGTATTACAGTTTTTTCAATTGCTAGACGACAATGGGCACAACTGGAGTCACATGTGTAAAACTCTAACCACAGTCTACACAGCAGTGCGGACCAAACTCCAGTTCGGTTTTTCATTAACATTTCCAGTAATTAGACAGAAATCGGTCAAAAAAAATAGACAAAATCAATATATATACTGTGTGTGTGTGTGTGTGTGTGTGTGTGTGTGTGTGTGTGTGTGTGTGTGTGTGTGTGTGTGTACACACCCATGCTAAAGCTGATTTAAAAAGAGGAATAATAAACCATCTTTTGGAAATTGATCTTAATGCTTTAATTTTTAAGTTGTTTTTATTCCAAAGGCCAAGGGAACTTTATCAGGATGCATATCCTGATCCATGAAATAACTGGCCTTTAAAATAAAAATGTGCCTGCCTCTATGGGAATTTAACATAGGGGGGTGTAAACTTATGCCCCCTGTATTTTAACATAGGATGCATATCCTATATTTTAACATGAAATAACTGTATTTTAACATAGGGGGTGTATACTTATGCCCCTGTATTTTAACATAGGGGGTGTATACTTATGCCCCTGTATTTTAACATAGGGGGTGTATACTTATGCCCCTGTATTTTAACATAGGGGTGTATACTTATGCCCCTGTATTTTAACATAGGGGGTGTATACTTATGCCCCTGTATTTTAACATAGGGGGTGTAAACTTATGCCCCCTGTATTTTAACATAGGGGGTGTATACTTATGCCCCCTGTATTTTTTTTTTTTGGGTTTTCCAAAATTTGTTGAATTAAAGCAATAAGATCAATTTCCAAAAGATGTTTTTTAATTCCTCTTTTCTTATTCGTGTGTGTGTGTGTGTGTGTGTGTGTTTACTGTAGGTGAGCAAACTGGGGATCTCCATGTATTCTTGTTTACCTAAAAACTGGTAGAAAATAAAGAAAAGGATATAATTTCACTCTTTTCTTATCGCAAATAATGATCGGTGTAAAGTCACTTAAATTATTTAAACTGTAAAGATGAAATGTTTGTATGTTCTGTATTGGTGTTTGATGTTAGTGGTTTTACTCTGTGTGTTGTGAGTGACAGTGTGTTATCTCAGTGAGGATTGTCATATTGTTTGGCTGCGCTGAGCCTGTTTTTGAGATGTGTGAATCAGTTTTGCAGGTGAGGTGAACTGTTGGTAGTGCAGAATGTGGTTAGAGTTTTTCACATGTGGTTTCAGTTGGGACCACTGTTGCTTAGCAATTGAAAAAAAAAAACTATAATGGACCTTGGTATGGTGCTTTTAAGCAGCTTTCACTTCTTAACTGTAACTTAACCAAAGGTGATCTGGTCAGATGGAGACGTAATCTGTACGAGTCTTGGTTTTCTAGGCAATTTGTCAGAGAAAAAGTGATTGGTGTAATGGGACTGAAACCGACAGGGCGTTACTGTGATGTTGTACGATCCAGAGGACTCAGAGCCTGCAGGTAACACATGCCTTCACTGCATTTTGAAACAACCAATACTTTACCATGATCCATTCATTAGTCTGACTGTGAATTATTTTACTTAAACAGAGGAAAGCTGATGAGCACTATCCTGGATTGGGAGGACGCTCTTCCTGACAGAGACCTGAACAAAGCAGAGGATAGCAGCAGGTAAGACAGAGAAAATTGCAGCACTTTGTGCTTGTTTCCTCATTATATTATTATAGGCTGTCTATTTTTTGATTCAGCATCTGTCTTGAAACTCAAAAAACACACAGCACATTCTCTTACAGTATCCTGATTTATTTTGACATCCCAGTTTGATTCTGCTTTAATGTTGCCATTTGTCTCATTCAATCCTTCAGCCACAAAAAAAGCTTATATTGTTTGTCTACAAAGCAAGCAGCAGGATAAACTGGATGTTTGATGTACTCAGTGGTCCATAATAGATGCATTAATACTGATGCGTAGTAAGTGTTTATGCACATACTTGTAGAACTGGAGTTATGTCCAGGTAATTTCTATTTTGCTCTATCTCATTACTGAATAGGAGACTACTGATGTGGAGCTGCTGTGTTTATGTTCTTTTATTCATAATGACATATTGCAGTGAGCAGTGGAGATGGCTTTGCTAGATGTGTATGTTACTGAAAGCAGCACATACCAGGACTTGTCATTACATTTGAGTCACAGCAATAAGCATACATTTCTCTAAAAAAGAATTACCCATCAATCTTTGAAAAACCCAGAAGGTCATATTGCCACACTTATGGCTGTTCTGAAGTCATCCTCGAAGACTCTTCCTCATCATCTGGATGAATGAATATTCCTTCTTTCGCAAAAGAATTTGAACCCATTTCCCAAGATACACTGCTTTTTCTTAATCTACACAAAGATGCCAGCTGGAAATGTTTGTGGCATGTAATCCAAAATCAAAGCAATTCATCATCAGCTGTATTTCTATATTGATGTTTGATTGTGTTTTACAACAAGAGCTAGGATACATGTCTCTTCAGGCCAGCTGGATTAGAAATACAGTCTCAAGATTAGATTAGATTAGATTATACTTTATTTATCCCACAATGGGGAAATTTCCTTATTACAGCAGCAGCATTTTCTTCTATACAGCAAAAAACACACAAACAAGTAAACACACAAGAAATACAGGCAAAACAATAAACAATAATTATAAGGTAGACAGAAAGTAAGCAGAATGGCGTCAAATAAAGGTATTTTAAAGTATATTTTAAAGTGCGGCCATGATACAAGAAAACAATATTGCAGTGTAAGTGAAGTTAAAATTAAATTGAATGTGTAATTGGAGTAGTAAAGCAAGAGTCGGTAGCACAATATAAATTATATTAACCTGTGACTATAAATATTGAAAAGTAAGTACTTGTAATAAAATAATATAAATACCGATAATAAATATAAACAGAAAGTGTGTGGTGTAGATGGGAGATAAAAAGGAACAGAAACTACAACATTATCAGGTAGTGCAGGTGTTGTAGAGTCTGACAGCGGCCGGGATGAAGGACCTGCGGTACCTTCCTACACCGTGGGTGTATCAGTCTGCTGCTGAAGGAGCTGCTCAGGGACCCCACAGTGTCATGTAGGGGGTGGGAGGTGTTGTCCATGATGGATGTCAGCTTGGCTAACATCCTTCTCTCCCCTACTTTCTCAAGTTGAGTATTAATACATTCACGTACATTCACGTACCTTCATAAATGCCTTCACAACAGCCGTTGTGTTAAATAATCTGTTGGGTTTTTCAGATCACTCCAGGTAATTATTTTCTTGGTGCTGTGACTCAAATGTAATTGCAAAACGCAAAAAACGTAATGTTTTCCTCATGACCAAAATGTCGAACCAGCATTGGAAACTCAGCTGACCTCGTAACACACAACTATTAGAATGTGGGTGACATATTTCTCCACTGTGTGCACCCAGACGTGCAGACCTGGCACTGACGCTGGGCACCTCCCTGCAGATCAAACCCAGCGGAGACCTTCCACTTCTCACCAAGCGCAAAGGAGGGAAACTGGCCATTGTCAACCTGCAGCCCACGAAACATGTGAGTCTCATTCATGCACCACCACCTGACACACGTGGCAGGTGGAAACGTGGCCCTGGAAGTACTGTGCATCAGTGTTGTAGTATTAGTGTTGTAGATCGGTCTCAAGACCACTTTTTGAAGGTCTCGGCATCGCCTCGGAATCAACAATATTTTTACTCTGTCTTATCTCTGTCTCGCATGAAGTGGACTCAGGATTTTATTTCAAGACCAGTCAAGACCGCAACCTTGGGGATATCACTAAATTGCCTGTCTGATTATGTGTAAATATCATTACTGTGATTGGATGTAAAGCTTCCTGCTTTAAATGCAACCCATAACGACTCATTTCTAGTTTGAAATGTGTTACTGTTAACCCCCGTTCTCTGCCCCCCCTCCCTTAACACACACTCCCAAAGTAAATGTAGATGACTGGTGAAGAAGCTCTGGCTGTCTGGGGGATATCAGCCAAATCATCGGTAATAACATTTAGTTTATTACATTTTATTTATTATATATATTTTTAAAGAGTTTATTTGCAGAACAACATCTAAAAAAAAATGCACACATTGTGTAAATTCTGCAATGTAAAGCTAACTGACACAGCTGGGACCACCTAAAATATGTATCTGGGCTAAGTTAAGAAGCATAAAGAAAGGGTCTTGGTCTCGCTCTTGTCTCGGTCTCAACCCCTGAAAGTCTCGGTCTTGTCTTGGTCTTGGTAATGACTTGGTCTCGGTTTAGGTGGTCTTGACTACAACACTGCAGTGCAATAGTCAAAGACCAAATTATGGTGAATAAATTCTTCTCATGTGCCTTATGCGCCATCTTCAGCTTCAACATTTCAAGGTCGTACTTTTCTGTCTCGTAGGACAAGCATGCACACCTGCGTATCCATAGTTATGTGGATGATGTCATGAAACAGCTGATGGAGCTGCTGGGATTGGACATCCCAAAGTGGGAGGGTCCGACTGTCTGCGAGAGCTCCAAAGCCACCTCTGAGTCTGCCACCGATGTCAAACCACCACATGCCATTACAGCAAAGAAAAAGGGGAAAAGGGACCTGATTAAGGAGGAGAGAAAAGAGACACAACGGCACTAACAGACGATGGGAGTGTTAAGGAGGAGACGGTGTCGGTAAAGAGGGAGCGAGCACATTCCCCAGTGGAGATAAAAGAAGAGAAATAGGCTCAGGTATTTAACACAAACCTGTCCACAAATAACAACTGAGGGTGCCTGATTTGATCAGATTCAGAGAACAGAGGTTCTTCTCATCTAATGCCCTCTGGAGCAAAGACTCTTCTAGTACTGTAGTGTTTTTTGAATACCTAATACCTGATTTGTACCTGCACGGCTGTCTGGCTGTAAATGGACCATAATCACACTGTACGTTTCTAGGAAAATGTTTTTATCTCAGGAAACAAAGCATTGTACTCTGACAGAAAAAGTCACTTACTCTTTTTTTTAAATATATATACATACATACATACATATGTTTTGGCAATAAACTCAATAAGTTCCTGGTAGAACCTCTTGTGAAGGTGCACTGTATGTTGTGTACTGCCAAACAGCAGTGGCCTGCTTGCAAATGGGAACCAACGTTTCAAAGGAAATGGAGACAGCATGTGTTTGAGGTGATAATGGTATAATTCTTTGCGTTTGTCATGAGACCTCATGAAAATCTCCCAAGGTACACATCCATACACAATTTGATTATGCGTCACACCTTCTGTCTGCTACGATCCAATGTCAGTAGGATGAGGAGCAATGCCCTGTTGTTCAATTCAACCCAAATACCGCAACGTTTTCTTTTTGTAAAGCATAACACTGAACAATGGGCCACAGGTGTTTGTAGATAATTACTGCAGTAAACATATTGCTACGTGTCTGATGCCAAATATGAATATTCAGTCCATTAACACACTTTGTCTCTCCAGTTGTATGACTAACAGCCAGCAAACATAACAGCTGCAACTCTGATACCTGCATAGAGTCCAACTGCCTGCCCTGTGCGTGGGTCATTATTACACAGTCCTCATTACCATTCTTATTGTCTGTATCCGCAGTGTTAATGAGCTAACTGTTCTCACTCTGAATCTACTCAGCCTCTTTTTTTCATTATTTTGTGGTGCTGCTAAGGTTGGATAAGACGAAATATACAGTATACAGTAATATCTCTAAGTAATAGTAATTCCTGCAGTAATTTCTCACCTTTTTTGGCCTTGGACCTCCTAAAATTAAAGTATACATGGACGACCTTATATCCACTATTTCACTAACCTTGTGTTGTCCTCAAGTCAGATTGACCCGTTTCAAAGTGTTTTATATCAGAAATATGGATTTCTTTCAATCAAATTGCCCAAATATAACATGGATTATTCAAAACAACGTTCTTCAGGTAATTTCAATGATTACTTTCATTGAATTTTTTGGGTGTTTTATTTAATCTTGTAGCATTTCAAAAACATTTTTTTAATTGTTTCAAAACAGTATCCGGAATAAAATTTTACATATATCCATCTGTGATCCACTCAACATCCTCTGATCTTAACTATTAGTCAAAATAATTCATAATTACATAATAAGCTGTAGTTTAGGAAATATTATAGATCTGAGACAAAACTGACAGAAGGGTGGGACTAACAGAAAAACTTGTCCACCTTTTTTTGTTTTTGTTAACTCCATTTCACATGTTAACATTTTATACCAATTTTATAATAAACCATATCAACACATCATAACAATGGAACAGGTTTAACACCTCCTTTTCGTCTTCTTTCCCTCTTATACCCCACGGACTCCCTCTTGTTCAGTCAGTGTGAGAGCTGAGCTCTAGCTTGTCCTGATAGGAGATGTGCTGACAGTACGTCTCTAATACTTGATTTACCTGATCAGTTCAGAGCTAAATATTCTAAAGAGCTTTGGAACATTTAGAGACAGACTACTGAGGGGGCACAGAAATAAAGAACAGCATCAAACAACTTCAGAAGTGGTCATCTTCACAGGCTCCATCATTAGAAGTGGGGAACTTTAGATATCACCAGACAGACTCTTCCTCCAGCTGCTCATCCTCCTAAACTCAGTAAGAAGGACCTTGATTAGAGAATCAACATCTGAGCCCTTGGAGTTGGCTGTGTTCCCTCTGGAAAGAAAACAGTCGGTGCAACACTTCATAAGTCTGTGCTACATGGCAGAATGGACAGAAGGAGTCAGCGACAGCAAGCCTGGGGTTGGCACAAAGAGAGTAGAAGACTCTGCATCAAAGACCTTTGTCATAATCAAACTCCCTGACTTTAAAGTAATTAAGTAATTAATTCAAAGTGCTACATCTGAAGGAAAGCAGGCACAATTTATTAACCATTTAATATGAACCCTTCTGTGACGCACCGGGGTGGCAGTTACCTGGACGTTTTTAAGGCCAGTGAGAAGATTGAATGGACCAAAAGAGGTCAGACCAATCTGCTGCAGGGTGTCAACAACTGTATTGATTGGAATGAGTTTATGCTCCAACATGGCTACTGGAAAATCAGTTCATGAATTAGGAACCAGAGTCCTTGAATCTCATTAAGAGAATGTGTGGAATAACATGCAAATGTCTAATTACAGATGCTCCCCTTTCATCATAAGTCAGCTCACGAACGTCCCTGATGAAGAAATCAACTTCTTTAGTGTGACACTTCAAAAATGATAAAGACGGAGAGCAGGGAGAGGAAGAGACTACTAAAATACTTATAGACCTAAAAACACTTCATTCACCACTGAATTGGCTCTTAGTTTTTCATTTGTCATTTGTGATGAGTCCTAGAAACCAGAAAACCAAGGCTCCCTTCCAAACTTACAAGAACTTAGTCTCCCTCAGATGGAGGCAGCAGCTGATTCAGCCAAGTCAAACTCCGTGAAATGCTATGAAATTGGAGCGAGTATAGGAAAAAATTCAGGAAGTTAGTATGAGACGTACAGTAAGTGGCAATTTTTGGTCCCTTGAGCCCTATGAACCCAAATTCTAGATGGAATGATGAGCTGCCCTTTCCCTGTAAATGTAAAGTAAATGTTCAAAAGACTCTAACTTGAGCTGTTACTGCTAAGTGGAGCAGATTTTCTCACACGCTTTCTATTTTGTGTGCTCGGTGATACATTACATTTGGCAGTTGTAAAGTTTAATGTTGGATGAGCCTTTTTAGGCTTATTTGGGACTCATTTTAGCATAGTCATTTCAGTAAAATTATCTTATGGACATTTTGACCATTTTGAAAAATCGCCTTGTCTACACTCTTTGAAGACACTTGCATTTTAATTGTAATATGACAAGATCTGAAACAGCACTAATGGCTGCATTTATTTTTGTTCTTTCTGCTTGTGCTGCCAAATACTGTGCAGTACAGTGCAGCCTAAATGTTTTTGTCTGAAACTTAAAGAGAATAACAATGATCTGATCTCAGAAAATAATATTGCATAAACAAATGAAACAGCAATTGCAGTCACACAAAAAGTAAGGGAAAAAAAGGGTTTACATTAAATTATGGGTGTTAACATGACATCACACATCTAGAGATGTGGACTTGTGTGGTGAAATTAAAGAGCATCACTCGCCACTTTCAAGGGGCATAAGTATACACACCCCTATGTTAAATTCCCATAGAAGCAGAGGTATTTCTAATTTTAAAGGCCAGTTATTTCATGGATCCTGATGAAGTTCCCTTGGCCTTTTGGAATTAAAATTGAAAGATTTCAATAACGGCTTCTCTGATGGTTCTGTGTAACAAATGTCTGGCGCATCAGACTGAAAGTGTGGAAAAATATAAAATATACAGTATATGCAATTGAACAATTGAATTAAACATATAAACAAAACCATCACCTTCTTCATTACTTAGGCCGTGAGTTATAAGGTCTTGAAGATAAAGACTGTGAGATAGTTAAGTTTAGTTAAGAGTCAGAGTGAGATGCAGTTGAGCCACGTCTTACAGTCTTCTTAAAGTCTATGCAAAGCAGTTGAGCTTTCATCGTGAAGACTGTACCAACAAAAACAGCTATTAATTCAAGCTTAAATAAAGCATAACCATGAGACTTTCAACCAGAGCAAGTCTGAAGACCGTGACATGTCATTGAGCTTTCAGCTGCAAAACCGCCTTTCTGACTATATTTCATCTTGTGTACTGTTAGGTGGACTATCTATTACAGTAATTGGCTTGCTGCTTGCTTTTGGAAATCCTGTGTGCTCAAAGTTCTTATCTCCCAGTTGAGCTCCAAAGATCTCTCAGATAGACAGAAAATGTACAGTACATTCTATAATTCCCAAAAAATCTTGGATTTCTTGGAAATCAATCATCTGAAGCCTGCAATTGCTTTAAAGCAGCGATCCATACTGGCCATATGTGGAGTGGACTTATAGGGATGACAAGTGGTTTTCATCAGTGGATCTCTATGGAATGACTCCCTGTAGTTAAAGATGAATTGCTTGTTTTCATTGAACAGGCTCCAAAATCGAAAGTGCCGTCTTTGTGTGGGTGGATGTGCTGTTTCTGCTCTGTCAGGTGCAAGGCAACAAACATTAGATCAGAGGGAACAATAATAGATTGCAGCATCAGAAGACTTTGATCACACAGCGAACAGCAAAGGGCCAGGCAGCAATCTGAGCAAGAGAACTGGCACGGATGTTCAGACTAATACTTGTTCTAAAATCACACTTGATTGTTTTTTAATCAGAGCTGGAAGATACTGGTTCCGTCGGTAACGCGTGTGTTTGTGTGTGTGTGTGTGTGTTTGAGATCTGTGCAACTCCATCTCATTTTTAAGACTGGTGTGTCTTTCCTTCTGCGACATTAACCAGCACAAAATCCAGGTCCATCCTTCCAAAGAACCTCCATCAAGAGCAGACGGCGTGAGTGAGACATGAAGATAACGTGATACTTGTGTGTGTGTCTGTGTGTCTTTGTGTGTCAGCTGAAGATGGTTATCCATGTTCAGACGTTTAAAGGTTGCAAAAGGGCAGAAATGTGGGGCAGCTATTGTCTGACTGACTCCTTTTCCTCGTCTTCACAGTTTTGTGGCAGTCGTGACAAGATTAATTTTCCAGAGACGTCACTGAACTCTTTTGTTATCTCATTTTATTTAATGTCACATTACATATACGTTGATCACAAAACAATTCAAAGCAGTACAGCAAGGCAGACACAGGGAGACAGTTAATGCTCGATTCTACTGCAGTGTCCTCATTGAGTTACCAACAATAATACAAACATTAAGCACATCAATAATAAGGAAAATGTAACAATCTTTAGTCCTCGTGATTGCCTGTGTATGTGTTTGAGGTACAAAGTACAAGAAAAATCACTTTACAGGTTGAACTAATCAAGCATCAAACTGTGTTTTGCTTGATTGTGCGAAATAAGAAATCAGCCCACAGTGTAACTAAGAGTCGGCACATTTGGGTTTGATTATTTTTAAGAATACTTGTCACCACGGTGATTACTTCCAAAGTGGCATGTTTCACAAAATGTCTGTGATAAAGCTAAATCATAGCTGTTCATAAGTTTGGAGGGGATCATTACAGTGTCACACAGGAACGGGATTTAAAAAAAAAAAAAAAATGGCCTCAAAGAAAATTTGGCATACAAAGTTGACTCATAAAGAAGCATTTCATTTAGTATCAAAGAAAAAGTTTGACACTTTGAGGAATGTTGGGCTGCTCCATTAGGGAAAAAAATCATAATCACAATTATTTGTGGTCAATATTAAGATCACGATGATTTAACACGATTATTCATTAACTTTTGGGAAGATGTTGCACAGAACAGTTAAAACTGTCAAATTTCCCTTAATACTTTTCCTGGGAATACCCTGTCAGAACACAAGCCAAAATAAGTGTTTACTTTTAAAATGTAATGTGCAAAATAATTGTTAAAATCATTGTTTTCCAAAATGCCCATCTTTTCCTTTTACAGAGCACATCACATATTTCTGTCTTTTTGTATCATAACCAGGCTGGGTGGTGCATCTGCCACTCTTCTCTCTCTCAGACCCTGAGTGAGAACATTTTGGACGGAGTGAGACACTCTGAGCAGGAGCTCCTTCAGTCCAGCTCTGTACTCTTTTCGGATCAGGCAGTAGAGCACCGGGTTAAGACAGCTGTTTGCATGAGCTAAGCACACAGTCAGGGGGAAGGCGTAGGCCTGGGCGTTGTAGAAGGCTTTACTAAAGGGCACCAAGTCAAATTTGATCAGCACCCCCCACAGGGTAAGAGCCTGGTTGGGTAGCCAGCAGATGAAGAAGGACAGGACTACGATGGTGACAGATCGGGTGACTTTGGAGCGGCGGCGGAGGCGTCCTCTCTCAGACTCAGACCTCTCCATGACACTGGCGTTGACCATGCTGCCTACGATGCGCCGTCTCACGATGAACTTCAGGAGCAGGAGGTAGCACACGGAGATGACAATCAAGGGAACTACAAATCCCAGGAGGACTTTCTGTGTTTGATAGAGTCCGAGCAGGACCTGAGGATCCCAGTGGCCTGAATCGGAGTCTGAGAAGCGCACTAAGCACAGCTCGTCATCTGTAGACACCTGTAAGCACAACAACATAGAGGTTGCACACCCAAACAGAAAGCACAAAGCAAATAGGGCTGGGTTTAACAAGATTTAAATAAATTTTCATTTGAATGATCCAATATCGATTCATATAATCCACAATCGATTATTGTCTGCAAGGGAATGACTGGCATGGCCATTCAAAGTCACTGACTGTAGAGTCTGTAGAGCTGCACTTTATTGTGTGTTCACGTTAAATAAAAAGGGCATTAATGTAACTGCTTTGGGTTAATTCGTCATGTAAACATTGACATTTTGAGTAACGTTACAGGAAACCTTGTACAATTGTAGAATCTCTTTCATACCCAAGCAAAATTGGTTTTGCAACTGTAATTTTCCAAATCGGCATTGAATTGGAAAAATGTAATCGCATTGGGACCTTGTGAATCGGAATCGAATCAATTTGGGAAATCCGTAGCGATGCCCAGCCCTAGAATCAAATCGGGTGTCAGTCTGAATTCAACCCACCTGGACTGTGGTGGAGTAGAAAGCATGAGGCAGCGTAACCACCAGTGACACCACCCAAATGGTTAAACTGGCCCATTTGGCACGAGCAGTGGCAATGCTAGGGCTGCCCATCTTCAGAGAGGTAACTAGGGAGTGGTAGCGGGTCACGCTCATGGCGGTGAGGAAGAAGACGCTGGCATACATGTTCAGCGTGGTGACCGAGCTGACGATCTTGCACATGACCTGGCCAAAGGGCCAGCGGAAGTCCAGCAACGTGTCCACAGCCCAGAAGGGCAAGGTGAGGACAAACTGGAGGTCTGTCAGTGCCAGGCTCATGACGAAGCAGTTGATGGAGGAGTGGCGATGGCTCCGGTTTCGCGAGTGAAGCAGGAAGAGGGCCAGCAGGTTACCGACAAGCCCCAGAACACACACCACCAGGTAGACCAGGGCAATGACAACTCGTACCTGCAGTTGTGGAAGAAGTGCTCCGATGAATAAAAGTACTAATACCACATTGATAAAATACTCTGTTACGAGTTAAAGTCCTGCATTGAAAATATTTAGTAATGTTATGTAAAAAGAAGTATCATCAGGAAAATGTGCTTTAAGTATTATCATTATTATTATTATTAGGGTTTAAACCGCGAAGCGGTAGAACCCTTCTATGTTTGTATGTTTTAGTTATTATTATTATTATTTGTTGTTTGCTGCGCCGGCTCAAATTCCATGAGCAGGAATGAGCTAGAAACAAGAAACTTGGGGGAATAATTGGAAATGGTGTGCATGCGCTTTGATAGAAATAATAACCCAATGGGCCACATGGGGGCACTGTAATTAAGGCTTCAAAATGCAAACTTTGAAAGGCAAACTTGAAACTTCTCACACAGGTGCAGCTTAATGTGCTCTACAAAAAAGCCTCAAGGACCATTAAGTTCCGCCTAGAAAATTTTTCCACCATTTTGAATTTTCTGAAAAATACATCTTTGAGATCTCTTCCTACACCGTAGCTCCGATCGCCACCAGTGAATAATCAACGGCTCAAGCTTATTAACAGATGTATAAAGCATGTCCATATCTCAATTACTTTTCAAGTTATTGACCAATGAACTTCAAAACGTTGCGTGGCTATGGACATAAATCAGTAACTGTAAGACCAATCATCACAAAACTCCCAGGGTATGTTGAGATAAGTGCCCCAGATATACCCAGACAGTTTTATATACATACCCCACTAGTACCCTAACCCACAAAACTCCCAGGGTATGTTGAGATAAGTGCCCCAGATATACCCAGACAGTTTTATATACATACCCCACTAGTACCCTAACCCACAAAACTCCCAGGGTATGTTGAGATAAGTGCCCCAGATATACCCAGACAGTTTTATATACATACCCCACTAGTACCCTAACCCACAAAACTCCAGGGTATGTTGAGATAAGTGCCCCAGATATACCCAGACAGTTTTATATACATACCCCACTAGTACCCTAACCCACAAAACTCACAGGGTATGTTGAGATAAGTGCCCCAGATATACCCAGACAGTTTTATATACATACCCCACTAGTACCCTAACCCACAAAACTCATAGGGTATGGTCAGATAAGTGCCCCAGATATACCCAGACAGTTTTATATACATACCCCACTAGTACCCTAACCCACAAAACTCATAGGGTATGGTCAGATAAGTGCCCCAGATATACCCAGACAGTTTTATATACATACCCCACTAGTACCCTAACCCACAAAACTCATAGGGTATGGTCAGATAAGTGCCCCAGATATACCCAGACAGTTTTATATACATACCCCACTAGTACCCTAACCCACAAAACTCATAGGGTATGGTCAGATAAGTGCCCCAGATATACCCAGACAGTTTTATATACATACCCCACTAGTACCCTAACCCACAAAACTCATAGGGTATGGTCAGATAAGTACCCCAGATATACCCAGACAATTTTATATACATACCCCACTAGTACCCTAACCCACAAAACTCATAGGGTATGGTCAGATAAGTGCCCCAGATATACCCAGACAGTTTTATATACATACCCCACTAGTACCCTAACCCACAAAACTCATAGGGTATGGTCAGATAAGTACCCCAGATATACCCAGACAGTTTTATATACATACCCCACTAGTACCCTAACCCACAAAACTCATAGGGTATGGTCAGATAAGTACCCCAGATATACCCAGACAGTTTTATATACATACCCCACTAGTACCCTAACCCACAAAACTCATAGGGTATGGTCAGATAAGTACCCCAGATATACCCAGACAGTTTTATATACATACCCCACTAGTACCCTAACCCACAAAACTTATAGGGTATGGTCAGATAAGTGCTCCAGACGCAAGACTGCAAGTCTCATTAAAATTGACCACTAGGGGGCGCTTTAAATGCACAATAACTGGACGTGGAATGACGCAAATCAAGGTTTGAGCTTGGACAGCTTGCTGCTTTATTAGCAATTGTTTTTGTGTTGGTCATACGTTAGACCGATGTATATGAGGCTGCATCTGTACGTCTGACATACGTTAGAACGGTGTATACGTCGCAGAGAGAGCGGCTGCACGTCACTGAAACGTCTAACAGCAACGTCTCGGGACGTCTATTATCATTATTATTATTATTAAAAGTAAAAGTACTCAATGCATAAAAATCCTCACATTTTAGAAACTGGATCGATCAAAACAGTTGTCAATCAACTATACCAGTTTAATCGGCTAATCATTTTCAGCTGTAGCTACATTAGGCCGGTAAATTGTTGGGAAGTTTAATTTATAATAAAACATATTTTTAAATAATATGTTTTGTGTGCAAAAACACAAAAAAAAGTAAAGCTTTCAGATTAGTGGAGTAAAAAGGGCAATATTTGGCTCTGAAATGTAGTGGAGTACCTTCAATGTGTACATAAGGACAGTACTTCTGCGGTCTGTCGAACACATACATTGGCATCTTGGACCTAAATGGTCACACGAGTGCACACAAGGAGATTCAAAAAAGTCAAAATACAACATACATGTTGTATTTGAGGATACATGTATCCTCCAAGCACTTTCTTAAAGGCGAGTCATGCTAAATGCATTCCATTTCTATCCATCTGGATTTGTACATTCTTAACTAAACCTACCGCCAGGTTTGCGCCGTCTGCGTGCAGGTCCAGCGAGGACTCCTTGGAGAGGATGAGGAGCCAGCAGTTGAGTGAAAGGTTCAGAGCTGCGAGATTAGAGGCTGTTCCTGTGAGGCTGACAACTCTGGAGATGTCGTCCTCTTCTCCTCCGCACACGTTCAGAGCGCCCAGGGGCCCAGAGGCGCTGCTGTTGCTCTGCATGCTTCTGCAGAGGAAAACAAGAGTTCCAAACCAGCTGCGGCAGCTTTCCCGTCCTCTTCGCGGCTAACTTCCAGAGTGTGGGTGCGCAGGTGTGGACGCAGAAATGGCCATCTCCTTCTGTTCAAAGCCTCAGAGTTGCACGAGTTATCCGAGTTATTTCTAAACTTACTCGGATCGTATCCGTGTCAGCCTACTTGGGAGACTTCTGCTGAACTCTGTCGTGATGCGAACGCATCTTCTGATGCTGACAGCATGCTGACGCTTTTATACTCGCTGGGCTCTCCTCCACCGCTCCATGGCGCACTGCCGGAGCGCGCACACGGAGGCTGCAACATCTATTACTGACTATTGATACAGTGATTATTAGAGTAGATACTGAACATTATTGAAGCTCCAATAAATACATTTGTTTTGTTAAATTCAGATTGAGCTATTTATGTGCTCTGTTTCCAGTAAAAGATTCAGAAAGGGAAATATTAACCGTGTGATGCACTGCAAAAGAGTGTTTTCTGAATTGTCTTTGCTCATAGGTAAATGATTATTGTTGCTCAGAAAAACATGACTTCCAAACTGTGTTTCTGCTTTATTTAAATTGCATTTCGTATGCTATAAGCTTGCTATTCATTGTTTTTCATTTGTTTTCCCTTTTGGATGGAGCCAGCTAATGTTATGTCCCAATATTTCTGCATATGATGTGAAGGTAAATTACTCAGGAGTGTATTTTCAGAAAGGTTTCCTAAGCCTTGAAGGTATTGTCACCGAGCGTCTGAAATGATGCACATCAGAGGAATGACAAATTGGATTTCAAACAGCTTTCAGTCTTTGTGAGGGAGCTGTAGAGAGATAGGTGTGTGTGTGTGGGGATGTTTCATTTTCATTCTTTATAGGTCACTGTCAGTATTCACACAATGCACTGCTTCTGTCAGCTCAGCTGTGCATGAGTTGAGAGAGAAGGAAAATGAGAATTTCAGGGCCACACTTTATAATAATAGGGTTGTTTTTGTTGTTGAAAGCAGTGGAGCTTACCATGTTTGAGCATTCTCCTCTACCTTGTCAATTGCTACCTGCTAGATGATTTTGGTTTTGAGTGCATCCTTCCGTGTCACACCCTAAAAAGTGTCGAGTCATTTTCTCAAGTCCAGCCTGGATGTGGTAGGACTCTCTGTATAATCAAGTAATCCTCCTTCATCTTAATTGAAAAGTCCATTCAAGCCAGTTGGAAGCTATTTATTCTCATCCCTGTTTCTTTGTCCGGCTCTATTAGCAATCAGGAACGACTTGAAAAGAAAACTAATTTGTTGCCTGTTTCCTTTAATGTTTTACCAATACTGAGATGGCTGGAAATGCAGACACGGTTAGTAGCGCCCAGTGTTAAGCTCATTCTCATTTGCATTCTGCTAAAGCTTTCTAAGACTCTTAATGAGGTAATTTAATTCTCACTTAAGTTTCAATTAGGTTTTTGTTTGTCACGGCACCTAAAAAACAACGGGATATGGATGGAGCTATTCCTCCTGTCCCCCTTAACTTTGTCTGTAGTCAAGGTGAGGTTGAGCATGTGAGTGAAAAGAAGTTTTGTTTTTGTATGTGTGGAAGCGAACATAGTAAAGATGAAAATACAGTACATAGATTATGTCCAGATTTTATAAATGTAAGGATAAAGACAGATTATATAAATTAAGTTATACTAACGAGGAATTTGTCTTGGTGGACGAGGCATGGATCTAGCATGTTTTACAGACAAAGTCACAAAGTGCTTCATTGTAAAAATACAGTAGGATCCAACAGAAAATACGCAAGGAAAGAAAGAATTGAAAGACCAATGAAAATCATTTCAAAGATTAAAACTTAAAACCCAAAGTTACAAACATGAGTCAGAAGCGAATTGAAACAAATATAGCTGTGACGAAGTGGGTTTGCTCACCACTTGTCCCATACAGGTCAGTAGCTATAGTAAGCAGACACACAGTCATGTTAGTTTCACTTCCATTTTATTAGGTTGCTATTAGGTTGTTTATTTTTGGTTGTTTTTGGTTATTATGTAAAAAAAGGTGTGAATAACCCAGCCGTGTTTTGTAGTTAGTGGGAGAGGAGTGAACTGGTAACTACGTTCCAAATGTTAAGAGATTGCTAGGTATTAATGTTAGGGAGTAGATCAACCTGCTTTGGAATGGGATGGACTGAAGGTGTGGGGTGTGAATTGACCACCCTATATAAATAGAGAGAGAGAGAGGGGGGACGGTCGGACGGACGGACTGAGAGACTGACTGACTGAGAGAGACTGACTGACTGACTGACTGAGAGAGACTGACTGACTGACTGTGAGTTTAATGTGTTACTTCCTTTAAGGTTTTGATTGTTTATAATGATATAAATAAACCCCTCTGGAAACATTACAATGTTTGAGTCGGCCTACCTACCACCTTCCCAGCCGCTCTGGCCAGGCAACACCACAATAGTGCTCTTGATAAAAGTGTGCGTTAATGTAGTCATTCCTAATCAGACACTCTTCTCAGAATCATTTAACTGAGAGCTCCTTAAGCTTTACAGTCAGTGTTTGTTAGTCAGTTCTTGGCCAACCAAGGACACTTAACATGCTTCCTCTTTGTCATCCTTTGGAACATCTCGTAGACAAAGTGGTTTGAGTGCACTCTCTGAATGGCTCCCTATAGCAGCAGTGAAAGGTAACTGTGTCCTTGCTTCAGAAAGGTGACACGTGTGCTCAAGTTTCTAAAGTTCTTGATTTAAGCAGTAGTCTTCTTAGAAATCCACAGTGGTGGAAGAAGTCTTCACATCGTTTTATGAAGTAAAAAATACTAATACCACACTGTAAAAGACTTGCAAGTAAAAGTCCTGCATTAAAATATGTTACTTAGGTATGTGAGCATCACCAGGAAGATGTGATTGAAGTATTAAAAGTAAAAGTACTCAATGCATATATAATGCAAATTAAACAGATCTGTCACTCAACTCAACTAAGGGTTTACTTGGCTAATCTTTTCAGCTGGACTTGTAGGCCTTTATATTGTTGGGTAGTTTAATTTAGAATAATAAATCTTGTATTTTATGTTTTGTGTGCAAATCTCTTAATTTGCAAAAAGCAAGTAGTAAATAATGCTTTCAGATGAATGTAGTGGAGTAAAAAAGTACAGTGTTTCTCTCTGAACTGTAGTGGGAGTAGAAGTAGAAAGTGACATGAAAAGACTCAAGTAAAGTACAAGTACCTCAAAAGTGTACTTAAGTACAGTACTTGAGTAAATGCACTTATCACTGGGAATCCAGGCGTGAGCAAAACATTAAATATTAAATATCTCAAATATCCAGAATCTAGTTAGTAAATGTTTGACCACTAGATAAATGGAATAACCTTGATTTATGCAAATATGCAGTATGTATCACAGTGGCTGTCTCATTTTGCCCCAGCCCATGATTACAGAATTTCATATTGTTCTGCTTCTCTGCTCCAAAGTCCAATACATCACAAATTGGCAAACTAAGCTTGCAATAATATCTGAATTAATGATCTTTCATGAACAGAGATGAGGAAGAAAACAATGTTCTGGACAGAATGTGAGAGAGAACATTATGTCAAGTGTTGCTCCCGTGAACCAGAGACAACAATAACACTGTTGGTTTTTAATGGATGGACTCCATGTAACAGATGGCAGTCAGTCATTATCCCTTAATTGCATTAAATAACAGCAGGCTTTGCAACATTGTTTTGAGACCACTAGAGAAAGGCACTTTACTTAGCCAATTGTATTTCTATAAATATAATAACAGCTAAGTCTCTTGCTCTAAAATTGAGATATGATATCCGTTGTGTTTTTAAACCCAAGCCCACTTTCCCATATTGACAGCTGGCCTTAAGCGGAGCTTATTATGACGTTTGTATTGAAGTGATAAGTCATCCAGCAGCTTTTGCTCAATGTCATTTATTCTTTGTGGACAAATCATTTTTGTTTTTCACATATTGCCTTATTATGACATATGGCATTACTCTAAAAAACAAATCCTTTCAGGGGCTTCTAAAACTCACTGGAGTAAACATTTTTAATTATCTTGTGCCAGCATTGCACTGAACTGTTACAAAAAAAATGCACAAACTTTTTAACATATACATTAAAAGTAAATAATAAAATAGCAGTGAATATACATTTGTGTTGTTTAACAGATCCTACATGTCTACATCTTGCAGTAGTATATGTATAATACTGTTTGGGTGACGTCCTCACCGGCCTCCATCTAAGTGAGCAAATCACAGTTAAATCTTTTAACTAGCAGATTGTGTGTTGGAGCTGATGGCAAAGACAACATAACACCTCACTTAGTCTGCAGTGAGAAATAGATGCCGAAAAGCAATCAAGCTGCTCATTCAGATGCTGCGCCTGCAAGCAAGTCTGCTTTTCTTTAGCTAAGTCTTTCCTCCTGGGGGTCCCGAGGAGATCTGTGATTGCCCCAGTGCTGGTGGTGGTGAGACGATTGGAAATCTACTGCAGGGAGTCCTGTCCATCAGCCTGCACAGGGCCTCAAAGCCCCTGGAGACGGAGAAGAGAGGAAGAGGAGCGGCGTCTCGCCCTTCATCCATCGACTGCAAGGTGCGGGACGGCACTGGGGGGCAGAGACGTGGTGGAGAGGAGTGAGTGTGTGTTTGTGTGTGTTATAGGGAGAGAAAGTGCCAGTGTGTGTATGTCTACTCACCTTTGGTCTGTGTGTATTCTTCCTGGCTGGGTTGGCTGTAGGGGTCTGGCTGAAGATTTGAGGATATGAGCAGGGAGAAAGAGAGGAACAAAACCTGGACATAAATAAAGACGGCAGGACAAAAACAGGCCAAGCGCAGAAGACAGAGGACAGTAGAAAAGGACAGAAATCACAGGGAAAAAAGGAATTGACTTATTAGGTATGGCCTACATACAATTTGGCAAGAAAGATGAGCGCAGCTGCTAACATTCTCCATTTAAATCTTACAGGTAATCATAGCAGTAGTGGAGCACATTTGTTAAAGATATATAGAAACAGATAAAATAGAATAAGACAGGTATGAAATACACAAATAAAAGTTGCTTTAATGATGTGCTCAGGTTAGACACTGTTGTGTCTATTATATAGCAATACCTTTATCTATTATTATTTAGTTGTTGCAGATTATGCTGTCTAAGCAAATTCCCAGTAGTGTATATCAATGTAATGTGTTGTATATCTCACCATGATGCAGGTCCTTCTGTGTGTTGTTTTGCCGGAGCTGTTAGGAAGGAGAGCCTGTAGCCGGCTTAGCTGCTCCAGCAGATCACTGCAATGCAAATACAGACAGGAGGACGAGGGAGACTGTGTAAAATGTTCACACAAGGGGCCACAGGTTGGCCTAATTATTTCAGCGGCTGTGATCACTGTCAACTAAAAGGCACCACTTCAAAGGATCCTTTGTAGGGTTTGTTTTCTGTGTTGTGAGATTGTGCCTATAATGGATTGCGAAGATTGAAAGAAGGTGCAGAGCTGCATTTGTGGAACTGTTCTTTAAGAAGCAGTTGGCTCAAGTGTGCTACTGACCCTTCGCTAATAGCAGTGATTGTCCAATCATAACTTAGCCACCGTACCAGGGGATGGCTGTGATTAGAAAATGGGATTTAAAGTAATATCAGTGCCAGGATTGCTGTTATTGCTACTTTTTTTATTGTAAAAAGTTGCTATGATATGGTGCTACAAGACTCAAGCTGAAACTGATGGTCCCAGGCAAAATGACATAATGGCATATTTCTCCCTTTTATGATAGTAGCTTAGCTATGATGTAGGGAAAGGATATCATGTATGTAACTATCAAGGGCATATATAATACCAGTTTTACAGAGTCAGCTGGCAACTGCATTACTAACCAAACCAAATTTGCCAGTGTTATCATTTCAGATGGCAGAATATTGGTTTAAGTCATGATTAAACCAAAATGACAGCAGTCAGTGATTCCACCTTGTAGCTGCTTCTCCGTTCTACATCACTGCTGGTTGCGTGTATTGTGATGGGCATTTCCCAATTTGAACTGTCATTTTTTTTAAATGAAAAAGTAAAAACCCAATTGAAAGTAAGAAAAGAGCAATCAATAAGTAACATAATCATTAGTTGCAGTCTTTGTTGGCTGATTTAAGGACTCACTTGTTGGTCTCCTCCAACTGCTGGACCCTTCCCTGTAGCTTGAGGTTATAAGCACGGCATGCAGACATCCTGCAAGAAACAGAAGAGAAAGAGAGGGGAAATAGAGATAACATGAAGGGTATCATATAATACTTTGTTTCTCTCTTTGCCAATATCTGAGTATCTGATATCTGAGTGTTCTTGCACCCCGTATCCAGTGAACCACAGTGAGTAGTGAGTCACACAATCATGGCCATCTGACTGAGCTAAGCCATGATTAATGGTACCTTGTTGATACACTGCTTGCAGCTGGTTTAATTTCCAACTAAATGCTGACTCAGCTTACTGGGAGTGACAATCTCATCAGGAAGCTTTTGTAGTCCACAGACAACAGAGCTCATGCTTGAATGGGATGTCCATAGCACACTATTAGATTCAAATTCAGGGGAGGGGGAGACCAAATGCATGTAATCCCACTGTGATACATCAACCAATGTGTCCCTGAATAAGACACTTATCTTGTCCATAAGACACTTCACTTGTCCATCATTAGACCCAAAGCTCTCTTACTTTATTCTTTCCACCTCTCTGATTTCAGATTCAACTTTGGGTCCTGGCATGTGCACACAGTCTCAGAAGACTCCACTCTTCTGAGATAAATCACTGATGGCTTAGTTGACTGAAGTTTTAGAGTCTAGTGGTACAATCATCTTAAGCTCAGCATGAGTAAGATCAAGCAGTCATACAAATAACGGGAGGGGACGCCGATAATCAAACCTGGGCCGGTCTGATACACCGAATCATTGCTGCATTGGCCATTTTTTAGAAGCCTTTCAACATATTAATCAAACAAGCTCTACCGCTCTGCGTTGTTTTGCGGAGGTGTGATGGGGAGAAAGAGCCAACATAGGGGAGGCAGGCAGGATTAACAAATGTGGTGACAAAGGCTGGCTGTGTGATAGGGCTCATTCTGCATAGCCTGGAGGCAGATGAAGAGGAGGAGGAGGAGGAGGGCTAAACTGAGCTCCATCTTGGCAAAACCTCCTGCCCCTTTATTGTGAGATGATCTGCACAGCATCTTCAACTTCTGCCTAATCCCCGTTCCAGCTGCAACACAGAGTGGTTCAGCTGCTAGTTTGATTGTGCTAGAAACTCATTACATTCTTTATTTTTCATGTGTTAGTCCTTAGCTACCTATTTCATAATATTCTTTTACAAATATGTTTGCTACACTAGACATGAAAGACATTGGCTATTTTAGCCATAATACATAACCTGGACTATGGTTATAACATCTACATCTTACATCTTATAACTTATTCCCTGTTACTTAATGTTATTATTCAGTCAGTCAGTTTATAGGTTATTATGTTTATATTTTATAGTCATAGTCAATATTTTTATCATCATCTACTGCACTGTTCACTTTTTAATTTGTTCACTTTTGCACTATCATCATTACACACAGTCTACAATAATATCTCACCTTATCATGGTCATTGCATTTGCAAATGATTTTAATTTTTAATTTAATTTTTATTTTAATTTTTATTCTTAGGTATGTGTGATATATATATGTGTGTATATATGTGTTTGTTGTGTTATGGTTATGGTTGTCTTGCTACTGGATGCCTAAAATTTCCTTCGGGATGAATGAAGTATATATCTATATATCTATCTACATTTACTTAAGTACAAATTTAAGGTTTATCTTATCTTTTCTTTTCATGCCACTTTCTACTTCTACTCTAATACATTTCAGAAGGAAATATTGTACTTTTTACTGATCAACTGGTTAAACTCTTAGTTGATTGACAGAGCTGGCTTGATCATTTCTAGTTTTTAAAGTGAATGTTTTTCTGCATTGTAACAGAGTATTTTCACAGTGTGGTATTAGTACTTTTACTCAGGTAAAGGATCTGAGTACTTCTTCCACCACTGGTATCAAAAATATCAGAGAGAGAGTTGAAGTAGAGAGTTGAAGTCAAAATCTGCAGGGTACATTGTCTTTATATGTATATTCTAAACAAACCACCTCTGTAAGGAAAACACTTTATCAACAATGATTTTAAAAAAAATAGTACATTGGACATTTTCTTCTTTAAGAATGTTCCCTTCCTAATCAACTGTATGTAGAGTGCTTCAGTGTGGACCTCGACAAATGACTAGAAATAAAAGTTTCATTTTCCAGGCCAGTGTGTGCAGAGATAATATCGCGTAGAATGAGGATGCAGAGTGCAGTGGGCTCTTACCTTCCCTCGAGATTATGAACATATTCCCTCTTCTTCTTCCGACTTTCTTGAGCTGAGCGCTTGTTGCGGATTTTCCGCTGGATCTTCTTCAAAACCCTCTCTTCAAACTTGTCAGGGTGATGAAACACATGGGAGGATAGAGACAAGAGAGAATCAAGAAGAGAAGGGCATAAGAGGAGAAACTAGGTTGGAGGGGTGGGGGAGGGGGGCGGCAACTGGCAGAGGTTGTGTAACTGGTGTAACTGGGGATACAGATTTTGATGCATGCGTGTGTGTGTGTGTGTGTGTGTGTGTGTGTGTGTGTGTGTGTGTGTGTGTGTGTGTGTGTGTGTGTGTGTACCTTGGACAGGGGCAGTTTGCTGGGTAAGTTCACCCCTTCTTTAGCCAGAAGCTTCTTCTCATCCTCATTAAGAACAAGCTCTTGCAGGGAATGCTGGGGGAATCGCTGCGCCTGCGAACCAGATGGACAGAATATTCCAGTGACTCTCTGTGCAGTTTACCAAGAGGCGGCACTGGAGTGGAGCAGTACATGAAATTCTATTGCTCTCAAAGTGGGATAGGTCATAACAAAAAAATTCTCTGTTTCATTTATTCAGAAGACTGAGACTGAAATATTTTGATTCAATGTCCCCATTGGTAAGAAAGTTTAACAAGTCTCATTCTTTTACAGAAATAGTCATCTCTTCTCTCCTTACTGTCTGTCCCGGACTGGAAAGCAGCAGGTCCTTCACCGTGAGAGCCTGACTGGACGACAGAGGGGAGGTGTGGTTCGTAGTGAGGTAGTGTGCAATGCCCAGCTGCTCTTGGAGGCTGTCGGACTCCCAGCCTGCAGAAACAACCAGCAAAACAGCAGGTGATTTATGCAAAAACACAAACTATTTCTGCTTTTGGAATAGAGCTCTGTGACTGCAGCACCCTGCTGTTCTTTACAAAACACTCTACAAAATATATGTCATAGCCCACTATCTACTTTCACCTGTTAAAATGATTTGCTCTCTGAAAGGACAGGAACTGTCAAGATGCTCAGGTAAAGCACAAATTGATAGATTTCACATTAAGTCTTTGTTTTATCCCTGACAGTCCAGTGCCCAGGTTCACCTTGTTCTTCTAGTTTTTGTGCATCTTAACATGACATTATGCTTACTATTAAAACAATCTACTGTTTCCTGGCTCACTGTAGTTGCAAGTTTCCCTGTGTTTTTTGTTTCTCCCCAGTATAATATGCTGGTATTGCACATCATACTTTTTCTTTTTACTCCAAGTCTTACCTAGATCAATGGAAACGTCAGACGTCTTTTCATTTGGTGGTGGCTTGTTCTCTGGAACTGGAGCCTGAGGGAAAGACTGCGTATCAAAGACTGGAAAAGCTGTGCAGAAGTGTGTGTGAAAGCTGTCTTTGGGATCTGTCGGGGTGTCCTCGTTGATGCCGCTGTCAGTGGTGCAGGGTGACCACAGGGGGGACGCTGGAGCCGAGGAGGAGACGCTCCCCCAGCAGGGAGTCCAGGAAATCATCGGCAGCACTTCCTTGGGTGCTCAGGGTCTGAGGAGAAAGAGGGTATGCGAGCATTTTCTCATGACACCTCCACTGCTGGATATCCCGGCTAAATCAAATAACCATATCCCCACACAAGCACAGACAAGAACACAAACACACCAGTCATTCAATTCCTTGAGCTCATTTTCCCGTGACTGTTTGATCATTTTCCCATTGATGTCAGAGACAGTTGCAACCATACAGGGAAACCCAATGAAACTGAATCAGCTCCTGTATATCCCAAGAGCCAGCTCAATAACCCATGACCCCTCTTGAGAATCCAGATCACACTCTGCAGTCAGATTTTGAGATTTGTAGTGGCAATCATGTTGTCCCCTAAGTGACTCTGCACAGGAGCGGACAGTGCAGAATGACAGCCGTACTCACTTCATGAATTGTGATAGTCCATGATTGGTTGCTGTGGCAACCGGTGGTTTCATCAGTGTTCCTGAGCAGGTAGTCAATGAGATCCATCCCACCATGAACCTGAAACGAAGAACTACTCTGAGTGATGGGTCTGAAGTGGAGGGGTTCCGCAGTGTTTTTTTAGAGGAAAAGCTGTATTGCCAGCCTTGTAGCATCCAGTAATGTAATAAATTCCTGAAAGTGTAATAACGCCATAACATTTCAACCTGATCAACAATGTCATAAAACCCAATAATGGAATAACTTGACCAATAATGGAATAAAATGTCCTGATTGATATAACATTGTCGCTGATAACGTTATGCCTTTCAGGTGGGTCACCTTTATTTCAAAACTGATGATTTTGACAGATAATGTAATAATGTTATATATATGAATGGGTGAATCACATATCACACAAAAATCCATTTTGTCCATACCATGGATGTATTTTTTCCAGTGGCCACTCGGACTATTGAAACAAATAAAGGATTCACCCCATTGTAAAAGAAACGTCTGTAAAACTGATGTCAGGACACCAAAAAATGCAAACAAGGTTGATTATGACTTATAATAACTTCCCTAGAGCCGAGAAAAGACATAAAAACCTGCGACGTCACCACAATGTAAAGTTTATGGGCCGAGCGTGAACTCGTGAGCGTGGCCAGTGGGAGAAACACTACTGCGCTGCCGACTGAATAGGCGCCATTTTGGATCCAGTATCCAGAGATCATCATACATCGATGCTGAATATATGCAGCAGTGTTTCTCTTGCTGCTTGCCAGGTCTTTTTTTGAAAGTGCTTCTCACATGAGTCTGGTTAGTAAACTCTAGACGTGATGTAGAATTTAACATTTACAACAGATGGGAAGTGGTATGTTGTTATCAGGCAAAGCGAGCCATTCAATCTCTATGAAATATATGTTTTCATCTGAGTCAAGACAACGGTAATTCTTTTTGAAAAAATCAGTCAGGACATTTTATTACACTATTGGTCAAGTTATTACTAGGGTTGGGTACTGAAACTCGGTTCCACCATGGAACCGGTTCCTAAGCAACCGGTAGCAATCGGAATTGGATTTGTTTTAAAAGTAACAGTTCAACATCCAAAATGATACCCAACCCTAGTTATTATTGGGTTTTATTACATGTGATCATGTTAAGTTCATTTTATCACATTTTCAGGAAATTATTACATTAGTGAGAGCTACAAGCTTGTGCTTCTAAACAATATGACTCATATCTTCATTTTGGGTGTTGCACACTCAGGTTGCTATATCCCACACTTGCCTTTGATCAAATCAACACACATCCACTTTAATCTTCTTTAAAACTGTTAATTTTCTTTCTTTACGCACACTCTATACACTACAGTCTGAATCATTCTCTCACACACAAACCAATAGTTGCATCCAATTATCCGATTACAAATCTGTCTTACCTCGTCTGTATTCAGAGTCATAATTCCAACATGAGAGCAGAAGTTGATGAAATGACAGTGAAACTATCCAGCAGGATTCAAAATACACAAGCAGATCAACTCGTTCCTCTCTGAGGCTTTGACGTTTGAGAGGAGCGCCTGAGTCTGTTATAAGGGACAAAGTTTAAAGGCCATCTCACTGTCCAATCAAGTGTTTAGCAGACAGTTGAGGGAGCCAATCAGCACAAAAGGAAGACTGATTGACATATTAATTACTCCAAGTTGTTTACAGGTAGCCCACAGTGACCTTTGATGTCGTCATGATAAGGATTTGATTCCATGGGTGGTTTCACATTCATTTTTTGTTGGGCAGGGTTGATTTAGAGCTATTATTTTTATTGCTCTCAGAGACACAAGGTGGAGAAAGTCCCGTTTTTAACTTCATCAGACCTTTCAGTAGAAAGCTTAAGTTTTATTTCAAGAGCCTGATCCATCATCCCTCAGGGTGACACAAACTCACTGATGAGGGAAGCTCTTTTCTTCACTCATCTCAACTTATTCTAGAAATCAAACAGATTACTTCACGATTATTATGACTATCAATAGGTAAATATAATTATTTCCCATTCAGTTCTTGGGGACTGGGAGTCCCACCACCATCAAAAGACAGTTAACAGGGGAGGCACCAGACAAAACATATCTGTGCCATTTCTCAAAATTTGAAAAGAAAATACAGCGTTTATTCATAGTCCTCTGAGGATGAATCATATACTAATAACCCCTGGAAATATAATAACATTTCAACCTAATCAACAATGTAATAAAACCCAATAATGGAATAACTTGACCAATAATGAACTAAAATGTCCTGACTGATATAACATTGCCTCCGATAATGTTATACCTTTCAGGTGGGTCACCTTTTTCAAAACCGAGGATTTTGACAGATAATGTAATAATGTATATATATATATATATATATATATATATATATATATATATACATGACATTTGGATACAGCTGTTTATTCATAGTCCTCTGAGGATGAATCATAGTTTGGTGATCCCCTGACTTTTATAGCACCATGAGGTTGACATTAGTCGTTTTGAGTGAAATGTCTCGACAACTATTGGATGGATTGTCAGGAAATTTGGTTGCAAGTGGGCATTGCTTTTGTTTTAAGGGACACAGGCAAAAAAGATAGTTATTTGCATACAACTGCCATTTCACACTTTTTGGAAACATTTACAAAAACTCACTCTAAATTCAATTTAAGTATGTAACCTTTTTTTCCTCCAATTCTTTGTGTCTATTAAAGACACACTCACTGCTATGGAGTTATCTATTACTAAACTAGAAAAATTACTATTTATTTTTGCTTACCTCACCACAGCTTACCGTTTCTCATCTTTATAGCCATAATCAGGCGCATCTGTTTCGTGCTATTCCGAAGAATGCACACCATAAAACAAAGATATTACATAACATGTTCTCAGAGCAGTAATACACGAGGAACATGCACACTTGTAAACACATATCTAACTATTATTACAGTGGGGAGGGACTCTTGAAAAAGTAGAATCACTAGTCTGAATACCATCAACACAATCCTTCCATCACTCTCTCGACTTCAAAGTATTGTTACACTAGGGAATGGGACTCAGTTGTAGATCTGGGAGCTCAAATAATTCAAAAGCCATTTTCTTTTCTCTTCAGATGCTTAATTCTGACATTTTTACCTTCATCAGACATCAATAGACAGAGACATGACATATTTTCTTTTCCTCTGGGTCCCCTAGTAATTCAGATTTAGATTCTGCATTTTTATATGGCGCAAACCTCTGTGAGTCATTTTCTGTATAAGCTACAGATGCATGACATAATGTGAGTAAATCAAACTCTGAAGCAGCTCTGAAGGGTTAGATGTCAACACTTTGTGGAGACAGACCTTCATTTTACAGCTCATGTGGGCTTTCAGAGAGTCTTTGCAGTATGCTCAAAAATAAATACATACATAAGGTTATAATATACCAGTAAAAGGTTCAAGGTTAGTAAAATGAACCCCCTTGGAGCCAGTGTGAGTTAGGGTTTCATTAGTCTGGATCGACGGCGGTTCATTTACGGGATTGTTCCGCCGGATGTCCCTTCATTTTCGGCCAGATGTCCTACACCGCCTGCTTCCTTTGTGTAAACTTACATTAAACTCTGGGCCGTGCAACAAGGCAGGCCTGCTTGGTTCTTTGGGATTGTAAAGACTTACAAAGAATATGTTTACTGCATTTCCTCACTAACTGGGACGTTTTGGGACCGATTGGTGGGGATTGCATGTGGACGAAGTACACACGGCAATACACTGGTAATAACCATGTATCCAGCTAATTTAAATAGCTCAGATTACTGTATTGCGTGAACAGTTAATTTTATTTAATTTTGTATGTGAAGTTTTCCGTTACAGGGTGCAAATGTTCCACCAAAACAAGTTCCTTCCTCGGACCATTTTGCAGAGCCACCGTCACTGCGCCCGGAGCTCAGCACCGCCCAAGTAATTACGATTGGTTTAAAGAAATGCAAACAACCCCCTGACTGTATTTGTGCAGGAGAGTGTGCTCCTGTTGCCAGAGCTCCTCTGCAGCACAGAGGAGATAGGCCTGGCAATGTGAAACTTTAGTAAAGCAGTAAATGCTTGCTCTGGGGGGAATTGTTGAGTCGTTTTAAATTATAGAGTGTGTTCTAGACCTACTCTATCTGTAAAGTGTCTTGAGATAACTCTTGTTATGAATTGATACTAATAAATAAAATTGAATTGAATTATAGTTTCACTAATTCATGAAGTACCAGGCCTGATGGATCCATTTCTATTCAAACCATATGCACTCATACTATCCTTCAGTCTTTCAACCCCTTGCCTGAAGTGTATTTGTTGCATTAAAATCTAGTTTGATCTATGACAAAGAGCCCAGTATACTGTAATACCAAGTAATTGCATGGCAGCGGAGCTCTGCTATCTTTATTGTTGTGCTATCTTAGATTAAAGAGTTTCAAAGTACATGCAGATATTATCTAACCAGGACAAGCATGTATATGGATATGACTAATAGGTTGCAGTTCAGTACAGATAATTGCTGTGCTATTATTGCAGATTGCTGATGATATCATGCTGTAAATCCATCTTGCCCATTTGGATGCATGTGACTGAGGGGCAAAAAGAGTTACATCCACTCATGGGTATATTTAGGATTAAGGGAAAGGATACAGTCAACATAACATGAAATGTACCATGCAATCACAAACAAGCCGCTGAATTTTCCCCCGATGACTTTATTACACCAGCCCGTATTTGTGCAATCCACCAAAAATGATGGGTTATTTCCTCGACAAGGAGGTTTGAAATTGAAAAAGGCACGTGTTAAAATGCTAGATTGATCTGGTGGGTAAAGAAAAGTTACAGCTATAGATCCAGATAGACCTGTTTTTCACATCCATAGACGGGTAAGAAGCAGAGAATGTGCTCTAAGAATACAGCAGTATCACTCCACCAGTCGTAAAATGCATGTTGGATGGCTCTTATCTGGAGCTCAGTGAAGATGGGCACAAAATGATTCAGTACCTGCAGCTTGTGGGATATTCCTAGTGTGTCATAAATAAGAGAAAGAACAGCAATTTTGTGTTGTGTGAAGTGAAGTGAAATTAGTTACTAAGTTTGTAGCACTGCTTAACTGGTAAACCCCTAAATTCAGTTTCAGGAAAGGAAGATTAAACAATAATTAATCAACACAATACGATAACAGTTAGCACATATCCATCTCTTATTATTCTTTAAAATAATTTACACAAGATAACGGCCTCCCTGTGTGACAGAGCCGATAAAGGTGACGAATGGGGGCTAATCCGTGTTTTACTCCGTTTTTGTTTTACAACCCGGCTCATAGGCTGTGACAAATACGGGGAAGACATGAGAGTAGGTTGCCAAAATAAAAACATATTTAAACAACAAAATCAATTATTAAAAACAACATAACATAACTAAAGCTATATAATAATATACGATAAAAAAAAAAAAAAATACATGCAACAGTGTCAGCTACAGGCCTGCCCAAGAGAGTGAACTGCTGACAGCAGGAGCCAGAAATAGCCCTCCGACTGCAGTGACCCCATTACTAATGTTAAGTCTAAATTCAAGTCAGTTTCTGCAGTGTTCCCCAGGGAAGGGATGCAAAATATAAAAATATGTCATTGGTATAGAAACCAATATTTAAATCATGCCCAATATATTGTGGTGAAATATATATGAACCCTTATGTCGTCTCCGCGTTGATCAACAAGCAACTTTTTTTCCTGGGTCAAAATTTAAAATTAAATCTTTTTTTTTTTTTTTTTTATGTTTTAAAATTCAATAAAAACACCCAAATTCAATGAATTATTTACTTTATTTGGGAAACATACACGTTATTTTTTGGTTTTTGTGATATAGAATCTTTTGAACATCTAATCCTATAGTTTTAATAGATTTCTTATTATTCAGTATTCTAATCTTTTTTTCTTCTTCTGTTAAGTGCAGGAGCCATTGATTTGCATTTCTAAAACATGTTGTGATGAGTGAAGCAGGCAGATTTCAGAATCAGATTGCTCCACTTGTTTGCAAGAGCTTATTTTCATTTGAAGCAGCAGTGTGACATGTAACATCCTACAGGGGGAAGCTTCAAAGTGACACCAGTTGTACAGAAAATATAGGAAAACATGAAATCTCAAGCACTATTTTTGACAGAAAGTAATCGGTGCTTATCTCCTTGAGTGACTGCAGATATGTGGCAACAGATTGTATTTGCACCTAGCATCACTGTTTTATTAGGTCGAGTCCTCTGGTGGAGACATGAGACCGTGCACAGTGCTACTGGAATGTAATGACCATGATATGATTGGTTTTTGGCTCTCACCAGAAACTTTGATATCTTGCCTCCCTTGAGTTTATAAAGGTTTCCCTCTCAATTTCAATTACATTTGTGTGTTCTAGCTGAGATATGGAGACAAAAAAGACAGACATACTTTGTAGAATATTGTAACAAATTCAAGATTCGATATTTCTTTATTGTCATACCACAGCAACACTGTAGGACGAAATTATGTGCAAAGTTCACAGCTTAAAAGAATACAGCACAGATACAATTAAAAACACTGTGGAAAAGTCGAGCTATTAGTTATATGAATTAAAATAAATAAATAAATAAATGCGAAATTGCTTATATGGGTGTGCAGAGCATGTAGAGTGATAAATATATATAACGTCAGAAAAAACTGAAAAATAGAAATATCTAGATACTAGATACATACAGTTGGGAAAGAGTATAAATTATAAATATCTGTATTTAAAGTGAAATAGTAGTAGTAGTAGTAGTAGTAGAGAATAAGGTGCAGTCAGAGCAGATACTAAGGTGCCTTCCAAACAGAATATTTTGTACATGAATAGTATTCAGATTGATTCAGATTGAAGAAATGTTTTTTCATAGTTGAAGATTTGTTAATACTGTTTAGATCAGTTAAGTATTAATTGCAAAATCGGGGTTACGTTCTGAAAAAATACCTTTTGCTTTTCCTCATTCCCTTATAATTTCAATGTCCCATTTGAGGTCCTATCAACCACCCTGAGATGTTTTGTCCTGCTCTGCCCTCAGCTGGTGAAGGACTGCTACACCATCTTGTGCTTCGTCAACAGAGGGCTCATACTTTCCAAAGGGAAAGAAAAGCTGCTTACCCTCTTTAATAAAGACAATGGGAAACCCAGCAGCAATGATGGTGCTCCAATCGGTAGACCTTTCTTGATATGCACCAGCCAAAATGTCATTAACACAAAGACGAGGATGTGGACAGGATTTTCATATTGCTCAATTCTGTGACCAGTATCATGATCACCATAATACATGCATCAATATAAAGCATTGAAAAGTATGTGTCATCATTTTAATAGTTAAGAATTCACCTACAGACACATTTTAGAGTAGAGAAAGCTTTTCTATATTTGTATGCATGTACAGTATACATATATATATATATATATATATATATATATATATATATAAACTTTATTTCAGACCCAGGGGGATCCATATCCCAATAAAAACATACACAAAAATACAAAATACAGAGCCTTCCACAATGTTCAGTGTCTAATATACAGACATGTTCTCCAATGGTTCCACAGTCTGGAAGAGAATCTGACAGAACTGCATACATATAATTCATGTGTAAGTTAATTTCTCCTACATTAAAGAAGTGCCACTGTGATTCATACTTTGTAGACTGGTATAGGACTTACAACATATTTCTTGATGATGGAGAGTGACTTGCAGAGTTGAGCCTGAAAAGCTGAAACTGTCATGGCTTAAAACGTTCAAATTTTGCAGTATAAGTGGTAAGGATCTTTAAAAAGCAAAGCATCTCTCAATCTTTTCTTTGATTAATTTCACAAACCCGAGAAGGAGTTGTGTATTTGGAAGGAATGGGTCCCTATGGTTTGAGCCAAGTAGACAAGTACACACATCCAAGGCTGACTCAATATAACAATATATCTATATACAAAAAATTTAAATTAAAACTATTATATATGTAACAAATACTTGCCGAACTCATACTGCCCTGCAAAGTCCAAATGCAGTAAGGCCTACTTAATTAAAACTTAGTTAACACTAGAATCTGACTTATTGACATATAAATTGCCGTAAATCATGTTCATGCCATAGAAATGCATAGTTTTAAGAAGAAGAAAAATAACATTTATATTGCAGTTACAACTAAAAACATTACTAAAGAGACACAAATTCTTTAAAAGCTATCCATGGCTATAGCCCTGATTGGCTTAAGCTACATTTAACCACTTTCTTGGCTTGTCATGTAAATATATTAATTTGAGGAACTAACATCACATCAATAAGAAAGCAGCTTACGGTAATACACTTAGGTAATACATAGCTAAGCAGATGAGTACCAGTCATAGACTGGTAAAATGTCTATGGTACACTTGACGTTGACAATGAAATTCAACTGCAGCTTTTCTATTTGCTTTTTTTAGGACACCATAATTAAAAATGATAAATAGCCTACTTAGACCAAATTAAAATACAATGCCTGGTCAAGTTACTTTTCTTTCTCACACAAGCATAAACATTACATCACCTCCAGTCCACAAGTCAAAGTAGGAAGCTGTGTGTGTGTGTGTGTGTGTGTGTGTGTGTGTGGGGGCATACAATGTAAAAGCACGTTGAGTATGAACCAAAAGCAGACAAATATTTTACATTTTCATCCCTTTTTCAGACTTTTTTTTTTAGTTTTCACTACCACTACCTTACTACCACTAGTTTACACTACTTTTTAGAATTCATGGTCATTTATATAGAATTTTACCTAATATTTGAGTTAAAAAAAAGCAGACATGAATTATTTTGACTAATAGTTAAGATCAGAGGAACGTACAGATGAGTTCAGTCAGGAATGAAAGTGATCAATTATATTTGCAAAGAGCGTTGTAAGGAATCCAATCCATTTTGTGGTGATTTGGTTGCAAAGAAACTCATATTTCAGATATAAATATTTTTTTAAGGGGTCAAATTTGACCCGAGGACCACAGGAGGGTTAACCCTTGTGTTGTCCTCCCGTCAAAATTGAAAATCAACAATTTTGTTGATGCTTTTTATCAATGTTTTTAACTTTTTTTTAAGTTTTTGTCCTTTTTTTAACGTTTTAAACACATAACACTAACTTATTAACTTCAGTTTTACAGTTTTTTTTGGAATTTATGGTCAATAAACCTCATTTTTAGGAAATTATACCCAATGTTTGAGTTAGAAAAGCAGAAATTAGGAATTATTTAGACTAAAATTAAAGGAATGGATGTTGATGGATAATCACAGACTGGAATATGTCAACTTTTACTCAAAACTATTTCCAAACCACTTCCATTTCTTTTTTTCAAATGCTTTAAAATTTGAATAAGACGCCCCAAAATTACCCATCAAAATCACCCCAAAGAGCATTGTGTGTCAGTCATGTTATTTTGGGTAATTACAATTGGGTAGTCAAAAAGAACATTGATATAGGAAAACGGGTCAATTTGACCCGAAGACAACATGAGGGTTAAACCATAGTTTTATGAGTACAACAATATTCAAAGCTATTTTATATACTGTATTAGTTGCTCTCAGGACTCAAGACTGTGCACCAGGTCTTATATTTTATATTTTGTGTCAACACTGTAAAGGGGTTGCTTCAATCTCATTGCACATGTACTGCACTTGTGTATTATGACAATAAAGGCTTTCTATTCTATTCTATTCTATTCAACTCTATTCTACTCCAACAGTGGTCTGTGCGACCCGGCTGTTGAGCAGCAGCGCCTCCCATAGACATATAAATATTATATTTTTATATGTCTATGGCGCCCCCTGCTGTTGAAGCCTCTGTCCTGCAGTGCATATCCGGCATCCGCGCGACGCGCGCAGTAACAAGTTAACAGCAGCAGCAGCAGCATTAGGAACAGCGGCGGCGTCTCTTCTGTTACCAACGGTACTGCCTGCTCTGAGGCAGTGTGTTAGACGCAATACACCGTTAAACTCAAAGACCAACGACCTGCGGACAAAATGGTGAGTCGATACGGGGCTTACATGCGCAGATATTTTTGTTTTTGATCCATTTTTAACAGTTGAGAATATTGTCTGTTGCCGCCCCACCGTGTGAACTTCATGTATAGTTATAATGGTAATGGTTTCGGGGCAACAAGGTGCAATGGAGCGTGTCAGGTGTGTGTGAATGGGTGTTAAATGCCCCCATAAAGGCTCGGGATGTGGGCTGTTACGACGTACGCAGCAGCCAGTTGGTAAGGAAACAGCGCTCTGGCCTTTACCGCCCGGCCCGCTGTGACGTTCTTAGCAAATCCTTTAATATCAAGCCGCTACAGTGACATGACTGTACAAATATCATGTGTTGAGAGACAAAGGACATGCTCACATTTGATATAAAAGTTCGGCGAATGCTGGTTTTGCTAAATAGTAGATTTAGGTTAGATTAAAAGATATTGCGTAATAACTCTATCTACCACGCGAAAGAATATATTCAAATATACAATATGGCACCGACATTGAGACATGTAGTGGATTTTCAATGGCGGACTTTGATTAATAATGGCGTTTAAGGAGTTATAATTATGTTATGAGCTTATGCTATTATGCTGGAATGTCTGGACATCCATTTCTGGACTGAATGCACTTAGGATGTATTTAATTGCGTTTTTCTTGTTTTCTTTTGATTTTAACAATACATTTATGATACTGACACCTACATTGGCCTGTGAAAATGTCTAAATTCTACCAAACTATAGACAAAACTCTCTTAACTTATCATACCCCCGTATTTTAGGCCTTGTATCTTATTTGTGATCTCAGAGGATTAAGCATCAGCAACATATATTAGTCTGTTAAATATAAAATTCTGAGTATACATTTCACCTTAATTTGAAGAATTTAAAGGGAATTTAAGGTATGAAATCATGACATTGTGTTCCCTTGGGATTGTGAAATGGTTAGGCCCATTCAGCTGCAGCAAGTGAGTGGTGACTCAGTCATTCCTGATGTGTTGCTAGATTAGGAACCAGAAGGTAAAGTCTTTATGCAGTACTACTCCTTCCTCCTGTTCAGGCTGATGGATTCAGTTTCAAGTTTCTTTCTTTTTATAACTACTTGGAATGACTGCAGATCTGGTAGTGGCCATGCATAAATATAATATGATGAATAAGATGAACTTCAGCTGGTTGTAAATGGATGAATGTAACCCCCACCCACCTACCACCCTCTCTCAGGTGAACTTTACTGTGGATCAGATCCGCGCCATCATGGACAAGAAGTCCAACATCAGGAACATGTCTGTGATTGCCCACGTGGATCATGGGAAGTCCACTCTGACTGACTCACTGGTGTCCAAGGCAGGGATCATTGCTTCATCCCGTGCCGGAGAGACACGCTTCACAGACACACGCAAAGACGAGCAGGAGCGCTGCATCACCATCAAATCAACGTATGTGGTTCGGAGAAGTGGGTTTAGAAACAGCTCCGTGTTTTTTGTGCAACCTATTAAAGGTGGTTAAACTTGCATGTATCATAGAGTCAATAATCATGACTAAGCAACAATTAAAGTTACATTTTGGTGGAAGACGCATACTCAGGTATTATATTAATAAGAGTTTGACCCTCAAAATCTCAGCCAACCTACTTTATTAGCACTGTGCGGGTGCAGTTTGATCAGATAGATTGACAATATAAAGTAACCACCCCAAACAGGTTGCCCAAGCATTGTTTCCAAAATGCTGATGCACAGTTTTCCAGTCCCACCCACTTTATAACAGGTGTGACGAGCACAAACAGACATCACTTAATTGTAATAACCAAAACTGTAACTTTGGCAGGAACACATCAATCATTGTTTATTGTAAGATGATGATTGAGATAAAAAAAAAATAGGAAACAAAAGAAACCAGTAGTACATGTGCACAACGTAGTTATAGATATTCAACTCAAATTATTAACACGCATTAGCTAAACGCTTCCACATTGTCTGATCTGAAAGCATTAGACGAGGATTTGTTTTCTTTGCAATCTCAGAAAATACTTTTGTAAAGGCAGAACACATGTTTGTCTGGAGAGATTGTTATTCTAGCCATGTTACAGTCCCATTTTGAGTTCCCTTATTTAAATATCACGTTACAGGATGCTGCATTTTCTAAAATCCACTCAGGATGTTTCTGTCTGATTCCAGTAAATGCACCAGCACTGACATTGAATCACATCAGTAAATATTTACTGAACTCATTCCAGTCAAGCCAGTTTGAAGCATTTGAACTGGAAAGTCTCCACTCAGCATGTCTGCCTCGTTAGTGGTAAGTTAGAGGAGCGTCTTGTGACCACTCACTTTAGAGATTCATTCCGTTGAACTTAATTTAATCCATCCTTTATTTGACATTTATTTGAATGATGCAGAGGTAGTGATATGTGAATGGTGAACATGTCCCCAGCCTTTCACTGTCCCCTCTGTTATTCAGGGCCATCTCTATGTACTATGAGCTCGCAGATAACGACCTGGCATTTATCAAGCAATGTGTAGACGGAAACGGCTTCCTCATCAACCTGATTGATTCTCCTGGTCATGTTGACTTCTCCTCTGAGGTCACTGCAGCCCTCAGGGTAACCGACGGAGCCCTGGTGGTGGTGGACTGTGTCTCAGGTGATTACATGTCGGCTGACGCCCTCGCCTCCACATCCCACATACGCACGCACGCACACACATACACACACACACTCTTGTTTTTCACCCAGGCTCACCTGTCTGTTTCCTCTGACAGGTGTGTGTGTGCAGACTGAGACCGTACTGCGGCAGGCCATCGCCGAGCGCATCAAGCCGGTTTTGATGATGAACAAGATGGACCGGGCCCTACTGGAGCTGCAGCTGGAGCCAGATGAGCTCTTCCAGACCTTTCAGCGTATCGTGGAGAATGTCAACGTCATTATCTCCACCTATGGAGAGGATGAGGCGGGACCCATGGGGAACATCATGGTGAGGCAGATGCTTAAACACCACAGACACAAAGATATGCTAAAACTTGAACTTGAACTTTATTTGTGTCCCTGAAGGCCAATAGGGTGTGCAGCAGGTGTAAAACAAACAAAATAAAATGACTCATGGGTATCAGCATCTAAGTAGCCTACACAGAGTAGGCAAAGTCCATAGCGCACTTACAGAATCAACATTATGTAATCAACAACAACGTTTGCCAACCTCAATGTCAACCTCCATTACATCACCAGCCCCTTTGTTAACATCTCTGACATCATCAATATTATAGAATATAAATACCCAACCAAGAAACTAGCCAACGAATTCAAGTTTGACTCCTCCCCCATCTTGCATTCAAGAGGGAAAGCTGGAAATTGTTGCTATACATTTTCTATGGCTGTGGTTACAAATTATACCTGAATTCTTTTTTTTTTCTCAGATTGACCCTGTTGTTGGTACAGTCGGGTTCGGCTCTGGCCTCCATGGCTGGGCTTTCACCTTGAAGCAGTTTGCTGAGATGTATGTGGCGAAGTTCACTGCGAAGGGAGATGCTCAACTGGGACCAGCAGAGAGGTGTAAGAAGGTGGAGGACATGATGAAGAAACTGTGGGGAGAAAGGTAAACACATATCCGGACAGAACTATGCTTCACATAGTAACTTAACATCAGGCTGAAAAGCAGTGTTTTCACTGCCCTCTCTGGTTGGAAGTTCCAAGTGTGTTTTATCTCAGACGTGTGCTCTGTTTAGGGTTGGGTACCGAAACGCGGTGCCAACAGGGCACCGGTGTCGACGTAAAGAGTACTAACGAGACCGAATAACAACAAAAATCTTGGTGCCTTATATTGGTGCCTGACTTTACACTACACTTGACAGCAGGTAACGTTAGCCTACCTTTAGCTAGCAACTGGATTAAACACGGTTAAAATGCTGACGGCTAACTTTAAACGGTGTTAAAGTGCCCATATTATGCTCATTTTTAGGTTCATAATTGTATTTTGAGGTTGTATCAGAATAGGTTTCCATGATGTCATTTTTAAAAAACACCATATTTTTGTTGTACTGCACATTGCTGCAGATCCTGTTTTCACCCTGTGTGTTTGGTCTCTGTTTTAACTCCATTTATCTTTGTTGGGAGCTGCACATGCTCAGTAGCTCGGTAAGATCCCATCAGCTAGATAACTCTTTCTCCAGCTTTGGTCAGTCCAAGGCAGGATTAGTCCAAGGCAGGATTAGCTGGGAGACTTCTTCTAGACCAGGGACACTTGTGGTATACCTGCAGAACAGGGACAGGAAGTAGTTCTTTTTTTTAAGATTATTTTTAGGGCATTTTAGGCCTTTATTTTCATAGGACAGATGAAAACATGAAAGGGGGGGGGGGGAATGAAATGCAGCAAAGGGCCACAGGTCTGAGTCAAACCAGCGGCCGCTGCATCGAGGAGTAAACCTCTATATATGTGCGCTTGCTCTACCAACTGAGCTAACCGGCCACATGTGAGTAGTTCTTTTGTAGATTATGGTGAACTATTGTGTGTTGCAGCAGTGTTTTGCCATTGAGAATGAGCTAGTATGCTAGCGCTAACATGTGCCACGGTTAGCCTCCTTGTCTCGGCTAGTGACGTAGAAAGCCGGAGACTGAAGACAGAGGACATTTAGAAACCGGATCTCACTCAAAACAGCATAGATAGTTTTTTTGTTTGTATGTGTGTGGAAGCACCAGAGACAGAAATCCCAGAAAATGTTTTTTTTTTTTTCTTTTTCATAATATGGGCACTTTAAATATGACTGTATTTCACTGAAGAGGATTCCAACACCGGGACGCAACAGTCTGTTCTGCTGCGCAGCGGCTGCCGTTGTAGGAACAACACAGATGTTCACTTAAAGTTCCCATGACATGGGGATCTTTGGATGCTTTTATATAGACCTTAGTGGTCCCCTAATACTGTATCTGAAGTCTCTTTTATATAGACCTTAGTGGTCCCCTAATACTGTATCTGAAGTCTCTTTTATATAGACCTTAGTGGTCCCCTAATACTGTATCTGAAGTCTCTTTATATAGACCTTAGTGGTCCCCTAATACTGTATCTGAAGTCTCTTTTATATAGACCTTAGTGGTCCCCTAATACTGTATCTGAAGTCTCTTTTATATAGACCTTAGTGGTCCCCTAATACTGTATCTGGAGTCTCTTTATATAGACCTTAGGGGTCCCCTAATACTGTATCTGAAGTCTCTTTTATATAGACCTTAGTGGTCCCCTAATACTGTATCTGAAGTCTCTTTATATAGACCTTAGTGGTCCCCTAATACTGTATCTGAAGTCTCTTTTATATAGACCTTAGGGGTCCCCTAATACTGTATCTGAAGTCTCTTTTATATAGACCTTAGTGGTCCCCTAATACTGTATCTGAAGTCTCTTTTATATAGACCTTAGTGGTCCCCTAATACTGTATCTGAAGTCTCTTTTATATAGACCTTAGTGGTCCCCTAATACTGTATCTGGAGTCTCTTTATATAGACCTTAGGGGTCCCCTAATACTGTATCTGAAGTCTCTTTTATATAGGCCTTAGTGGTCCCCTAATACTGTATCTGAGGTTTCTTTAATTGGGGCAGAATTCCAGCCACTAGAGCCAGTCCCACAATGAGCTTTCCTTAGTATGTGCCATTTTTGAGTCTGTAGCTTTTAAGGGGGGGAGAGAGAGAGGTGGAGACTGGGGGTGTGGTCACTTTGCTCATTTGAAAGCCATGATGTCTCTCTCTCATGGGTGGATCAAATTCTCTAGGCGGGCAAAGCAGAGAAAGGTGAGGTAACCTTTCCCTTATGACCTCATAAGGGGCAAGATTCCAGATCGGCCCATCTGAGGCAGAGCAGGATACCCAGGGCTTGGTTTGCACCTATCTCCATTTCTAGCAACTGGGGGGGCCATAGGCAGGCGGGGGAACAGATAATAATGTTAAAAAAAACTCATAAAGTGACATTTTCATGCCATGGGATCTTTAAAACAGGTAGCCTCGTGGTGCATTCAAAGTTATTGTAAAATACCCTTTTCCCATCTGGTGGTTGTTTTTGTCGTTCAAAAGCTTTTTTACTGGTGAAATAAGTTATTTTTATAAGTTATAGTTATTACACTATTATTAAATCTTTAATTTTGACCATATGGCCTTAGCAATAAACAATTTTTTTTTTAGTGTCACCAACTCTTGTTTTTCTTCTTCCTTTCTTTTTTTTCTTCTTTTTTTAATCGGTTCAGGCACCGGCGCTGTTTTAAAAGTACGGCTTTAGCACGGGTATTGGAAAAAAAACTCAAACAATACCCAACACTAGCTCTGTTGCACCCGTACCCACGGCCAACAGTGATGTCACCGTGCTCAGACCACACCTTGGAGTACACTTTTACATCACAAGAATTAAAGCAAAACCTAGATTTTCAGCTGGTGTTAAGTTGCATGTTCTTGCAGACACCAAAGAATCTTCATAACTACTGGCATATACTGCACAATTGAAAAGGATTATAAACTAGGTGTCAATCATCTGAGTGTCATGACGTGCGATCATTTATATGCACAGATTCTTTGACCCAATTGCCGGCAAGTTCAGTAAGACTGCCACCGGTCCTGATGGGCAGAAACTTCCCCGCTCCTTCTGCCAGCTCGTTTTGGACCCCATCTTTAAGGTGAATGGAGAGAAAAAAAGTGACATAAACCTGCAATTAATATGTTTACTAGGGGTGGGGAAAAAATCGATACAGCATAGTATTGCGATATTTGTGTGGTAATACTGTATCGATACGCAGATGCCAAGTATGGATGTATTATTATATATGTTTTTGTCTGCTTAACAATCCCATTTTGCAGCAATAAAATTGAAGTGAACAAACAGAGAAATGTATCTTTTTAGATAAAACAGATGTTGACAAAGTTTCCTTTTGGGGACATCATTTGAAATTGGGAAAAATTTGAAGTTGGAAAAAAGGTAAGAAATTATAATATATTGCAGAATTTTGCAATATGTTTAAAATTGCAATAATATCGTGACATGAGTATCTAGATGTTATCGTATCGTGAGGCCTCTGGTGAATCCCACCCCTAATCTTTACTAAGCCAGATCTTCATTCTTCTGATGACACTGTATTGTTAAAAATAAACATTTAAAGCACCTGCATGTAAGATTCAAATATCTCTGTCTTACCTTGTAATGGTAGCACCAAAAAAAGACGTTATAGTAGACAGCAACTGCATACAACCTGGAGGACACTAAGACCAATGGGCTGAAAGTAACACATAGACTGCACCAATTTTTCCGCCAGTATGGTCTAATTTCTCTACAAACAACAACTTGCCATCAGAATTATTTGAAAGATCACATAAAAGTGTACACATAAGGGTTCTAAAAAATGTTAAGGATGACTTTAGGGCTTTGAACTCAAGTTTTATGCCTTCTTTTTGCTTTTATTGTCCTAGGTTTTTGATGCCATCATGAATTTCAAGAAGGAGGAAACAGCCAAACTAATTGAGAAGCTGAACGTCAAACTAGACTCTGATGACAAGGAGAAAGAGGGGAAGGCCCTGTTGAAGGCTGTGATGCGCCGCTGGCTGCCTGCCGGAGAGGCCCTGCTCCAGATGATCACCATCCACCTGCCCTCCCCTGTCACTGCACAGAAATACCGCTGTGAGCTTCTCTATGAAGGGCCGGGAGACGACGAGGCTGCCATGGGTCAGTGGAACATTTTCACAGCACCACACACCTTCAATTCATCATTCAATGTGATGATTTAAAGGTCCCATGACATGGTGCTCTTTGGATGCTTTTATATACAGTAGACCTTAGTGGTCCCTTAATATTGTATCTGAAGTCTCTTTAAATAGACCTTAGTGGTCCCCTAATACTGTATCTGAAGTCTCTTTAAATAGACCTTAGTGGTCCCCTAATACTGTATCTGAAGTCTCTTTATATAGACCTTAGTGGTCCCCTAATACTGTATCTGAAGTCTCTTTATATAGACCTTAGTGGTCCCCTAATACTGTATCTGAAGTCTCTTTTAAATAGACCTTAGTGGTCCCCTAAAGCTGTATCTGAAGTCTCTTTTATATAGACCTTAGGGGTCCCCTAATACTGTATCTGAAGTCTCTTTTATATAGACCTTAGTGGTCCCCTAATACTGTATCTGAAGTCTCTTTTATATAGACCTTAGTGGTCCCTAATACTGTATCTGAAGTCTCTTTTATATAGACCTTAGTGGTCCCCTAATACTGTATCTGAAGTCTCTTTTATATAGACCTTAGTGGTCCCCTAATACTGTATCTGAAGTCTCTTTATATAGACCTTAGTGGTCCCCTAATACTGTATCTGAAGTCTCTTTTATATAGACCTTAGGGGTCCCCTAAGTCTCTTTCTCAAAATTCAGTCTTGGTGCAGAATTACAGCCACTAGAGCCAGTCCCACAATGAGCTTTCTTTAGGATGTGCCATTTCTGAGTCTGTAGCTTTTGAGGAGGAGAGGGGGCAAGGTGGATGCTGAGGGTGTGGCCTTGAGCAACTGCCACTTTGCCCGTTTGAAAGCCATGATGTCTCTCTCTCATGGGGGGGCCAAATTCTCTGGGCGGGCAAAGCAGAGAAAGGGGATCGGCCCATCTGAACTTTCATTTTCTCAAAAGCAGAGCAGGATACCCAGGGCTCGGTTTACACCTATCTCCATTTTTCCATTTAGGCAGGCTGGGGGGACTCATATCAATGTTAAAAAAACTCATAAAGTGACATTTTCATTTAATTCATTTGTAAGCTTTATTTTGGCTACGCTGTAGTCAGGGCTTACTATCTCTGATCTCTTCTCAGGTATTAAAAACTGCGATCCTAAGGCTCCGCTGGTCATGTACATTTCCAAGATGGTTCCAACCACCGACAAGGGTCGTTTCTACGCCTTTGGCCGTGTGTTCTCTGGCTGCGTGTCCACTGGCCTGAAAGTGCGCATCATGGGGCCAAACTACACCCCTGGCAAGAAGGAAGACCTTTACATCAAACCCATCCAGAGGTGAGCATGTTGATGTACAAGCCACCACACAGAGGCCTGGGATGGTGGGAGAACAGAGAATATTTGTTCTAAATTGTAACATGTTTCTATTCTAACCCTTTTGTTTTTGTGTATTTGATGGCAACTTTTTAAATTCAATTCAATTTTATTTATAGTATCAAATCATAACAAGAGTTATCTCAAGACACTTTACAGATAGAGTAGGTCTAGATCCCACTCTGTAATTTACAAAGACCCAACAGTTCCAGTAATTACCCCAAGAGCAAGCATTTAATGCAACAGTGGCAAGAAAATACGCCCTTTAGGTAGAAACCTGGAACAGACCCAGACTCTTGGTTGTTCATAACAATGTTCTTTGTTTGCTCCATCCAGGACTGTTCTGATGATGGGCCGTTATGTGGAGCCTATTGAAGATGTCCCATGTGGCAACATCGTGGGTCTTGTTGGAGTGGACCAGTTCCTGGTTAAGACAGGGACGATTACCACCTATGAAAATGTATGAACATTGCTTTTTTCCCTAAATACTGAAGTTTGAATTATGGTGCACCACACAGTGAATCATTAGTTATTTATACTGAATCATTGCTTGCTGTCAGCGTAGTTCTTCCTGGTAGAACAACACTTAGCATAATGACTCTGGCTCTGTCCGCAGGCCCACAACTTGCGGGTGATGAAGTTCAGTGTGAGCCCTGTGGTCAGAGTTGCTGTGGAGGCCAAGAACCCCGCTGATCTGCCCAAGCTGGTGGAGGGACTGAAGCGTCTGGCCAAGTCCGACCCCATGGTGCAGTGCATCATCGAGGAATCCGGGGAGCACATCATCGCCGGAGCAGGAGAGCTGCACCTGGAGATCTGCCTGAAGGACCTGGAGGAGGACCACGCCGGCGTTCCACTGAAGGTGAGACAAGGAGAACAGAGATTTTTATATGATAAACTCAAGAGCTTTACAGAGCTGTCTGAATGTGAATAGTTACATTTGAATAGTTTTTAAGCTTAACGGCAAAGCTAGGAAAATAAGGCCCAAGTTGAGATTAACAAGATGAACAAGAATTTTCCTTTCAGAAACACTTAAAGTGGAGCGCCTGGGTAGCTCCCCTGGTAGGGCGCGTGCCCATATTCATGTCTTCAGCTGTCCTAAAATAAAGAAAATAAAAATAAGCTTTAAAAAAACACTTAAAGTAAAATGATTTTGATTTGACTACCTTTTCCTTCATCTCGTTCCAGAAATCAGACCCAGTCGTGTCTTACAGAGAGACAGTGACGGAAGAATCATACCAGATGTGTCTGTCCAAGTCCCCCAACAAGCACAATCGTCTCTTCATGAAGTCCCGCCCCTTCCCCGACGGCCTGGCTGATGATATCGAGAAGGGGGAGGTCGGCCATCGCCAGGAGCTCAAGGTCCGTGCCCGTTACCTCGCCGACAAATATGAGTGGGAGGTGACAGAAGCCAGGAAGATCTGGTGCTTCGGCCCAGATGGAAGCGGGGCCAACCTGCTGGTAGACGTGACAAAGGGGGTTCAGTACCTCAACGAGATCAAGGACAGCGTTGTGGCTGGTTTCCAGTGGGCAACTAAAGAGGTGGGCAGCACACTCAACATGGTTCTGATGCATTTGTGATATTGTTCTTTTAAAGCTTGTACTTGTATTCTGCTGAGAATGAGGTTGCTGTCTGTCGTCATCATGCAGGGTGCTCTATGTGAGGAGAATATGCGTGCAGTTCGCTTTGACATTCACGACGTGACGCTGCACACAGATGCCATCCACCGCGGTGGGGGACAGATCATTCCCACAGCTCGTAGGGTCCTGTACGCCTGCCAGCTCACCGCTCAGCCACGACTCATGGAGCCTGTGTACCTGGTGGAGATACAGGTGTGTATAGAGGCATATTACCTCCAAAGTTACATTGGGAAATGGTCCAATTGTATAGGACCCTAAATAAATGTAACATTGAAGTTTCTGTTTTAATTGATATTTATACAGACTAAATTTGATTATATTTTGATTAGCAAATAAAAAAGCATGACTTATAAGGCACTTTAGGTCTATAACTTCAAGGGACAAACAAAAGATGACAGAAAATGATTCCTTTTAGTGTAAAACTATTTCAATCAGGAGAGACTTTGTTGCACATATGCAAAGATGTATTGTACATATGCATAATATGAAATGTACAGATTATGAAGGAGTAGAGAAGCCAAGCCATATCCCCCCGATGGAGCCTAGACACTGGTGATGGTGGAGAAGGAACCCGTATGAGCTGTCTGCCAGAGGGCGACTCAGGGTGCCGATGACCAGAGGTGAAAAGAGGAGGAGGGTGGCACGTTTGCCTGAAAAGACAGCTGACAGCAACAGAGAGAAGACATTTAAAGCAAGATGTCATGCTGTGATTGGATCATGAATTTTGTGGCCAATTCTGGTTGGTTTACTGAAAAGTGACCCCTCTGAGCAGCTGAATATTTGTAGGAAGAGAGAGAGAGCGGTTATTAGAAGTTTTCCTGAAAGAATTTGCGCTGAGCTTCATGACAGATTTTTAAGAAGTGAGTTTAGGTTTTCAAATGAGTTGTTTATGACTGTACCATTATGGAATTATGGACAATTTGTGAATGTGAAAAAAACTCATCTCCATGCCACTTTACTCATCATCACAATTGTGCTTGACAATTCTCTGATGCCAGTCCTCACTTTATGTCTGACTGCTGTGCTTGTTGTGCGTCCAGTGCCCGGAGCAGGTGGTCGGTGGCATCTACGGTGTGTTGAACAGGAAACGCGGACATGTGTTTGAGGAATCCCAAGTGATTGGCACTCCCATGTTTGTGGTGAAAGCCTACCTTCCTGTCAACGAGTCCTTCGGTGAGTTTGTGTTTAAGTCTGTCCTGTACAATATCTTTTGTTGTGAGTTCTGACTCTTACTTTTGTAGTTTCATGACAAATATTGTAGGAATCTTCCTAGATTGTTAACAGTTTCACCTAGATTTGCTTGCTTTTCAGTGTGACAATATGTGTAGTTTTAGAATAATTTGACTTTATTCATTTGGTCTTCACCAGTATTCACTCGCTATTTCTCTATTCTTAGCAGAGAAGAATATTCCACTATTTTAATGGATTTATCTGTATTTATTGCCTCCAGGGTTCACAGCTGACCTGCGCAGCAACACTGGAGGCCAAGCCTTTCCTCAGTGTATTTTTGACCACTGGCAGATTCTACCTGGAGACCCCAGCGACCCCACCACGAAACCCTTCCTGGTTGTCGCTGAAATCAGGAAACGCAAAGGTCTAAAAGAGGGCATCCCTGCCGTAGACAACTACTTGGACAAACTGTAAAAGCTAAGCCCAGGTTATAAAATACCAAATCAATCTCTAGACCCTACCCCGTGGGCACTTTAAATCTTTGCACAGGCTTAAAGACACATCGCACAAATTGTTTTGACTTTGAGTCCGGAGCAGAAACAAAGCTTTAAACTTCTGTTGTAGGCTAGTGGAAGCAGTGATGCTTTTTTTCATTTCACAGCTACAGTACACCAAGTGCCTAGGGTGAGGGTTTGGGGGAACAATTGGATCAAAGCAGTTGTAGTCCTTGTTTCTTCTATTCCTCCACATCTCCCTCCCTCCTCATCTGCCAGGATGGGCCTTTACAGTGCACTGTGATACTGCTGCAATAATGCATATTAACATGGATCCTTGGCCAGATTAAAATATAAAAAGCCACAATAAAGTGTTACAGAAGTTAAACTCCCTACGTTGGACCTTTGTTCAGTGGATGTAATTAATAAAAACATACAACTCATGATGACTCCTGAAATGTTATTTCTTTAGTGGGCTTAAGGGAGTGGTTTACCATTTAGGAAAATACAAATGGATGCAGTGATGTAACGAAGATCGATGCTATTCTCTCATTTGTACGGTGAATAGTCTAAAGCTAGAGACAGCAGCCAGTGAGCTTAGGTAGTGTGTCAATAATTTCCATAAAGAATAAAAAAGGACTTAAAAAACATTACATCTTGCACTAATATGAACATTGTAAGACTGTAGATGAGTGTATCACTTTTAATGTCTTTACTTAATTATTTTCTGTTTTATTATGCCTTCACGTTCCCAACAGCTCTGGCCGCAGGTCTTCTGTTTTCAAATGTCTCAGGAAAATTTGGAATAAATATCCATTTCAAGGATGAGAATTAGAACTGTGCCCTCAGATAACTGATTCCTTAATGGTGACATTTCACACATTAGGATAAAGTGACCATAATTCAGCGGCATAACTCAGGAACAGAAGGGCAGATTGAGATCATAATGGCCATGGAGAGTTCACATTTGGTCTGATACTGAACTGGTGACACAAATCTGGGGTGCCATTCTTGAAACTGTGGGGATTTGACAGACCTGTGCTGCCAGGTTGAAGAAATGTGTGAAGCATCTAGGTTTCACCAAAAATACACTTAACACCTTTAATTAAATGTCTTTAAAAGTCTTGACTGCATATTTAATGAGTCTGGACGGTCATGAATGTAAAAGCAACTTAACCAATAATAATGAACACCTAATTTTTTTGTCAAATTATTTTGGTACTGTGAACTTCCCCATGGCATTTTGTTCTGAGGATTTATTGTTTTAATAAAATGGAAAATAAATACTCCCAAACATAACCGCCGTCAATTAGTGAGCTTTAGAAGTGTTGGACAGAGCCAGGCTGTTTCCCTGTTTTCAGTCTTTATGCTAAGCTATGCTAACCGACTGATGGGCGTAGTGTAGTCTAGTCTTATTTTCAGCAGACAAACATAAGAGTGGTATTGAGCTTCCAATCTCACACCAACAGGCGGGTTTCCCAAAATGTTACGTTGTTTGCACAGGCTAAGTTACTCCTGGGGTGGGTTCTTTTCCAAAATCACAAGCACCACAATAATTTTTCTTCACTCTTTAATCAATAATTATTTCAAGTTACATATACGTTATTAAATGCAACTTTCATATACAACCCTCTAATTTCCGAACCAAGACGGAAAGCTCTTCCGCCCACACTTAAAACACTTTAAAACAAAGCTAAAAAGAAACATATCTGAAGAGTTAGTGTGCATCCATAGAACAAACAAATAAACATATGCAAGGCCGAGAAGTGCAAGGTATCATGGGTATAGGCAACTACCAAGCAAGGACACAAGATATCACAGATAGTACTGTATGTAGAAACCCAAAAATTGCTTACCATTATCATGTTAAGATTAATATGAACTTTGGTTCAAAGAGTTCATAAAGCCTATGAGGTCTATGGAAGTTACAGCTGATGTGGAATTGAGTGCAACACTGGTCTGTACTGAACGGTGACGAGGCTCTTGTCTTGGCAAATCTTTTAACCTGTACATTCATACAGTTGAGACTCCTGTGCACTAATGCTGTGCAGTACAGGAAGAGGAATTGTACAGCTTAAGTAGAATACTGCCTTATGCCGTCAATCCACAGCAGTGACATCAATACTGTGAATAATCTGAGAGGCTCCTCTCTCCCTCGTTTGTGGAGTCGGTTACAGTCATGTCTGTTTCAGAGGCTGGCATCACATCAACACAAAGGGATAAAGGAAGCCACTGAGAAAGAGAGAGACAGCATCTCAAATGACACGCTACGCCCCATGTAGTGACCTACATTGCTTTACGGTTAGTTGTCTTCCCGTGTGGCCAACAGTAGTGCACTATATGGAGGGAACAGAATGATGTCTGAGAGATCAGTCCCCAGAACGGCTGCTGAGGCGCTGGCCCCGCGCTGGTGTCAGGCTGTCACATTTGATGGTTGATCCTTGCTACGTCAGAGGTGACTATGTGTAGAAGATGACCTCAGGTATCTGTCCGTCCTCTACAGAAGTGCCGTTGTTGTTGCCCGCCGCATAGCAGAAGGTGAAACACGTCTTTGTGCCAGTGGATGATGACTCGTGTGTTACCTTTCGCATTCCCTTAGTCCCATAATGAGAGTCCGGGCCCTGCAAGACAGACGGAGAGGTTGAATAAGCTGGTGGAGCCACCAGCTGTACAGTGACAGGTTAGATATTCTAAAGTTTCCACAAAAAGGGGGAAAAGAGACGAGCTGAAACAATAAATCCATTAATTGATTAGTCGAACAACAGACATTTTTTATAAATCTTTCATTATTTGAGTCAAGCTTTTCAAATTTGAAGATTTGTCAGTTTTCTCTGTCTCATTTGAGAGTAAATTGGATACATTTAGATTTGTTGGTCAGCAAATTTGCTATTTGAAGGTAGTCTAAAACAATGAAGGCTAATAATCATTAGCTGCAGCCCTAGCCCAAAAAACACACATCTTCTCCTGGATTGGAATGCATGTGTATGACACATCACAGACCTTCAGTGTAGCGCAGGCAGTGTAGTTGACGTTGGGTAATATCTCCACTGGTTCTTTGAACATGACTCTGAAGGTGTTGGCCGACCCATCACAGCTGAAGCCTGTATCATTCTGGCCCAGCACCGTGTTGCTGTCAGTGTGTATGATCTGCATTGAGAAATGAAATGCAGAAATTAAAAAAAGGATACTTCACGCCTACAAAGTACAGCGAAACCGGACATAAATGTTTCCGATGGCTTTGGGTTCACACCTGTATGTTAACTTGGTAGTCTGTGGGTCCGTGTATAGAGCCGTAGAGACCGAACCCAACCACAAATATCCTTCTGTTTACTGAAAACCTGGGAAGAAAAACAGAACGGAAACATATCAACAGGGGAGAGGGCATGACATAGTTGACTGTGTCAACATTTTCTCTCTCAAAAGCAGAAAAAGCACAGTTGTAACTAACATTAACGATGGTTCTGTCTCAACATGCACTACCAATGCTAATGTTATTAGTTCTAGCCTTGAAAATGGCTAATCCACCATCCATGCTGGCTTCGGATTTTTTTTTTCTCCTTTCAACCAGGACCTAAATATTGATATTTAACCCTTGTGCTGTCTTCCCGTCAAAATTAAAAAAAAAAAAACTTTTTGTTGATGCTTTTTAATCGATGTTTTTAACAACATGTTTTTTGTCCCATTTTTCAATGTAACACTACGTAACACTAACTTATTAACGTTTTACAGTTATTTTTGGGATTTATGGTCAATAAACCTCATTTATAGGAAATTATACCTACTGATTGAGTTAGAAAAGCAAAAATTAGGAATTATTTAGACTAAAATTAAAGGAATGGATGTTGATGGATAATCACAGACTGGAATATGTCAACTTTTACTCAATACGATTTCCAAAACACTTCAATTTTTTCCCCAAATGCTATAAAATTGAATAACACGCCCCAAAATGAATGAAAGTACAGATTTGTACTTGCCAAAGAGCGTTGTGTGGAATCAATCATGTTATTTGGGTAGTTAAAAAGAACATTGATATAAGACAACATGAGGGATAGGAGTATGTATTCTGTCCTGACATCATCACAATACTTATGCAACAATACGATATTATTGCGATATTAAAAATATTGCAATATTCTGCGATATATTGCAATTTATAACCTTTTCTCCAACTTCTAATTTTTCCCAATTTCCCCAAAAGGAAACTTTGTCAACATCTGTTTTATCTAAAAAGATACATTTCTGTTTCTTCATCTCACTTCAATTTTATTGCTGCAAAATGGGATTGTCAAAAGATTGATTCTTGGCGTCTGTATCGATACAGTATTGCCACTGAAAATATCACTATGCTGCATCGATTTTTTTCCCCCACCCCTACAGTATAGCAGATGTTTTTCAGGTCTCTTAAAGTTTGTGTTCCAGTTCATAAAGCCCCTGGCTTCATATCATACAGTATCATATGGCCACAGTGTCTGCTTCATTGTCTGTTGATACTGATTACAGACATTGGAAATATTAATTAATCTCAGTGCAAGTGAAGCAGGGAAAGGTGCAAATGCTGCCAATGTCATCTACACTAAAACAGTGGTGCTGTGGAGCTTATTTTCTTATATAGGTTTAAACTAAATTAATAATTGATTACATTTAATTAATACAGTGGTTCTCAAAGTGTGTGATGTAAGAACCACCGAATGTATTCTAAGAGTAAGGCAGAAATTACATTTTTAAAATGCTCTGCTCCTCACTCACCTTATGCGGTCGCTTGTCCCGCTGTAACCCCAGCGGCTCTCCACCTGTCCAAAACGCGTGATGCTGCACTCCTTCCCGCGGAGGCAGCAGCGAGGCCGGTCAATGAATTCCACGCGAGGCTTTGGGTTTACTGTGAAGTGGAGGAAGAGACTCACCACCTCTCTGTCAGTCAGAATACTGGACTGGGCTGGACCTAAAGGGACGATGACAAGACCAGAGGACGAGGATCAGGGTCTGAAGCACAGGATGAGTGTGTGAATGAATGAAATGTATGAAAGCAAAGCTACAGTTTCATTGTGTTTCTGGTCACCTGCAGCAAACTCCTCAATGGTCATGAGAGGAAAGCGGATGAGTGTGAGAGCTTTGCCCAGCACTTTGCGCTTGTTCTCGGGTGTTGGCTGCAACTGCTGCCTGTGAGCCTCTGCCTCTGCCCAGCGCACCGCTGCACCAAACAAACGCACCTCCCTCACCCCGAGAGTATCCCTCTCCAACACTGCCACCAAGGTATCTAAGGGAGGGAGAGATGAAAACCCAATGGTCAGTTGGCCGTTATTCTGAAACCCAACTGCGGCTACAGTGACATTCACAAAGCGACATTACCCAAATCTACGTCCGTGAAGCCTTCAGCGGCGAGAGCGTCTCCGGTGTTCTTATCGATGTTCTCCAGGCAGAGGCTGGCAAGCTGGGGCTCATCAAACAACCGTGCCTGAAACCAAAAATACACAAAACACATTTTTTTCCCCTTCACGGCTCAGTTGAAAATTTAGAATTGACACTTGAAATGACAATTCAATAAGTACTGTGATGTAGATATGCACCATGGCAACATGATGTAAGAGTAGGACTGGATTTCAAACCTTAATACTTATGTTTGGAACAGACCGAAATATGTCAAAGCACCAAAAAGCTGGTGTCAAATGTGTGGAAAGACTTGTAATAGACAGACAGTTTCCAATTTTAGACTATTTCAGTTTTTTATGGCAGCCAGCTGGCTTCTTTTGTCATTTAACCCTTGTGTTGTCTTCCCATCAATCATGAAAAAAACTTTTTCAATGTTGTGGTTGCTTTCTTTTGATGTTTTTTCCAAAGTTATTTGATATTTCTAATGTTGACATTTTCAGCTTATTTCGAAGGCCGATTTTTTGTGATGAAAAAACTGAAAATGGGTCAAATTTGACCCGAGGACAACATATGGGTTAAAAAGTGTTTTGTCAAAAAAACATTTATATATTTCTCAAAAGGTAGGTATTGTAAGTGCGTTTTGGTAATGGAACCAAAAGTAACCAATCTTATCTGTCCAACTCTTATCTGTGAGGTTAAAAAATGTTTTCCCTCTGTTGCACACAACATCTTGGGCAGCAAAACTAGGAGTTGAAAGAAGCCGCAGTCACTTATTATGATTTAGAGGCAGTACAATCTGTGTGAGTCTGACACATCAAAATGCCTTGTCAACATTTACAGCTGGGGGAAGCAGACCTGTGTGAGCAGCATGAAAGCATTGTCTGCTCTCAGGTTCTTCTTGAGGAACTCCACACAGTGAGCCTCCAGGGCTGGTACTGCATACTTTTTAGCTGTATATAGTGTGGTCATCACCGTCTCAGGCCCGATCTGGACTTCATCAGAGTAGAGAAACCTGCAGGAGGATCACAAGTTAGACAAGACATTCAAATTCTAGTGACCTGTATTAAATTTAATTTTGAGCAAATTTAAAAGATATGCGCACACACACACACACACACACACACACACACACACACACACACACACACACACACACACACACACACACACACACACACACACACACACACACACACACACACACACACACACACACACACACACACACACAAAAGGAGCAGGATGAAGCCAAAGCTTGTATGTTTCCCACCCCTCATTCACTTTCACTCATTTCTTGTATGTTCCATATATTTTACAACAGGATAACCAATATACACAACAATACATCTCTAGTTTTACACGTACCAAACCCTTTTATTTATTTATTTAGGTTTTCCCCTTTCCGTAATCCACCACCCGTGCACAATCCATGCACTAACCCACCTTCACAATCATCTCCCTTACTCTTCATATCCTTTTAATAAAATTTTTTTTTTATATAACTTTTTAAAAACTTTCTTGTTATGGTTGTACGATGTTTAAGCACCTGGTTTAACCCATTCCACAAACTCAACCCACTGATCGTGATGCACATACTTTATAGAGTTTTTTTTTAAAGTTTGGTTGTTCTCTCAGAAAACATTTTTTTGTGAATTTCCTGGAAGTAAATCATTTTCTTAAATTTAACCAGATCAATGAGTTTCAGAATATGTGACTTAAAGGATAAAAGGACTTGTCTGCTCCAAGTATGCAACATTATTTATGATTCTGATTACTCTCTTTTAGGTTGTTTTTGTATGCATTCCCCCAGATTTCCACACAGTATCTTCAATATGGCTGTATGAGTGTATTATACAGAGTATGTAATGCTTTATGGTCTAGAATAATTCTAGATTTATTTGTTATTGCTATGGTCTTTACTAGTTTTACGATGAATGAATTGGTATGAAATGTGATGCTGCATTGTGGAGCTTAAATTTTACCCTCAACTTCTCGCTATTTCCAAATAGGCTACTAATATGACATGACATTTAAAAAAAAAAATAATAAAAATAATAATAATAATAATAATAATAATAATAATAATAATAATACAAGCCCACTTTAAGGACACGCAAATATTCAGTTTACAAAATGGCACGCTCTCGCCCTCACGCGCTCCTTACTTTAGCAGGGCCAGGAAGGCAGCTGGCTCCACATCAGGAAGCTCGATTTCCGTTGAGGTTGTCGCCATCCCACCGTTGAACATAGCATCAAATACTGCGCTCCCCACAGCCAGAACGAACCTGACGATGTCGACAATAAAGAACAAGAAGAGACAGGTTACGTATTTTCGCGTTGCAGAGTCACAGTTAGCGTGCCAATATTATGGATACTCATACTGCAGTTTCTTACCTGTGCGCAGGTATCCTCTGAACCCCCATTCCTTTGCCCACCAAAAAATGAACGTCACTGAGCACTTCGTTGTTGAAGAGGAAAGCAAATCTCTCCTTGACGGTGCTCTTCGTCGCCTGCCAGTTGTACACTGGCTCTCGGTAGACCAGCACAGACGCAGCTGCCGGAGTAGCGGTAGGTGCTGCCGACGCAGACGCATTTGACGCTGGGGTGGTTGCCATGTTAGACGCCGGGGTGGCCATGACTCCGACTGCCGCAGCACCTGCCGCAGCGGACTGCTGCAGGGAGTTCTGCGCAGTCGGCGGAGCTCCGCTCGAAACACCGTTGCTGTCTCCCCCGCCAGGCCCCATCTGTGGGTTGGGACGCCTCGCTGCTCCCTGCGCTCCCACAGCCATACCGACCGCTCCGCCGTTGGATGCTGGCATGGAGAAAACGCTGTTGCTGGGCTGGCTGTTTCCCAAAGGACCCGGGCCAGAGAAATTAAGGCAAGGAGGCCTGCCGCTGTTGTCTCCAGCAGCCATCTTGAACCGAGAGTAGGCGTAAACAACACACTTCATCGCTTCGAGTATTTGAGGTTGTCTCGACAGTCATAGCTGTCCGTAGCTGCCCCCTGGCGTTTGTTGTTGTTACTACAAGGCGCTCTCCATCTGCACAGGAGGGCCATTTCCCTCTCACATCAGTTTTTAATATAGCAAACATGCCTGTTTATGATTGCTTATAAAACCAAAACACCACCTTTTTAGGGTAACACATAATCAGTTGCTTTTGTAGCTCAGAGTTGGGTTGGGAACCGGAGGGTTGCCGGTTCAAATCCACGTACTGACCAAAGTATGGTGGTGGACTGGCAGCTGGAGAGGTGCCAGTTCACCTCCTGGGCACTGCCAAGGTGCTCTTGAGCAAGGCACCAAACCCCCAACTGCTCGGGGCGCCTTTCCATGGGCAGCCCCCCCACTCTGACATCTCTCCATTTAGCGCATGTATAGGTACTGAGCATGTGTGTGTAATTCAAGCCTGTGTGTAATAACAACAGAGTGTAAATTGTAATTTCCCCTTGTGGGATTAATAAAGTATACATTATTATTATTATTATTATTATTAGTCCCTGTTTTAACTATTCTCATTGAGGACAGTTTAAAACCTGTCCATTGGAGTCCAGACTTTGGCTGTTTAGTGCATCTACTGTACACGGCTCACAACCACACTGCCCTTATCAGGCAGACTTTAGGCTTATTGCATAGTGAGGTGTTTAATCCCAGGTCCTTAAGCTTTGTGACGAGTCTGGGGGGAACTTTGGTGTTACATGCTAAACTGTAGTCAATGAACAACAATCTCTATTGCTTCCTTTTTTCCAGGTAAGAGAAGGTTGTGTGGAGGATGTGTGCTATGGCATCTTCTGTTGATCGGTTGGGACGGTAGGGAAACTGTGTGCTGGGTAGTGAGCAGCAGATACAATCGCTGTAATGTGCCATTGGGCGGTAGTCATTCAGGCAGACTGCTCTTGTTTTCTTGGGAGAGGATTGATAATGGTGTTCTTAGACTTAGACTTCTCTTTATTTATCCTTTTGGGATGACTCCTGCAAGGAAATTGACCTTTCCAGCAGCAGTTTTCAGCAAAAAAACAGTATAGAGAGAAAGAAGACAGTATAAACATAATAATAACAATAATAATAATGATAACAACTATAAAACCTTTGGCAATAAAAATAAATTTACCATAAATTATTAGTTAAGAGCAGTTCAAGTGTCCAGGTATTTATGTGTATGAAGCATGTGGGAATGACAAAATGTATTGTAGCTGCTGTTAAAAGTTAACTGCTGGTACTTTAAGGCACAACATTTTAGTTGACTTAACAGAAATAATAATAATAATAATAGAATCAGATAAAGCAACTCTTTTAAAATTCCAGTTCATCAAAATCACTTCAAGAGTAGGCTGAGCATGTAAAATGGCTCAGGCATTTGGTTCTAATGCCGATTACAAATTACCATTTGAGCAAACAAATTACTTTGAGCAGCAACACTTAATATTTTCCTTATCCATTGCCTATATTTTTTACTTATTTTATTTTTTATTTTATTATACTTTATTTATCCCACAAGGGAAACTACACTTTACACTCTGTTGTTATTACACACATTACACACAGGCCTGAATTACACACACATGCTCAGGTCCTATACATGCACTAATGGAGAGATATTTGATCATTTCCATGAAGGTATAAGTGATAATAGGCTTTTGTAAGAAACTATTGCTCTTAATTACACAAAACTGTCTGAGTAGCCCTACTTCCCCGTGTATGTGAGCAAGGCATTACCAGAGAAGACCAACTTTAGGCTACTTCAGGCTTTAGCTGTGTGTGTGTGAAGTTGAGATTTAAGCAAATAATCTATTTTTATTACGAGATAAACTTTGGATTCTGTTAATTCATCAAACCAAAACCTAAATTGTAAAGACACTAGACAATAGGCCTACACAGCATGGGTGCACCAATATCAAATAGATCCTTTTTGAAACATCAATTGATATCCCATGATGATGTGTTTTTCTATTATTATCAGGGCCATAGATGGCACTAAGAACAACGAGATCGTGTTCTCTGTATTTTCTTCGCAGAAAAATTCTACAATTCTATAATTGAAAATACACAGTTGGCTCACATTGGCTGCTTCCAGTATTTGGATTATATTTCATTACCTTCAGATCAACCTGAAGTATAGGCTATAAAGGATTCACCACCCCACTATAATTTTATTCCCGGTATAGGGTAAGGCTTTGATAGAGGATTTAAGCCGTCATATGGGAAATAAAAATGTAGCTTAATTAGAAAAAATGGGGGAATGGGACTCGTGAGTATTAGCCTATATCAACTGTAAATCCTGTATTTAGCCCTGCTAAACGTGTTAAAATGAAAATATGAATTGATTGAAGAACCTGCCACAGTAGGCTACTTGGCAAGTGCAATAAAACAAACAAATCACTACATTTTAAATGTAGTTAAAATAAAGGGTGGGCTATTTTAGAAAAAAAAAAAAAAAAGACAACTTTTGCAAAATGGCGTGTAACTTTGAAAACAATGAATGAAATTCCTCGCCGACATCATTGAGTGCATTACACCGGCCAGGCCCACCCCGTCTCCTCCGTTCACCCCGCCGCGAGCCCCTCTCCGCCTGCTACTCATCAACCGTGACGTCAGGGCGGCGCGGGGGAGCTGTCCACGCGCGGAGGGTGCTGCTTCTGAAACAAGATGGCTGTGCGCGCAGGAGGAGCAGCGGAGGAGAGCCGAGGCAATGCAGAGGAGGAATGAAGAGGGGGGCGAGGAATTCACTCACTGTGTGTCTTGTCCTGCCAAAAGCTCCGCTGAGAAAGAGACGAGCGCTTCTGACGTGATGCTAACTGGTTTTTGTTAACATTTAGGCTAACAGTTTGGCGGTTTGAGTGTTTTTTTATTTTTTTTTTTGTAACCAAGAGACAAACGGACTGACCAAACAAATCACGGAGCACTCAGTAGAGGACAGCCGGGGACCCTCACGCCGCTATCAGAGATGTCCCTGCTATGTGTGGGAGGTAAGAGAGGGAATTAAAAGGGTAATAAAACCATTTATGTTTGATGTTATTGACTATCATTAGCTCGCGGTACACCTGCACCAGTTGTCCGACAGAGCCTGCAGGCTGTCAGCTCCGTAGAAAAGTCTGTGTAGCCGGAGCACCGGAGGGTTTGTGCTGATCAGTCATAAATCACACGGTACAGCCTATGGTTGACGGGAACACAGCACGTTTATAGTGGGGGATGCCACTGGGATAGGCTACTTTTACCGGCACTGTTGCAGAATGACTCAAATGAAGATGCATTGGGTGAATGAGTTCTGACAGCAAAGAAAAGAGACCCATTATTTGTGACTGTTAATAGTAGGCTACCAGAAGCTCTTTGAATTTCTATAAATGTCTACATGGAGGAGGAGAACCGCTGTTTCCTCTCCCGGTGGGTACTGTTGCGGTGTGTGTGTGTGTGTGTGTGTGTGTCATTCGCTCTGGTCATTCGTGCGTGGGCAGGCAAAGGAGGTGGAGGAGGACGGGGAAAAGCCCCTGCCGCTGCTGCTGTTGCCGCACCGCCGCTTTGCCGCTCCGCTGTAGTCGTGAGGGAATACTAGTCGGCTGGAGATGCTCGTCACTTCTCGACGTTTTCCCTAAAGCGATGCGTCACCTCCTCTTACCAGACTCCCTGAAAGCTCCTGATGCTGACGCTGTTGTCTCTCCGTGCGATGAATAAGCATCTGTGATTGCTCATAATCAAGTAACACCACCTCCAGCTTCACACATCCAGGGCGCAGCAATCAGGCCCAAGATAAGAAAGAAGGGACCCCTCTAAAACGCATTTTGTTGGACACATAGAGGTTGAATCAAAATTGCAAAAACAACTTTCTCGAAATTATGAGTGTGTTGCGTTAACTCAATCTGGATCTGACAGGAATGACAATCAGGAAGGTTTTGCTGGGCAATTTGTCGTCATTTGACTTGATATTAATTATTGATTACATTCTCAATGGTTCTCAATTGATTAGACCTATTTGTTGGTCTACGAGATGTCAGAAAATGGTTAAACACATCAACATTAGCTGAAACGATTGGTTCATTAGGCAAGTAAGCCAAAGAAAATTAAAATGTGCAGCTGTATTGATCCTTTATTACTTGTTTTTAAGAAATAATTTAATCACAAATGCCAGTTATTGTATTCTAGCTTCTGGAAGAATTGGCTTCTCGTTTTTTTGATTTGAGAATTTCTTTGATTTGAGAATTTCTTTGCCTTTCTTTGCCTGACACTAAATTGAGTGTCTTTAGGTTTTGGACTGTTGGTTGGACAAAAAAAGACATTTAAAGACATGACTTTGGTCTTTATGATATTGTGATGGGTGTTTTTTTAACCATTTGCTGACATTTTCTAGACCCAATGACTAATCAATTCATAGAGAAAATAACAGATTATCGATAATAATAATTATTAGCTGCAGCCCTAATTCCAATAATAATTGCCAAAAACCTGAGGTGATGTCTTAAAATGGCTTGTTTTGTTTGACCAACAGTCCAAAAACCCAAAAATAATTTAGTAATATTTTGTCTTTGACCACATAAAACAGAAAAGCCTCACGTTGGCGTAGATGAAACCACAGAATATTTGTCATTTTACTTTAAAATGACATATTGATTATGAAAACATTTGTAGCTTATTTTTCTGTCTGACCAACTAATCCTTTAAGCTCCAGATCTGATCAAGCACTGGTCAGTGAGGTATAGATGTGTAGAGATATGTTTAAGCTCAAGACATTTGTCATAGACTGGAAAATGGCAATTATGTGAGGACAAAATGAAAGTTAAGGGGGTTTCAAAGTCACCTTTTATGACAGGCCCATTATGGATGCTACCCCACCTCATCTTGTCCCGCCAGGTCCACCCACTGTCTGTCCCTGCACTGAGTCAGTCCCAGGTGTCATTAAGACCCTGAGCAGTATTCATTCATAAACACCGGCTGCGGCTGTCAATGTCGTGGACTACAGACTTGGCAGAGAGCCCTCTTTCTGTTCCTGTTACATCATTCATGCTTACCTGACTGGAGCTATTTCTGGCCTCTACCGTACTTTGTGCCTCTTGAATAGGCAGCATTTCTTTGGAGCATCTGCCGACAAAGCAGAATTCAGACACAGATACAGATTAACTCTGAAAAACTTGGCATCTTTTCCTTCAGATTTACCACGTATTTTTAAGTCCAGTTTTCTCCCTGTCTTGATTTGGACACCAAATCTCGGAGCGTAATATCTCTGTCAGCAGTTGCAGGAACTACTGCAGATCTGTGTGATCCTTCAGAATAAGGCGCTGTCCATCTGAATCATGTCAGCCCTCATTTTGTCTTTGGATGGCTGAACTCAGCTCACCCACTCCCTACTTTACATTCTCTGAGAGTTCATGTTAAAGGGTTTGCTTGATTCCCTGTCGAATCTCTGTTTTCTTGGCAATCTGCTTAGTTCCCATAAGTCAGAGTCTGCTGTGTCAGAGGTACTTCCTGAATGAATTCTGTGGGGTTACACAAAACTTACTGTCGAACCTTACAGATAGTGCTCTGCATCCCCTGATTAAAGAATAAAAAAACAAGCAAACGTTGATTTGTTATGTCCTTTAAGACATTTTCAGATGGTGATTGATAGTTATAGCTTTGACCTCGTTTTCTGAATCGAGGCCACTTACCCACTCCCTACATTTCAGTAGATTTATTCAATGTTATGTCCTGTCACAGGGCTATTGTTTATGAGTTATAGGCACTTGCATATACAGTACTTGCATGTGTGTGTTGGTGTTGTCCTTTCTGCTTAGATACATGCAATTGTGATAAAATATTGTTTGTGGGGCTTGTGGACATTTCTCATCCTAACTCATCCTGTCAGAGAGATTTATGATTGTGTGCTATTATAAAGCTTCAGCTTTCCACTGTCGAAAATTCAATTCCCTTTATATCGATCTTCACTTACTGATATATTTCCAGGGCTGCTTTAGTGTTGACACTAAAACACAGCACAACGCAGGCTCTAATGTGGCCCGCCTAAAACATGTAAAGGACTGCTGAGAACATAGTTTGGCTCCTTTCTTGTCTTCATTTAATCATTGTATTGCATTATGTCATTTTCTTTCAACATTTACAGTGAGCTTTCAGCTACAGCTGTGTTAGAAAAACTGAACTGGACATCAAAAGGATGTTGAGCCAGTGCCAGAGCAGAATCTTGACCTCATATTAAGATGCAAACACACAGATGTATGAGTTTACATGTAGGTTATGGATGTTGCACATGTTGATGTTACAGTTGGTGAGGTATGAATTGGAAGCGGAGATATTTTCATTGCTGTTTGCAATTGCTTCATTGGTGCATGTGAATGAGTCACTGCAGTTGAGTGCGTGTGCGTGTGCTTCTGTGCCTGCTGATGTAACAGCATGGCACTTAAGCTTCACATTTAGCTTAAGTTTGAGTGTTTGAGTGAAAGAAATACGAAGGAAAAGTAGTGAGGAATAGAAACAAGTGCCTTACTGACTCAGGGCAATTTTAAGTTGGTTACTATGGTGACTGTATCTGGTGTGCATGGTCTGCAGAGAATATTGTGAGATAATTTGGGAATTAATAAAGATGCAGGTTCAGTTACTTGAGCTTCATTTGAATTGTGTTAATGCAATCCTGTGTTTAGGGCTGCACAATTTTATTGAGATCGCAATATGAACTAGTGCAATATTCAAATTGCAGGGGGCACAATATTTGTTAAAGGCTAACTATGTGTCAAACCATTCTTAATTAAGTATTAAGTACATCTTGGCCTACAAATCGTATCCTACACACTAAAAAAAATGTATATCTTTGTTTAGAAAAGATCCTCCAAAAATTTCACACTTCTAAAATTTTTGGGTTTTTTTAAAATATATTTTTCAGTGAAAATTAGAATAATGATACAAAAATGATCATTCCCTCCAATATCATGAATCATATTACAATTGCAATATCAGTCAAAATAATCACAATTAGATATTTTCCTTATATTGTGCAACCCTAATTACAGTTTCTTCTATTAAAAACATGTTATTAATGGAAAAATATGTATTTTGACCATCTGATTAATCCATGCAATATGGTTCATCTTATTTGCCTGTAGGTATACTGTACTCTCTATTTCTGTAGCCCAAACTGGTGAAGCACAGCGGGAAAGCTGCCCATGTTTTTTTCAGCGCTGTGTGTTTCTATGTTTTGACACCACACTCCATGCCAACATGTCTGCACCTTATGGCAATGAGGCAGAGCACTTAATCCAAATCTGCATAGTTGCAATTTCAGTTTTCTGCGTCAACACTCTTTAACCACTACCAGTTAGTGGTGATTGGCAAATATGTCTCAGCTGTATTAAAAGTCTTAGTCAACATAGTGTTTTTTTTAAAGTAATTTCCATTCAATGTAGTATAATTTACAGACATTGTTTTAATTGATCACAAGCGTAGTTTCCTGTTCTCTGTGTAAAAGTCAAAAAAGAGGATGCAGGAGCGTTCAGAAGTGAAAGCAGATGGTGTTCCTGTGTGTGACTTTGTCCCTCTCTGTGTGTCCACAGTGAAGAAAGCCAAGCTGGATGGACCCCAAGGTAAGACCAGGGATCCTGAAATAGAAAGAGGGAGAGACTTGCTGTTATGTGACATAAATCTTTAAGCAGACTGAGAACAGATTACATGCTGAAGCCATTAATGGAAATGAAGGGATGGGAAGTCAGTTACTTTGTAGAGAACAAAACAGGGCATACCTTATTATTTACTAATGCAGAGGCGTTTTGTTGTAACGCATCCCTTCTTCATCTCTCTCTCCTTAACAGAGAAGTTCAACACTTATGTAACTCTAAAGGTACAAAATGTGAAGAGCACAACCATTGCTGTCAGGAGCAACTTGCCCAGTTGGGAGCAAGACTTCATGTTGTGAGTCCCTCAAAACTTCTCCTTCTGTTTCTCCCTCTCCCTTGCTCTTTCCTCTGCTTTCTTGTTTTATCCTCTCATCCACTCTCCACTTCAGCTGCTTGAGTGCTTTTGGGTTTGGTTTTTTTAAATCTCTGTCACTTTCTATCAACCTACCTCCCTCCCCTCGTTTTCTCTCCTCCATCCTAAGTGCCCTTCATTCCTGAATTGTTTCACGTAGCGCTTCCTCTCTGCATCCGCACCTCGGCCTCCAACAACCGTCTCATCCTCTTTTTCATCTGCTCTCCCTCGACACTTCTGCCCCTCTCATCCTCTTTCTCAACCTTGGCTCCCTCCCAGCCTCGCTTCCTCTCCTGTGTCACTTCTTCTAAACATGGCTCCTTGATCTTCTTCTACTCCACCCCTCTGCCTCCTCTTTCTACCTTAACCTTACTTTCCCCTCCATATACCCTCTTCCCTCTCCTCCTATAGCTCTCCAGACATCATTGGCAGCATTTTCCACTTTTAAATGAGTTTTTTTGAGCTTGTGTTTCGATAAATATTGGAGCAATAGTTTGTTGCAATTACATTATACAACACGGAGTATTTGGCATGCAGAGAGAATACCAGTGTGGTATTGACAGTGTAGCAGCATATGGGCGATGAATAGTGAGAATTGTTTAGCATGTGGGATGCAGCAGGCAGGCTGACTGAGGAGTCCCGTGCATTTGTATGGTGTTTGGAGGCGTTAAGCATTTTACTGGGGTTGCATCAGTGGAGCTGTGTTATGTAATATTTGGGCTGCAGAGAGCCTCTTCCCCTCCTTCAAACTGCCTTTACCCTGTGAGTCACTGCCATGTATCAAACAGGCACGTTTCCTAAAAGGAGTCACCACTGAGATGGGAAATCCAGTACCTCTATTTCTTAATTAACGTTCCAACTCTCTCCCTTCAGGCATGCGATACAATCACCTCCTCCACTGCCTTCATCACACTCTTCTTCTTCCCTCTCTTTATTCATCCTCCGCTCTCATTCTCGCTTTTCTTTCTGTCTATCTGTCCTGCTTCCTGCAGTCTTGTAAATGTTTTATGTTAGATTCTCTCAGGCTTGCTCCCACAGACATGTGTCTTATTTTTGTCACAGTGAAGCCCACAAGAAATTACTGTGCATCTTTTGCGTGAATGAGTGCCTGTATGTGTTAAGAATTTGTCTTTAAACAGTGGTGGAAGAAGTACTGAGATTCTTTACTCAAAAGCACCAATACAACAATGTAAAAAATATTCCATTACCAAAGTTCTTCGTTCAAACCATAGGTTCAAACTCCTAGTTGACTAAAAGGTATTATTAAAAGTATCAAAATAAAAGTACTGAAAATAGAGAAAAATTGCCCCTGTGAATAATGTATTATTAATATATCCAAGGTGGAGATAGTTTTAAATACTTTATGTACAGTTTGGTGGTTTATTCCAGTGGTTCCATACCTCGTCCAAAGGGTCATAAGATCACAAAATCGGAGGGGAAAAAACACTTTTCTCTCAAATTTGTTGTTTTGAACCACATCTTTGAATGCACTGCATTAGTTAATGATATGCAGCTGTCAAATAAATGTTGTAAAGTAAAAAGTGCAATATTTCCTTCTGAAATGTTGTGGAGTAGAATTAGTAAGTAGCATAAAATAGAAATAGGCACGTAAAGTACAAGTACCCTAAAATTGCACTTATGTGTAGTAGTTGAGTAATTGTACTCCACAGCTGTCTTTAAATGTGTTTTATTACAGTTTATGTTGAATTTTAACTTTCTCTTCCTATCCAGCGAAATTAACCGCTTGGACCTGGGTCTGACAGTAGAGGTGTGGAACAAAGGGTTAATCTGGGACACCATGGTCGGCACTGTGTGGATTCCCCTCCGGAGCATCCGACAGTCAAATGAGGTTTGCCACCAACCACGAGCACCACATGACAAATACTGTAGTTGAAACCTCTGTACTGAAGGGACTCACTCATGCTGGGTGGACATGTTTTCATCCTGCTCATTTATTTGTACACAATGTTGTTTGTGCCATAGCAGCAAAATGTTTTCCTATATGCAGGAAGGTCCAGGGGAGTGGCTCACACTTGACTCTCAGGTCATCATGACTGATAATGAGATCTGTGGCACCAAAGAGCCCACTCTCCACCTGGTGCTGCTCGACACACGCTTTGAACTGCCTCTCGGTGAGAAATCAATATTCACATCAAAGTCATAAACTGTCAATAGGTGGGAGAAAATGAGAATATGAAAGTATAGGAAATCATCAGACCGTGAGGGAAGGAGAATATAACTTACATAAATTATGTCTGTCTGTATATTTTCACAGCAAACAGTGATTGATATACAGCATGACCACCAACAATCCCTGAGTTATTAATTAGAATAGATGTATTCAAGGCTGTCTGTGTGTATGTGTGCCGGGGAGAGGGTTTGTGTCCTTTCCTTCTCAGTGATCAAGCTGTGTTCCTCTTAACATTGATTAGGTGTCATTTTCTTACTGTTTCCTTTTCCTCTGGTCGATATTGTACATACGACTCCTCAGTTTGTGGACCTGACCTATTTATAGCAGTTTGGCTTTAAGGCTGTAAATGAAAAGTCCAATTTTTCAATGTCACTGTGTTCTTAACAGGCCAAAGTATCTGGGTCAAATAATATTAACAACTGTGTGGTTTAAGATTACTTTGTCGTCATTTGGGTGGAGTTTGTAACAAAGAACAAAACAGTTTTTAAGGCAAAAATATTTTAACAGCCTACGTGGGAAAGCTCCATTAGGGTTTTTTTGCAACCTGAGTTTGTCTTGTTTTGTTTTTTTTAGATATCCCTGAGGATGAGGCACGATACTGGGCTAAAAAACTGGAGCAGCTCAATGCCATGAGGGACCAAGATGTAAGCTGTTACCCTTTGATTTAGTATCCCAGCATATCCTTACATTTAAGAAACATGATTAATGGGGGAAGAAAAATGTTCTCCACTTCCTGTTTATAGGCAAAATACTTTCAGAATGTCATACAGTTTTTTTTTATTTGTCTGACTCCAATATTCTTACCAGGAGGAGCAGGAACGTCCATTACGTGGACCAGGAACCCAGTGCTGTAAGTAACCAATCACTGTGGGTACAAACTAGTCATTTGTGTGTGCTGAACAAGAGATTTATATGTTTAGCTGTTGAGATGTAATTAGATTGCTTAAACTCATCGTGTGCATTATGCTTGTAACCACACACGGGTTGTTGTGTGTTAGAGGGGAAAAGATTGCTGCACTGTAAAAGATCAATGGTGGTATCGGATGTCTGGAGACGAGCTCCTCCAGGATGCTGCTGTGTTTCCACTATTGACCCCGTCTGCCGAGCTTGCTGAGCCAGCTGTCTGGTGCAGGTGTAAAGACTTGGAGCCTCAGCACTCCCTCTGTGCTCTCTTTCTATTTACCTTCTCCATCTGCAAACTTTTAATTGTGTGAATGCATGTTCATCTTTGGACATCAGTGCAATTCATAATCAATACTGACACTCGACTGTTCATTGCAGGTAACTGGAGTCTATGGGGAGACCAACAAAGTAAGTAAGCAATACATACTGTACATACAGTGCAGTCCAAAAGTATCTGGGGAATCACATATTTTTAATTGATTTGGTTCTGTAAACCATCACATAAGGTTTGTGAAATAATTTAAGCTTAAAGTAGTGACTTTATTCTTCCATTTGAGGGTATTTACAAGTACATTGGATAAACAGAATAACAGTGTAGGGACAATATTTTGGTAGAAAGTAGTTCCGATGAAAAACAGCAAGGTCTGTGGATTAGTAATTTAGGTGAACCAACCCTTAAACACCAGTCATTGTTTAATTTTAAAATCCAGTGTACACTGAAAAATATGCAAATGTCCAAGTACATATGTCCATACTGCACATAGAAACCTGTTGTACATAGATATATACATATATTAGATATATGCAAAAAAAGACAGTGTGTGTCTCTATCCCTCTCCCTCCTCGTCTTTCTCTTTCTCTCTTGCTGTGATTAGCAGATCGTCTTATATAAGTGTCTGTCACACTCACCCACACAAATGCAGAGACTCTGCATTTGCATCTCTGGTCACACAGATACATGTAATGATAGATGGTGAGCTGATGAAGTGAGAGAGAAAAATACTGACAGACATGTGGGGACATGGTTGAAGTGAGAAACAAAGTTTGATGCCTTTAATTAGTGTTTACACACCCAGACATATGACGATGAGGTGTAAGCGGTGCACAGCCACCTTCATTGGAGTGGGAGAGGCAATGATGGATAATGATGAATGATTAATAGATGCTGGTTTTGCTTTTGACTGATTCAGCACTGTTAAAGTCTCTCATTACCTCCCTCTGGGATGTTATATCTGATCTATGGACACCACAGAAAAATAAAGTATCTCCTTAGTGAGAAGGATTGGATTTATGTTCAGTTATGATGAGAATGAGAAGGAAGCCGCAGATGATGTTCATCATGTGCTTCATGTATGGATGCACTCTGAATGACCTAAATAGGTCTGATAAGAGTTCAGTAGTGGTGCCATTTCATATATTTTATCTTTAATTACCATGGTACTAAAAGAATGGTTCAGTGCTGATTAATGTCTTTTATCTCTGTGCTACATGACAAGTTGTCAGCCCTTTGATGATGTTCTTTTCCCCTATTACTGCACTCTATGTGGACAATATCAAAAAGACTGATGAATTTTTTTCTCTTGCCATATGCATGTGCCTCTGTGCAGATGAAGACCCAGACAGCGCTGTGGACGACAGGGACAGCGACTATCGCAGTGAAACCAGTAACAGCGTTCCCCCTCCCTACTACAGCACATCCCAACCCAACGCTTCTGTCCACCAGTATCCCATCAGCCACCAGCACCGCAGCTCCAGAAGCTTCTCCTACCCGCGCTCTGGCAACAGCCATGACCTCGACTACCAACATCAAAGGACTGTCAGGTGTGTGCCTGCGTTAGTGTCTGTTTGGTTTATGAACTTGTGAAAAATGTGCATCACAATTTAGTGCACAAGTTGACTTCAAATTGCTTGTTTTAGCAAACCAACAGTCCAACTCTCATTCAGTTCACAATGATTTAAAATAGAAAACCACAGCAAACTGGGCTGGTTTGGGACAGCTTCAGTCAGAGGACCTGATCTGACCCTCATTTTATAACAAAAAGCTGCTCCTCAGACCCATATACAAATATGTAACATAACAAACATAAACAGACCCAACTGTACTGACCTGATCTGTTCCGGTGCCTGTTTGTCCTTGGGGACCAGCCAGAGAGGCCCTCCAAGAGCACACACACACACACACGAACATGCACACAAACACACACAAACACACACACACACACACACACACACACACACACACACACCCTTTTGATTGTTGTAGTGTTTGTAGTTGTAATAATTGCTGCTGTTTTGTCTAGTTCCCCTGCTTGTTTTTCTGCAGTGTCACAAGTTTGATTTGCTTCTTTTCATTTTGTCCACTTGGACTGCACCATAAACAAAAAATTTCCAAACAGTACCAAAATTATAATTGATTCCTTTTCTATTGATTGACTAAACAATTAATGAACTAATTGTTAAACTAAATGTAATAGTCATGTTGGCTAGTTTCACGTTAAAGGTAAAGATAATACTTGACTGTGTTAGTATTAGTGGTGGTGTTTGGTTTAGTGCTAGGCTCTTTTCAAAGGAGACATTGACTTGTCATTGTAGGAAAAATACAGGTGTTATTAATAACATTAACAATGTCTTTGTTCTCTTCAAGTGTGCCAGTAAACCATGATAGTGAGCCTGCATGCACAATACCAGGAAACTGAAATAGAAGCAGCTAAATGGAATTCAACCATAATTAATTGTATTATTTATACATGCACTTTTTCTACTGACATGTCAAAATGCCTATTAGTGAATGAACATGGTCAATGACATTCTGCCATGCCGTGTGTGCATGTGCCAGTCCTTCACCAAACGCTATTTCTCTTTTAGAGTTGTTTATAGTACTGTTTCATTTCTCAGCTTGAATTGACATATTTCTCACAGAGTGAAAATGAAACCATGCATCCCTCCACCTCTTGCTTTATGAATTATTCAACTGGCATCTAATGGTCAATACTGCACATAAGATTAGCTGCTTGTGTGAGTGTATTGGACATGGCACCTCCCCACACCCCCGCCCATTCTTGTTCATTTCTTTCCTCTCAGCATTCTACACTCCCTCTCTCCATTCTCTCTCTTTTTTTGTTTTGTCTCTGTGCTCATCACTCCCTTCCCTTCTTCATCTCCCTTCCCCCATTATAATAATAATAGTACTGCATTTTATTTATATAACACTTTTTAGAACACTCAAAGACACTTTACAAACTTTACTGATTCATCCTACTTTATCTCTGTGCCTCTATTCTGTTTTAAACGGCCCTATTCATCAAGACATATAAATACCTTTTCCCTGTTTGCTGCATTTCTGGATGCTTGTTCTTTTTCTTTTGTCAGCTTTCTGGAGGCCTTTCACCTTTCTGTTCTGCTCTATTTCTCGCTGCTTGTCTGGTGCTCTTGTATCCCCAGTGCCTTTCATCGATTAGCCATCAGCATTATTCCTGGCCACCCCAAGACATGTCGAAAAGGTTTTTAGTGGAACTGTCTGATAGAGTACAAAGTCTACAGGCAACTGAGTGCTCTGATAAAGTACTCTGTAAGCATTTTGTTGACACTACTGTTCATAAATGGAGGGTGAACCGTTTAATTTACGTGTGTACACATATATATGCAATAATAACCTGAAATAAAATTGCCACTATGTCTAATATAAAACTGTATCCCTTTTAAGTGATTTAATTCATCTCTCCTGGGCATGTTGCAGTCTTGCATCTCAACTCTGTTTCTGTTTTCTCTCCGCTACTTTTTAGTCCCTCTGGGAGCTATGCATCATCTGCAGAGCTGAGTCGTTGCAGCAGTCAGCTGAGCGAGGAGGACTACGGCGTTGAGTATGGAGAGAGGGACCCTTACGACGAGAACGACTCTTACCACTCCTGCCACTCCTCGGTTAGCTACAGTAAAGGCTCTCCAGATTGGGACCCTGATGAGACCCAGGGGGCGTACAGTGATGAGGGCGGTTACTGCAAAGATGGAGGAGAGGAGGCGGCTCTGTACGAGGAAGATGACGGAGGATTGTATGAGGGAGAAGAGGAGGGCCTCTATGAGGATGAGGAGATGATGTATGACGATGAGGATTTGTACAACTTGGACGGGACCCTCAGTGAGGACCTGGAGCCTCCATTTACCCCCACCCCAACGTCAACAGCCCCCACAACTCTGGATGTACCTTCTTCCAGACCTCCTCTGGAGAAACAGCCATCCTTACACCAACAGCAGCCCTCTACTCAACCCCCCAACCAAACAGCCAACCAGTCTCATCCCCCTGGCATGGCCCCATCAGGACAGCCCCCCTCTGGTCAACCAAATGCCCAACCACTTAAACAGCCCCAGCCTCAAACACAGCCTCAGCCACAGCCAGCCCCGTCTGCCACTTCCTTCTTCTCAATGGCCAAACCTCTAACAGCTGCAGTCACAGGCTTAGCATCTACTTTCCTGTCTTCTGTTCCCACCGCACAGCCTGCCCAGTCTCACCCTCCAGCCTCATCTGTATCTCAACAACACCATTCTGCTGTAGCCAGCGTTGTCCCTCCATCCCATCCAGCCACCATGGCTAACTCAGCCTCCCAGCCACCCTTGACTGCCATGGGCCCTTCCTCCCAACAGACCCCATCCTCAGGGCAGCCTCAATCCCATCTCAATGGTCCTGCCACCACACAGTCAGCTGCCCCTGAGGACCAGGCTCTCCAGCTGGAGGAAGAGCCATTGCTAGAGGAGGAAATGATGTTGGAAAAGGAGGCCAGGACGCCCCCTGCTCAGCCAGAGGACACGCTCCCCATGGAGGAGACAGAGGAGCATTTTGAAGAGAGTAGGCCGGCAACGCCAGTAGAGGAAGAAGAGATGCCACCTGAGAGGTAGGAGAGAAGGATTTAGATCAATAAACTACACAACAAAAATAGACCAAACAACATTTTTGCTGTTTTTTGTTTTAGTCCTCCAGTCATAGAAGAGCCCAAAGAACCAGTGGATCCAGCAGTCAGAGCCAAAGAGAACTGGCTAAGGCTCTATAACAAAGTCTTAGAACAGCTTCGGGAGGTAAGATCACTGGTTAGAACACCTACCCTCACTCCAAATTCTAGTCCAGTGCTCCTCAACAGTCTAGTACAAATCCCAGAGCTGCAGGCCTGATTTAGCTCCACCCTGTAATCTAAAAGATATATCCCGCATTCAAGAGACTCTAAAAGTGTCTACCAAGTCTTTGAAATATGAATGTGCGATGCATTATTCATGCGCAAGACAGGGTACATACAGTAAGTTCTTGAGTTTTATTTAAAGTGTTTTTTTGCTAGACACCAGCAAGCAGACTTAACGTGTTTCATATTCTATGATTGCTACTTTGGGTTTGGCTTGAAAGACAGCCAACTTTTTTTTTTTGCTTGGCTGCAGAAACAAACCACTCTAACTCCAAACTGCTTGATTTAATTGTACAAATTAAGCTTTGCTTGATCAGTTAGTTTTCACTTGCATATTTTATTCACATCTTATGTTGCTATTCATTACTTTGAATTCAGTTGTGCAGAGAATTAATCACTGTCTACGTTTATGTTGCTGTGTGTCACGTTGCGTTTTTGTACATTTGGCTTCCCTTCGTTTGTCTTTTTTTTGTGCCGAAACCCACTTTGTTTTCTTTTCAGTTTCATGTTATTGCCATAGTGACACTCGCATGCACTTTGCTCGGCCATCATTGGAGCATGCTGACAGGTAGGTACAACCTAATTGGATGCCTGAGAGAAAGAAGGAAATGCGACGGATGTCTTGTTGAATTCCTCACTGTGTGTAAATAGGCACTTTCACTATCCTCACTCATCTTCACAACAATTGATTGATGAAATTGATTGAACTTTTCTGTTGTATCTTGCAACAGATTTCATCCAGTCTAATTAAAAGCCACACTGCGTCAGATTCTCCAAAGACATGTTAAATAAAAAATGCCTATGGATCACATTGCTTGGCAGATTTCTTCAGCTTTGTTTACAAGTTGTACACATTGTGTGAGGCATTTCAGAGATTCTTGAGCAGACCTATTGCTCATGTAAGAGTTTCGTCTACTAATGGAAAAACTTAACTTCACAAACAGATAACTAAACTGTGGCCTCATTCATAAAGCAGATGAACACTAGAAAAGGCTGCAGGAATGAACTTAAGGTTACTTGTTTCTTCATCTGACATTCCTTCTTTGTCTCTCTTAGGCTCGAGGAGAGACCTCAAACTCGCTGTGGTTTGGTAAAGGAGGGTAAGTGTCTGCTGTCAGTTCCTAAAGTAATAGACTTTATCTTAAATGGAACACATTATACATCACACAGTGTATTAGTCAAGCTAATGCAATAGCTCCATAAATGAAACACAATTAAAATTATCCTCAGATCATCGTGGAAACCTGCCACCGTCACTTTAGATTAAAAAATGCCCTTCTTTAGTCCGGGGAAATCCTCCGTTCTATTTCATTCTGATCCACAGGGTCATTCAGCTCATGGCATTTGGCCAGTAAGTATTGAACGGCAGTGGGCTGCCCTGACTTAGCTGGCATGTCATTTGTAGATGAGGCATACTGCAGAATGGAACTAACGCTGCATACAGAATAAATGTTAAGTTAGCCAAATAGAAACACAGCAATTATGCCCAGGTGTATAGAGTGTTGTTCCAAGTATTTGAGATGAGGCAGTCTGCGTAATTATTAAAGTCTCCTGTAAAGTCCTTGACTGGAGTAGCATTAGAAGCAATGATAGAGGGAATTACAGCTGCTCCATAGTAATAAAAAAGATGATTTTGTAGTGAGACATTTTGATGATAGATTTGTTTTATCTACTGTAAATATTGATAAACATATGTATATGAATGAATGTTCATACCTTTCTTGTTAAGAATGGGAGGTGCACTCTACAGTATCGACAGCATGCCGGACCTTCGCAAAAGGAAAGCCATTCCTCTTGTCAGAGATCTGGTGAGAAACAAACATTGACACACATACAAGCAATAATTTACACCAATATTGTGGGCTGCCCCTATGGTGGTGCCCTGGAATCATTTCTGTTGCAGACATTATTGGTTTCACTGTAGTTTACTCGAAAACACTCACCTCTCTTCCTGTATTTTCTGTACTTCCCAGCATTCCCTTTTTCTATAATCCATAGTGAATATACTGATAAAGATTGCTTATGTTGATTTCCATTCCACAGCTGTGTCATATGCTTGATTTGTTAATAAATAAGTTAAAGGCTTGCATATCTGTGGGGTTAATGTAATTACGGTAATTAATCAATGTAGTTACACTGTTCTCTTCTAGAGGTTAGAGCATACTCGTCAGATGCATAGTGGCTTACACATACACACACAATGCATCATACATATTTGTACAGCTCGTTGTTTGAAATTGCTACAATACATTGTTTGTTTTACAATTTGTCTCTCTCTCCTCTCCTCCTCTATTTCATCACTGCCTGGACTTATCAGGCATCAGGCATCATGGTGAGTGCTTGTTTATCCCCTACAAATATGTTTATCCCTAAATCAAATATAAATCTCAAGTCCACAGTGTTCACATTTCAACAAACACTTTTCTGTTTGCCTTCCTGTTTCCAGTCTCTCGTGCAGAACTCTCGTAAGGCTGGAATCACGTCCGCCATGGCTTCCACCACTCTCGGCAATGAAGAGCTGGTGGGTTTCCTCATCCCCTCACAATTCTATTCAGGATGTTCCAACCTTTAATCAGTGCTGGTATCAAACTCACATTTCTCTCCTGTATGCCCTTTGCAGAAAAGTCATGTTTATAAAAAGACCCTGCAGGCTCTGATCTACCCCATCTCCTCCACTACTCCACATAACTTTGAGGTGTGGACAGCCACTACCCCCACCTACTGCTACGAATGCGAGGGGCTGCTTTGGGGTATTGCTCGACAAGGCATGCGCTGCTCTGAGTGTGGCGTTAAATGCCACGATAAGTGCCAGGATTTGCTCAATGCTGACTGTCTGCAGAGTAAGGATCACACACACACACACACACACACACACTTTTACTTTTACTTTTAAACATATGCATTTACTTTAATTCCGGTATACACACACCCTGCCGTCCACACAAACTCAAAACCTATTTAAGCTCCTCCTCTGTATCCTTCTGCCCGATTGACATCCCATTATCCTTGTCCTCTATCCACTCTCACATTCTCCTCCCTTTTCCTTTCCAATTTATCTCCTGAGTAATGTGCTGTCATACCCCTGCCTATCCTCTCTCTCTCTTCTACTCATAGCCTTTGCATCCATACTGCTTTGACTAATTCAGCTCCACATGGGGTGGCTTATCCAATTCCTATACTGATTTTGGAGTCAGCCTATGCAATGCATAATTCATCGTTGTGCTGTCTCCAAAGAGTCTCATAAGATCTTGATACCAACAACATCTGTTGGTCTTTTACTCTCCAACTATCTACTTCTTCCTGACCAGAAGTGGATACAGTTTCTGCCATAATATTGTGAGGTTAGGGGTTTGATCGTTGGCCATGAAATGTCAAAGACTTTCAAAATTGATCCAATGTTATTTTAACTTGGCATTTAGCTTTGAAGATATGGATTGCAGGGAAACAGGAGATAAGATGCTAGCACCATATGGCCTTGGATATATTTTACATCATAAACTTCTTCTTCCTATATCCTTCTCTTAATTCATGTCTCATCAGGAGCTGCAGAGAAAAGCTCCAAGCATGGGGCAGAGGACCGTACCCAGAACATCATCATGGTACTAAAGGACCGCATGAAGATCAGAGAGAGGAACAAACCAGAAATCTTTGAGCTAATCCTGGAAGTGTTCGCTCTCGACAAAACAACACACGGCGCACAAATGAAACAAATCAAGCAGAGCGTGCTTGATGGGACGTCCAAATGGTCAGCGAAGATCAACATCATCGGTAAGTTAAGGGTGTAATTTGTTACGTATATACACACAGATTGTAAAGCCCATTGAGGCACATTTGGGATTTGTCATTTTGGTTCACAGAAATAAAATTGAAATGCTGTGTGTGCTATAGATATCAAGCTAGCTGGTAATAGTGCTGTTGTTGTTTTTTCTTGTTATAATAATGTTATTTAAAAAAAAAAATCTAAGTATTAGTCAGATAGCAGTATAGGTCTTTTATTTTAACATCCCTATGTCTCTTGTCCCTCCCTTAGTGGTATGTGCTCAGGGCCTGCAGGCTAAAGACAAAACAGGCTCCAGTGACCCTTATGTAACTGTTCAAGTTGGGAAGACCAAGAAGAGAACCAAGACCATCTATGGAAACCTCAACCCTGTATGGGATGAAAACTTCCACTTGTGAGTATAATGGAAAGTTTCAAATGCTGATATGTCATTTTATGTCTCTATAATGGACGGTGTAGTGCTCTAATTTAGTGTTATATCTCAGAAAATGAATTCAAGAAACTTAATTTTTCATGTTTTTGAATGACTGGAGAACCATGATGTACTTAGAAATGAGTGTATTTTCCCTTGTTTCCCCCACCAATTGTTTCCTCTGCATCACAGTTGTGGACTTCTTCTGTTTGCCAACAATTTCTGTCTCTGCCTCATCCAGTGAATGCCACAATTCGTCTGACCGCATCAAGGTCCGCGTGTGGGACGAGGATGATGACATCAAGTCGCGTGTAAAACAGAGGTTCAAACGTGAGAGTGATGACTTCCTGGGGCAAACCATTATCGAAGTCCGGACTCTGAGCGGGGAGATGGACGTTTGGTACAACCTGGGTGAGTATTCAAGATAAGAGAAAAGATGGTGTAGAATTAGAGATGGATGAAAGGAGCAGCAAGTCACACAGAGATAACAGAACAAGAAACAGATAATTGAATTGCTTGTCTATGGTAGATAGAACAGTTGTCTGCCCACTAAGGAAGCATGTACTGTATGTCTTACTTTCATTTGACAGACAAGAGAACTGATAAGTCTGCTGTGTCAGGAGCCATCCGGATGCACATAAGTGTTGAGATCAAAGGAGAGGAGACGGTTGCTCCTTACCATGTCCAGTACACCTGTCTACATGAGGTCAGTCGGAGTGAATATCTGGTGGAAATCTTCCAAATGCTTTTGTGGTTATTTGCACTTGACATAAAACATTAAATATGCAAGAGCAACCTTCTGAGTTAATTAGCTCCAGTCAATTTATTTCTGTTCAGATTAACACAATCAATCACCATGTGAATTTTCCGTTTCTGCCTTTATACCCTGGGAAATTTGCCTTCTTTGTATATAAAAAAAAAAGCGGTTTATTTGACTTCATAAGTATTTGTCATTATTATTATTATTATATTAATTATTATTATTATTATTATTATTTTTCCATTTATCAATATAGGGTTATATTGACTTCCTGGATAGGGGACATCATAAATGATATAAGTAGGCCTTCTGTCTGTGCATGCATTAATACTTACAGAATTACTACTTACTACTACTTACAGCCTCTTAAATGAATCCGTATGGCCTCGCCTTTTCATCTCCCTAATAAGGTGTACATTTGTGTTCAGAATAATAGAAGTGTGTTTTAAAAAAAAAAAGGTGAATAATGCTCAAAATCCTTAGAATAGCTTTTAATTCCATAATATCAATGCGTTGGGAACACTGCATATTCAATTCCAAATCAGCATGACCAAAATTGACAAGTTTGTGTTCTACCTTTACATAAAGTGAAGAAAAAGGAATATTAGGCTGTTTATAAAAATAGCAATATTTGCATTTTTCTTTACAAACTCAAACATTTACTGTATGAACTGAAAAAAAATGCCTCAAGGGTTTGCTTTACTTTGAATCACTGCACTAATATTTAGTTGCATAACCATTATTTATGAGAACTGCTTCACATCTGTGTTGCATGGAGTCAACCAACTTCTGGCACCTGTGAACAGGTATTCCAGCCCAGGACAATTGAACTACATTCCACAATTTCTCTGCATTACTGGGGTTTGCCTCAGAAACAGTGTTCAAGTGTTCTATGGGACTGAGGTCCGGGGATGGGGCTGGCCACTCCATAACATTAATCTTGTTCATCTGGAACCAAGACTTTGCTTGCGTATTGGTGTGTTTTGGGTCATTGTCTTGTTGAAAGACCCATTTCAAAGGCATTGCCTTTTCAGCATAAGGCAACATGAAGTCTTCAAGTATTTTGATGTATTGAAAGTGATCCATGATCCCTTGTATGCAATAAATAGGCCCAACACCACAGTATGAGAAACATCCCCATAACATGATTTTTGCACCATGCTTTATTGTCTTCACAGTGTACTGGGGCTTGAATTCAGTGCATGGGGGTCGGAGGACACTGTCTGTGGCCCCTAGACCCAGAAAGAACAATTTTGCTCTCATCAGTCCACAGAATGTTGCTCCAATTCTCCTTTGGCCAGTCAATGTGTCCCTTGGCAAATTTCAACATCCGCTGTTCCTCAGAGCAATGTCAGAGTATTTCAGTGTGAAATGCACTATAACCAGCATGCACAACATTTGCTTCCTTCTTTCCTTAAATATGGGCCATAATTGACACCTGTTTCTTCACAGAATCAATCACAGAATCAATTACCTCACAACACTGCTATTATTTTGAAAACGCCCTTTTCAATTATAGATTCAGTTACACAGAATCAGCAGCATGCATGTCATGACTGTTGGGTCTGTTGGTTTTCTATGACTCTACACTTACTAGTAAATTATTTGCCATGTAGACACTTCTACCAAAAAATATGATTTATGAGGTTAGTGATGTTGGATTGCTATTATTTTGAACACCACTGTATGTTTTTTTTTTTACAATCTTCTTTTTTTGTTACTTACCTGTCCTTTGTCTTTGTTCAGCATCTGTTTCAGTACACCACTGAGGAGCAGAACGGTGGTGTAGTAAAGATCCCTGATGCCAAAGGTGACGATGCCTGGAAGGTGTATTTTGAGGAGACGGCTCAGGAGATAGTGGACGAGTTTGCCATGAGATACGGAGTAGAGTCCATCTACCAGGCCATGACGTCAGTCCCTCAACCATTACTCTGAATGTTTACCTTTGAAAGTTAAATAAGAAACATTGAATCCTGTGTTAGAAGCATTGGTTTTATTCCACTTATTTTTTTACAGTTAGACGATACAAAACATATAGTATATATACATGTGGATATCAGGAGCAAGTAAAGGCACTAAATGTTCTTTTTGCCACTTCCACCCTACAGCCACTTCGCTTGCTTGTCATCCAAGTACATGTGCCCAGGAGTGCCAGCTGTGATGAGCACCCTGCTTGCCAACATTAACTCTTACTATGCCCACACCACCCAGTCCTCCAATAATGTTTCTGCCTCGGACCGATTTGCTGCATCAAACTTTGGCGTGAGTCCCTTCTTCATATATGTGACTATATTCTCCAAGAATCCTAATATTCTAACTGAAAAATGCTATACTATATATTAGTTGTAATACTGCCTTAGAAATGACTGGCTCTTGGTCCCCTTGGGCTGTAAATGAAAGTCGGTTTAATGTTGCCCTGCCTACTTCTCCAAACGTCCAATCAGCTGAGTCGCGCCAGGCCTGTGGTTTGTGTAGTCAAATGTTAAATAATCTTTTAGCTGTGGTGTGTTCCTGAGTGGTTGATTCTGTTTGGTGTCTTTTCCTGTTTAGAAGGAGAGGTTTGTTAAATTGCTGGATCAGCTGCACAACTCCCTGAGGATTGACCTGTCCATGTACCGGGTACTGACTGCTTCTCTCTGTCCTAACAAATGCAAAACAACACTTTGATTCTAAGTTACTTACTGCTACAATCCACATCTGCTTGTACAATGTCTGTGTGCATATGTGGGAATGTCTTTTCTCAGTTTTGAGATAAATATGATGTTGTTTTGATATGGTCACAGCTAATATTTATTTCTTTCATCTTGCTACCTGAAGAAAAAGAAAACTTTTAACCTTTATAATCATCTCTTGTAAATGTGCTTTTAGAATAACTTTCCTGCCAGCAGTCCTGAAAGACTACAAGACCTGAAGTCAACAGTTGATCTCTTGACGAGCATCACATTCTTCAGGATGAAAGTAAGGATGACTGGAATTTCTTTTCTTTTCTTTTCTTGTCTTTTCTTCTCCTTACATTTCTTTTCGTTTCTTTTCACATTAGCACTTAACTCCAAAACAAACATGGTACAAATTTCCAGTACTTTCTGGAAAATAGCCTAAGGCGTAAACTAAGAATCAGCTGAACATTAGCCTATCCAAACTGAAGCTATTATCATGACACTCTATGTGTGTCTGTGTGCAGTCAGGCTGTTAATGTATTTTGGTGCGATTTGTGCAGCTCAGTGAGTTTATGGTTAAAGTCCCACTAAGATAATCTCCTGCTGAGACTGTGTGTTTGACAGCTATTTGAGGGGAATAGGATTCAACCATATGTTGTGTAACATTTGTGTTCAGGTCCAGGAGTTGCAGAGTCCACCCAGAGCCAGCCAGGTGGTGAAGGACTGCGTGAAAGCCTGTCTCAACTCAACCTATGAATACATTTTCAACAACTGCCACGATCTCTACAACAGGGAATATCAGACTGACCCTGTAAGCGTGTGTGTGTGTGTGTGTGTGTGTGCCGTTGCAGTATTCCTGCTCTTTACTGCCACTACTGTGCTCTCACTGCAATTAAATTCTTGATGGATGTAGCTATTACGAAATGAATCCATAACCTCTTTCTGTTTCCAGTCAAAGGCAGTCCCTCCAGATGAACAGGGTCCCAGCATCAAAAACCTGGACTTCTGGTCCAAACTCATTACTCTCATCGTCTCCATCATAGAGGAGGACAAAAACTCCTACACTCCTTGCCTTAATCAGTGAGTCTGTGTTCACAACATTAGCCTTATTTCTGAAATTTTGCATGCAGAGGAAGTCCTGGAACTTTCAGTTCCAGTTTGGGGAAAAAACTAAGGCTTTATGAGGTAATAGCTGTATGGGATTTGTTAAAAGAGAAAAAGCAAAGCAATTATGAGGAGAGGAGTGTCCAGGAGTGTCAGAACAGTCAAACAAACAGCATTTGTTCGTTTTAAAGGTGTGGCCTGTCAGTTCCAAATGGAAAGTAAAGCATATGTATTTACTAGGCATATGAGACTGTAAAAACAAATGCAAAGAAATGTTTGACAAAAATATCTTCATGTATTAAAATGCTGTGTATGGCTGTACTTGCAATGTGTACTGACAGTAAACCCTTAGTCTCTGTGTAGAAAGAGAAGTCATTCCTGTACACCAGCTGCTTTGGTGGGTGGGGGATTTGGATCGTGCTACTTTTTAAAAACGTTAATTTAATGCTTATGATTATGAATTTAAATGAACTTCTTGGCTTTGTTTTGTGAGACAATGAGGATAATAGTGTAACAATGTTAGTTTTTATTTTCTCTGGTGCATTTTCTGTTTTTGGCAGCTACAAAAATACAGAGGAAACACTGATAGAGTTACATAAAAAATGAGGCTGGGTTATCTTGTTAAATAAAGAAGTTCATTACTGGATACAGAGATGGATTTACGTCTGAGTACTGCCTCTCATAGGTTTCCCCAGGAACTGAACGTGGGCAAGATCAGCGCCGAGGTCATGTGGAATATGTTTGCACAAGATATGAAATACGCCATGGAGGGTAGGTGTTTATGTGTATTGTTGGGATGAGGGGAGGTCATGGGCCTGGACATAAGAGGAGTCATTAGTTTGAGTGGTGAAGTAGGACTTTTCTCATTCTTTGTTTCTCTTTGATATTCAGAGCATGAAAAGAACCGCCTGTGTAAAAGTGCAGATTATATGAATTTGCACTTCAAGGTGAAGTGGCTCTACAACGAGTACTGCAAGGAGCTGACCACTTTCCAGAAGCATGTACCTGAATATCCAGCGTAAGTGTCTTATAAACAGCATCCACACTTTTCTTCCTACATCCACCACTTAGCTCATATTGACTCTGCTTGTTCCTTGTTCTGCAGCTGGTTTGAACCATTTGTCATCATGTGGTTGGACGAGAATGAAGAAGTGTCCAGAGATTTTCTGCATGGAGCCCTGGAGAGGGACAAAAAAGACGGGGTAACATTCTTTTGCTTCCTTCATATGTAAAATGTTAGCTTACTTGCATACTAAGTGTTGTCACAAAAGAACCCACAGTCTATTGTTAGCATTTCTGCAAGTGCTATAAAACACAACATATAAATAGGAGACTACACCAACAATTACTAGTTTTCAAATCTTTACTTCTAGACTTCCAGTTGAAGTTGTTTTCCTAATTCTTATACTGTATAAAGGACTAATTTTGATATTTTGTGAGTGACTTCCTGGAGTTTGTTTCCAGTCTTTGTGGCAGCAACAGGCTGATGGCAGCAGCTTCATATTTACAGGACAGACACTACTGTGGTATAATCTATCTTCTTATCTAACTCTCAGAACTAAAGGAAGTAATCGTATTGCCCAAAATGTTTCTTCAACAAACAATGTCAGCTTACTCTAGCAAAGTGTGTAGGAAAATAAATTGAGGAAAGACTTTTGAAAAACGAAAAGAAACAGGCAGTCATGTGAAACTTAAGTTAGACTAAAAATCTCATTCTGCTGAGGCAGTAATAAAATACAGTATGAAAGCTAAATTTGGCTTCCTACCTGCAGCATCCCCCCCAAAAAAATGTATTCAGGACAGTTCACATCATCTCTCCTGACTCAGCACATTCCAGGCTGAGAAGAACGAGTTGAAAGCCTCAAGGCAATCAATAATGACTCAATACCGAAGGCAAATGAAAAAAGAGGTGCAGATGCTATAGCTCAAGTCAATGTACACTCACACAAACATACCACAGTCTCACTCTACACTTGCCTACATATTCACACAGCAGGAAGGTCAATTCAAAGCAGCTGAAAAATTCTCCCAGTTCACGTCAGGACTCCTCTGGGTCCAATTACAGTCGCCAGAGGCAGCTTCTGCGTTCCTGTGTCAGCAAAAACAGCGGTCCCTAGGCCCATTCACATACCATAACACTTTTCACTAATGGCCAGGCTGTTAACGAGGGCCCTGCTCCTCATCATAACCCTCTGATCGCCTCCATCACTCTCATCCAAATCACCTCACAATCTTTTCATCGCAGTCACGTGCAGCTGAACAGGGGTCAGTTTCATTGTCTATGAGGTGCAGCAGTGCTGCGAACTTCTACCACAGGTAGCCCTCACTTTCAGTGTTAATCACGCTCAGATCAGTGCTGCAGTCTCAGCACCACAAAACAGCATCTCACACTTGCCCCCTTTCTTCTCGTTCTGCAGTTCCAGGTCACATCAGAGCACGCTTTGTTCTCCTGCTCAGTGGTGGACGTGTTCTCTCAGCTCAATCAGAGCTTTGAAATCATCCGCAAACTGGAGTGTCCCGACCCTCAGATCGTTGGCAACTACATGAAAAGATTCGCCAAGGTGATTTTTACCTGCTGGTGCTCTCACAAGTCTTTAAGAAGTTGCTGTTAATGCAATATATTGCTCACTGTAGGTGTGTTTCTTTCTCTTAGACCATTGGCAATGTCTTGCTGTCTTACGCTGACATCATTGCAAAGGACTTTCCAAATCATGTCAAGAAGGAGAAAGTGGTAGGTGTTAAAGACCTTCTAGAATAGAATACATAACAGTGTGTAAAATGTTTGCCACAACAAGGTACCAGATGGAAATTTGTGTCAGCAGAATAAACAGCAATGACTGATTTAATAGTTTAATTTGAACTCCATCAGGAGCATTGGCGTATGTGGTCAGGTTGATTAATTCTAGCACAATAAACTGCTCTTCAGTGTTACAGCCGTGCCTAGAATGCAGTGTTTCAAAGTGAATTAGGGCTGTGTAATTAGCTGAATGTGGCGTATGCTAGGGGGAAAATAGGCTGCTCTCCCAGAGAGAGCCCCCAGAGGAGCAGTAATTACTGAAAGCTCCTGCTTCTCCTGCCCTGTATCACCAAGAGTTCTTTTTGCCAAAAAAAGCAATAGAAAAGTTAGGAGGACAATCCTTGATTGATTACAATAAAATGCTGGGAGCAGACAGAGAAAAGGGATTGAGAAGTGTGTGTGTGTAATGGTTTTTCTTTTTCTCTCCTCAGCCATGTATCATCATCAATAACATCCAGCAGCTCAGAGTTCAGTTGGAGAAGATGTTTGAGGCCATGGGAGGCAAAGATGTGAGTTTCATTACATGCTGTTATTTTTGTGATTGTACTACAGCACTGTAACATGGCTCTTGTATTCATCCCATGTGTCTTCTTGCAGCTCAATTTAGAGGCTAGTGACTTCCTCAAGGAGCTGCAGAACAAACTCAACAGTGTTATGGATGACCTCAGCCGCATCTTTGCTGTCAGGTGTGTGTTAGTCCATTTCATTCCTGTGTGGAACTAAGAGATGCTGAAACCAGTTTCTCTTGCTGATTTCATAGTCTGTTTACTACTTGTTCTTTGTGTTTGGTGATGCAGTTTCCAGCCCCAGATTGAGGACAACGTGAGGCAAATGGGAGACATCCTAGCCCAGGTTAAAGGTCAGACCGTTCCGGCCAATGGCAGCGTTGTTCAGGAGGCTGACAATGTCCTGCAGCCCATCATGGACTTCCTGGACAGCAAGTACGGCTGGATATCAAACATCAATACTGTTTAGGAATGAACTGAAATGTATCTCATTGAATGTTTGGTCATATTCTTAGTCTTGGGAAGTCTTTCTTTAATCCGATTTTCTTTTTTATCAATATCATTATTTAATGATGACTTAGACAGCATTCCATATTTTGTCAAATGAACAAATGATGATATGTTGAAAAAAAAACACATTTTTGTAACATTTTCTTCAAACTAATCAACTGAAAAAGAATTTTCTTTTGATACTGAAACTCAAGTATCATTCTGACACTGGTGTCAAAAAATGTCAAGTCTCATGACTCTCATGAATGTTACCATGGCCTCAACAGACACACACACTATAAATACATTAAAATGTGTGTTTTAGTACTGCCTTCCTGTCTATCAGTTGAGATTGTGTGTTTTTGTGTTTCAGCCTGTCGCTGTTTGCTAAGATCTGCGAGAAGACCGTGCTGAAGAGAGTGCTGAAGGAGCTGTGGAAACTAGTTATGAACACAATGGAAAAAACAATTGTGCTTCCAACACTCACTGACCAGACGGTATGTAATAAAAAACACATTCACTCCTTTTTTCTTCACCTTGTTCTTCTTCTCTGCTTCTGAATTGCAATGATTTCCATTGCTGTGTTCCATTGTGATTGTACATTAACCCATCTATCTTGCCATTGCCCCATTCTCTCTCCCTTCCTTCCTTTCTTAGGTTATTGTAAGTATGCATATGTGTGTGTGTGTGTGTGTGTGTGTGTGTGTGTGTGTGTGTGTGTGTGTGTGTGTGTGTGCAGCCTCTGTTAGCATGAAGGAGCCTAACACCACCCTTTTACAGCCTTTGTTTTTTGTTTTTTTCAATTCTTTCTGCATTAAACCTGATTTAAATGGCAGCACGGTGCACCAGAGGTAGCATTTCCTGCCCATGAGTCCCTGCAATACTGACTGACTGACTGTCTGTTCACCAAAGCATTAAAACCTTCTCTCCCAAGATTCATTCTGAATGTTTGTTTAAAAGATTTATATAGTTTTATATAGATTTGTAATTTTACTCTTTCCCCCCATCACTCTTCAAACTCCTTTCTTGTATTTGCAGCTGTCTGTCCTCACTAAACCTCCTGAACTCACCTCTCCCAAAACTGCATATCTCTCAAACACAGCCTTTTGTTTCTCTCCTCTACTTACTTGTCTGTCCATCTCTCCTTGGCAGGGCACTCAGATGATCTTCAACGCTGCTAAGGAGTTAGGCCAGCTTTCCAAGCTCAAGGTAATGAAAATAGAAGAAACAAACAAAACAAATTTACAGAAAATATAGATTATATTTTAACAGTAACTGTTGTATAGACTGAGTCCTTTATTTGATCTGTCCTACAGGAGCACATGGGGCGAGAGGAGGCCAAAGCTCTGAGTCCTAAACAGTGCGCCGTAATAGAACTGGCACTGGACACTATTAAGGTATAGTATGCTGTGTCACACAACAAGAACTTGTGTTGTTTTTCTCTTCTCTATTTTATGTTCTGTAAAACAAAATAAAATAAAATAAACTTGAACAGCTGGTATTTCTTCATTTTGAGCAAACACAGACCGTAAAATATCGCAAAAGCAAGAATCAAGAGCATTGTACAATAACCCATCTCTGGGTTCAGGATCAGGGACAATGGGATGCTCTTTAACCTTACAATGTGGTTTATACTGATCTTATAGTATATAAGAATATACTATACTATATATATACACTTATCATTTTTATAAAGCATTTGCAGCTTTAACTCTCATCACTCATCCCTTGTCTTTAATGTACTGTACAAGTTTCTCTTTCTTCAAAACATGTAACTTTGAACATCATTAACATAATGTGTGGGGTAGATTAGTGCAGGTTTAGAGGTGTTTGAGATGCCAAACCATCTCCATAGTGCCAGGACTGACACAGTTTTGTCACATATCCCACTTAGAGCTCACTGCATCCTCCCCTCTGTTTATCTTTCCGCCTTTCTGCATGCTGTCTACCCATCTACTGTACTGTACAATACATGTTTCATGTTGTATCTGTTATGCAGCAATACTTCCATGCCGGTGGTGTGGGCCTGAAGAAGACGTTCTTGGAAAAGAGTCCGGATCTGCAATCTCTGCGCTACGCCTTGTCACTGTACACCCAGGCCACAGACAAGCTAATCAGGAAGTTTGTCCTCTCACAGAGCGCTCAGGGTATGACTTAAAAACAGCACACACACACACACACACACACACACACACACACACAGCAGGTTCAAGCAATTTCACACAAAAAAGCTTTCTTTTACACTTAAAAAAACTCAATTACTCACAGTTTGTGCAATTGAAATGGGAAATTGAAATTATGAAATTGAATTGAATAACTTGCTTACAGCGTTGGAAGAAAATGTTCAATTCATTGATACTGGTTTTAGTTATACACAGTATAACTTTAAATGCCCACAGATGGATTTTAGTTGAGCAGAAAACAGGCAAGATAAATGCTTTTTGACGCCTTAGTTATCTAGTTATTTAAACCATCACCTATAACACTTTCATTTGCAGTATTTAAAAAGTTGTATACATGACTTTCTCCTGTTGTGCTAATGAACGCTTTTTTGCCATCTTCTAATGCTGACTTTCTTCTGTCTCCTCTCAGTCCACGGAGGGAAAGGCCTCAGGTGCACGGCAAATGAAGACACACCGCCAGAGAAAGGTCAGTGGTGTTATGGAAAATCTGCATGTCCCCCATAGCAACCTGCAGCAGCTCAAACTTGTGCTTAGACATCACACGTGTGATCAAACTGTCAAAAACCAAAGATAACCCGAGACAGTGGACAGTCTTAACCCTTGGCACTCTGCTTCTTCTTGGTTTTCCCTCCTCCTCATCAACAGCTGACTAAGAAAAAGCATGACTCATGCATAGGACTTTTTGTGGTAGATGAAGGTTGTTATATATGTAGACTACACACAGAATTATAATGTCCAAATGACTCGAGATCGAGGAGATGCTGGGATATGCAAGACACGATGAATAAAAGAAGAAGTCGTTCACAGATTGTGTCAGCTGATGAAAAGCTGCAGAATTTTGTGTTGCAGTTTGGGTTTTTTCAGTTTCAGTTACAACTTCTTTTTTCTTTTTCTTCACTGTGAATAGGGAGTTAAGAACAAATTAGGAGCCATCATTGTGTTACAGTTTACCATTTGCAAGCTGGCACAAAATCTGTCTTACCCAGCCAAGTCCTGCTCCTCTGAATATCATGGAGAATGTGCGTGTGTGTGTGTGTGTGTGTGTGTGTGTGTGTGTGTGTTTAGTTCAGTTCACAATCTGCTGATGCATCCTATTTCTTCAAGTCATATATTCCAGCTGTGCTACATTGTGGCCATCCAAAGACAAATGGGCACACAATGGACTGAGTAATTACTGAGCATGTCTTCACAGCATCTGGAGTGGATGCAGTCGGCGAGGTGGTCATGTGCGTGGACATTTTACCCCAGCCTAATGGAGAGCATAAGATCAGTGTCAAAGGTAAAAAGAGCAGAGCAGATTGCCCCGCTGTCCCAATGTTCTTGCCTTCTCCTACCTTTCTTCTTTAACTTCCCCTACGTTCATCCTCTAGTGGTGGCTGCTAATGACCTGAAATGGAAGGCGCAGGGCTTCAGGCCCTTCGTTGAGGTCTACATCATCGGCCCTCACCTCAGTGACAAGAAGAGGAAATTTGCCACCAAGTCAAAGAACAACACCTGGTCACCCAAGTTCAATGAGAGCTTCCAGTAGTGAGTATCGGCCGTTCCTGCTGGATTTGATTATCTCTGTTGTTGATTTTTCCTTTGTTTTACATGATGAGTTGAGTTAACGTGTAGTGCAACAGGACAGACAGCACACGGCATGCTAACAAAACCATACTATGATTATATATACGATGATTAAACTGCAAGGTGAATTGTATTGCTCAACAACCTGACCAATGCCAATGGCACACAAACAATAAGATGTTGTATTTTACAGCCATTGGCAGGAGCACAGCCTGTTATTTATGATAGTTTAACAGATTTCTTCCCCATCACACACAGACGTAAAGCATGGCTATGATTGTGTCTTGTTTCAGCTCATTGGGCACTGAGGTGGGTCCAGAGAGCTACGAGCTGCAGGTGTGTGTGAAGGACTACTGCTTTGCCAGAGAGGACCGCACTGTGGGCATAGCTGTGGTGCAGGTGAAGGACATTGCCAGCAAGGGCAGCGTCACCTGCTGGATGCCGCTGGGAAGACGTGTCCACATGGACGAGACGGGCCTGACGGTGCTGCGCATCCTCTCTCAGCGCAACAACGACGACGTGGCGAAAGAGTTTGTCAAGCTCAAGTCGGACCAGCGCTCGGCTGAGGAGGGCCGCAGCTGAGGCAGGCGGAGAGAGCGAGGACACACACGTGTGCACAAAAACACCAGAGACATAGTATTATGTGCACATATAGTAGTCACGCCTACATAGATAGACAACCATGTGCAATACACAAGCACACACATGAAAAGGATCTATTGTACATATATCTGCATACATTATGCAACATTTACATTGCAATGCTATCAATGCAACCATGGAGGAATACGTTTATTAATATTCATAGGCTATTTAATTTTGAACATTTCAGCTGCTTAACTCAAAGCTCTCAGTTTAGGGTTAGCCTCAAATAAGCAATCACTTCCTCCTCACTCAATCTTTCCCATAACACATGACCTTTTATACGCTGTACATTTAGATGTGACATAATGCAGCGCAGAACTAAACCATGTCAATAGTTTGAGGACGACCACTTTGCACTTTTGCTTCTCTGTGTCTTCAGAAGAGCAGTCCTTGCCTAGCTGTCCGTCCGTCTGTCTGTCCGCTTGCCTGCCTGACTGTGTGTCGTTCTTCCAGTCCCCCCCTCCTCGTCTCCCCTCCTTGTCGTTTGCTGTGCGTAGTCTTGCCACGGTGTGATGTGTTGTGTTGGTTGGAGTTCAGGCACAGATCTAAGATCGGCCCCCTTTTTGCCCAAAAATCCAAATAGAGATTTAAAAAACACTGACCTTAGATCAGTGTCCAGGGGCAACGTCTGTCCTGTAATGTACTAACTTCCTGCATGTTGACCCCAGGAACACTGTGATTCACTTTGCTGTAACCATAACAACTGTTCCCGCTCCCACATAAAAGATGGGTGCCTCCAATATTTTCCCTATGTGAGCATGGTGCATATACTGTATAACTCTGGTACCGTAAGGTTTTATAATTATGACCTGACTTACAGCCATTATCATGGAGAAAACACTCCGACAGTGGAAACATGCTGAGCCTGATATGTGATGTGTTGAGAGAGACAAAGGTTGTGGCCCATTGTGCATTTTCTTTTCTTATTTTTTTCTTTTTTTTTTTACTTTTCCTGTGTCACATCATGACAAACGGAGCAATACCCCAGTGTCTAACACATCTACACCCCTAGAGTGCACATTAACTCCAAAAAGGGCTACGGGATCAGTGGACTGGGAAGTCAGTTTACGCACTAATACATACTGTCCAAGCTTCTGTTGGCAAATTGATCACAAGGTTTCCCCCTCATGCTCCCATCTACCTGCTCTGCCATGGAAACACCGCCCCCCTGCAGACACTCCGATTCAGAAAGTCTTTTATGAGCGACACTGTGGAGGAAGCCCAAAGGACACGGGATGCTGAAGGACTCTTTCCTCCTGATCGCCTGCACACGTACCTAAACTTATCTCTTTAAGGCAATAGTGGTTTGTTTGTATGCTCAAGGAACCTTGTGTTTTTTTTTTTACAAATAACAAACCCCCTGTTCAAACTGCTGTGTGTGTGTGTGCGTGTGTGTGTGCGTGTGTGTGTGTGTGTGCGTGCGCGCGCTGAATGTCACACCTGGCAAAATGAGCTCCGAGACTGTGATCAATATATTGTTTATTTACACCCTAAATGTATGCACTGTCGATATAACTACAGGCGCAACAACTGCAATATCCACATCCATGGAATGGGAAACTTATGAGTTTTTTTTTATTTTTTTAATTTATGATATCATAAAATTCCCATTCCTGTAGGAAGTGTCTCAGCTTTTTCTGTTTGAAAAAGTGTTTTGTCCTTGAATTCCTATTTGCCTTTAGGACCAAATTTGCACGAACCAGAGCTCTTGTTATTGTTTGTTTTTTTTCAAAGAAAGAAGCCATGGGAGTCACCGCCAAGCATTTATGTTGTATAAGTTGTAGTCTTGTCTTGATACCGAACCCCTTTATCTTTCACTGCAAAAAGGTGAGCAAAACCCTCACAGTCGTAGTCCGGCTGGGCTTGTAGTCTCTTTCCGATGTCGGTCCCAGTGAGGTTTTCCTGTCGCTGTCTCTGCTGGCCTGTCACATGTTGTCTTTGCTAAATACTGTTGCATTCTACCAAAAACAAAGCTTCTGATTGTTATTAATCCTCAGCAGAGCTTTCGTCCAAAAACACAACTATCTTGGGGACATGCCGCCTCATGCCTTTAATTTTAGGCATCCAAATTACATTTAGATAAAAGGATCATTTTGGGGGGAACTAGCCTCTTAAAAGAAGCTCTGCAGCCCATTTAACACACAGTGCAGTTACACTACATTGTGTTTATGTGTTGAATAATCCCAGGACTCAAGACAAAACATGTCAGGTTGGAGCTGAAAAAGCAACATAAAAAAATAACTTTCCAATCCAACCAATCACCCAGTTTGGGGCTCTTTGATTGCCTGCTTCATGTATGTACACACACACACACACACACACACACACACACACACACACACACACACACACACATCTACACACCAATCTCTGCTCAAGCACAAAAAGGTACATGTAAGAAGACACACATGCATGCATGCACGCCGACACATCTCCGTGGAGACAAATGACGCCCACCTTGTGAATAGAATTGACTTACAATTGCATGATGGGAAACTTTATTGTGCCAGCACGTGTCTCTTTGATGTGAATTTTTATTTTCCTCGTTTGGTTTTTTCTTGATTTCCAAAGCTACGTAACGATAAGTCATCAATGTTTTGTTTCAAAAAGGCTTGTGAATACGTCATCTGTAACCAAAATGAATGTAGTGTGAACACAGAACTCGCATGAGAGAATTATTTTCTACTAAGTATGTTTCTAATTTGTTTCTTATCGTTATTGAATGTTCTTTAATGAGGATGAAGTGGAACTGGAATGCAGCCTGATTGCAATCTGCTTCCTATTAAAAGGACATTTGTGTCATGACTTCAACGTCTGCTTTATTGTTCAACCTTATTCAATTTCAGAATACATATGTCTAATATACCGTTGTCATGAAAAATTATAAATCTGCAAAGAATAAGTAAATAAATGTGTACATATAAAGAGAGATACAAAAATAAGTAAATAAATGTGGAAATATAAAGAGGAATTAAATATAAAAGAATAATTATAAGCATTTTCACGTTTATTTCTGTGTATTTCTTTAAACATTTTCAAATATTCTTGTTTTTTATTTTTTGCTGGATTTTAAAAGGTATTTATTGTTATGTTATTGCATCACTTTCTTTTTTCATTATTGCTTTTGCTAGTCACATTTTTTATTCACTTTATTTATTCACATTTGTGTTATTTATTGCTCTTTATATTTGCACATTTATTTTCTTATTTTTGTTTTATAGATATATTCTTTTTATTGCACTCCAATGACTCCATAAAAATCACACACCACTACACAAGTTGAATCAGATGTTTTAGCGCCTTCTTAACATTTGACAGAGGGTAGAAAACAAATTAGTTGTAGTTACTCTAGACAAAAAATCATTTTCCTTAGTGTACACATTAGACTACAGTCTATGACTCATGTGTTCATTTTACACTTTGATTTTTTTTTTTTATATTATGCTGTAATGCTTGAATCTGCTGGAGATTAAAGCCTGGTGAACAAATGTGTTATACTTTTTTACTTTATCCACACAAATTATATATCAATATGTTCGCTCACAGGGAGGTCATTATATCGATACCACGTCTCGTTTGGGCTTTTTTCAGGCTTCTACAGTGGAAGGGTTACTAGGACTCTTTCAGTCAATCTGCAAAATGCAAAAAAAACAACAACAGCGTCTGCGTCAGGTCAGATAGCTTAGAGGGATAAGGGAATTATTGGAATAAAAGACAGTTTTGAGAGAATGATTGGCAGACAGAAGGTTACATGTTCAAGTCCTACATGTCTCAGTAAGTATTAAGATCCAATACACTAAAACTAAGAAACACATATGCCAAAAACAACAGTCATGTGTCAGGTTAGATAGCTTTGAATGATTAGATAACAGAAGGTTATGTGTTCATGTTTCAGTAAGTTTTGAGCTCTAATGTAGCTCAGCGTAAATTCTTTCAGGAAGACCTAACTATTAATTATGCACTCCAAAATCAAGTCAGCTGTTATCCTAATGAATGTATATTTTATCATGCTGTGTATAACTGTCGCATATCTGCAACTAGCCTATCCTGATCGAAATGTATCTCAGTGTGAATCCTTCCAGGAAGCCCTCACTCTTAATCAATGCTCTACCTAACTCCAATCAGCTGTTGGAGGCGGTCACCTTCCTGCTTAACCAATCAGAATCGTTACACAGTGGCAAGGGCCAATCACAGAGTCACAATCCTGTTTTAAATCATTGTTTCTCCCTTTGCTGTCAGCTGTCGTTGCAGGAAAAGAGTGCAACCCTCTTATTTGCATATCTGCAAACATGTCTCTCCTTTTTGAAATGGACAAAGTGAAAGACGCACATGACTACAACACAGACATTGTCAGGTCAGATAGTTTAGGTTTATAAGACGGAAGGCTGATGGTTGCTATGTGGTGGAAATTGTTTCAGGAATAACATTACAGTAATGAAGAATATAAATATATGAATAGAAAAAAGAAAAGTTGTGATTCTCTATTACTATTTTCGACATGCTGTACTATTACTCTTTAATCACTTTTTTTGCCATACAATTCTATGACTTTTAATTACGTGTTTTGATATACTGTACTATAACTTTTTTGGACTTTTTTCGACATACTGTAAAATGACTTTCTTCGACATACTATGACTTTTTTAGACCCACTATACTATAACTTTTTTATCAAATTATTTTGACATGACCATGACTTTTTTGTATTTTTTCGACATACTATACTATGGCTTTTAATAACTTTATTTAGACATTCTGTACTTTGATTTTTTTATGACTTTTTTTGACGTACTATATATTTTTTTTTCTCCAACATACTATGATTTTTTTTATCACCTTCTTCAAGGTACTATACTATGACAATGACTTTTTTCACCATACCATACTTTGACTTTATTATGATTTTTTTTGACATTTTATACTTTGAGTCTTTTATCACTTTTTTCAAGTTACCATACGTTTTCATGATTTTTTTTTCGACATACTATACAATATGACTTTTTTGACATTTTAGGCCTTTATTTGATAGGCAGCTTAGACATGAAAGGGGAGAGAACTGAACCAGCGGCCGCTGTAGCAGGGGCTAAGACTCTGTTCATGGGGCGCACGCTCTACCAGGTGACCTTCTTTTTATAACTTTTCAAAGGTACTATAGTATGACTATTTTGAACAACTTTTTTGCACATTTCAAGACATGCAAAACCAAAACATTTTGACTTTTTGACATATTAAATTTGGACTCTTATCACTTTTTCCAACAAACTATTTATTTTACATGTTAGGCCTTTATTTGATAGGCAGCCCTAATCAGGATGAATAGTATCCTGATCCATGAAATAACTGGCCTTTAAAAATAAAAATGTGCCTGCCTCTATGGGAATTTAACATAGGGGGGTGTATACTTATGCCCCCTGTATTTTAACATAGGGGGGTGTATACTTATGCCCCTGTATTTTAACATAGGGGGGTGTATACTTATGCCCCTGTATTTTAACATAGGGGGGTGTATACTTATGCCCCTGTATTTTAACATAGGGGGGTGTATACTTATGCCCCTGTATTTTAACATAGGGGGTGTATACTTATGCCCCTGTATTTTAACATAGGGGGTGTATACTTATGCCCCTGTATTTTAACATAGGGTGTATACTTATGCCCCTGTATTTTAACATAGGGGGTGTATACTTATGCCCCTGTATTTTAACATAGGGGTGTATACTTATGCCCTGTATTTTAACATAGGGGTGTATACTTATGCCCCTGTATTTTAACATAGGGGGTGTATACTTATGCCCCTGTATTTTAACATAGGGGTGTATACTTATGCCATCTGTATTTTAACATAGGGGGTGTATACTTATGCCCCTGTATTTTAACATAGGGGGTGTATACTTATGCCCCTGTATTTTAACATAGGGGGTGTATACTTATGCCCCTGTATTTTAACATAGGGGGTGTATACTTATGCCCCTGTATTTTAACATAGGGGGTGTATACTTATGCCCCTGTATTTTAACATAGGGGGTATACTTATGCCCCTGTATTTTAACATAGGGGTGTATACTTATGCCCCTGTATTTTAACATAGGGGTGTATACTTATGCCCCTGTATTTTAACATAGGGGGTGTATACTTATGCCCCTGTATTTTAACATAGGGGTGTATACTTATGCCCCTGTATTTTAACATAGGGGGTATACTTATGCCCCTGTATTTTTACATAGGGGGTGTATACTTATGCCCCCTGTATTTTAACATAGGGGGTGTATACTTATGCCATCTGTATTTTAACATGGGGGGGGGTATACTTATGCCCCCTGTATTTTAACATAGGGGGTGTATACTTATGCCCCTGTATTTTAACATAGGGGGGTGTATACTTATGCCCTCTGTATTTTAACATAGGGGGTGTATACTTATGCCCCTGTATTTTAACATAGGGGGTATACTTATGCCCCTGTATTTTAACATAGGGGGTGTATACTTATGCCCCTGTATTTTAACATAGGGGTATACTTATGCCCCTGTATTTTAACATAGGGGTGTATACTTATGCCCCTGTATTTTAACATAGGGGGTGTATACTTATGCCCCTGTATTTTAACATAGGGTGTATACTTATGCCCCTGTATTTTAACATAGGGGGTATACTTATGCCCTCTGTATTTTAACATAGGGGGGTGTATACTTATGCCCCCTGTATTTTTACATAGGGGGGGGTATACTTATGCCTCCTGTATTTTAACATAGGGGGGTGTATACTTATGCCCCCTGTATTTTTACATAGGGGGGGGTATACTTATGCCCCCTGTATTTTAACATAGGGGGGTGTATACTTATGCCCCCTGTATTTTAACATAGGGGGGTGTATACTTATGCCCCCTGTATTTTAAGGATGAACATTTATTTATTTACAATACATTATTCATTCACAAAGAAAACTGGTGTCCTTAAAAGGTTGGACTTTCCTAAATTTTTTGAATTTAGGCATTAAGATCAATTTCCAAAAGATGTTTTTATTCCTCTTTTTAATCAACTTTAGTAGGGTGTGTCAACTTATTCTAGTGACTGTAGGCTCATGCTAATGAGCCATTGATTTTCTAAAGAATTAATTGTTGCCTGCAGAGCTCAGCCCCAGCAGTCCAGATGACTGCTCCTGCGGCTGATGCGTCAGTACTGCCACCACGCGGCAGACAGGCAGCTTGCTGCAGCCTGGGACGCATTTCCACTCGGAACAGGACGGCAATAAAGACATGAGACACAAGTTCTTATTTTTACAGTAAAAAACAAAACAAAAACAAGACTTTATTAAAGAAGCATAAAAAATAAAACTCTTGATACATTTCTCATAACCGTCAAGTCAGTTCAAATTATACGATTATACAATTTTTCTGGCTCACGGTTAAAAGGTCCATAAACTTTCAAATAAAATATATTTCAATTTTAAAATTTCTTCAATAATTCTCATTTTGTTATAAATTGCCTATATGTAGTACACAGAAAATAAGGAAAATAAAAAAAATGGAAAATAAAATAAATTTGAAGTAATAAAAAGGGTCACATTATTGTCTGGGATATTTAGGTAAGCAAATAAATTGTAAAAAATAAAATGTGTAAAAAGTTTTTTTTTTTATCTTAAAAATTATTAGCTAATGCCAGGTGGCTTAAAGACATGCAGATGGTTAACTTACAAATAATGATACATGTTCTTTAGAAACTACACTTATCTTCAAGAAGTCATTTTGCTTTTGAAAACAAGATCCCAATGATTGTATTCAGGGTATATACACACTCAGGGAGGCCTGAAACATAGTTTGCCAACAGTTTACGTTTTGGTTCTGCATACAAAGAGATTTAAAGCAAAGAATTGGAGAGCGGCTGTTTGAGGGGTGTCCGTCACCCCTTACTGGCGTGGCTCTCTTCTCACCCCCTCCCCATCTAATCACAAAAAAGGCCAGAGGTCACTGGCTAGCATGCCTCAGGAAACCCTGTTTTCAAACCTTCAGGAAGGAAATTGGGGAGGGGATAAGTTTGGCTTTAAAAGAAAAAAAAATCTAAAAGAAATATCAGCAGTCAAATCGGAAAAACTTAGTACCTTTTAACAATTAAAATTCTGTACATTAGACCCCAACATTCTCTCATTGGCCAGAAACATCCCAGTGCAACACCAGAGTTTACGTTAGACCCATCTGGTAAATACAACACGTTTAATTCCTTCAACGCATCGACTTGGACAGTTTGAAGAAGGACTTTAAGACCGGCCTCAACAGACTCACACGACAGCCACGACTGATCTGTTCTTTCGGACACGTTCACGGCCCTGCATCTGTTCCCAGTGTGCACGAGTAAGAGACGAAATGGTGGGTTGCCAGTTTCAACGAGAATGTGAACAGGGTTCTAAGAGGCCTCTCACTACCAACAGGGTTTGTTCATCGCCGTGTTTCAGTAGGGAGCTGCACCAAAGCACCATGGGAAAGTCATCACAAAGACTACCGGTTCAGCTCCTGGGCAGATTGTTCCTACTCGTGTGCGACACATGAATTAGTGCACTGCTGCGCTCAACCACGACAACGGCTTATTAGATTCCTCTGTGCAGCTGCTGCCCTCTTCCCCTAAAGTAGCAAACACGTTTCACATCATACTGGCTGGAGCACCAAAGCACAGCGGCAACTGCCTACCCTTGCCAATAATTTCCTCAAGTAGCGTTACCCTTTATTTCTCCTTGATATTAAAACCCTACAACCCGTCCTGATCTGAGACTTGGTCCAGAGAGGACACACTGACTGCAATGCCCTACGCTCTAGTGGCAGGATCCAAATGTGATGACTGTGTAGGGACAGTTAGAAAATATAATATATAAAATAAAATAAAAACAAGCAAAACATTCTGCAGCTGCTGGGATTTGAACACAAGGAGTGTCTGGAAGCCCTGGATGACCTAGCTACTAGCTGCCATAAAAGAAGAAGTTCTACCTACTGCGTGTGAGCCTAAAATTGTGATCATGTGTCTGTGCAGTCAGAGGAAGCCCTTGGGAATTAGGCGTCATTTTTAAGTCTATTGTCATGGCTTGTCTCATTCTATGAGTTGATTCCATGCATTTTCCACGAAAAAAAAAAAAAAAAAAGGGCCCCCCAACGGCAACCGTGTACCATCGCACCGACATCGCCCAAATCATACGTACAGTATTAACACTATAGGAGGCAGTTACTGCAAACTCACACTGAATTCTTTAAAAACCATGAAACACTAAACAGGATGCAACCGCCTTAGGAGGAGTTACTCAGTAATGCTATGAAAACAATAGGACAAATCTCAAACTAACCATATAGTGCACCACATTTGGCCAGGAGTACATCTGAGAGAGTGCCATACAGCTTGGCTGTGAGAGTGGGGTGGAAGACCAAAACTACAAAAACAAAAATAATAAGAGCCGTTTCTTTCTTATTTTTTCAGGAGTTACAGTGCATGAAAAAAAATAAAGGTTCAATCAAGCCCCTTGTTATTGTTTCATATGGGAGGAGCAGTAACCTTATTGGACAAAACATTCACATGTGACATCAGAAAAGCCCTATCTTATCCTAGAGTTCAAAATATGTCTGCGAGCCACACACTTGACAGTCAAGAGTCATAAACTAGTAGAAAACGAGCTAAACGAGCTGATCCGAGTGTAACAGACAGGATGTGAGGAGGAAAAGGTCCTGGTGTGGATGGATCTGCGCAAAGTCCTCCTGTAAGACGGCGAGTGGGAAGTGAAGGAGAGGGGCAGCAGACAGAAACCAGGCCTTCTCATGGTAGGGGCACATGATGCCAACGCGGAAACAGCATGAGCGGGCATCACACACACGAAATGTAAAGGGATTGTCAGGCTGCCCAAACGTACAGAGAACTGACCTCAGACACATTCCTACAGTATCAGTAATGGTATGTTTCTCACTTATTAAAAGGATAATTAATGTGAATCAATGCGGCAGCCACATTTCAAATGTGGGGCATCCAAATTCATCCATCGTGTTATTGGATTTGATCAGGAAGTAAGAGGTGTCTATTAATAGCATTCTTTTGTCATTACTGGTGATAGAAACATGAAGTTATCCTCAGGAGGTCCCTCGGCTCACGGTAGGTGCCTGACTAAATGCGGACATTTAAAAAAGTTCAGAGCATACAGAAAAATAGCAACCCCGCCACTTCATGTCAAACAACAGCATAAGTGAGAGCAAGAGGAGAAAGCCGGGGGTTTGTTTTGTGTCCTGGCAAGAACATTAAAATAAGGAGTAGAAAAGTGCAGGCCTCATTGACAGCTTCATCGAAAAATATCTGTTAAGTACAAAAGTGTCAAAACGAATGGCTGTGAGAGAGAAAGCAGGCAGAGATCTAAAGAAGCCAGAATGAAGAAATGTCGAGACGGACCGGCAGCTGCTGCCGGTCAAAATGAAGGCCTGAAGAGAGATAAGACACTAGTTTCCTTCCAGAAGTTCACCACCGAGAGACTGTCTGAGCCACAACTGTCTGCAGACCAGTTTCAATTAACTTCACTCTGAAAATAACTCAGTCATTATTATTATTATTATTATTATTATTGTGATTAATCTTGACAGTTATCAGCAAAAAAAAAAAAAAAAAAATCAACATCCGTATAGTATCATCATCTCTATTATGCATTTATTATGGTCCAAATGTGTGTGAGAGTTAGTGTGAATCCTTCCATTGCCTCCCCCCTTCCCCCTCCCAGGCATTAGGAAAAGATGCGGATGCACTGTGTGGCCGGGGTGTGGCAGACGGGACACTCGGGCTCAGTGGACTGGCAGATTTGCCCGGCGCACTCCATGCAGAACAGGTTGTGGCCACAAGGCACCAGGGCTGCCGTCACTTCGCTCTCGAAACACACAAAGCAGTCCCTGTTGATCCCGGGGCTGACGCCGACCAGACCCGCAACCCCGGAGACGGAGCCGCCTTTCAGCCGACTCAGCATCCCCGAGCTGAGGACCATGCCGCTGCCGCCTCCCTCGGAGTCAGTGGGTGAGCCGCCAGGCAGGGAGGAGGCTGAGCAGGAGGAGTAACCGGTCGACGAGCCGCCGGAGCTGGAGCTGGACGCTCCGGAGAAGGAGCCGCCTCCTGCGCTGCCAGACTGTAGCCAGGAGAGAGTGCTGAGGGGGTCGCTCTGTGCACGACGGGCTAATGGATGATCCAGGGGGCCCACGCCCGTGTCCTGAGGCAGAGTAGGAGACAATCTTGGAGTGATGGCGCCGCCACTGAGGCCGCTGCTGTTGCGACGTAGAGGCTGCTGCTGCTGCTGGGAGGAGCCGGCTGTCTTATTGCCCGTCCCCCCGTTGACAAAAGGTGCCCAGATGTTGGCAGCAGTGAACTCAAAGCCCAACTCATCCGAGGGCAGCCCTGGGGTGGAGTCGCCCCCAAAAGTAAACCCACCTCCAGCACCGCTGGAGCCTGTGCTAAAAGGGCTGGTGGGGCTGCCTCCCTCGTTGGCCTTGCGAGAGGTGCTGAAGTTGTCTGAGCTCATCCCACCGTTGTGCGTGTGATAGGCTACTGAGGAGGACATCTTTCGGCTGGAGGAGTGGTGCATGGACATGGGGAGGGGAGGAGGAGGTGGGGAGGGTGGAGGAGGAGGGGGGACCGAATGGTGGCCATTAGCCCTGGACCACAGGGACGACCCCAGCGCTCCGCTCAGGGCGCCCAGGCCTTCTAGACTGACATCTGTGCCGTTGGAGTGGAAGTCATTGTCTCCCTGCAGGTCTACAAAGGTTCCAGTTCGCAGGGTGATGTGGGTCTCAATCTCTTCTCTCGCTCGGTCCACGTTCTCCGGCATGCCGGTCACCTCGAACACCGGGTCTTTCTCTCGACTGGGTGTCACGATGTAGGTGTGAGTCTGCTGCTGGATGCGCTTGATAGTTGCTCCCTTTGGTCCAACAACTAAACCGACTACTCTGTAGGGCACCCTCACCTGGATCAGTGGCAAGAGAAATATTTTAAATTTAACTACAGGATAGAGAACAGAGGTGTGGTGGTTTTAAGAAGATGTTATCCAACACCCAACCATCTCTTTGTTACCAACAGGGTAAAACAAAAACACAGCTAACGACTAAGTATTCGCTTTCCGTACCTGTATGGTGGTCTGTCCAGGTAAGTGTGGTGGTCCAGGAAGAGAGCTGGTGCCTCCTCCTCCTCCTCCGGGCCCTCCAGCTTTGCAGCGGGATGCCCGGATCATAGAAAAATGCTCAGCCGCAGAGACAATTTCCCGTTTGGCCATCTCAACATCCTCCCTGCGTCCCGTCACGATGAACACTGGCTCCTCGCCTCTGACTGGAGTCTTTATATAGGTGTTTGTTTTGGCACGCAAGGCCTTAATCTTACAACCTGGAAGACACAGAAGCACATAAACAGCATAAATTACACACATTCAGACACACACACCCACGCATACATTAACACATTTATGACATGAATATAAGTGCAGCTATAGTATATACAAAACAAGTCTAATGAGAACACTTCCAATATGCACTCTTAGCGGTTTATTAAGTACACCTTGTCAACACTGATGTGGTCTGACACCAGAGCCCTACAATAAATCCTACCCACATAAAGGTTATAATGTTCCGTTTAGTTGAAATTGAGGTGTTATCCCAACTGGAATCGGTCTTGAAAACAAAAACTGAACAATATAATCTTTATGATGGTAGTACTTATTTAGGGTAATTGTAGTACTTAGATTTTTGATTTGTATTAGACTGCACTAAGTTAACCCTTGTGTTGTCCTCCCTGGTCAAAAACTGACGTTTTCCCCCCTTTTTTCAGACTTTAAGTTTTCACTAACACCACCTTACTGGTTTTACGGTACTTTTTGGAATTCAGGGCCAATAACCCTTATTCATATAGAATTATACCTAATATTTGAGTTAAAAAAGAAGAAAATTATTTTGACTAATAGTTAACATCAGAAGAACGTACAGATGAGTTTAGTCAGGGATGAAAGTGATCAACTGTATTTGCAAAGAGCGTTGTATGGACTCTATTTTTTTGTGGTAAATTGGTTAAAAAGAAACTCAAATTTCAGATATAGACATTTGACCCGCGGACTACAGGAGGGTTAACCAAGTGTGGCAACTTCTTATATACATTAACATTTAAAAGATGTTCCGATACATTTTTGAATATAGAAATGAATAATGAATCAAAATGCTTGGCAATGAATCCTCAAAAACAATTCAAAAATCAACACCGTGGGTCACTACAGTTCAAGTGCTTTAACGATGCACCACCTGAACATTTTCGCATCATAACATCATGTCCGTAGCAGCAAAAGCAGCGGTTATGCAGGTTATTCACGAAGAGCCAGTCTGCCCTAAACATGAAGCCTGGAGCGGATGCACTGCTTGTGTCACTTCATGCTCCTCACCGGCACCAACCGGGTGCTCTGTTCCTTTAAATGTGGACGCTCTAGTCTCGGCGACCAATAGGGCGCGCGGTGTGTGATGTCATCCTGGGAAGCAGAAAGCATGGCTTTTTCAAACAAAGAGAACAATGCCGTAACGCCGCCGCGGCTGCGATCGTCGAGCCAAACCTACAACCTCAGTCTATCTAAAGCGGAGGACATGTGTGGACCAAAAGACAAAAGAAATGAGCCGTGTAGGAAGGGTAGCGGCTCGTATGCGAGCGGCGGCATCGGCAAGCAGAGCTGGGTGCAGGGCGTAACACCGCCCAGTCCCGTGTTTGTGCGTCTGCTGCCCCGTTTCAGCTTAAAATCCGCTCAACAGGGACAATAATAATATCCCATGAACACACACATGAGGTAGAAATGCGAGTCCAGTGGTCGACACTGACTCTTGGGATATGGGATATGTAAAATCACCACATTTCGGTATATTTCCTTTGTTTGATGCAGGCTGCTAGACATGTCCAGACTCCCGACAATCTGCCGCTTTGTCTGACCCTCTCCCGCCCCTCCCCCTCCCTCTCCCTCCTACTCAACCACACTCTCTCACTCCCTCTAGGTCTATTGTCTAAATGTTGTTTAAAATGGAATATAAATATAGTACGCATGGCTTATTTACGCAGTATGGTGACATCAAATGCCCAAACAGTGAGGGCAGTCCGATCAGAGGACTAGGCTCACGCTGTAAAAGTTCAGAGATCCTCCTTTACCAGACTGCCACCCAAACAAAGAACAGCCAGACTGCATGCATCCTGCAAGCTCACCATAAACACCAATTAATTCCTCACTAACTAACTAAGTAGCATCGCACACACACTCATGCTCTTACCTTGTCTCCCCACTATTTCAGCCACATGCTCAGAGCTGGGAACAGGTACACATTCAGTCATGTTGACACTTCTTTTCCTGCTGCAAAGGACGGAGCTTTGTTCCCCGTGTAGCATGGAGTGCGAGCTGGCCATGTGGTACCCGCCCGAGCCGTAGTACTCCGGGGATGGAGAGCAGGACGTCGGAGAGTCCCGGGACCCGTTTGGATGCTCCAGCATCTGTAGATCCACATAGCCCACTCCGCCCACACCGTTGCAACCCTCGGAGCCCGGACCCTGGGTCCCATCCAGAGTGTCGACCAGCCCGCCGCCTCCGCTACCACAGTCCACCTTCTCCAGAGCCATGAGTGACAGCTGGTCCAGGGCGAAGCGGAGCGCATCATGATGGTCCTCTTCCCGGGACTCCTGGTCTGTCTCTCGGGGCAGACCAACCCCGTTGTGCTGGCTGCTGATCACCACGTCGTGGTCCATTATCTCGGGGTGGAATAAAGGGCTAGGCATTGTCTCTCCGTGGATCTCACATCAGATCACGAATGCCTGTTTGATGGGAGAGAGCTCACCCTCTTCTGAACTAAAAAAAAAAAGGGAAAATAACAATAATTGTTTATCATAAAACACTCAAACCCAGGCTGGAGATGTGCACACCAATCATTCAGCTACAACAGCATGCATTAGCAGTGTTGATTTGGGCGCCTTGCTTTGTCTGTTGTTGCTTTTTGTCTGACACCTGAAACCATCCAGGAGGTTGTTTTGTCATAAAGCATGTCCGCCTTAACACAAGTGCACAACGTGTACGCCTGCACACATACGAACATTTGTGGTAATAACTTCAGACACTCGTATATTTACTGACTGAATAAAAAAATTAAGCATAAAAGAGGGATATAAGCTGTTGTTAGCTTCAACAGCCAAGCTAACAGGTTAGCTCCACATAGTCGGCACTCAGTCACGTTGTCGACCCCTTTGTTTGGGAGCACCAGAGCTAGCTGGTTAGCTCTGTTCTGACAGTCGAACTTGTGCTCATTCTCAAATGCAGCCGCGTTGATTTTTAAAATTAAACAAATGCGAAAGCCACATTAACTTACTTTATCTTGCCTTTGTCGACGAGCTCCTGTCTTCTGTTGTCGCCCAATTTTTGAGGGGAAGATGAGAAGCAGCCAGGAGTACTGTGCGCTGTGCTACGCTAGTGGGTTAGCTAACTAGTAGCAAGCTAAATGGGGGGCGTAGGAGAAAAACGTTTAAAAACGAAAAGAGAGCTATGTTTTTTGTCTCTTTCTTGAGAGTTAAAGCATATTCCTGGGAGTGTCACTGGGTCTTCATTCTGCGTACCGTCAGGGAGACCGCCGCTCAAAGGTTAGCAGTTTTCAGTTTAAAAAAAAAAACACACACATTGGTTCTCGGCTCTCTGCTGCTGCTGCTGCTGCTGCCTGACCCCGGTCGGTCCTCCGCCTTTGTCTCGCCAGGCGCACGCCGCTCCGTCTCCAGCACACGGCACTGACGTCATCCGCGACACAACAATGAGTTCAAAGGCCACATGCAGCAAGCGGAGAGCATCAACGGCGAGCCACCGCCGCTGTCACTGCCGATTGTGTCTGTCAGTCTGCAGGGCACTATTTTACTTCTCCTATCTTCCTCTCTGCATCCAGACTGTTAACGCATTGATACATGTTTAAAAAACAACCGTTGTCATAATTGGGTGTGTTCATCATGGCTACCAATAAGGTGTTTTGGGTGGTCCAACAACAGCACTTAATGATGCTCATGCAATGTGTGTGCACGTGTCCATTTATTTGTTCTTTTTAGGTTATAACAAATAAAAATAGGTATTAAATATTAAATTAATATTATTAAAAGCACCACCCTTTCTTGTACCATGAGTTGAAATGAAAGGTTCACATTTTTCCAGGTTTAAAGGAATACTCCACCGTTTGTTGAAATGTGGCTTAACACTGTCTCCCTTAGCTGGAGATAGGGGACCAATGCTTTTTTTGTCTCAGTGCATGCATGGACTATATTGGGTGGAAGCACAGCCAAAGCACTGCTACATGGCACCGAGATGTCATAAGGAAACTCTACAAAAAAGCTCACATGGACACTATTTGTTATTGATTACTGTAATTGTTCCTCCTGTCTGTACTGGCTGTGGAGAGATGCCCACTTATGGCCTCTTTGTGTTTCCTTGCTTATAAGGAAACCAAGGTATTTTAGTATTAAAAAGGTTTTATTTATTTTTTTACTTTAGAAGTACTCTGTGGACTTAAACATCCACATGGACTCCCCCGCCTGCAAGCTCACATCCAAATTCTCCATTTTATTGGACAACTTCACTCTCACCCAACATGTCACATTCCCCACCCATGATGAAGGACACATCCTCAACCTGGTCTGCTCCACAAACCAACCGGTGCTCGACCTTGGAATCCGTGCCTCTTTGCCCTCTCCGCCCACAAACTGATATGGTTCACCATCCCTTCTCCAACCCCATGCCCCCGCCTCCCCAGAGAAATCAATCGATCCCCACCATCTCTCTGACTCTCTGAACTCACCTGGACTCAAACCTTACCTCACCTGATGATTTCACAAATCACCTCAACTCCACCTTGTCTACCTCCCTCAACACTCTGCCCCCCCTCAAAACAAAAACTATCACTTTTAATACCTCTTCGACCTGGTACACACCTGCACTCCGGATAATAAAACAAACTGGCCGCCAACTTGAACGTCTGACAAAGAAATCATCTCTCACAGTCACTCCACCACTCCATCTCACTGCCTACAAAGACGCCCTCATTGCTGCCAAGTCTGCCTACCATCCTCACCGACCCCCGCCTAACCCTAACCTTTTCAGGCTGTTAAAGCCATATTTACTCTTTTTCAGGCTACTCTAAAAAGGAATCCTCCTGTTCAGACAGCTTCATTCCAAGTCTGGGTGAGACATCACATATCCAGTGTGTCTCTCAGTTAATATTGGACCATTCTGATGTGGGATTTTAAAATAAAGGCTTAAATGTCCAAGGAAAGCTATTATTGAAATCATTTTTAGGCTGTTAAAGCCATCTTTTACTCTTTTTCAGGCTGCCCTAAAATGGAATCCTAATGTTAAGCCAGCTTCATTCCAAGTCTTTCTCTAAGGTAATATCGGACCATTCTGATGTAGGATTTTAAAAGTAAAGGCTTACATGTTGAAGTAAAGCTATAATTTAAATCTTTGTAGGCTGTTAAAGCCATATTTTACTGTTTTTCAAGCTACTGTAAAACGGTATCCTCCTGTTAAGCCAGCTTCATTCTAAGTCTGGGTGAGACATCACATATCCAGTGTGTCTCTCAGGTAATATTGGACCATTCTTCTGTATGATTTTAAAATTAAAGGCTTAAATGTCAAAGGAAAGCTATATTTGAAATAATTTTTAGGCTGTTAAAGCCATATTTTACTCTTTTTCAGGCTACTGTAAAAAGGACTCCTCCTGGTAAGCCAGCTTCATTCCAAGTCTTGGTGAGACAAACCATAACCAGTGTGTCACTCAGGTAATATCGGACCATTCTGATGTAGGATTTTAAAATTAAGAGCTTAAAAGTAAAACTATATTGAAATTTTTTTCAGGCTGTTAAAGCCATTTTTACTCTATTTCAGGCTACTCTAAACTGGAATCCTCCTCTGAAGCCAGCTTTAGTCCAACTCTGGGTGAGACAACAAATATCTAGTGTGTCACTCAGGTAATATCGGAGCATTCTGATGTAGGATTTTAAAATTAAAGGCTTAAATGTCCAAGCAAAGCTATATTTGAAATATTTTTCAGGGTGTTAAAGCCATATTTTACTCTAATTCTGGCTCCTCCAAAATTGAATCGTCCTCTTAAGGTAAAAAGGAATCCCCATTAAGCCAGCTTCATTCCAAGCCTGGGTGAAACACCACATATCCAGTGTGTCTCACAGGTAATATTGGACCATTCTGATGTAGGATTTTAAAATGAAAGGCTTAAATGTCGAAGTAAAGAAATAATTGAAACCTTTTTCAGGCTGTTCAAGCCATATTTTTTACTCTTTTTCAGGTTACTGTAAAAAGGAATCCCTCTGTTAAGCCAGCTTCATTCCCAGTCTGGGTGAGACAACACATAGCTAGTGTGTCTCTCAGGTAATATCGGAACATTCTGATGTAGGATGTTAAAATTAAAGGCTTAAATGTCCAAGGAAAGCTATATTTGAAATCATTTTTAGGCTGTTAAAGCCATCTCCATGATACATTTAGCTGTTAGTTTTCCATCTTGAAGATCTCATTCCAGTGTTGTTTTCTTTCCATCCCACGTCTGTCGCTGCACAAATTTTCCATTCTCAAAAGTGATTATTTTCTTGGTCTTTCGGTCATCTGCAGTTGTCTCGTCGAATTCTTTACTCAGCTTGAATTTGATCTCCGTTGTCTTAAAAGTAGACTTAAACGTAATCTTCTCCCCAGTGAACAACCTCCTCAAGCCTTGGACCAACACCCTCCCTACCTCTCTCACTCTGGTTCTATGCAACTCATTCCTCCACTTTTTTGTTGACAACAAAATCAACATCATTTATCAATCTCTATCCCCTGTATCCGACTTCCCAGTATCTACTCCAGCACCTACCACATCCTCCTCACTTCTGCTGACACCGGTTCCCTCAACATCCTTATCCTCCTCGACCTGAGTGCATCCATTGATACCGTGAGCCATAACATCCGGCTCACCAGACTCAAAGACCTCGGTATTGAAGGTACTGCATTCAGCTGGCTCTGTTCCTACCTTTCGAACAGATCCCACTTCATCTATTTCCATAACCACACGTCTGCCACACCAGTCACTCATGGCGTTCCCAAGGCTCTGTACTCGGCCCCCTCCTCTTCATTATCTATATCCTCCCCTTTGGTCAGATACTTCACCAGTTCAACCTGAACTTCCACTGTTACACCAATGTTACCGCAGCCTTCTTCATGGCAGCTCCCAGGCTCTGGAACTCCCTCCCACAAGAGATCCACACATCAGAATCCCTCATCTTCCAGTCCGGCCTCAAATCTCTTCACCTCTGTCTGTCCTTAGCCCTACACCCCCCTCCCCTTTCATCTTTGCCTGAATCTTGTTTTATTTTTCCTTTGTGTTTGTCCTGTAAAGCAACTTTGAGTCCTTGAAAAGTGCTTTATAAATTCAATTAATTACTATTAACATACCCTCTTTGTTTAATTAATTAATTAGCTTTGGCTCAACATGGAGTGGGGGTTTTGGAAAGGAGTAATCATTGAAGGGAATAATGTCAATATACATAACAAGTCCAGCATTGTTTTAAGTTACACTTTAAGGATAAGCTTCCTGTTAAAGAAGAAAGGAGCACAACCTTTAATCACAAAATCTAAAAACATACCACAACCTCCTAGATATAAGAATGATAATGACAAAGAAAATATCAGTCATGAAAGAGCTGCATTTATTTGACATCAACACAGGGGTACAGAGACAAATGATAAATCTTGTAATGAGGTACAGTACATCTTGTTATGAGGTACATCAGTGTTGTATTGGTTTTTCTGAGGGTACACACTATGTTACGGATTAAATTCAAATGTAGCTGGCAAAAAGTACTAATTATTATTTTGTCAATACAAATACCATGACTTAAACTCCAAAATCATGTAAACTCAAAAGGTTATTGTGAGAAATAACACTGCTTTGAACTGTCAAACAATCAAATCAAACAAACTAAATGTGATTATACACAGCCACAAGATTGCTGTGTGCATGTTAACTACTGCAACCTTTTTATGCTTCTAAATAAACACACTACCTATAGTGCCAGAGTAAAATATAAAAAGAGCAACATGTTAAAAAAGAAACACACAACATCAACTTATACATTCAACACACACGCACGTCAGTCACATACATCAGGTTTGTGTTTTTAACTTTGACAGCTGTCAACAACATGTAACACTGCATCCTCATCCACAACGGCCGTAAACTACTTTCAGGAACAATAATTTCCTTTGACTCACTATAGTATCACTAGTGAAATGTCATTCCTGAAAACACTGAACAGTATAGAGAGTCTAAAGAAAGTTGCCATACATTAGTGGAGGTAAAAATGAACTGAAAATTGAAAGCACCCATCCAGGATTACACTGACACATGTAAGAAAAAATACAAAAAGAAAACAGTCTTTGTTAAGGTAAACAAAATCTGCAGAATGTCTGCAATTAGGATCTATTTCAGTTAATAGGGTAAACAAAATGAAAGTTCACCAGCAAACATGTCAAACAAGCCTGTGGGAGAGATGAGAAGGAGACACGTTACATGAACTGTAGTTCCTAACGATGAGGCAAAACACGGGCAATGGGTGAACCAATAAAAAATAAAATAAGGATTCAGCAACACTGGTACCAGCCCTGCAGTTTTGAGTACCTTGGCTATAATTCCTCCTTGTCCACCTGGTCAACCTTCGCCTCCGCTTTGTTGGCTGCTGCTGCTGCGTCTGCAGCGGTGTCCTCTATATGAGCTAACATATCAGCTGTGAGGGCTTCCTCCAGCCGCCTCCGCACATTCTGCACCAGGTCCTCCTGCTTCCTAAGAGGCACAGACGAGGAAAATTAATAAATAAGGTGCCAATAATGAAAAAATAAAAAAAAAACATTTCATGGCAAAGACACAATGATTTAGTTCCCCAAGTAGTGGAACATGTATAGAAATATAATCAGGGCTGCCAAGGTTAACACAATAATAAGTTAACGTGAACTCCTTTCAATTCCACAAATGTTTTTGGAGCGCAATTAACACATGCACGTTCGGTGATTTGGGGCTCAGCATACATTTTGAGCATACAGTACCTTTGAGATTATTGTGGAGAATATTCAGACAGTATCTGTCATTCTTTTGGATTGTTTCAATAATAATAATTTTAAAAAAAAATTGCATAAAGCAAGCATATTTGTCCGTTAACATGTTGATAAGAGCAATAATAATTAGAACAGATAAACAAAATGTGTGATTGAATATTTTAATGGGCAGCGCAGCAAATCTGTGACTGGAGAATCAGAGAGGCACAGCTGTGGTAGCCCGGCTTTGCCCTCCTACATACTTCCACTCAATTTTAATTTCCCTTCAGTACTACGTCTGGGTTTGCGGTGTAATGTTGGGATTTCTCCAGCCAAAATTTTGGTGGTCCAATCAGCGAACAGAGGGAGAGGATGAGAACAATGACCGTGAGGCTGTGAGCTAAAGTTGTAGTTCCGTAATGGCGGCGGAGAAAGATGCGAGCAAAGCCATTTGGTCCGTTGTGGCAACGCTGCTGAATATCCAGAAGTTAAAGCCTGAGCAAGAACAATCTCTGCTGAGTTTTGTGGCCCTCATCCCCACAGGGTTTGGGAAAAGTTTGATTTTTCAGCTTGCTCCGTTAGTGGTGAAAGAGTTGGCTAAGGTTAACGATGTTTATACTAAATTTAAGCCTGGTCGGTCTACCCTCTTGTTGCACATGTTCATGACATGGTCACGACCAAACGTTAGTGACTGGTTACGGCAGATACAGAGTGGCTCTGGGCAGATTCAATAGTTTTAAGATTCAACAGAGTACCCGCCTTCAAGGGAGTTAACACTCGTCAACGGAGAGTGGCCAGACTCTCCGTATGAATGAAGTGTACCAGAGTCTGGTAGGACCAGTCTACAGCTGTGGTGGTGCTGTACGATGTAATCCTTGTCACAAATGTATGGGCCATGGCATCCCCAGTGAGCAATACAGTATGGCTGCCTTAAACAAGAATTCTTGATCTCCCCATCACAGCAGTAAAATCACTTCACCAGTGGATTGACATGCATTAAACAGAGTAAGCAAGTCTCAACATACAACAACGCATGTCTCAGGCACGGTGCCTTTTCTCACGCCGAGGACTGTCTATATGTACCCTAATAACATTTTCACTAGTTCAGTATCTTAACATGGTTACCCAAAACTAACAATAGGCCTAACATGTTAAGCTACCTTGTGCATGGGTGTATGTGCCACAACTAACTGCACTTTCACAATTTACTTGATTCCCATTTGACACCTTAACCCTCATGTCCTCCGGTCAAATTGACCCGTTTTTATATCATATTCATAAATGTTCTTCTTAACTACACAATTGTTATTCCCCAAAAGAACATAATTGATTCCACACAACGCTCTTTGGCAAGTACAAATCTCTACTTTCATTTATTTTGGGGTGTCTTATTCAATTTTATAGCATTTAAAAAAAAAATGGAAGTGTTTTTGAAATAGTATTGAGTAAAAGTTGACATATTCCAGTCTGTGATTATCCATCAACATCTATTCCTTTAATTTTAGTCTAAATAATTCCTAATTTCTGCTTTTCTAACTCAAACATTAGGTATAAGTTCCTATAAATGAGGTTTATTGACCATAAATCCCAATCATAACTGTAAACTATTTTTGGGATATTTTGGGTGTTACGTAGGGTTGAAAATTAAAAAAAGTGACATTGAACATTGAAAAAGAGCGTCAAAAGTGTTGAAAGAAGGAACAAAAACTTAACAAAATGTTTTAAGTTGTTTTAAGTTATGTTGTTCGTGTGAACATCTTACCTGATGTCATCATCAGTCACTACGAAGGCTTTGCAGAGGGGCTGGGATGTGTTCAGCCAGACTCCTGGATTTTTCTCCACTGCAGCGGTGAGCTGTCCAGTGACAGGTGCCGGACTGGTGTGCAGGGCACTGGCGATGGCAGAAAGCAGTGTTTTGTCTGAACACGCAGGCCCAACACCTAGGCAGAGGACAGGAACAGGAAAGCACAAGTCAAGCTTCTATAAAACTCCAGCTGTGACTCACACAAGGTTGTCATGTTTGTTTTGGTTACACTTACCCTGTAAGCCTTTTGGAAGATCCATAGTTTTCACTAGCTCCTCTGCGATATCAAATGCATTTAACCCGCTCAACTTCCTCTCCCAGAATAGCTGAAGATTGAAGAAAACCAAATTTCTTTGTTAAGTTCTGAGCACATTTTTCCACAAACTAAATATGTGCATGATTATATAATTTACAAGGATATTGAACTAGGTTGAATCAACCCTTTAGCCCTCTTTACAAAAAAGCAAAGCCAAAAAGACATACCAGAACACTTAGACACCAGGTTTTATAGTGGCCAGCTACTGAAAAGGTACACCAATTTTCTTTTACTCACATGCCCCAATATTATATTAATGGTGATGTAATAATTTCTTAAAAACACTAAAAAGTACAGGGAGCCTAAAGAAAGTTTTAACAGCTAAAATGTGCATGTTTTCTGCCCTCGGACTTACTTGTTTCGGTTGGTCCACAGCCTTCTGTGTGTCTGTCTTCACTTTGTTGTTGGGATGATTTGTTACCTTGGTCACTGGTTGTTTGAAGATGGATGCTGTCTGTCGAACTGGTAGTGTTGTGTTTAAATCAGGCTTTGCCTTTAAGAGAGACAAGAACATAATTGGCTAAAATTCTGATAACCAGCTTTGAACAATTTTCTTTCATAATAAAATACAACTTTATAGAACTTTTGTGAGAAGTTACTGTACAAATCTACACAGCTGTATGACTATGTTATTGTTCATTGTCAGAAAGTATAATTAAAACCACTTTCATTAAATAATGTAAAACCATAACATAAAAATGGGAGGGGAATATGATTTATGGGCACTGTATACTAATGTAATAATTGTCCCTTCAGGTAGCACAGTCATTACTGCGTCACGAATACAACATTCTCACCTTGATTTGATGATTGATGTCATAGAGATGCTTGTGCCTGCTGCGCTGCACTTTGGTCAGGAGCGACCATCCAGCCCGGGAGTGGCTGGAATTCACATCTGTGTGAAGGTTGCTGCCCAGACTGCGGACTATCTGGGGCTTGTTGAAAATGCGCTTAACAGGTACACTAGAAAGTAAAAACAGAAGACTCATCATCATCATCATCATCACAACATTTACCTCTTCATTAACTGAAGCATTAAAGCAGTTATGGGTCTGGACACCCACACATGGCTTTTCAGTTATTCTAAATGATTGGCTCTCTTCACAAGCTAAACTGGTGCATAGTTCTCTGAGGTCACCTAACTGCATGTAACTTAAAATATGATCAAAAGCTGTAACGACTGATTGTCCTAGCCTACCCCCGGTGTGGGGTAGCTCTGTCAGTAGGGAGTTGGGTTGGGAACCGGAGGATCGTAGGTTCAAGTCCACATACAGACCAAAGTATGGTGGTGAGCTGGTGCTAGGTCGCCTCCTGGGCACTGCCAAGGTGCTCTTGAACTCCCAACTCGGGGCACCTTTCACTCTGACATCTCTCCATTAGAGCATGTATAGGTACTGAGCATGTGTGTGTAATTCAGGCATGTGTAACATAAAGTATGCATATTACATTAATATCAAGTGTAATCATAGGAAATGTCTGTCAAGTACAAATCCGTACACGTCCACAGGTGTAATCAGTATGTGAAGACACCTGTGTGGTGCTTTTTGGGTGAGTAGTTGGAGCTTTGTAATGGTTAGAACATACAACGGAATGCTGTCAAGCGAACGTTACCACAGTGAGAAAGTCAGTTGAGAGTGAAATATCTACTCATTTTTGGGACTTGCAAGTGGATAATTAAGCGCTGACACGAAGCAGCATATCTAGCATCTACAAGTTTTAACAGGCTTGCTGCAGCTGAGAGTTTTATACCGTATACTTGCGTAACTTTGCTGTGCCGGGGCCCAACGCGCCGCAAGTCAAGCGTGTGTAAACAATGAAACTTAGCTAGCTAATCAGGCTAGCGGCGTTGGTAACGTCAACGTACCAGCAACCAGTATCAATTAACTTCATATTACTATTGTTCTAAGCTGCATGTTTACAAACGTAATAAACTCAAGTCGACCTAAAGTCTCCGTTTAGCTAACGTAACAAAAGTGTACATAACACAGACCTGGTAATTTGCTAAGTGTTGTTCTCAATTGCAAAACGCATGTATGCATGCGTGCATTTCCTGCAGAGAAACTTTCATTTCAACAACTCCTTCGACTGAACATTAAAAAAAGTCTCACCCTTTTCTTTCCATGGCCTTGGCTGTGTTTATTTATTTGTCTCTAATTTTGGCTCATTAAAGATAAGAAGCCAGCTATCTGACTATTGCCGCAGTCATAATTTTTCAACCGAGTCTGGTTTGTTATCGATCCCCACTGTCTGTCTGTCTCCCGTCAGGACCTTCACAACTGCAGATCACTCCGCCAAGCTTTGTAAACACACTGAGCGGAAGACAATCCGCCACACGCCTGAAAAATAGTCCGAAAATAACACGCGCCAGGTTTCATATATGTTCACTGCACACTGTCAGAGGTAGAAAGTAACTGCTTTAAAAAAAACTTTAGTACAATTTTTAGGTACTTTTGTACCCTAACTCCGCTACATTTTAGAGAAATATTGGTACTTTTTAAACGCATATTTATTCATTTGTGTTTAATTACTTTGCACACTAAGTAGTTGCATGGTAAACATATTGTACGGTATAATCAACTTACATAATGACGTATTTCTATAAATTAAACTAAGTACAGTAGTACTGCTATATAACCAGGGAGGTGCAAAGACATTCGGAAGGCCCCCCCCCATAAAAAAACAACAAAACAATAAAAACCTTCACTATTGACCTTTAGACTGTGATTCTGGTTGAGATAACTAATGTTATGATTTGGCACCATACATAATATTTATGTGTATATACAGTAACACTTATATATATATATATATATATTATTTTAAAAAAACAATTACAACATGACTACAGCTGGTAAAAGTATTTTACTCCATCCCCTGGTTCTCAAATGCTCTGTGAACTGGAGCTCTTGATATACATAAAATAACTAATTCACAATGCTATATATGGCATAGGCACAATTTACTGTATTTATTATTAATAAAACATTTGTTTTTAATGAGTTAATGGCCTACTCCAAATTAAAGAAAATGCTTCTGATAAAATAGACCTAGTTCACATTAAATGAGTAATGTCAGATGGTTGCTTTTCTCACAGCCGGTCAGCTGACAGGCTCCAGCTCTGCAAAGTTGCAGATCTTTGAACTGCTTCGTTAAGTTCTTTCTCTGAAGGCACGACTGAATGATATCGCAAATGTAATTTGATTTAACAATGATGGGTACATTATGTTGTATATTAGTTGCCTGGGCAACAATAGCCCTTACCTGTGCATGTCTCTGCTTACAACTATGTACTTTTTATATAATTTTATTCTGGGTCACTTTACATTATTGCATTATATTTAAGAGCAGAATAAGACTTTATACAGATACACAATCCAAAATAGTAGCCCCACCATCTAAAATCAAAATTCAGGATCAGAACAATCATCTTTCCCAAATTGTTCGTCTGCTCTTTTAACCCTTGTGTTGTCCTCCCGGGTCAAAAAGGGACAAAAATTTGACATTTTTGTCCCTTTTTCAGACTTTTTTTTCAGTTTTCACTAACACCACCTTACTAGTTTTACAGTACTTTTTGGAATACATGGTTAATAACCCTCATTTATATAGAATTATACCTAATATTAGAGTTAAAAAAGCATAAATTATGAATTATTTTGACTAATAGTTAAGATCAGAGGAACGTACAGATGATTGATTATATTTGCAAAGACGGCTGTAAGGAATCCAAACCATTTTTTGTGGTAATTTGGTAAAAAAGAAACCCAGATTTCAGATATGGACATTTTTTAAAGGGGGCAAATTTGACCCGAGGACAACAGGAGGGTTAATACGTGGACTGTGTTCTAATGCTTTTTAAGATTTGTCTTCACCACTCATGTTTGTTAACACAGCTTGTATTTGTATTGTGGTCACTTATGGTCTTTATGGATATACCAGCTCATCAGAGGCTCAATTCAGTATTAGTAATGACCGTATTCTTCAGTAATCTGATAAGGTTACATCCAAGCTAACTGTAGCCAAACAGCACTGATGGGGCTACAGTCACTCAGGATACAAATACACTTTAATTTGACTTGATATCAAAATATTAAATCATTGGAAATGAAATAATTGTACACAACCACAATATATGATACATCTGATCTCACATACTTTACTTCAACTTTTCAAAACAATTAAGATTACGACATGAAGGGAAGATGTTTCCATTTGAGAAGCAGGTTCGACACACAGGTGATTCAAATAAATACCTGACCCCCCCCCAAACTGAGTGTGAAAAGAAAAGGAAAAAAGTCCAATTATCATCACTGTTTTCATATTCCTTCCATCCACGTTTCCACTGGTTGAGTAATGTTGAAAGGACTAGCTCCAGTGCATTTCACAGGATGTTGATGGTGAACAGTTCGATGTTGACTGAGCTGCAGGATGAAGATGACAGCTCCCTGTGGCCTGGCACACCAGGTACGGGCTGCAGCAGTTCTTGTCCATTATTTTAGTCTTTGTGTAAAAACCAGCACCGACCTGACTGGAGGAAAACAAAGTCATTAGTGTAAACTGTAGGAATGTAGCTGGATGGAAAGTCAACATATGTAGTTATGTTTAAGTGACACTTGAATGAACATCTGTCTTTTTATTCATAAATCATATGTGTTGTTTTTATTTTAAATGCACTACCCAAAACTCATTCTTATTTCTGCCATTTCCTGAGACTAACCTGAGTGCCACTACTCTTCCTTCTTGAATTTGCCGTTGATGTAGGGGACATAATCCAAAATCACTCGCCAGTCTGTGAAGTGGACCAGAGCTACGCCTCCGACTGTGCCCCATACAGTCATAGTTGGGATCCTGTGGAGTAGAGATTAACATTTTACCTAGGTCTTTTTCCATTTAACATGTACATACCCCTAGTACAAACACCAAGCACCTATAGACTAGTAAAGCAGTAAGTGTTGGAGTAATGCATGGCCAAAATGAGCAACTTTTATCTTGACAGTTGATCATTTTGTTTATTGTGTAAAACTATCCATAGACTTGCTGGTTAAAGCTTCACAATGCATGGAAGGTTTCACCCCAAATCCAGCACCCTGAGACTGAACCAAGCGTAGCGAGGGAGGCCGAGGGCTAGTGAGTGTCAAGACCATTGTCCAGGATGAAACAACGAAGATTCAGTAGTACATCAGAAAGATGGCCCCCAAAGATGAAGGGCTTAGTGAATACCTCAGGCAGCAGGAACCCGAAGGCGAGGACAAGGAAGATGAAGGACCATCATGGAGGGACAAGCCGCTGCACGGCGTGTACCACAGACAAATAGAAGAAGTGGCTGATATCAAGAAATCCTACCAGTGGCTGGAAAAGGCTGAACTGAAGGACAGCACAGAGGCACTAATCATGGCAGCACAAGAGCAGGCACTCAGTACAAGATCAATAGAGGCTGGGATCTACCACACCAGGCAGGACCCCAGGTGCAGACTGTGCAAGGATGCCCCTGAGACAGTACAGCACATAACAGCAGGGTGTAAGATGCAGGCAGGAAGTGCGTACATGGAACGCTATAACCAGGTAGCTGTCATAGTGTACAGGAACATCTGCCACGAGTATGGGCTGGAAGTCCCAAGGTCAAAATGGAAGACACCTCCTAAGGTAGTCAAGAATGACCGAGCTAAGATCCAGTGGGATTTAAAGATCCAGATTGACAAACTGGTGATGGCTAACCAATCAGACATCGTGTTGATCGACAAACAGCAGAAGAAGGCAGTAGTGATAGATGTGGCGATCCCAAGCGACAGCAACATCAAGAAGAAGGAACACGAGAAGCTTGAGAAACACCAAGGGCTGAAAGAGGAGCTAGAAAAGATGTGGAAAGTAAGAGCAACAGTGGTGCCGGTGGTAATCGGAGCACTGGGGGCGGTGACCCCCAAACTGGGAGAGTGGCTCCAGCAGATTCCAGGTACAACATCAGAGGTCTCTGTCCAGAAGAGTGCAGTCCTAGGAACAGCTAAGATACTGAACCCTCAAACTCCCAGGCCTCTGGTAGAGGACCCGAGCTTGAGGATGACACATACCACCCCACAAGGGGTGAGAGGGGGATATATATATATATATATATATATATATATATATATATATATATATATATATATGGTCTTGTCTGTAGCAGTACTTTGTCATATTGTTTAATATGTTACAGTATGCACCAATGCACATTCTTTGCATGTGAAAATTAACTTTGGTAATAAATATGATTCTAACGTTAATCGGTTAATAACAGTACAGAGGATCTTTGGTAATAGAGAATCTTCGCTTAAACGTATTCAAAGTGGGTTATATAAGATATATATGGAAATTACGTTTGCTATGTGACCATAGAAAATACAGCAGCTAATGAGGGAAAAGTAACGCTGACCTTTTTACATCATTAATGGTAATTTTAGGCATTTGTAGCCTAATCTTAGCTGACAAGTAACGTTAGCTTTTAAGTCAGCACGTCCCCGAGCAATGACCTCAGCTAACGTTAAGCTAATGTTAAGCTAAGGACACATCGACAGTCTTTAACCAAATTTCTGACTTCTTTCCGCTTTTAAACACTGGTACGATATTAAAAACATCTTACCATGATTTGGCAATGGACACATACTTCTGACCGATTAGTTTACTGATCATTTTGGCTGAAATATGTCCTCCTAACGCAGGACGTGCAACTTAAAAGCAAAGAACTTCCGATTTGGGTTTGTGAATACGCGTAGTGCGCATGTGCGTGGACTACTTCCGGTCACTCAATAAAATAAAAGTCGCAGTTCCTTCCTTTCTGGTGGGGAGGGGCAAATTATTTTTGGATCTCGTTTGAGCTGAGCCATGGATTACATAGATGATGTTTGTCAATTTAATTTAATTATTTCTCAGTTTGTCGCATGACCACTTAGTTCTGTGGTGAAACCGCTCAGTGAACTACGTCTCTCGTCTCACACAAGTGACGTCACCGCTTGATGCTCAACTCGTTCGCTAGCTAACTTAGCTCTATTTCACAACACCTGTTGTTACCTTGCCTGATGTGTTTTATTCAGTGAAGTTTTATTAGCAGAGAAGCGTAAGAACGAGCAAGAGCTTCAGGTAGTGGGAGGAACGTCACATCCGATTCAGCGAGACGTCATCCAGGCGACTTTGAAGAGTGTAGTCTTTCTAGTTACGTTTCAATGAATATATGGTCACTTCTTATTTAGTTAATTATTCATTCTCTTCTCTGGATGCCAAAATGTTCAAAAAATATGTTTAACATGTATGTACAATTTAAAATTGTTAATAAAAAAAAAAGTCTTTCTAGTTACGTATTTATGCTTCAACAGTTTAACAAACTAAGACTTTATTGATTCGTAAAATCTATTGAACTGACGAATAGCACGTGTAATTCATGGCTCAATTCAAACGGAATCATATAATAATTTGTCTTTCATATTATTTCCGAGTTAAGGTCCCATGCAGCTCATTTCTGCCCCGTAGCGGACAAATCAAAGTATTGTACTGCTGGCCACACTATGAAATCAAATACTGAATGGATCGGCCACTACCTGGTTACATTGCACAAAGGAAAATACAATTTTTATAATTTATGGGTAAAAAAAAGACATTGGATAAACGTGGTAGTTATTACAAATGGCACATTTATTGCTACATTACTGTTATATACACAACAGTTCTCTATATCTACTTTATATATAAAAAATAGGAAACTGGAGGCACTTTGAGGACATAGCCTACATAGATGTTGTCCCCAAACATGAGTGAAGACAGAGAGATTTGTAGCAGTTCATCTGTTGTGGAGGACAGAAAGGGTCTCTTAAAGAATATTAGGTGCATGTTTTGATCCTTGGATTCCGTCAACATATCTTTCATGTAAAGAAATAAAAGTTTAAGTATTTAGTAGAGATTTTCATATCACAACAACACCACATTTTTCTGCAGAAAGGTTAGAGTAACTGACAAGAAAATAACATTTGGGGCTACTCCGTGGGGCAAGATCTGTGATAAAATGACAGGTAGAAAACCAAATACTGTTACATATCAGTATCAGCTTACAATGATAACGCTGTACATATCATACAGCTGTACATACATTAATGCACATGCCAGTCAAAGACAAAATTATACTTAGCAAAATCAGTACATAAAAGATGAAAAATTTTAAGCAGTTTTCAGCGTCAAAGTTGAAGACCAGGTTATTAGTCATCTTACATTTAATGACAGACACTGAAGCAATCTGTATCAATGAGTGTAATTCTTCATTTAGATGTTCTGAGACACTGTCAGATGTTACTGAAGTATATGTTTTTATACATCTGTATTATAAAAAGGTACAACCTATAAATCCTCAAATGCAACATCATCCACCATGTAGCAGAGAAGTATTCAGGCACTGGTGAGTAACCATTATCAAAACTCCCAAAGTCAGGAAAATGACTAAGGCCACCCTTTTTGATTCATTTTATGCTTCAGATCGTGACAAAACAGTGAATTATGTTGCAGATTGTGCAGACCGCCCCTACTGCCCCTTCCTCAAACTAGTCAACAAGCTCATCAAAGAGCTGGACATTAGGGAGAGAAGAGGAGGGTGTGCTGAAGAAAAATAGTTTCATTTAAGAAAAACTGTCGCAAACACCAGAACAATCCAATTACAACTGGTCTGACAGGTTTGTGTTGAAACATGCATTTTTTTTTTCCCCAAAAAAAGAGAGCAATATCACAACATGTGATGTTACAGCCAGATAAGTTTGTCATTTCTAACATTTCTAAGCACCTGGCACAAAAGAAAACACCTCACTTTGTTCCTGGAATCTAAATTGAGAGTCGTCTTACATTTAAACAATGTAAACAAAAAAAAGAAAGAGCATTCCAAATGATACAAACAAAAGTCATACAACTATCTTACAAAGTAAAAAATAAAACAATACAAAAAGCAATGATAAATCAATTCTACAAAAGGAAGATCCTTACAACAGGCTTTGCAATTGTTCAAAAAGAGGAAAAAAACAAAACACTAAATGCTCAAAACACAGCAACAACCAAAACAAGTCCATCAATGGCAAGTAAATTCTCTACAGGGTAGCAGGTACACTCATGATCCCTTTCAATACCCAATTATTTCTGCCTTCTCGCAACATGTGATTTACCACAATACAAATTGCTTCAAGACTTAAGTTTAGTAAGTTCCTAATGCTGTAACAGAGTCTTTAGGTATGATTTGACAGGGGCAGACTGATGTGACACTGGCTGACCACATGGCTGTGTGACAGTCATGATGGTGAAGGAGCTGAGCAGTGAGGATGACATCTGTACACTCCAATCCAATCAGCGGAGATCAGCGGCATCTCCACCTTTGATTCAACATCACTGTGGTTCCTGGATTTGTACAGAGTCTTTTGCTCATGTTTGTGTCGGTGGAGGGTCTCTCTCTGGCAGTCTCTGTTTCACTTGCACTGCAGTGACCATAACAGATGTACAGGACTTAGAGAGGTAAGATTCAGGGATCCGCAGTTAAGAACAAACAAAAAACAACCCACCCCATGTGAGTCAGTGACTGTGGCACCTTTTTAGTCAAAGCAAGAAATAAAAATACATCTAGAAATACCAGAATACAAAAAAAAAAAAAAAGGAGTCGTTTCTCGGATTGCCCAGTTAGTTGCTGGAGGTCTCCAAATCTGCCTCTGTAATTCAGTCATCACAAAAGGAGATAACAATGATGGCTATTTTATCTTAACACTATGCATTAGGCCTCTTTCGGGCACATGTTTAAAACAGGTTTTGTTCAATCACAAGATATAAACCCAGTTGTCCCTCTTTGCCTGTGAAGAATGTAAGACCTGTTTTTCAGATGGGAATGCCAATATCATCCAACAATACAAATCCTAATTCTGCTCACACAAGCAGTTGATCCAAAAAGTTTCATTTGATCCAAACAAGTTTTGCTCCCAACACGTAAAGCAATTTTTCAAAATGTCTTACAAAAACACGATCATAAGAATGTCCTTATGTCCAATTTCCACTGTCTCCAAACCGGTGTCCTCGGTTCAAAGTGTTGTCATGTTAAGATTAATACATTTTCCCCTCTTTCTGTAAGAGTGTGCTTGTTACTTTTGTATTCATAGTCAGGAATGTGGCCACCTGCTTTGTCAGTAATGAGGTGTGTGTGCGTGCGTGCTTTCCAAAAGTTGATTAACACACACTGAGATGCATGACAATGATAGATTAAGGCCACGTGTTCTAAGGGCTGTACAATCAACAGGAACTGGAAGAGAAAGGAGAACAGTGAATGAATATCTTTCCACAAAACAGGAACATAAATTGTTATTATCTTGGAGGCACCACAAACCCCACTGTAGAAACTCTGTAGACTGACCTGAGAATTACATATGTCCATCTCCTCCTAGACCAGGGTGACCCCCACCAAGCTGCATCTGGGGGTCCACGCCAGAAACCTTTTCCTCCTCTCGCCTTTTGAGGCAGGCAGCCTTTGGGTTCAAATTACGCTCTTTGAAAAAAAGGACCCAACACATAGATTAAAAACAGTAAGGGAGCACGTCTTTTTATACCGTAAAGCAGTTTTGAACATACAAAAGGTCAACAATAGACAGGGAGAACAGAAAAAGGGGAAAGCCAGACAGGAAAATGAAAAGTAAGATGAAAAATGCAGGCATTTGGCAGAAAAGCAGGGATATACTTCCTCAAATTCTCCCTTTCATCTCCATTTTTCAAAGTCATACGAGCAAATAGCGAAGAGAAAGCCAAAGTGAATGCCACACAGTAAGCAAGAACAATATAAGAAGAGACTTTTCTATAGGTGAATGACTGGCAACTTGTCCAGCTATGATAAGAGATGGTTGGTTGTCTATGTGGATCAGACCTTCCTGTTTCGGCTGACCTACCTCGCACCTGCTTCTCCAGGCCCATAATGACCTGGACAGCCTGTTGCAGGATGATAAGCTTGGTCTGGGCCTTGTCGCTCTGCAGGTGGACCTGACACATCCTGCCCAGCTCTCTGAAGGCTTCGTTAATGTCACGCACGCGCACCCTCTCCCTAGTGTTGTTAGCCATGCGGCGCTCACGCTCCCTCTGCTCCTTCTCCTCGGCAGTCAGGTTCTCATCGGTCACCGAGACATTGCTGCAGCCAGGAGGAGAAGTGGGGGGTGGAGGGGCTGGTTAACAAACCCAAATCACAGCCCTCGCTGAACCTGGGCAAGATGTTCTCACTAAAACTGAAGTTATACGGTTTTAAACCTATATTGCTTTTAACTTAGTATTTTTCCTCCTCAGAATCACCCAAGAGGAGACCAGTGGAAATGCTGAAGAAGATACCAGTGGAGTGGGCTGTGTTGCAAGAGAGGGAGCGGAGGGGTGGGAACAGTTTTCAGGATCTACAGTATACAAACAATACATCTTTGTAAAAATGATGGATGTTATCTCAATGAGTCACAACTTTAAATGTCGTGGGTTGAGTAAGCGCAAAAACTAAATGATTCAAGCCAAGAACAAATATATTGGAGATCAAGATACAGTCAACCTGAGCGACCGGGTCTAATGAATCCATCCTGAAGTCTAACCAACAAACAATTTCTTTTGGTCACTGAGGTCCAGGATGGAAGTTGAGGGGATATGGTGATTGTCCAGCAGAATGAGAGAAGTTATGAGGAGGGAGAGAGAAAGGGAGAGAGAGGAAGCAACACCTTCTGCCAACATAAAAAGAGCCACAGAGAAAAAGCCAAGAGGAGAGGCTGAGGGCATTGTGTTAAATACATCAGCAATAGGAGATGTATTTATCTGAACATGAGGAAGAGGTGGTCACTGTTGATATCTGTAAAAAGAAAATGACAAGAGGACAGGGGAGTGAATGGAGAAACAATAAGGTTCTTGCGATAAAAAAAAGGGCGGCAAAATTAAAGGGTTACTGCTTGAAAGGCTGGGACATGCAACACAGAACTGCAACAAAGCTGAAGACGGGTTAATACACAAGACGACAGCCCTGCTTTCATGCTAACCAGAGTGCCAGCGTATCAACAGGTACACTATGATTGAAAGTTTTAAAAATACATTATAATGCTGGAAAAAAAAAAAAAACTTTAAAATTAAAATGACTTCATAGTTTACTAAAAGCTTAATGAGGCAACAGTGGAAAAGCAAATGAGGACACAAAAAGATAGGTTAATACGGTGGAAAGGCGAGGCAGAAAGACATGTAAGCATTTTCACAGCGGAAACAGAAGGCCACTTATAAGACAAGGCAACACATACTGTATCAGAACAAACAGCAGTCCTGTATGTGTTACCAGAGGACGAAAACCATAGAAGATGAACTAGAGAATGGGCATGTATTAAAAACAGTCACACAGCTTCATTTCCTTATCCCATATCCTTACTTTGATGATCACTTTTAGGATGGACTGCCTAAATGGCTTTAACTCACATTATTCCTGCTTAATACCAGCGTTAATACCACCACAAGTGGAGTCAAATGAATTGCCTTAAGTCATTTTAAAAAGATCTAATATGACTAGCAGCACATGTCAGGAGGGGTGGAATTGAAGCTATGTGGGAGTTTTTTGTAAAGAGGCCCTTCCCCTCCTTTTCCTTTCTCCCTGGACACCCACTGACCTCGAACTTGCTGCTCCAGGTTGAGTATAACGTTAACGGCCTGTTGCAGTACGATCAATTTGGTCTGCGGTTTCTCGTGGCTCAGATGGAGCTGACACATGCGGCCCAGCTCCTTAAAAGCCTCGTTGATGTCCCGCACACGTAGCCGTTCACGGGTGTTGTTTGCCTGCCTCCTCACTTTCTCCCGCTCAGCCTTTACCTCCACTGGTAGATCTTCATCGTCTTCCTCATCATCCAGACTAGCCAATGGCAGATGAGGAGGGAATGAAACAACAGTATGGGTACAGTTCACTGATAATAACTTCCCAATTATGGTGTGCAATACATTTTCCTAATGATGTCACCACCACGTGGAAAGGGATACAATTCCAGAGTAACCTAATGACGATTACAAACACTGCTACAAATGTGGGTCACATTAGGGTTTGGCCCGAGCAATCAGTCAGTTTTTGACCAAATTGTACCAGGAATAATGGAGCCCCAGGAACTAAAGTCAGGAACAGAATCAGGAACTTGAAGCTTCCACCACATCTAAAGAACCATGAAGATTAAAAGGTGCTATACACGACATTCAGAACATTAACATAGCAGCAACCAACTAATCGGTATGTAAAGATATAGTGGAGTAATGGCGCCATGAGCAGAGAATGAAGTCACATTCCTTCTTTGTTTTGGTAGCTGGGCCAGCCGCACATGCATGTTTGTGCATGTCATTGTGATGCATGTGTGGGGCCGACGCGCCACTTTGCTGTGGTCTGAGATGATGTCTGACGTCTAATGGTTTTGAATGTCGTATATAGAACTTTTAAGTAAAGGGCAATGACAAAAAAGATTAAAAAGTAACAACTTTGTGTGAGCTGCAACGTCTGAAGTCCAGCACAGCCAAGAAACTGCATCAACAAAGATGAAGAGCAGCAAAGATGAAACTCGCTGACAAACAGCATGTAAGATAATGTGATCGTCAACTGTAGCAGTGTTTATGATTGTGATTTTATTACTTTCAAATTGAAGTCCCATTTAATGAAGTTTTGATCTGGTTCAAACTGTGTAAACCAAATTTTCTTCTAATCATTTGCTCCCAAGTTGTCTTTTGTCTGTATTTTTGCTCAGATTAGGGCATTTTCTGTTCATTAACCTTTCGATTGGGTACTGATGTTACACCTGTAAGGATGTCAGATTTAGAAAAAGAGTTTGTCTTTTTACTCAGCGATAACTGTTCTTGGATGTAGATTCAGATTTTTGAACTCTACTCCAATAAAAATTAAAATGGGATAGGGTACTTTGGTTATATAGTTTCTTCCTTAATCATAAATTTTCACTTTCAGTTTTTTAAAGTGCTCATATTATGCCTTTTTGCTTTTTACCATTCCCTTTTTTGTGCATGCAATAGGTTTACAAAGTGAAAAAGCCCAAAATATGATTAAGAACTTGAAAATGAGCAGAATATGAGCACTTTAAGTCAAATGACAGCTCCAACTAGTGAGGTATCCTATTTAAGAGATGATGAATCTTTTAACACTGCACAGTAAAAGCACCTTCAGAAACTAGAACAAATTTATAACTGGCCATCCTCTCTTACCATGCAAGAAAAGGGGCACAACTGAAGTCCTTTTTTTCTTTTCTTTTATTATTAATAGACTAGTGCCCATAAGTTTATGATTGAATTAAATAAATGAATAACTACGAATCATCATATTTAAAAAAAGGTTGAAAGACCATTTCCTGACACATATTATACTTAAACCACAGCAGCATTATTTGCCATGAAATATCATGCAGTGATGAGTATAAATATTGTGTGAAAAAAAGGTTTTAGACACCTTGTTCCCAGGCGGGCCTTCGCGTCTTTTTTCTCGTCCTCTGACCTGTCGGTGATTGAGCAGTTTTCATCGTCCTCCTTGTCCTCTCGTTTGATATCAGAACCACTGGAGCGATTTTGGCTACTGGACAGGGCTGCACAGAGAGTTTAGAAACAAGAATACTGAATGAGATACATAAAGAACTAAAAAACGATTACTTAAAGTGGCAATATCAAAGACTTTCATTTAAATATGTCTGTTAAGTCACCATCTACCGCCGAATGATATAACACAATGGTGATTAAGCCAATAGCCCACTGATGTAAGTATTGCAATATTTATAAATTTGCAGTATTACAAACTGGGTTTCTGTGGCGATATTTCCTATAAAAAAGGTTTAGGTTTCTAATGCCAACCGAACATTTCATAGAGTTGCAGGCTGCACACCTCCAACTTCTCAGCAAGGTAACCAACTACTTTCACTTTCGCAGACTCAGGTGTGAAAAGGTGCATAAAATCACATCACAGTTGCTCACAGAATGATGGAATAAGGCTATTATTAAAAAGACAAAGTTTGTTTTATTCTAGGACCTTTAGTATTAAATTGCTTTTGCTGTTACCAGCAGTAAATATGGTGTCCCCAAATCAACTAGAGCTGAAACCTGGATTGCCACTTTGACATCCAATGATGGCAGAGTATTACCACCCTTTCTGACATGAAAAATAAATAGAGGAGTAGAGAGCAACAGAAAGTCTTACCAGTAAAACCTTCAGGCTGAGAGCCCGGCTGGACAGATGCAGGGCCGTGGTGACCATGCATAAGTCCTCCACTAGAGGGCAGACCTGGAGAGTCCTCATGGTGACTGGACAGCTTCAGGAAAAAAATTCAACAGTGTTTCATGGATCTTGTTAGAAGTTTGTTGTACTTGCATGAAAGCAAAAACAGGTATACCACTCCCTTTCATTTTTAATATCAAACTGCATTCAGTCATTTGTGGAGGATAGATTTCCTGTGCTGCTATTTATTAATCTCACCAGTCCAGGCAGGCGACTGGCCAATCCAAGTGCTGCACTGGTGAAGGCTGGAGGCAACCCTAAGCTAGACGAGAGCAGACTATGCATCTCAGCCAGTCCTGGCCCTCCTTGTCCACTGGCGTGACGCTGAAGAACATTGATGGCTTCATCCAGACGGTCCTCCATTTTACTTGGCTACAGAGAAGAATGACCAATTGGACAACAATAGATGATGCATGAATGACTGACTGTAGTATCCTGTTTTTGTCACTGTAATTTACTTTTACTTACAATCGTTTGTTGCATCTCTAATATCAAAAAGAAAAGACATGTTGACTTACCATGGATTGAATTCCACCCTCAAAGTTGGGAGAAGGTGTGGCCTGGCCAGAGGACCGAGTCCACTGGGAAGCAGAGCCTACAAAAGAGAAGATTATTAGATTTGGCAAGGTACATTTGCCCTCATTTACTGAGCTCAGCTGAGCTTATGCTCTAAACTGATGTTAACATAATAAAGCATAGGTAATGCCCCCAATCAGTAGCTGATCTTTCATGAGGCTCCGTTTTAAGGCTGAACAATTCAAGAAGAATGCCTTATCCCACGAGGGGACATTTTCCCTCTGTTAGTACAGTTGCACACACACAGCCCTCAATTACAAACATGCTCAGGACCTATACATGCTATCACACTAATGGGGAGGTGTCAGAATGAGGGGGCTGCTCCTTGGAGGAAAAGTTTTTTCTTCTTTTAACCTTTATTGGGATCACAATTATCATCTATGCCCCTCATTGTTCTTGTCTCACCTTGAGCAGCAGCGGCAGCATTTGATGTATAACGGGTGTGATGAGCTGATGGACTCAGTGCAGAGACAAATGGGGAAGTGACCCCACCCTTTGTTTTTTACTGTATTTTCCCTTCCTCTCTTAAGTTATATTTGGAGTATGTGTGTGTGTGTAAGATAAAGTTAAGGTTAAGCTATGGATGGTGTAGCTTGAGTTACACTTGCAGTGTGCACAGATACAAATGCCATTGTCTGCCATTTTCAGAATTGTTGCAGGGTTTAAGAAGAAAGAAATTTCAACAAAAATATGGACACAATACTGACACACAGTATCTTTTAATCTTGCAAAGATTTCAGTTAATAGGTGAGACATGTCTTACAACTAACTTACTGCTAAATCAGATGACCTAAATGTCATGACAGTCTTAAATGCCAAACCTATTTCGGTTCCATTGTTCAGTGCCAGCACAAGAAATAAACACTGGTGACACAGGTGATAAAAAAAAGAAAACAATTGGGTTTATGTAAATTTTGTAAACCAATCTGATTAATCAAGGCTGACCCTAAACTGTGCAAGACTCAAACATGCTCTTACTTAAGGAGACATTTTGTTTGTAGCTTATTACTTGGCAAATACACAATTTCAAGTTTGTAAATGTTCTGTATGATTGCCCTGCGGCTTGTTGCTAAGATTATCGCTAGCCATCATTTCTAACTTAAATTGGTAGTATTAAATAAGTCCAACTAATGGTAAGATAGTTTCAAGCCCTTACGGTCACCCATATTATGTATTTTAAGTAATATTTTTCAATGACAATACTAAAACATATTGTGATGGAATTTGCATGTGAGAAAGATTACATTACATTAAATGTCATTTAGCTGACGCTTTTATCCAAAATGACTTACAATTGCCAAATATGTTAGAGGCCACATGCCTCTGGAGCAATTATGGGTTAAGTGTCTTGCTCAGGGACATTGGTTGATGTATCACAGTGGAAATTGAACCCGGATCTCCCGCACCAAAGGTATGTGTCATATCCAACATTTGACATGTTTTACTTCTACCTTTAATAATTCAATAGATGGAGCTACATTGTCAACCATTCAAGCTTAGTCAGGATGACAACAATGCAATTTTAAAGACTAACATTTTTATCATCTCATTACACATCAAGAAAGACCCTGTGTAGAACCAACATGACAACCAGCTCACCTCAAGGCCTCAGGAAAAACTAACTAGAGCTATTTCCTCACCTGATACAGCTTGGGGAGAGCCAGAGGGAGTAGATGGAGACGGAGGAAAGGTGTTACTGTGTGGGTCTGAAGGATAGATCTGAAAAGAAGAATTTGTTTTTAACTAAATGAAATGCAATTTATTCCTTTACATTTATTATGTTATATTTAAAATATTGATATAAATACATATTATTACTTACAGATGCCAAGGCTTTTCCAATCTCATCACCTGAACTTCCAGGTACTGTTCCTCGATTGGCTTTTGAGGAAGAAAAAAAGCTTTTCAATTAGATACTATGCTCAATTAATAATTAGCTATGGGACAATATTGCTTGAAAACATAAGGAGCACTTTTCACAAGGAAAAGAGCTCACAATTAGATCCTAGGCTCAATAAATAATTAGCTATGTGACAATATTGCCTAAACACATAAGGAGCACTTTTCACAAAGAAAAGAGCACACATTAAAGGGTTTACCCATAATGGTGTCAGCCATAGGGGGTGTGTGGCTGGGGACTCCGAAGCTGCTGGGGCCAGAATGGAAACCAGCAGGATGAGCCCCATTCACCTCACTGCCATGCATGGGGTAGTTCTGGGGAGAAAGGGGCAGTGGCTGCCGTTTCTGGGAAGCAAAGACAGCCAATGATTTAAATGTACAATGCGTTAGTCAAAAAGTGTCTAAAACCTAACACTGCCTTCACAGAAAAACAAAAACATAGTGTGAAGGAACAACTCACCAGTCTGTCTTGGGGGTTGATGGCAGTGAAGGGAGCAGGCTGGCCCAGATGGGGGGAGTTGGCCAGCATGGCAGAATAACCAGGCTGAACCATCGACCTGGCAGAGCCCCATGGATCAGAGGGCGGGTGGAGGCCTTCTGTCAGGGGGCATCCAGCGGAGGAGGAGGGAGCAGGAAGGGCAAGGGATAACCAGCCACAGGAGATGAGAAGACAATGAAGGCCACATATGAGACATGTCACATTACTGTGATGACTTCATTCAACTGTGATGCACTATTCAGCACACAGGCACCACAGGGTGTTAACTGGCATACGGCTACAGCACATAGGCCCTGGTCACACCTGGCATTGACATCGGTCCTGAGTGATCCAATCACAAGTGGACAGCTCTAGGTACAGGTCTGAACACACCCAGGACACATTGAAATCAGATTTCTCAGACCACATTTAGAGGTGGTCTGGGCCACAAAGGGCCACATTCTTTTAGCTGTGTGTGTGTGTGTGTGTGTGTGTGTGTGTGTGTGTGTGTGTATTTGTCCTGGGTCACATTGAAGGACTGCCCACTCAACTGTAAGCGGTACTCATTCACTGCATTTGTCCACAATGTCTGAGCTAGAAATAGTTCTGGGAGTTGTAGTTTCATTGTTTAAAACAATTGCCAATTAAAATATATCGGTTGTCGGATGGGTTAACACGTAACAGTTCTACCATGTTCCATTTATTCTTATCATTCTGATAAAATAGCTGCAGTTTCCCCCTCATAACTAAGTTTTCTTGATTCGATATGTATTGGTAGCTAGCTAGGTAGTTGACCAAGTAGAGAGCAAGCACTCTAACATTAGCCACTCAGCTAAAACCACAATATATTTCATACCAGTGTCACTTTTGGGGTCTTTTTAGCACCAGGGGAAGGGGTTTGTTGCAACATTACTCAACACTGCTGAGAGACTTGCTTTGCGGCTGAGCCTGGCTGCAGAGTATCTCATGGGGCCGAGCCGTAGACACAGAGATAACGGCCGAGGAAACGCCTACTTCAATGCGATGGCTGCCGGGTGTTGCTTTCCCCAACTTGCCCTTTTGTCCGCAGGACAGTCACCATTTGTCGGTCGACTTAATTGTAAAGAGGACCGCTAAATGCTAAAGGGGGGAGAATTACAGCACAACACCACGGCCAGCCAGACTCGGACACATGGGGTGATATGGTCCGCTTCCGACGGAACATAAAACTTTGTTACTGCCGTTAGCATCGTTATCACCCAGCACTTGAGTTTGTGCTGGCTGGGTTTGGACTGCTGTAAATTAATAATAATGGCTGGCTGCTGGCTAAATGTGGATGTGTCGTGTATCCGGGGCTGTTGTCACCCCGACTGAAGTCCCTTAGCAGCGGGGAGTGAGGCCAAAAAATAAAATGCGTTTATTTTGCATCCTAACTATCCTAATTTATTCAAATTATTTTCCCAATTCTGAAAGTTTTAATGTCTATTTTTCTTATGATGGTGTTGTTTAATTCCTGTGTTGTTTTGTTTTTGTAATTTTTGTAAAATGTCATTTATTGAGGGCCGCACCTCAATGATCTCCCAAGTACAAATAAAAGGTTGAATGAAAAAAAATAAAATATATAAAAAGCATTCTAATGCATAGTGTGAACGGACTACAGCTGTCCACTTGTGATCAGATCAACAAGGACGCATGTGAATGCCAGGTCTGAACAGCCTCTTAGGTTTATCGGTACTTCCATAAGGACATTTTGAGGAGGTGATTTAACAACCACACTAGCTATACAAATATTTCAGGTCATTATTTTCTTTATAGTTATCTGATACATTTACCCGCATTAACAAGTCTCGGGCAGATTGAACTTTTCAACCCAATTCAATGAACAAGGGGAGGCTCTTGTTGCAACTGACCTTGCATGTAATAATGTTGGTAGACATTTCCTGCCTTGGAGGCCGGGTACCCAGCATTGTCCCTGTTAAAATCCTCTCCTGAGGCTGATGCATAAACCTACAAAGAAGAAGAAAAAGAATTAATACAGACACACATATATATACATATACATATATATATACACATATATATATATATATACATATATATACATACATACATACATACATACATATACACATATATACACACATACATACATATATACATATACACACATACATATATATACACACACAGTCACAAATCACTATGTTATTGTAAACAAACTATATGGTTTATCCAACTTGTTGCCTTAATGACATGCAGAAGATTTGTTATGAGATACTCATAAGAAAGCTATAAGAGCTTCCTTGTGCTTTGTGCTCTGGAGGGTGACTACAAATTATTCTCCCCATAAAACTAGTAGTAAAAAACTAGTTTAGGTTTTCAAAAAAATAAAAAAATAAAAAAAAATAATAAAGAGAAAGATATATGCATTAAATACCTGATTAAACACAGCTCTTAAAAGTATGTGTTCCTTACTAAGCTATCTATTTTTACGATCTGGATTTGCTATTTAATTCAATAAACAGGCTGTTGCAAAATTTCTGCAGACTGTAATGCTGAGCATTATGTATCAAATATGCAGTGTCAGTAATTTTATTGGGCTATGTCTGTAGGGCTTTTACATTTTATCCTGTTAAACAGAACCTCACTGAAAATGGTTTACAGATACACAATTCACACTCTTTGACACAGTGAGATGTGACCACACAATGAGAAATGCAGTGGGATTTGGTGCATGGTATAATGGGTATTAAGGAACCAATGCTCTGAACCACTTTAGCATTCTCAATCAAGACTATTCTAGATGTAAGCAAGTTTCAAACTGTGTCTGCAAAACTGAAATCCAAATGGACTGAAGTTTTCTTCTGTAATTTGATTAAACAGAGAGAAAAAGAAGAGGAAAAAGAGGGGAGAGGAGTAGAGGGAACGGAGAGATGCACTCCTAATTACTGAACCATCTGCCGAATCCTGGATGGCAGCCAACTCCACTGGCAGCTGGGATAGAGGGATGGGGGAGGGAAAGAGAGAAAGGGGAGGGAGGCGGCGGGAAGGAGAGGGAGGCGGATGGAGGGGGGTGTGGGGAATAGAGGAGGGGGGAGGGGGAAAGCAAGAAACAGAGAAGAGGAGGAAATAGGGTGCCCAGAGAGCGAGAGTGGGAGGGAAAAAATGAGGTGGAATAAGAACCATCTAAACCCCAGTATGAATTCCCTTCAGTAATCTAACGGGTATACTTGGCAGAGGGGAAGAAATGTGGCCATAAAGTAAAGGGCCTTCAAATACAACACACTATAAATACATGCTGCAAATGAGTGACTGGGTGAATGAGTGGCTTCCCCCACCCCTTTTCCTTTTTTTCCTTCAGTGGTGCAGATACACAGCTGTAAGAGCTGGATGTCCTGTATTGCAGCTATTCTCCTGCTTTGCAAGCCAAGGAGAGGCTTAAGATGCCGAATGGAATGCGAAACGGGGCGTAAAACATGACAACATGAGCTCCCATTGACTGACTGCAAAGGCTGAGATATAGTTCAGGGTTGCAATGTTTGTAGATACTAGTACTCACAGAGGAGGGTAGGCCAGGGGGCACCTTCCTGATCTTTTTAGGCTGTGGTCCTGAGCGGAGAAAGACAGAGGGAAATCACATAAGTATGCACACACAAAGATCTTATTGCAGAAGTGACTACAGAACCACCAATGTAGGGATTCACTTATGCAGCCCCCTTCCTTCTGACGTCCTGCTAAAACAATCTATCCACCTGTCTTGTGACCAGTCATTAATGCATAACCAAAAGGTATTCTAGTATGAAGTTATTTAATGATTTTCTTTGTTGAGAACTCGGTGATTTCACTTTCTTTAATTAAGCAGAAGTGAGATTTCTGAAACACTTTTAAAAACCTCAGCAGGAGAAGTGATGATATACACAGAAATACATATAAATCAGAACAAAGAACTTTTTCTGGAATTAAATCTCATCACTGTGCTTCAAACGATCCTTCACAATCTTACCAATAGGCTCCTGTGAGGGTCTCCTGCGAGGGTTGCTTCCCTCATAGGAGGAATAAAACTGGGAGTTGGACTTCAGGCCAGACGGGGACAGGGCATCGGGACTGGGCATGGGCATCTCACTGGGCATAAAGCCCGGCTAGAGACGGTGGAAAAAAAGAACAAGCTCATGTAGCGTAAAAGGAAATCATTATGATATTAAATTACGATGATATGGGAAAAGAAAACTGACTAAGGGACAGAATTTCACTAAAAGAGCATTAAGGGTTGATATTTCTGACTGATTTACCTGTGCTGCAAATGACGAATATGGTCCTCGCTCAGCCTTTCCTGTTAGGAGATAGGAATAAAATTAATAAAATTAGGTCATGATCGTGAAAATTAGGCTTTTATGTCAATATTAAATCACAATCTGGCTATTCCCCATTCTCCATTTGGGTGCCTCCCATCTGCTGTGTGAGCGTATATGATGATGTGTGGTATTTATGGCTGTGGACAGCAAAACAACAACAAATTGGCCCATTATAAATGGTCCAGGGGCAATTGTGCCAAACCTCTGTCCCCTCCCGACAGTTAAACAGAAGAGAGCTATAGGCTACCGTAGTCCCAAGGGAGAGTCTTGTTTGTGCATGGGCGCCCTTTACACCCTGCACCCCCTCCTGCCCTGAACACACAAACTGCAACAACAACAACAACAACAACACACGAACAAAAAAAAACCTCCTCCACATCCTCCCTGATTACCCTGCTCCGTTCATCTATTGCCGCCTAAGCATAAATATGGCTGGCCCTAAAGTGGTACATTAGTATCTAACCTATGAAACAACTCATTGTGTTGGTTTAGTTGTCACACAGTCTATCCATTGATATAAACTTGTGCATTTTAATCAGCAAGTTCTTCTGTTATGAAGTCCTAATATTAGTAAAGCTGGCCCCAAATGTCCCTGATTATCTTTGTTTGAAAAAAAAAAAAAGATGATGTGAATGTTGTGCTGTCTATACTTCAACATCTTAAATTTAATTTACCAACTTACTTACCGACAATCCCTGATCCATACATAGGGGCAGAGGCAATGCCCTCTTGCTCACCGTAAAGGCCTTGATCTCCATAACCCTGAGGGAAAGACAGCAGAGACACTTAGGATATAAAAATAGATAAATAAATAAAAATAAGGACAGCACATTATTAACAACTCTTTCACACCAAAGCTGCTATGTAAGAAAATAAATCACGTGTGTTTGTTCATTTGAATGAGTCAACAAAGATTATCCAACTGGGCTCTCAGACCGTGTGCCAGACCTAGATTTCAGGCAGGTCTGAGAGTGCTCTGTTTTGGGGCAAATGGGTAATTATGAGATTCTTCAGCAGCTAAAGGGTAACTATAGAAATCCATACATCACGCATTCCTCATTCTGAATTTTGGGTCTCTTTTACGTAAAAGTTTTTTTGGGAAATTAAGTAAAAATTGTGGACAGGTTGGTCAAAATGGTCCATTATGCATAAGGTGTACAAATAAAGCAAATATAGTCAGGTAGATCAGTACAGTGGGATCTGCACCATTCCTAATGTCTAACCAACCCAAGTTTGCCCTGATACTCTGTGCTAGCTATCTGGGAAGCAATGCTCTGGCCTTGTTAGTACCGATCTTAAAACTCAGAATATCTGGTAATTTGAGTGGGTTAGAGATAAGATCTTTACCCTTCTAAAATTGCTGTTCCAGTAACCGCAAACCAGTTTGATATTAGTAGGAATCTGGACGGTAACATGAAGGTTAGACTCACAATACCCAGAGAGCTGCAAACCGACGATCAATGAGATATGCAGAGATTAAAGGGGCAGACTAATGCTTGTGACAGAGCTCCCTTTTGGAAGACAATCTTCATAATATTGTGTAAAGTCTGATGCACCATTATTTTATCATTCAGTGTGAATATGTTTATGCTGTTGTTCATAGATCATGTGTAAAATATCTGTGTGTAATCCATCTCAATTTCTAGTAAACTCCTCAAATCGGAGCCTGGTCTTAGCAGTCAGTTGTATTAAACTAAAAGGTGTGGAACCAGGTGATAACTTACTATTTTCCTATAGCCAGAATGGTGCTGTATCAGTGGTCAAATGCAGGTTGAAAACTTTATTATCCCATATTATACATTGTGTTTGTGTGTGAAAGTGGAGTAAATGACTTGATCAGCCAAACTTGTGTTTTGTTTCACTCAATAGCATGACATCTACAAGGCCAGATTCTGTGTAGTAAGGAGGAGGATAAACTGTACCCTTCCCTGGTTGAAAGATGGACTGTTCTGTTCTCCTGGGCCCCAGGGACTGGACCCACTCCTCTCATCTATACCTGTAAGACAAAGAACTGGGTAAGGCCTATTAACCACAAAAAGGCAGACACATTCTTAGCAAGAAATTGCGCTTAGGCTTTGCAAAACTAAGTCTAACTTTAGAGAATGATGAAGTTGACCTGCTTTCATACGGCTTTTTTTCAGGCTGCTCAAAGTAACCTCAATTGAAGAGCTTCAGTTCACAGCTCACACAGAGACAGCATAGTGACAGCGCTGTCACATAGTGTGGATATGAGCTGTAGGAAGTTTGAATAATTAACACCCAGTATGAGGCTCCCAGAATCATCCTCGACATTCTTCATTCTCCCACTCCACTCCTTTACATTTTCCATGGCAACAGTCATTCTTCCCCCATCTATTCTCTCACATTTGGACTACACCTTCACCTTAACACAGACGAGTGCTCAAGGTCTCATAGTAGACACACCGTATCCCTGGCCAGAGTACTCCAGCCTTCCGAGAGGTGAGCGTGTTTGAAAGGAGTGATAGATTGGTGAAGCAGAAATTCCTGCCTGTCCCCTTTCTCTCAATCTCCCCTCATAGTGCAACACAGCATCTCTGGGGAAAAGCTGAAGCTTAATTGCGTACTGATTTGCATAATTGTGCATATTAATGAAGCTCAGTGCTATGAATATTCATATTTTTTGTTTTGTTGTCTAATTAAAAAGCGGAGAGAGGGAGAGGGGAGTGGGGTAGAGGCGGGCTAGAATCATGACAGGATCAGCAGTAGAACAGACTGATGGGTCCACAGCGCTGAGAGCTGCTAGATTGCCGTGACAACTGTGATCTATACACACGACACCAGCAGAATAAGAGATGAAGGAGACAATGTCTTGTCCCCTCTCTATGGCTGCCTGTCACTCTCCACGTCAATCAAAGACGATAAAGAAAATGCATGAACCATTCGTTTCCTCTGTAAGTCATCAGAACCCAAGCTCAAGACAAGAAAAAAGGCTCAAATTCAATGTTTTGTGTTCAAGACTGCACTATACTTTTTGTTATCTATACTGAATTTAAGTTGCAGTGTCAAACAACGTATTGCCAAATAAAATGCAGATAAGCGGAACAAATTTTATTTTTGGGGCCACATGTCATCTTTCACACACCTACATTATTGTATTTGGAACCATGTAGCATATCAAAACAGTCTGAAAAGAATAACATAACATGCAAAGCTAATTAGCGAGAAACGAACATGTGGTATTTTTGGCCTCCTTAGAAGAACTGAGGTGTGTAAGGCAGTAGAAAAAGAAATGTGAAAAGTCACCTTACTTTCCACAAATAGCAGGGTGCATATAGCACTTTGCCAAAAGGTTAACAGGTGTCATGTATAAATTCAGGAACAAATTTAATGGAATTAATTTTTACATTTATACACCTAAAAGAATGGATTTATGGGATAATTATTTAAGAAACTAGTTGCAATAAGATAACTAAGGGGCAGTAAAGAGCAGTTTATATTACTGTAAAACCCACATATTAATTTCTAATTAACAGATCTGATGATAAGCAAATAAAACTTAAAATTGAAATTTCAGCTTGTTTTCAGAATTGCTTCCATGAATCCTGACAACTCTATAACTATATAATGAAGCTAAACAACAAAAACCAAAAGTGAAGTTATACAGGGGGTTCTACTATGTGATCAATAGTATTGTGTACTTGTATTAATATACCGGACTATTAACGGCTACACACAAAAATCCATTGTAGTTTCATCCAAAGGAGTCAAACATTTAAAAAACCTGCAAACTAATGCATTTGAACATAATAGATGTGGATCACCTTGACAATGTTATAATGTAGGTCTATACATTAAATCCCACCCCAGTGATGTTCCCTTGTCTGAGAGACTGTCTCACACACACACATTGGGAAAATAGTCTCAAGTTTTAATGCGACTTCACGCCAACTTTTCTTTGGTGACTATTAAGACCCCTTTGATACTTTTATTTCACAAAAGATCCTAGAAATGAACCTCGGTAGAGTGGGGGCACGTTCAGTTGACCACGTATTAGCTAGGTTTAAACAGGTAACTAAGTATTCACGCAAGTGAGGGCATATGTGAAAATGGCATAATTTACTTGTTATGGTAATTTTGTGTATCTTATCGATGTAAAGCCATCTTTAAGTTGTTTCCTTGAGTGTTGCTTGTGTGATTCTTGTTGTGACATTTCAGGTGGTTGGATAAATATGCCTGCAAACTCTGCTTGAAAAGAATATTTTTAACAGTTATCATGTTTTTTAAAACATGAAAACAAGTGTTGTAGAAACATATGATTTTCATGTTCTGATCCAGCACAATGTTTTTTTTTGTCAGAACTGCGGTTGGACAAATAGGTTTCCTCTTCCTCACTATCTCCAGCAGGGTTTTTCTTGATTCAGACACATTTTTGGCAACACAAGAAGTGCTAAAACCATGAGAAACCTGTGAGTAGTGCACTACTTAGGACTACCCGGACTGGGGAGAGAAAAAAAATGAAGAAAAGGGTGAGTAACATCAGACAAATTCTCTGGTGAACCCCAATGCACTTTTCCTCCCAGCATGCAACGCCCCTTTAAGCATGGATAGTCTATAATTACACAGGAAGAGATACTGGAAACAGACAGCCAGCCTGAATCATAGGCTTCATGAGCAGCAAAATTCCAGCACATCCATTGACCAAACTTGCAGACATGTCTTGGTTTTTACATGAACACTGCCCTAGGCACTTATAACTGAGTGTGCCGTTTGGTCTACACACCTTCTTCCTTCCCTTGGCAAAATGAGTCACACAGACACAAAGCATGATGTCAGGTCAAATCTCAAGAGGGAACACTGATAATAAAATACAGAACAATGTACAATAACAGAGGCCTGGCTGTTTTAACCTGTGAGTCACTGGAGACTTCTTAAACACAACAGTATGCGCTAACTGACTTAGAAATAGATTTGCTAGTGGGTAACACACTTACACTTGAATATCCTACTTCTGACACTGTATAAAAAGTATACATTTCAACAGAAATATGCACAATAGTTATTACAATTTTAAACAGCTAATCTACTTGTGACTTAAACACCCTCTAGTCTTTGTGAGTCACTAACACATCTGTTTAAAAAACAGGACAACTCATGCAAATTTTAAACTCTTCCCCTTCTGCATTTCAGCCCATACCAAAGTTTAAAAATACATTTTAGGATTCTCAGTTTCCAGAGACCAAAAAATGAAAGTGCAATTAAATTACTTTAACTGACTGGGGAAAGGGATTGAACAGGCACATGAGACCAAAGCAGAGATATTACCATCACTGATGGCTCTAAAGGGGAGGTTCCCATAGCCACACATGTTAAACATCCACATATCCCAAACCTTAACCATTCTGGGGAGGGGGAGAAATCTGACTCTATAAGAAAAACATGTGGCAGCTGCTCCACAAAAGGCAGGACTACAGTTTGACCAAGTCAGCCTCTTTGAAAGTAATCAAATGATAGCACAGCAAGGGTTACCCGAAAAGCATCGAAAAGACCAAATTTACTACATTTAGACGAACATTGATTGTACCCTGAGGTTCATTTTTCTTTGAAATTATTCTTTTAGCCACATATTCTACATGAATGCAGTACAGCTCTAACTTATCCCACAGTCAAAGTATCTAAGACGAAAAGTATGGCCTTGAGCAAGATGGAATAATTTAACATTTTGGGGAAAATATTCTTTGAGAGTGAGATGAAAAGATGTGTACACACATAGGAATGAACAGGAAACATAGTGTGCTATGTTACATTACCCCTGCTTCCAGTCTTGATGCTAAGCTAATTAAGATTAAGTATCAAATGTCCAAAGAAACATTTTAGACTGCATCATATTTTAATTTTATATTGTTCATCCATATTCTTATTAGGTTGCAAGCAATCATTGTTTTGCCAAAGTATGGCTATATACCCTCGAATGAACTGAAAGGACAGGTGGCCAGCCAAAAAGTGGTGCTGGACTGCTGTACACATGTTTAATATGGACCTTGTAAAACCTTTTTGTAAGTACACACCTTGCTGTGACAAAAGAACGTGCAAGTGGCCCTCAAATGAATAGAAGAAATGGAGCCCACTATACTCCACCCAGCCACAGCTTGGCTTGTCTTTCATCTTAGCTTCAATATCCTGTTTCATTTCTTTTGCTAGCCAAAAGACCTACTGCACTTCTACAGATGCGAGGGTGACGGAGAAAGGTTCATGTAGGGCAAGTGGATCTGCTACAGTGGATGTAGTATTGGACAAGTAGGCATTTTTTAAAGCTTACCACTTTTTGTGTATGACAATTCAAAAGGGCCCAGAAAAACACAAAAAAGAAACAGTGTGATCCCAAGTATCTCTGATATGGTTTGTGTATAGTAACATGCATGCATGTCTTAAAACTGACTTAAGGGCTGGTAAAGTAGATGATGAGGATGGATAATGGCTCTAGGTGAAAAGAATGTATATGAAGAGAACACGTAGGGTGTGAGATTCCCGGACAAGGGAACACTTATGTCTCTTTCACGTTTCGCAAGTTACTGGGATAACCTTTCATGTACCAATATTGATTTTCACTATTTACACATACACTACATTCAGGAACATTTCCATTTTGTGCCTTTTCACACATGCCATGGCAATGGAGAGCAGATGGAGACGTTTTTGTCCGGTGCCAATGTTCTTGTAATGTATTTAATATTCAACAAGTTTGCGAGACAAGTAAATGCTAAATGGTAAACAAGTCACAGATTTAAATAGGTCCTGAGCGTAGTCTTGTGATTGGTTTGCTCGCTCCCCAAGAAAGTGTCTTTGGACAGAGGGACGTAACCTTTTACGTGCTTGTCCCTGCAATGTTACTGCTTTCATTAACACAGCCATACCGGCAATTTCTCTGAAATGTTACTAGTTCTTGAGGTGGGAAATTGGCAGTAAAGACTTCCTTGAATATTGATCTCTGCTTCCATTCACACATGACCCCATGCAGGTAATGTTCTTGAACATTTTAGGGACGGATTTCATTTGTGAAAGGGGCTTTAGTCACAGAGTAAGCAAATGAGATAAATTAGGCTGTTCCCATCAACCCCCACCTCCTGCTTTTGTCCTCAGTGATAGAATGGCAACAGCTGAGAAGGTGAGGGAAGGGACACCTGCAAGGCGAGGATGAGGAAGTGTTGAGGAGATGATCTACATAACATTAAACAACCTGGCAATCTTTCCTGAGGTTCCTTCCAATAATTGTGATCTGATACACAATTCTTGAGAACAAGTGGAAAACAGAACAATTTCCTTTTCTATTCCAATTCAAAACAGCGTGAATGAATGTGGAGTAGAATAGTGAGATGACAAGAACAGCCCATTTCTGCCATGCTTTAGTGTCAGGAGATGCAGGGAGCATTAGAAACCAATGAGGACACTTCAACACTAGCTTCAGTTGAGAGGAAGGAAGAGAGTTACATTTATTTCCTTTAACATAACATTTTACATTGCATTTCTTTCTTTAAGTCAAGAGAATCAAATTCATAGGAAAAGTGCATTTCATAGAACGTCAAAAAACAAAGTAAATGGAAACTATTATTTATTTATTTTAAATGTTAGAAAAAGAAAATCTTTTTTGGTCTTACCTGAACCTCCAAACTGACTGCTGGCGAGAGTAGTCGGCCGGTTCTTGCCGTTTGAAACTGGAGGCTCAAACATCTGAAATGAGAGAAATTAAAACTGTAAACTGTAGTCCATCTAGACTTTGCAGCGTTATATCATCTTCACTTGTGCAAAGGTTGATTAGGTGGTAATTCAAACTATTATATCCTATTAAGCCAGCAACTACAATGGCAATAAAGCAATCTACAGATTCCAGGTTTGACTGAGTGACTGCTAACATTAAAGTGACACAACAATAAAACCTCTCATAAAAAGATGGCTAATGTACACGCTGCAACTCTTCAAACCCTGATCGACTGGCCCATTCATGGATGCCCCGATATTCATCTCTCTCACCGAACTGCTGCGCGCACACACACACACACACACACACACACACACACACACACACACACACACACACACACACACACACACACACACACACACACACACACACACACACACACACACACACACACACACACACACACAGCAAGCCCCATCTTTCTACACTGAGAATGCGATAATGGGCATCAATAACAGAATGTTTTCATTTTGTTATTAGTCTATATTCACGACGCCGGATGTCTCATCCTCTTTTCGGCCAGATGTCTGTCACCTTCCACTTTCTCTGTGTTGTAATTCTAAACTCCGGCTGATTTCTGAGGACTATGGTTACCTGGTCCTCAGATCTCTGCAGGGTAAATCCAGACAGCTAGCTAGACTGTCTGTCCAATCTGAGTTTTCTGCTGCACGACTAAAAACAACCGTTGGACGGAAACATGTTCAACTAAAACCAGTTCCTTCCTGAGACTATTTTGCAGCGCCACCATGGATTGGTCCGGCGCTTAGCACCGCCCATGATGATTGTGATTGGTTTAAAAGAATGCCAATAAGCCAGAGCATGTTTTTCATCTATCCCGGAACGTTGTGTGGACTAGCCAGACCCTCCACTGCAGCGCTGTGGAGGAAGGTCTGGTCATGCAAGACTATTTCACTATAAATGTCACAGAAAAGGGTTAAGAATTGTGTGCATTTTTCACAACACGCAAACAATTCACAATAAAAGCCTTGTGTTAACAAATGAAGGTATTCTGTCCACAGAAATACCAAAGGCTTTTTTCCTGTCTGTGACATTCTACAGATATGGACATTGAAACTGAGGTGAAAGGAAAGGGAGTGGAATATGTTGCCTTCCGATAAATAAACAGATGTCTTTGATACTTTCTCCTATCTTCATATACAATGTTGTTGAAAATAGTTCAACAAATAATGCTACCAATAAAAAGAAGGGGTTCAAAAAGGGGATGAGATTGGTATTGGCAGATACTGCTTCCAGCGATCGGAGCACCCTTACTGTAAAGGATGCACATTAAATTCAAGCAATCTTCAGAGAGATCTTACCGCGCTAAAATCCAGCAAGTCGTTGAGCTCCTTGTCTGTTTCCACTGCAGCCATTCTCTGCTGCTGTTCACTTGGGCCTTTCAGTCTCAGCGAGCGACTACAAGCAAAGGTAAGGAGAATATGAGTATATTTTGTAAGATGGTTAACTATTCTGACCAGCAAAGGTATGCAGGTGTAGAGCTAGATATTCCCCAAGTCAAGTATCAGTTCCATACCTCAATAATGTGACAATACTATGGCTATTGGTGCTTTCATCAAAACAAAGGGAGGGTGACATAGGTTCAGAAAAAAATGTGGATTTATAAACCAAAGCAGTTTGGTGCGTTCACTGTTTTTTTGACTCAGCTTGAACAATCCACTAAATTGTTTAGGAAACTGCATGACTTACTGCTATCTTACTGCCACTAAAAGTATTTTTTTCCCCATTTGTTTTACAAATTGTGTCTTATTTGCATTGTTTTGTTCATTACGTGTTTATGGTTCAGGTACGCAACTATATAATGCCATGGACAGCTGGACATTAGAGGTGTCTTACTTTTTACTAACAAATAGGTAGTTCAGAAAATATAGTTAAACTGGAGACTTGTTTAAACATGTCTGAGTGCCCGCGTTGTTGTTGTGTCTAGTAGTGTTGTTGTGCCGCCATATCTCAACAATAAAGCTGGTACAGAAAATGTTGTTACAACCAATGGAATTGGAATGGTGGCAAAAGTTATGAAATAAGAAAAAAAAATCTTACTTTAGAAAATATTTAAAAAAAAAACACTCCAAATATGTCAGTCTAATATTGAGTTTTCCCACCATTACACAGAATATAATGATTCAGGAGAATGACTCAAAAGCATTCCATTTGCTCAATACGACAGTGAGAAAAGTCATTAAATGACATGGTGGTAAGCCTAACATGCATAACCTACAAAAAAACCTTTCCACAGGTGATGTTTCTACCTTTGATACAGTTAAACCTAAATAACTAATGCCATAACCATTCTAGTAGCACGTTCTTGCAAGACTATCAAATAATTAAACAAGTACTTGGGGGACAGTCAGCTCTTAGAGTTTCCCTGGTAGCCCACACATCTACCATGTGAGACCATGGTTCAGCCACAGGCCACACTGGGGCCCAGCTTCTTCTACCTCAAAATCTAACCTGCTCTAACAGCTCTTTGGAAAAACGTACAGAGTAATAAGACAACATGCTGAACTCTCAAGTACGAAATATGCTGTATATGACCAGCCTGTATCCAATGAGGGCATGTGTGTAAAAACATCTAAATAAGTATCATTTCTACGTGAGGTGGGCAAACTAGCAGAGACGCTTTGCAACACAAAAGCACTGCAGTAAATACCCACTGGGGGACATCATAATGGAATGATTTTGTACTAAGGTGTTCAAATTTAGAGTTTCATTTTGAGTTTGCGTTGTTGGGGGTTGACTTGTTGTGACCAGTGTTCCTTTAAGCTAATGCAGTTTTCCTGAGTTTAGAATATGTTGTCATTATTTTTAAGACTTTTGCTAAGACACTTTAAATATATTTTAAGTGTTTGAGAAGTATGCTGACCCTGTGTATTCCTGTAAATTACCCCCAAAACTGGCTAAGGATGTTTGTCCACACCTGCTAATGTCAATTCCACAAAAACAAATGTGTTGCCACAAGAGAACATTGAGATCTTTCACCAACACTGAAAAGTCAGTTAAAGTGCTATTTAATTTACAACTACCATAATTGCAAAAATGTATACAAAATTATGACAAATCAATAAACAAAAGATGACAAATGTAAGCCGCTCCAAATGTTAATTTTGTCTAATGTTTTGGTTTTGTTGAAAGCAGTTAATTCAGTGTGGGGGAAAAAGTTAACAAAACCCCAAAATAACAAATACAACAGGCAGCAACATTAAAAACTTGGTGGGGGTTTTAGGACTACAAAGTACATTTGTAAGATGTCCCTGCCATGATTTCGCTTGAATAACTCATACCATACATGTATCATTTTCAGGGCATGACTGAAGATTCACTTTTAGTCTAAATTTATACACTGGAAACCGAAAAATCCTATTAGTTACAGTAATTCGAACTGGTAATGAAACTACATAACATGCATTATAATCCATCACATTAAAATGCATCCAACTTTTTTACCAATAGTGATCACATTGCAGGATTGCTACTTTTACCAGTGATATTGGGAGTCGTCTTACTAATTGGTTTATAACACCAAAAAATTGACATTATTTTATACAACATCCGATTCTGAATGCATGACAGGGTGCAACCACTAGATCAAGCCTAACTGGCAAAATGCAATGTAAATGTTAAAAAAGGGGGTTCTAATCAAATTATTGCCAACGTAACGACTAATAAATGTGTGCTATGACATATGAACAAGCCAAAATACTTTGGCACTACATAATCTTGTCGTTTCTGTCTCTCGCTGAGCTGAGGTCAAAATGGGGGATAAGTGTTTAGCCCCTCCTAACAAATGGAAGTTGCATACGCTTGTCTTGAGCACCCCCACCTCCGGCCTTTTCCATTTGGAGAAAAGTTTTAAGGCACTTATACCCACACAACATCGCATACCTGGCGTCAAATTAAAGATAGACTATTTTAAACCGCATGAGTTTTCATGGCTCATCGGTAGTTTCAAACCTGCGGGACGTTTTTAAAAAAAAAAAAAAAAAGGGCCTTAAAACCTGTTGCCTGCCCCTCACGTCGAGCAGGAGAATGGGGCACTAATGAACACAAAGACCCGAGCCACCAAAGTTTCAGCTGGTCGGTCAAAACGCAATAAAATCAGAATAAAAGTCAAAATTTCTTGAAACAATTGTTCTAAATGTGTTTTTAATAAATTAGGACGGAGTAATTAAGGCTTTAGTTGCCTTCGTGTTGCTTGTTAGTGGTGGTCGGGGGTGGAGGGAGGTGACGTTAAAACAATCATTTTAACTCGGATTTTATTATTGTTGCATAATTTGGTGTTTTATAACGTAACATATGACGGTACAGTGACCTAATCTGACGTTACATTAGTGACGTCTAACATCTTGATACCAGGTGGAGAAATTTGCAATTTTAGCCACAACCAGGAATGTCTTACCGTTAGCTAAAACAAATCAACAACGCATGTCTATCGTTAAACGTTCATGCGTTGTTTCTAGAAAATCGACATACTGGTACTACAGACAGCTAAATCCTGGGGAGCTAACTCGGTTCAGTAATATGCTAATGTGCTGTAACATTATAGCCCACTACAGCGGACAAAGAAATATTTTCCACCACACATAAGCTACTAATACTAGTAATAGTGATAACGCTGCAAGCTCGCTCAGGCCGAAGGGACGAAAATCCAAGACCCCGCTTTTCCCGGCTGTGGCACTCGGTTACAACTTGAACGATGCGCTTAAAACTTGATTATTACTCCAGTAACAACGCGACATACGACTTCTGTTTGACATGCATTTGCTTGTTATGAATGTATATACAGCCATATATTTACCTGGATTCAATGATATGGCATCCAACTGGGAAAAATCGACGGCCGCAGTAGAGAGAAAAACAAAGTTAGGGATAGGATCCTTCCCCCCGTGGTCCGGACTGAGGGCTTGATGAAAATGAGGAAAGACAATATGAACCACTCCTCCGTCGCCTCGTTTGGTTGTTGTCTTCGTCACGAAACTGAAAATACGTTTCTAACACGAACCATAACTCTTTTGCTGCTCCGTTTCCTTATTGTTAGAGAAAATGTAACCATTTCATTTTCCAAGTAGACATTTTAACAGCCTCCACATTGTCGGTTCCAATGAAGTTAAGTATCAATCCGCAGCACAGCCTACTGGGGGACACGGAGGCTTAAACATCAGCGATGTCCAATCTCGGCTAAAACAAAGTAACCAAACAAAGCAGTTTTTTTTAATAGAATTGGCGTGGCGATTATCGTAGATACCGCAAAATGTCCCTTTTTGTGGCTGCAAACACGACACAAAATGATCGGAGTAGCAATGCGCGGGGACCTATGTTGACTGGCGGATGAGGACAGCGGAAAGCCAAACAGCCTCAACCAGTAGAAGATGGAACGATAATATCAGAAGGAGGACCAATTGGATACGACGAAAATTTGATTGGCAAGTTGAACGACCAAAGATATTTTACCATCATCCTTTAGGGCAGTCTCATTATGCCTACGGGTTGCTTGCGTTTTAATTTTGTTCTCAAGCAGTGGCTGCGCTACAAAAAATGTTGGTGTTTGTGTATGAATGTGTGTGTCAAAGAGAGATGGGAGTCCACCATGCTCAGTAATGCTAAACATGGATAAGACCATAAGAAAGTTTCTGCAAGGGTGCATAGTAATAAACCTGGTTGGCCAAATCCATGGCCATGAACATTATATTATAGTGTGACTTTGCTATGAATAAATCCCACAATGGGCTAAATGTTTCATATGTACAATCTTGCAATATATTCGCAATACCTTATTAACGTCATAGTTTTATTTTAGTCCTGTGTTTGAGGAGAAAAATGTATGTAGGCTACTAGTTATATGTTATGAATAGGGACTAGATTCCTGAAAAGTATTCATAGCCATCATCATTTATAGCAATCTATATTAATATATCAATACATAGTCACAATTTGTCAAATAGTTTTAGATTAGGCATAGGGAGGAACAAAAACATTGGCAGTTGGAAAAGATGTGCAACATGTGTGAATGAATTTTGTGTGTGTGTGTGTGTGGGGGGGGGGGTATCTAGAAGAGAGAAAGAAAGTTGCAGAAAAAAGTAATAGACTACAGCTCTTTTGGCAAGTTGTAATCAAAAGGGTTTGTATGAGCCAGCATCAAACAAAAATGGCCTGGTTGCTGCTTTCTCCTACGTTGTACCATGGTGGCTATGTAAACAAGGCTGCAGTTAATGTCAGCGTTTGTTTTCAGACTTTCTCAAGAAAACCTCAACTGGTTTAAGGGGAAACAACCGAAATAACATCTGTGCCGGCCTTTACGAGAAAACTCAGCCATCCACTTTGTGGTTTACAAACACGCACACACTCTCAGCATGCTTTGCACACATGCAACTCAAGCAAACACATGTATGTCATTAACAGTGGGACTAAAGACTGGTTACCAACACATTATTCTTTTAGAATTAAATACATGTATAAAATGTACAGTATATTTTACTTAGTGATGACAGCCAATGCATGCTTAGAATTGCACAGATGCAGTTAAATGAGGCAAAGGAACAACTCAGCTCTTTATTTTTTCCAGCAGGGTAAGGAGTATCCAGTCAGTGTGAGCAGATCAACCTCATTATGACAAAACTGGTTTCATGTCATAGATGCACTTGAAAGGCTCCTACAGTACACCTGGGGAAAGATGGTGCATGTATTTGCCATGGAAGTGATAATATCACAGCTCTACACAAAACATCAAACAATCTTTGGTTTGTTGCCTTTTTAAAAAGTAGGGCGAACTGCTTGGAAGCAAAACAAGGTTGTACGATAAGGCGCAACATTAAAAAAAAAAAAGATAGAAGAAGCTATATTTAGAGTGGAACTCCATTTTCCTAGCCCCCACCAAGTGTGTACCCTACTCTCCACCCACGCTTTTCTGGGTTCTCTCTTCTTCTAGACAAGCAACATATAGTTTGCAAATGGGTTACCCCCATGCAGCCACCCACGCATCAGGTACAGTATGAAAACCTGGGGCATCCTGTTATGACTTCTGGTTTCCTGTTTCCTGTAAAAAAAAAAAAAAAAAAATACAGCCCCCCTCTCTCTCACACACACACACATACAAACACACTCATGTACTTCACTACCACCCCATTACAAATATGTTAGTTTGAATGTTTGTATTCATGATCCTGACTCAAGTATTTGGATGAATATATTCAAAACATAAGCATCATACTGATACGGTGACATGCTCTCTCTTTTTAGATTATTCCCAATAAGACTCTTATATCTTGGTGTGTCACAGTGGCATTGTTTTGGTGAGTATTCAGCCGTGTGAAACATACAAAGCTGCTGCATTGTGGGAAAGTCATTATGCTATAAGGTGACAACAACAGCTGCTTTGCCCCATTCTTCACATTTTATTTGTTTTTATTCCTTGTGTACATATTCTCATTTCACATGCTAGGGACGAAGATGTACAAGTGTCAAGGGACCACTGAAACAGCGATAACAGCGGTGTGCTCATGTGTAAACTGTAGGCCCCCTTTTGCCAGAAATATAAAAATAACAGTGTTTGTGACACACAACATGCTGTCACTGCACACCCCCCGCCAAGATACCTGAGCATCTCTCTCAACAGGGGTCAGCCACATCACTCTTAATGAGCAGACATCTCTCTTCCTTCCTGTGGTGGCTCTAGCCTTCCATGCTGAATGCTCAGTGACGGTGTACATGGTTAATTGTCTTGGCACAAAGTCCTAGCCCCGTTTTCCACTCTTTTATGCTGTGGCTTCTGTTGGTGCTCAAACAGAATTTATACTCCTTTAGTGCATTTTTCATGTGCAATTCTGTTTTGTTGTTGCTTTTTATCAGTTTTGGGTAGGCATTGTTGTCTTTTTTTTACATTTGATTCAAGTCAAAAAGCAGCCATGTCCAGTTTTCTTCTGTTCAATAGGGCCTTTTCACTCTTCACTCTTTTTCTAATTCTTTTGCAAGAAAAAGCACAATAGCATCCTGTTTTTTTCCTCATTTATAGCTCATCATCCCCTCCCCCTTTCTTGCAGATTTGAATTCATTAGCAATCAAAGAGCCACTGACAAACGCCCAATCTTAATTACCCTCTCATTTGCATATTTGCATATTAATGACTGCAGACTTTGCTGTTTTTCTGCTGCAGTAGTCCCCCCCTCCCATCAACATTGCTCAGACTTAAGCCATATTCTTTCTCTGAGCTCAAGGCCACATTTTGTTCTGAAGCTGACAGACATTCAAGGAAAGCCATTTCATTATCACTCCAGACATGAACCAAACAGATGAATCATTGTGCCTGTGATTTAAATGGAGGACTAATGTAATTCAGCTGTGCTTTCCTGCTGTTTCAGCCACTATGACCATGAGTTAACTTGGCTGCCGCAACGTAAGTACAATACACCCTACACACAGTAAGTATATTTTTGATATTTCTGTTGGTAGTATACTTTAGTCATTGTAACAGAAGTCCTCTGTGCATTGTACCAAGTGCTTCCCTCTTCTGGTGAAATGAGCGTAAAACAGTGAAGTGATAGTCTAGCAAATCAAGACGTCATTACAATAGATACCATTTATTGACAATTCTGACTTTATAAAGACAAAGCTTTTGATGATTTTACCATTAAAAACATCTATATCTTTTAACCGTGACTTAAAGGGGGAAGTACACAAATGGAACAAAACAAAGGAGCGGAATGCCCTAATCCTGCCGCAACACAGGATGCACTTCAATGGCAAATCCATGTCCTGTTGTTTACATTACACCGAATACAAAGAAACAACCATTGGTTTCTGCTAAGACTGCTCAGCGAGTCGCGATGCAGCTTGTTCAAAAGATGAAAGCAGTCTTGTTACAGCAGGTACCATCCAGGGATGAATCACTCGTATTTTCAAAGGCAGCCTCCGCCCCAGTGTGGCTAATCTGAAGCTAATGGTACCACAACAAGCTGAGGTTCCTGCTTTAATATAACAACCCCCAACATACAAAGGAGCAGAAGGTGCATTTAAGGTTGAAACTTTTTTTTTTTTGGCTTTGACATGAGTCATGCTAAAATCTTTTAAACATTGTGCATCACCTCAAAATTTGTAGAAATCAGTCACATCACTAAATGCAAAAAAAAAACATTCTAGACTCAATCATCTCTTGCTAACACAGAAACACATACCCCGACCCTTTTAGTAATATAAACATATTCTTACATCTCTAAATGTTTTTGCATAACACATGGGGGAAATGGAAGAAAAAAAAAAAACAAATCATATGCGTGTCTGCCTGTAGACATCGTCACGTTCATAATTTAACTCTTTGTTCATTGAGCGACTGGGTGCGGCCTGCCGGCGTCAGGGCTAAAAGTGGGAATGAAACCGAGCTAGTCAATCAGTCTGGGGCGATGCCGATGGAGACAAACTGCCTGGACAGTTCAGCTTTTTCTGAATCCATTGACAGATTTCCTTCTCTCCTTGTATGTTGAGTTTGTCGACGTGTTTGCAATGTACACCAAATGAACTGTTACAGAGTGACGAGGACAGAAGAGCGAGATGGTCCAGCTGTGAGGGCAGCAGCAGCTGAGCTGGCCGGCCCGGCCGAAACCAGCAGCAGGTACACCGCACTCACACACTCCCCAAGGTCGGACAGTCAATGAATAAACAAAGAATTAGATTATGAACGTGACAACATTTGTAATAATTGACACACTCTGTAAATACAGAATCTTTCTTGGCATAAACGTCCGTAGAGTTCATTTCACGGATGGAGACTTCAGAGGTTCGCCTGCGGGAGGTCGTGGCAATCAAGGCGGGCGTAAAGTTTTAGGCAGCAGCTTCTCCATGTTTTTACAGGTACATACTGTGTGCGGGAGTGTGTTTAGTCTGCAGTGCACGTGGGAGTGCTAGGCTGGTTCAGTCCCATGGTTTTACAAAGCCAGCCAGCAAAGTCCACCTCCTCCACCTCAGACCTCTTGATAAACATATGGTTCTGCAACAAAACAAGCAATCAATACAATTAAGAGACTACACAAAACTCAATCATATAACGGAACAAAGTTTTCTGCTGCCGACTCCTGCCTTCACTAAGTAATTGGCTGAGGTTTTTCTACTAGTCTAGTCTTTGTAATCTAGACCTTCAACCTGTCAGATATTGCACATGTTCAAAGAGAAAAATGGGATCTTAAATTCAAAATTAAGCCACAGTCTAACTGAGGACACTTACCATCAACATTTTCAAGTCAGCCCTGTCTGCTGGATTTTTGATGAGACTGAAAATGACACAGTAAAGAGGAATCTTTCAGGGAACTCTGGCTTAATCCACGAAGACGAAAAGAAATATGTTTGTGAAAAGGACAACTGAACAATGTATTTAGGCTCAAATGTTGTCTCACCACTTAGTCACAAAGTCCTGGAAATCAGAGGTGAAGACACCATGTGGTAGTTTAGGAGGGGGCTGAAATGTAGAAGAAAGTTGAATTGGCATCTGATCGTATCACCTTCCTAACATCAGGACGACAGCAAATACTTTATGGAATCACTAGGTAATACATTCTCACCTCATTCACTATGTAGTCTAGTAGTTCAAAGATGGCCATTGCAGGACCATGACCTGAAAAAGAGTCGAGGTAAAGTGTGTTCAATATTCAACATTTCAAGCAAGAATGTTACATGAAAACAAACTAATTCTATCGGCCTAAATTACCCAGAAGAGTTGCAACAAAAATCCTGATTAACCTTCTGGTTAAACACAGGGACGATTTATCTTATTTTGCCATTTATTAGATTCCAATTGCAGGTATATTGTTTTCCAACAACAGGAACTGATAAATCAAAAACTGAAATGCAGACTGTGCCTGAAACTGCAGTGAAGTGAGAAGTGAGGAAACTATAATTACAAACACTACAACTCTCTCTTGTGGCATTCAGCTATCACAGACTGGCCATGTTAGTATACCTTAGTGTGCAATTTACTCAGGTTGCATTATTTCTAATGCTCCCTGAATGCAAAGTTACCCATTGCAGTTTTAAACAGCCATCTAACAAAATTGTTCAATTGCGTGTATTGCTTACTGCTGACAGGTCTACCCGGTGGTCTAGGTCTGGGTGAAGTGCTGAGCATCTCTCCTTCACCACCACCCAAGATGGGATGTCCAAATATGGCCTCCAGTTCTTTAGCATCTGGAGGAGGGATGGGGAAGCGTCCGATTGACAGCTCCACAAGGGACAGCCCCATACTCCACACATCTGACTGCACAGAATAGTGGGTTCCCTGCAATCTCTCAGGCTGCACAGCAAACAAAACAAAAAAAAACACACATTAACAAAAGAATCAACAAATAAAACGAGTTGTTGCTTACTGTTCAAGCATTGAATAATCTCAAATCAAATGGCTAATTGTTTATTTTTAAATTGAGGCACTGGTTGAAGTTAGGTTAATAATGTTTTAATGGACGTTGGTGACATATACAATAAAGGATGGAAACATTTCATTTGAAGGTAACTGATCACAGTAATGTGGAAGTACTAAACTGAGTTGATCTTTGAGGCATAACTCGGACAGGACCAACATACCGACATATAGGATCGTGTCCCAACAAAGGAATTGGCCATAGAGTCTATGAGCTGCCCGCTTACACCGAAGTCACACAACTTGATCTCGCCACGAGAGTTCACCAGTATGTTTGAAGGCTTCACGTCTGAGGGTAAAAAAGGTATTAGAAAGACTTGACCTGACTGGAAATCTGTAACAGAATGTAGTGTAAAGGAGTAATCTTTCCCAACCATTGTATGGACTACAACCCTTATATTAATATTAACATGAAGGTTAACATTTAAATTTGTATTATCCTTGGCATGTGACCATGTGAATGAACAGAATAACACACATTTTAACAACATACAATTCATTTTGCTATTGTGCTTACGCCTTACAGATGAAATGAATTAATTAACCCCATGATAAAACACTACCTCTATGCATGATTTGGTGTTTTTCTCTTAGGTACGCAAGGCCTCTCAAAACCTGTTTCAAAAAGGGGAGTCACACAAGTCAATAATTATACTTAATGTGAAAACAATAAGTAGAAACAAGCATGAAACCCATCAAATTACTTTATTTTTTGTGAGGAACTTCAATTGTGCAGGGGACAATGTTAATCAGTCCGCTATCCCCGAAGGGAACAGGTAGGGCCCAAGGACTTTTTTTTTAAATTGATGCCAACAATGTAATATCACATATTATAATATACAGAAAATAACCACACACTTACAGCAATGCTGACTTTGCCCAGAATCTCTTCAGGGATTCTCTTAGCTTCCTTCAGCACCTGGTCCAGAGATCCACCATCCTGCACAATAAAGGGAGACAACAAAGAACACAACAGATCGTAATACAGATCACTAAAAGCACATCCCATCTTTCCCATTATTGTAATGTGCATGGAGTACATTTACTGAACAAGTACATTGTCCGTCTGTGGAACTTATACATGTCTGATACAGTAATGTGTCGTTTTGTTGTTTCTAGTATTTTTTTCCTTTTTTAAATGTCACAATCCTTGAAATTAAGAGATCAATATAGAAATATCCTTAATACATTAACGAGCACAGTCAAATCCTTTAATTCTCTCACCATGTGTTCCATGCAGATGCTGATCTCTCCATCGCTGTAAAATGCTCCATAGAAGCCCACAATGTAGGGAGAGTTACACTCATGGAGCACCTGAAGTTCACGGATGATCTGGTTTCTGATAGCAGCTTTGATTTCAAGATGAATGAGCTAAACAAAAAAGAGAATTGTTATATTAAGTGTGTTTCACGGTACGCCCACTTGAAACAAAATCAAAAATGTTTTACTACAAGGTTCAGTTTGATCATATTCATAATCATCGATGTAATAGTTAATTTGCAGCTCACCTTTCTGGCCATGATTATTCCTGAAGATTTGTGGCATTCCTTTGTGACAACTCCTCCATTGCCTGCACCCAGCTCACAGACACGATGAAAGTCATCATCTCTCAACTCGCCCACCTTGGCCTTCTGGCTAAGGAAAGCTTCCAACCTTTTCTTCTGTTGTTCATCCAGGTCCAATTCTTCCAGTATTCTTTTAAGTGCCTCTAAATTGGCCCTGCGAAAAACAAGACAGAACAGAAATAAAGGCACTTTTTGGGGCGAAACAAATTAGGAAATGTAACATATTTAGTTAATTAGCTATATTACCATAGCACAATTGTCCCCAAAGTGGGGTGTGGGACCCAGGGGGTTCCCAGCAAAAAGGCAAATACTTTATTTTCACTATAATTCCAACCATAAGTTACATATTTACATAACGTATGCCTGTATTCGGCACAGGTTTCATACATGTTATGTAATAAAACATCTAAAAATAAAAATCCTATCTGATGGGGTACCCTGGGACAAAATCTTATCAAATATACAGGTACATGGTCTAATTTTGTCTCAGTTATGGAGTCCTTGACATGGAAAGGTTTGTGAACCACTGTATGGATCTTTTTCACAGCAGACATTTTGATTTGTCATAGGAAAAGCACAGCTGAAATTGATAACCATAACGATGGCTCAAGACATCAAGTGTCACAATGAGCTATTTGATTAAGTCAGCATGCACAAGACTAAGGCCTCTACTAAGTGGAATGCAGCCACCATTAATGGTTTTGAACACACCTGTGCTTCTCCTACTATGACACGTCAACATGTCTACCGTGAAAAAGGTCTAAAAGGATAATACTGTGGTCAATGAAATAACTTACTCAGGTGCAACATCAGTGTTGATGGAGGTCGATAATCCATCGCCAGCAGGAGCAATATTTAAGGGGCCTGGCACTGGTCTCTTTTTAGGAGCCATGGTCACTTGTGGACACACTAGGACACCCGAACTGTGACACTTTTCTCAGGGCTACGTTACTAAGGTTAACCGTCTCTACGTAGCTAGAGCTTTCTGACCGGAAAATAACTCCTAATGTTATTTTTGACCAGCATACAGTTTGACTTCCTGAACAAACATTTAGTTAAACAACAGAATATGTAACGTTATTTATCTCGTAAATGCTACCTGGACTTAAGTTAACCTAAGTAAATATGACCTAATTTAACGTTATTAGGTTCGACTTGTTCCACGGGATTGCCCTCCGACTCTACTTAACCGAGCTAAATAACCTCTTACTCACAATGAGCAAATCTGCATATTATTAAAAAAGAGTGACGCACTATTAACGCTTACGTTAGCTAACATTACACTCACTTTAGCTAGATTAAGGTAAGTAACGTTGCAACATAAAGGCAAACAATATTTTCAAAACCAGAGGCATTCACGTTACTAGCATCACTTCACGTTAGCTAACTTCATCTACTAGCTAGCTAGCTAACGTTAGTTAGCTGTTGCGTATGATAGTAACGTTACTATATTTACTTTACAAACGCTGTGACAGTGTCGTGTCCCCACCCAGTTAACAGTTAAGTTAGACACATTGTGCTGTACTGTCGGTTAGCTTATCCTAGTCCATTCTTTCCGCTAACAGGTGTGTGCAGTCGCTGTCCAGTATATAGCTAGATGGGCGGATGATACCGAAGCTTGTTTCACTCCTGTGAAGATGAAGAGCACGCACATTTGCGTTTCCTAGGATGAAGAAGGCATGTCCCGCCCTACTCTGCTTTATTTTGCCTCTGATTGGCTTACCCTGGTATTCTTATTTGTTACCCTAAGCCTAACCAATCGCACTCCTCGTGCCTAAACCTAGCCAATCCAACCAATGAAGCAACGAGTACTAGCCAATTAGAGTCAGAGCAGGGCGGGTCATGCCTTCGCCATCCCCAATAATATATTTTTCCTTCCGCTATCCTAGAAAACGTGGACCATTTAAACCTTTGCTTTACTGTCAATGCCGATTTTAGCAGATCTGATTTAGGATCTACCCTCATTCAAGAGTATAGAGATACCTCTATACTCCACATTCCCAAGCCGTGGAATAAATCTCGCGATATTTCAGTTCTATTTGCTTTTAGGCACCACCACCCCTATCATTCTGCCCCTACCTACTGCCCTGTGCATTGTTAATGTAAACTGTCGCATCCGACTCATCTAGAACGGGGCCATGGCTTTATTATAGCCTACAACATCCATGTGATGCATTCGGTCATGGCAGAGACCTAATGATCAACAAGTGCTGTTATACTAGAATAATAACAGCTGTTTAATGCTGTTTTTTGTGTATAACACAGACTGTATATTTAATCATTTTAACGGTCTATGGTATAACAGCACAATATTAACTAAAATAAAAATGTCAACATAGGATCACAGGATTGTAATGCAATATCTAATGCACTTTCACGTCAATGCATTTACAATTTTAGAATTAATCAAGTTATCGAAACCGATGCATGACATTCAGTGGCCCTGTGACCTTTGGGACTTTTTCGGGCCTAGTTCCCAGGGAAGTTGCCTGCTTTGACCAGCTGGTAATCCAGGTTTATGATAAGACCACCTGTGGTACAAGAATCAGTTGCAAAGCTATGTCTGAACACCTTGAAAGAATACTGATCCAAGACCAAGACCATTATATTTTTCTTCAAAACACACAATGCAGGCCAACAATCCTGGAACAAATTAAGCATTATACTCATTTTAAATATCAGTTGTTACATGTGTACTACATACAGTATATTGGACAAACACGTGCAATTTACAATTTTTTGGTGTGTAGCCTAAATGGAGTAGGCTACAACTGCATTGTGCAACTGTGTGTTCAAAATCTTAAAGTTAGTTTTTTTCCTCAATGAACTTCAAGATGACATACATTCAACTGATATATCTCATTCTGTACTGTGTGAAGACCTGAGAAGCTCAGAGGATCTCTCTAATAAATAACAATGTCAGCCCAACACATCAGAAAACAGAAATACTATTTATTTTGCTTTTGTCTGTGATCACTCCACTCCTGTTGTATGATTTCCTTTCAGCAGAGGACGCTGTTGCATGTTTCTTTACAGCCTTCAGTTGTAGCCAGGTATCTCCCCATAGGAGGTACACTTACCCCTATGGGGAGATTCTAAGGCTAACAAGCCATCACCTTCTGCTAGCATCCCATTGACTCCCATTCACTTTGTCGTCCCTCACTTTGACAGTGAATAACTTTACATCTGAAGCGTTTAAAGACTGTATTTGTCTGTTGTTTATTTCTAAAGGAACATAACCATGTATAAATGCCACCATTACCTTGTATCTCACATTATGGGCCCGTAGCTGCCGTTTTTGTAAAAATAGGCTAATGATTGTGTCATAACCACGCAACTTACTGTCGCACAGTAGAGAAATGGCTGTAGTCAGGAGAAGCTCGCAGGCAATCAGGGGAACTTGGAGGCATACAGTCAAAGATAGAGAGTCCATGAAGCATCAGAACAAAATGAATTGGAAATACTTTGGTATGTGGCAAGTGAATTCATATGAAGTAACATTTATCCACAAACAGATTTCTCTTGGCACAATGACCAGAAGACTTTCAGACAGGTTGCTCACGTCACATCTATGTCATCAAGCTCAGTTGGAGGCTGTGCAGTACTCTCAGCCTTCACTGGAAAAGTGACTTCACTGGTCTCTGTCGAAGTCTATGGTGTGGCTTTGTCCATTTCTTTCACTGTCTATGGCCGTTTCCTTTGGACAGCAGCAGCTTTGAGATACAAAGAGAAACAAAGACTGGCTATTTGAGCGTGAGAGAGCAAAGTTTTGAGGGGAATTCACTCACTTGAGAGACTTCTCTTAATTAATCCTTTTGGGATGACTCCTGCAAGGAAATTGGAAATTCCAGCAGCAGTTTTAACCAGAGAAAAAAAATATAAATTAGATAAAAAACAAAGAGAGTGGTCCTCATGGACCAGATGGTGTAATGTATTCATTTCCATTATCGCATCACTTCAAACTTCCACTTTAGATTACTATTGTATGGTGTTCTATTTGAGCTGTCTATAGTATACCGTATTTCAATTGTGCTTGTTTTTGGATAATCATTTTGTAATTTTAGATGCACTTCCATACGTTCCAACATACATTTTATTGGCATTCTATCTGCCTAATATAAGATCATCTCTTATATTTGCATCCTATTCCTTTATATGTTGTTATTTCAACTGCTTGAGCTTATTTCTCTTATTGACATTTGACTTATTTATACATGACCTGCTAAACGCAGTGAACTTTAATGAACTGCAGATCCAGACCTGCTCTTGATGCAATAATAGCAGTTATAAAGTTGTGCAAAATCCTATTTAGGTCACACGATTTTATGGTCTTAATTTCATAATTGCTATCTGGTAAAGATCTTTATTTCTGTCATATTATTCTTCACACAGTCACGTGCTCAGTGACATACCCTCGGATAGGTTTGGCCTGCCTGATGAGGTCAGGAAGTTTGCTGTTTCTGGTGTCTGGCAGGAACATGGTAATAACAGCAGCCATGATGCTGATGCTGCCAAAAACAAGGTATGGCAGGATGTTGCTGTGCACACCTGCAAACAGAATATAAGGCACTTGAATTAGAATTGCCACTGATTATTTCCATGGGTCACAGTCATAGGCCATGGCCCTTGGTGTAACTACAAATAACTAATGTTAGGGAAATCTGTTTGTTTTGTTACACGTTTCTGGATTTATTTTTTTTAAATATATATCGGCCAATATATCGGAACATCGGATTTTTAAATAACCAAATATTTGTATCAGTATCGGCCTTAAAAATCCTTTATCGGTCGGGGCTCTATATAAGACACAACACAACAAGGAATTTAAATCTTTGTTCTGACATTTTTCAGCCAACATTCATCAGACGTACCACCATGTTGGAATAAATAGGAAGCCAGGGATGGCAGTAGCAACCAGCAGCATCCTGCCTTGTATGAAGTAGGCAAAGAAAGGTAACAAGGCCCATACCATACCGTGGCCTAGCACAGAAAAGCTCATTCTGGCTGTCCGACTCAGCAATTCACTCCTTGAACAAGAAGAGGATCAGATGCATGGCATTTAGATGAGAGAGAAAACATGAAAGTACACAAACTGTGAAAATTGTCTGCATGGCTTCCTTTAACGGCCTGAGCACAAGGCAATGACCTTATATGGCTTTCCTTGTGGGAAAACTACAAATAAACAAGTACACAATGTCACATAAAGATTTTGGAGAAAAGATAAAGACATGGATTCTTTTGCGACCGATAGAAGTGCATGTGTTGTGTCACCCAATATGAGTGACATGAGGTAATATGATGATTGGCCAAGTCCTCTCAGACAGTTGAGGATACAGAACATGATCCAACTGGTAGAGGTGGCCTAAATCAAAGGAGTGATATTGTTTTTACAAGGTTGATATTTTAGGTTTTTTTCTGCCATCATTTATAAAACTACTTTGAAAACAGAGTGCACAATTTAAAGCATAACTTTGGGCTTTTCCACCTGGACCCTATTTTCTTATGTTCTTGTTACTGATGGGAATAACAATCTTCGACATTGGTCCAGTAGAAAGCAAGATCAATGGATTGGGCAGCTGTCAAACAAGCTTCAATGGAAATTAAAGGACAATTGCGCACATCTCAGATTAATATTGTCGTCCAACATTACATAGATAAACCTTTTTGTTAAGAGTAAGTCATCTTTTTTGTTTAACATGAAACAGTCCCGAAATCCCCGTCCCCAAACCTACCAGACTGCTACAAGACTTCTATCGTCTCCATCCCGGTGCGCCGGGTGGTCTGAATGAACCCACCTCCTTGAGCTTGTTTTCCTGTCTGACTTTCCTGAACCCACCCTGTTTCTGTTGCCGGGCAACGAGGGCAAGGTGGGGAAACCCAGGATCATCTGTAATTTCACCCACCTGTGGCTCATTAGCAATCTGCACACCTCATCTCTACACCATATAAGCTGTGACCTGACATCCAGTTCCTGCTGGATCGTCAGCCTAACCAGTACGGTGTACTTGTGTGTCAGCTTAATTGTTTGCTAGCACTTGTTGCTTATGCTTGTTGAACTGATTCCTGTTCCTTTGTCCCACCCACTTGTCTCCACCTTCAGCATCCCATTACTCGGACTCACCTGTCTCCACATTTGGCATTACCTTGTTTTCTACAATAAATACTCAACTTTTTGCCACCTACCTTGTCCTGGTCTGCATTTGGGTTCAGTATCTGAGAAGCAGTGACACAACCAGCAGTGGAGAGACTGGAACAGCCGATATACAGGGCTGTTAAGGATGGAAGCTTAGGCTACATTGCTCAGGCTTAACTGAACGGAGGCATTATGGTATTCTTCGGTAGCCTGGGTAACTTTAACCGTTCATGTGAAATCTCCAAGACAACCTGATGCTTTGTATATAGACTTTGTGGGTGACTGTTTGATCATTTTCTGTCAAAGTATGATAGGGTAAATCCTTTATAGTGCATAAACTTGTAGTTATGTATCTTTGTAAGTCACAAGCACACGACCCACCCCACCCCTTGGTGAAAAACAAGTGGGCTCCCTCAAAGGCCACGGTATAGTTCGAAGACTAAGACGATGGTGATTGGTTTAAAGAAATGCAAACGGAGCATTTTTTTACGCCCATTCCAGAGATGGTTTGGTTTATAGTAGGCCTGGAAAACTCGATTTCATGATTAAAATAAAAAATTAATTTTTAAATTTTTTAAAAATCCTGAAAAGTGGATTTTGAGGCGTATAGCTCCATAGACCACCATTCATTACGCACTCGCCTGTTAGCGTCCTCATATGGAACCAAAGTGGAACTGCAACCAGTCCAGAAGCAGGAAGTATCCCGAGAGTGGAAGTTCTCCCCTTATTTAAAATTCTCTGATAGTACATTTATACACCAAACCTACAGAAGGCCTAGGCTACGTGCAGAACTTATACATGTATGTTATTTCAGAAGTGAAATAGTGGCTTTTGTTGTGAATTTCCCTTTCACCCTGACTCGAGAGACTTCACTCGCTTTAGCTTGCTGATTCACGCAACTGAGTCCCATGGTCTGCGAGCTTCCGGGTCAGGTTCCTATGACCTGTCTCTCTGCTCACTCAGTCGTTTGAGATGACTTGTGGGGTTGTGGTTGCGTACGAAATTGTAAGTTATAAAGCTTTTTGCAGCTAAAATGGCTAGGACTAGTAGTAGCTAATGTTGCAAGAGGTTTGTGTGTGGCGCTGTTTTCATTTTACATTGAATTGTAGTCAAGACTCAACTGATCTGAGTTAATGATGGCCTACTAGAGACTCATGAGTTAATTTAGAGACACGGGTGAAAGATCTGAGTGAGTCACAACTCAAACAGGTTTGGTTTGTAGACTTTTCTCCAAAGTGCTGTGGAGATAGGTTTTACAATGTAGCCACAATATGCAGTCTCAGGAAGCTATGCCCCCTTGGGATGAATTCAGTTAACAACATGAATATGCACAAAATTAAATAAATGGAGTTCTTATGAAGCATTATACATATGAAAACTATACAGTAGGGTGCATCAAATTTGAATGGGAAATTTTAATTTCAAAATATCAATTTGGCTGGCATTAAATTTTGTTCCAATTAACATAAAAATGACTTTTGCAAAGTTTTGAGGAATTCCATTGAGATTTAGGGGTGCCACCGAACACATGAACTTTTGTGAAATTTCGAAAAATGGGCAATTTTTAGTCTAATTGCCAAAAGGTTGACCTGAACTTTTATACAGTAACATGTTCTATAGGGTTATCAAAGTAAAAGTTGTATGTTTGCCCTTTGGGCAACTTGGGCATTTCTCAGAATTCAACTTTGAAGATTCTCCATTCATTTGTCCTATAGACAAAATGAATGGAGGTGGCCTCACGTGGCCTTACCCTGAGTTTTGTGCAGCAGTTATGGATGTCGGACACACATATAAAGTTTAATTGACTTTATTGTTAAACACAAGGAGCGATACTGACACACTTAAAAGAACAAACCCTCTCTAGTGGCTAATTCACTGGCAACTAACAGGGCCTAATGGTAAGAGCTGACACTAACTAAACTTTCAAACAATTGCTCAGTCTGTGCCAGAGTCCGCTCCACTGAGCAACATCACCAGGGAGAAAGAGAGAGGAAATGGAACCTGAACTCTGAACCTAGCCAGTGTGTCTCCCCCCAGATATGTCTCCCTACCTGCCACCCAAGAGTAACCGTCCTATTCAGGCATTAGCTTGCGTTTGCAGTGGCGAAGGTTTGGCTGTTGGCTGCGGTCATGTTCAACTGCCTGCAGCACATTCTGCAGGTGCTGCACCTTCCTGGCCACTGCGACGAAGTCGGACGTGAGCTTGACGCCACGCTCGGCACAGTCATTGACCACGTTCATTGCACATACATTGACCTCACTTTTTTTGAACGCAGCATTGGTTGCCCATTCCTTCACATCAAGAGACATAAATTCTGGATCAATGTGCAGCTGGTGCATCCCAAACCAGCAATCCTTATTGGCGAGGTCAGCCAAGCTGGTGGTTGGCAAGAGCGTAGGGAACTTTGGCTTTCTCTCTCAGATGTGTGAACAAGGTAACCTCTGGCGAGCGTGATGACTCCACCTTCAGGTCTGTGAAAACCTGGTTCAGGAGGACCTCACCAATGTGGTGCCGGCACCCAGACCAAAGCAGTGGTCGGCCCAGTGAGAGCTGTATGGCAACGCAGGCTGCTGTGAGATGGCCGGTGTTTGACGCAGTGGTATCAAATGCCATGTTCACAACCTGGTCAGTGCAGCACCAGTCCTGCAGCAACTTGCATGTCAACCGGGCATTGATCACTCCACATGCCTCATTGGTCTACTTCGTATACGCTAGGACACCAAGCAGTTTCAGCCGCTCTGCATCTCCAACCACCACTGTAAGACGCTCCTCCAACTGGCGCACATTGCTGAGCATCGGTGTTAACTTGCTGTCCCAGTGTAGGGTGCACAATGGAGGTGGTGTCCACTGCTTGTGCTGTTCCTCACTGATTGTTTACCTCAGATCTCCATGGCGACCATTGAGCACTGTTTACCACTTTATCCAACAAAAACAGATGTGTGGTGGCACCCCTAAATCATCATGTATTGGAAAAATATTTTGCATGTGTTGTTTCTACATATATTGGAACACTTTTAGCACCCAGCCATATCAGAATTCAAGAATTGTGTTTTTTGATGCACCCTACTATACAGCATAATGAAATCACCTAATGTGACCACATTTGTGTGTATGTCTGTGAGGGACTTGTACAGAAGCAGCACTTACGGGTGAGCTTCTTTCTTTTAACAATGTTAAGCAGAACAGAGAGAAAAATATGTGAGAATAAATTAATATTTTTTTGGAATATAGCCTACCAGTACCACTAAAAGGAAACAGAAACAGCCATAAAGAAACTACTACAGTTGTTGTGTGTACAACTACCACAAGATGGTGCAACAAAGCTTGAAACAGTTTTCTGCCCAGCTATTTGTTTTCTCAGTCAGAGGTGTGCCTTGCATATAAAGCAGAGCTGGAATAAGTATTCTGAAACTTGATATAAATACAAATCAGTACCACAATTTAAAAAGAAATATGTAAATATATACTTTAACAGTCCAGCATTTACAATACAAAGTAAAAGAGCAAATGCACTTCCATTATCCACAGTTATTCTGCAGAAAACTGGCTTCTGTGACTTATATTAAATACAAAATTATGAGATTGTGATTACTGATGCAGTGTTGTATGTCTGCAACCTTTTTAATTCAAAATATGAATCTGCAAAGGCACAACTATGGCCGTGAGAGAAATACAGTAAAATACAATATTTCCCCTTTGAAGTAAAGTTAAAGTGTAATGTAGCATTAAATGGGAATACTCAAGAAGAGTACAAGTACCATTCACATACTGTTAGTGTAGTAGAGGAGTAAATATAAAATGCATACATAAAATAAAATGCTGTTTTATTTGCTAAACGGATAAACAAAAGACCTTTGGTCATGTTGAGAACATTTCTCAAACTTTAGAGTCAATCTAGCGTCTTGATGTTTTTTTTTGTGTGCAAAGTTGCCTTAACTTCAAACCTCAAATGACTAATCATATTAGTAAAGTTTCAAAAATGGACTCAATTTGATTGCTTATGTTAGAAGCAGTTTGCATGAAATCATATTGGGAAAGTTATTGAAACTGGTTGGACAGTCACAGCTGGACACATGTATCCAGCTGTCAGGGAATGCAGCTTACAGTAAATAATTAGAGTAACATCACATCCCTGCTCGGTCCATCAACACTGACCTCTCTCCTCCGAAATGCCACACCTTGCCATTTTTTTGGCCAGTGCTGTTACCATAGCAACGCCTCTCTGGCCAGCGTACGGCAGTGCCCTGTGACCCCTTAGAGGAGACCTTTTGGCCTGAGGCTCATCAAACGGGGTCAGGGGGTCAGCTCTTGCTGGAGGACAGTAAAAGCACTTCACTGATTGGCTATCATTTGCCCTTTCCATACCCTCATCTATGTAATTGGCGTATTGACCAACTGGCTCTTTGCACATTGTTAGCAGCTTATCCAGTTTACATAGGATGAAGTCTATGTGGAAGGTGCTGATATTTACAGTATGTGCCTGGTTATTTTTTGTAAAAGGTGTGTTTGCCTCTTTTTCTTGCTTCCAGCTCTAATGCTTTCTGAGTCATAAAGGAAGTAAATCAACTCACAGGACGTTGGAGATTCTGTCAAAAACTTTCTGAAGCTTGTGAACGTTTGATGGGCAGCCACAGAAAGCCAGCTAAGTAAGCTGCCGTAGGGTGGATGAAAGGGAAACCCCTCCATCCGGCGGGCCTAGCCTCATCCCAGCCCTCTTCTTCTCCTCTCCCTCCTGATGATCTATGCCTCCCAGGCCCATCACTTGTCAATATCTCTACATTAATTTGAAAGACTGCGGCCCGCACACCCAGTGTGGCCGCGCAGACACTGGGTGTGGAGGAAGGGCTCTATGAGCATGTAGAGGGAGGCATGGAGGGGGAGTATTGGCACACAGGAGACAAGGACATGAGAAGGAGAGAGCCAGGCGGAGGAGAAACAAGAGGAAAATGAGGAAATGTAAGCGGGATGAAGGATGGGAGAGCCGAGCGTGGGTGAGAAAGTGAGGAGGCTGTGTTTTGCCCGTTAACCATTCTTATTCACGGCTTCTCTCAAATATCAAAAGCCCTCTCCATTTGTCTAAATGAGGTCTGAAGTCAGCAGGATCCGTAATGATAATGGCTGTTTAAGAGCTGAGCCCCAATGCAAGGAGAATCCATCATTCCCCGCCATCAAATCTCCAAAGCCTCTGCAAAGAGAAAGTGGAGATTCATGAAAGAAAAGGGGACATTTTTTTTCTTCCAAAGGAGACCCATCATGCACCTGCACTGAACTCTGACTCCAGTTTTAGTGCTTTAACCCCACCTGCTGTAGTAAAAGACTTCTGATTTATATGAGAGCTGAAATAATTAAAATGATGGATTGTTCAATAACCATCCTCTCCTTTATTACTCTGACATCTGTCCTTTGGGCGCTGTGGTATTTTCAAGGACCAAAGTGACCCTTCACCTCTCACCCCTCAACTCTGACCCCACCCGGCATAGTCCAGATTACACCAGGGAGCAGAAAATCTTGTAAAATCATGACCTCCTTCTTGGTGACACAAAAGACAACTGCACCGAAAATATATATATGCGCACAGTGTCATCTTTCCGTGTCAACTGATCATTAGCTCACTGTGTTGGTTCATTTTTTGTTTTTAATGAATTTTTCCTCAATAATCATTCATCAGATTCTAATAACTGCCGTTCCTGGCTGTGAGGAAACCCAAGGGACTGGATGGTTAATGTATTGGCCATGTTTGTCATCCGATTAATGTCACAAGACATCATCTTGCTATTTTAATGCTCCAATCAGACAGTAGTCACAGACACGTTCTTGGATGCGACAAGTTTTTTTTGTTTTTATTTTTGCGGCTCAAAATTAGCAAAAGAAGTAAATGGAGATCGGCAACTTGGTTTCTTTTCTGCTTTTGTTTTCCTTCAACTTTGTCACCCGTTTCTAATAGACTTATTGCAGAACATTTAAAAAGGCTTCAGGGTGAGTATTGAGTGAGACTTGCTTCAGTGAATATTTCGGCCTAGAGGAATTCTTTGAAGTAATGGTCTGCTAAGTAACTTCACTGCAATGAGCTCAATAGTTCCTCCACACTACTTACAGAAATGATTTTTCTTTTGCAGCCGGAGTTGAAAAATCATCTGTACCGTGCTCATTTGAAAGTGAGAAATATTTGCAACAGTCAGGAAATGCACAAGTGTGTGTGTGTATATGTGTGTGCACGTTGGGTTGTTGTGTGTGTGTGTGTGTGTGTGGATTTCCAGATTTTCCAGCTCTCCTGTAATCTAATGGGTTATTTGTCATCTGCAGAGTAAAGGATTTTCAAAAGTCAAGCCAGGACCGACTCCCTTCCTATACTTTCTCTCGCCCTCATAACCCTCCCTCTCTTTCCCACTACCCCCCTGACACTCGCAATGGGAGATCGATAGGTTATTGATCAACTCTCTCTATCGCCAACCCACCAGACTAATCACCTTAACACCAGCCCAACTCTCTCTCTTCCTTTCTCTCTCTCTCCTCGTCTTCTTCCCCGTTGCTCTCTTTTTCCATCCCTCACTCGGTTGCTCTGTGTCAAACTCAGAGTGAACGCCACTATGTTTAACGCATTTAGAGCTTGGAGCCAGCTTGATAAGTATTTCCCCCCTTATAAGTACACACACAGCACACACACACACACACATACACAGACCCTCCCCCCCAACACACACACACACGGTTAAATTCTCTCAATATGAAACGCTCTTTATCCATCTCTGATTTCTCTCACTCCTTCTCTCCTTCGCTCCCTGCCTCCATCTCTCTGTGTCTGTCTTTGTTCCAGGGCAAAATCGATGTGAGTGTATGAAAGCAGCATATTTCTCTGCCTCTTGCTGGAGCCGGAGGGAAAGAGACACGAAGAAGCTGGTTTAAAGTACATCTGTATATTTCTACTTGTCTTTTTAATGCCTTTTCTTTTTTTTGGAGGAGGGGGGGGGTTATAGTCAGTCTTTTAAGCATTGGAAGCTTGGAACAAAAAAACTCATATTTTCATGGATAAATTAGAAAAGCTAAGCTAAATGATAGGAGTGTGTTTTGATAGAGAATAGTTTGTCTTGATTTGCCATTATGGCTAACTTTTTTTAATTTTATATTTATACAACGCAAAAAGTCTCACAGGGCATTCCAATCTCTACAACATACTGTACGACATTCAATTCAGATCAGAAGAAACTACACAAACAACTACAAAACACACTAAAAGAACCCTTTTTCCATCTGTTGAATTAATCATCAAAAATAGCTGTAAAGGAACATTTGTTTTCAAAATCTCTTAAATTTCCCAGATGAAGATCCACATGTTCGCACATCGAGGCTGTTCAAGAACAAGAAACTCCAGAGAGGTCAGGAATGTGTTTTTTAAATTTGGAGCTGTTTTCCATCCGCGGGCAAGCGAATGATGTCCGATGCGTCCCTTTTGGGTGCAGGCAGCATCAGGTCTTCTAGTGGTCTAGCTGACTACTAATCTGTTGCTTTGCCACTGTATGTTGAAGATAAGAGTTTCCATTATATAAGACTCAAACTGCACTGACTGATATGATAAAAAGCCGATAATCCCTGAAGGAGAAGCCAGGTGACCTTTGAATACAAAATGGTTGAAGATGACGTTGCTCTCAATATTAAGAGGCTGAAAGGACAAGTGTTGGAAACTATCCTGGAATTTGTGATCCGATCCATTCATATCATAATCTACTTTCCGAGATTTAATTGCGAAAGGAAGGTGAAGAGATAATTCAAATATTGATATTGTCAAATATATTACTTACAGAGTCAACTGCAGAAACAATACGGCTGTGCGATACCAATACAAACACCAAACACACACACACACACACACACACACACACACACCTCAAAGGACAATTGATTTACTATTGTGATTTCTGTCTCAATACATCTCTCCTTCTGTTACTTAGCAACCGGTGCCTAAGAGGATATGGATGCTGGAGAAGTTGTACATTTTCAGTTGATAAAGAGATATGATTAATGAAAATGTCATTAAATGTCACCACCAACACGGAAACACAGCCTTTTGGATCTTGAACTGTGTCTAAATTCTTCCAGAAGTCCACGGCTGTACAGACAGAATCAATGACAAGAATATCCTAATTTGGTATTTCGATATCATGCCAATTGAGCGAGTGGATGAAGTTGTTGAGTTGTTTTAATCAATAGGATTTTTTTCAGTTAACATTACATGATAAATCCAATTGCTTTTGTGTTGGTAAATGTAAATGTTGTACATAAATGTAACCATTGTTAGGCCTAGCTATTAGCACCACTGTATTCTCTAAATTGTATTATTTCATAATCTCAGACACTGTTGAGATGTTATAATGTTTTTTATATCCTCTGTGATATTGTTTGATTTGCTTTTTGCTCTGACTTATTCGATTTTAATAAGGTTTCTTTAAAATACAGTTACCTGCTGCAACAGAAGATGGGTGGAGAAAATATCCAGACTGCAGCAATGTCAATGTCCAATACAAGTCAGATAAATCTGTAATATATTATTTATTTATCTGGTTTTATACAAAACACCCAAAATTGAATTGCTTTTTTTTCATGTAAAAAACTTCCAATAGGTTGAATTATCTCTTATTAAAACTGTCCCATGTGCTATAATGAGTCTGTGAGCCTTCAAAAAAAGTTGACTTTAACTTTAACATTTTTTTCCCATTTACACGGAAATAATCTTACTGACAGTAATATTTCCAATATTTAGGACGTTCAGAAAAATTGAATAACAAAAATAAATGTGACAGACATCTTTCAGCTTTAAAGGACAGAAGATGTGCAGATTAGATAAAGAGGCCAAAAGATTATTGAGGAAGAATACCAAAAGTAGTGTTTTTATTTTTTTAGTTCTTAAATAATTATGTTTCTGACATATATATACAAAAGCTATGTTCTGTCGGTGTGTAAAACATGTCTGTGGTAGCTCCAGGATCTTTTTATACTTTCTATTCCTTAATTCATTTTCCCACTAGAAACCAAGCATGTGAAAAATCTTCCCAGCCGACATGTAGGGCCTGTTAGATTATTATTATTATTATTATTTTAATTTTAATTTTAATTTTAATTTTAATTTTAATTTTAATTTTAATTTTAATTTTAATTTTAATTTTAATTTTAATTTTAATTTATTTATTTTTTTGCAATTTAAAATCTCTTAGGCTTAGTCGATCAACTCAAAATGTGTAGTTATTCTTTTGGTAAAACATGCATTCAATCCCATGTGTTAGGTCAGACAGCAGATAAGCAGATCCTGTATGTGCACGGAATGTATGTATGCATGTATGTGTATGTGTATGTGCACGGAAAAAAAGCTGCAGTGTCCTCTAATGATGCACGCAGTGCACTTCAGCCCATTTGGACGCCCAAGAGGAATATGTGTGAGTGTGTCTGTTTTTGAATGATATTATTAGAAGTTATATTTTTACTTTAACTCATCAGTTACTCTCTAAAATGAACACGTGGTGAATTTTGCTGACGGGGTGACAAACATATATTTATGGTGAATATGAGGCGCAAAAGAAACGGCCAAGTCATTCAGATGTCATTAAGATCTAAGCCAATAAATAGCCTAGGCCTACATCAAATATGCATTGATATATTGCTTTTCTTTGCACTCAAGTCTCACAAAGTCAAATCTACATCTTACATTCAATCTACATTTCACATTCAGCCTACACACACGCGTATTGTCGTCGTTGGAAAGCCCATAATATTACAAGTGCGGATATGTGTGTTAAGACCCAAAATGACAGACACCGACGACGAATAATGCAATTTTTCGATCAAATAAATAAGAATGTTTTGCTTTCATCATCGAAAAGCCCTCTCGCCTGTCAGAAGGGAAATTACAGGCCGCGGATAACATAATTATTATCATCATATACCTTTTGCTCAATGAGATGATAAAACAACACATATTCCTGGTGCCAGTCAGCCATGTGCCACAGGTCAGAGCAGTGAAACACATATTGTTTAGGAAGCAACGCCGAACGAGATTCAAGTGATCGATGATCAATACATCAAACGATGTGATCGATATCGGAGTAGTAGCCTATAATATCAGGAATAACCGTTAGTATGGATGGACTTCTCCGGTTTAATTCAAATGTTATGCTAGACATATTTTAGACAACATGCTCTTAAAAATATATTTAGGCAAGTTTGTGGTTAAAATAATAAAATGAAAAAAGTGTATTAATAATAAGCTTCGCTCAATCTTTATCTTTTAGGATTATTCGGGGTGGAAGGACAGGAGGCCTGTAGCACAGAGCAAAATATATTCGCTCACTGAAGTGTGTGTGTGTGTGTGTGTGTGTGTGTGTGTGTGTGTGTGTGTGTGTGTGTGTGTGTGTTTCGGGTCAATTAGGCTATGTTCTTTAATGCTTAAATATGACGACGCCTTAAATATGAAACTATTTTTTTGGGGCTTTTTTTTAGAGCCTTTTGCTGCAAGATCCAAAATCAAAGACTATTTTGAATGAACTTGTTTCTAAATGAATTCAAAGTTTTTTTTGTAAAAAAAAAATAAATTAAATAAAAAAACGCTCTATTTATCTTTATTTAGTACTTTAGCTGTCACGGTTGCATTTAAAGAGAGAATCTCCCCTTCTTTCTGTGAAGATTATCTTCTGTTAATATTTCATAAACAGACTCAATAGCTACAGGCCTATCTATTCAACTGCATATCTTTCTTTTCGATATGTAATTTCATAATTTGTCCTGTGCAGCAAACTAAATCACTGAGAACAATAAATAAAATCTATAAAAAATATAAAGACAAAGAGACTATTGACTGCCTCTCAAATTCCCTTACTAAACTGCTCGCTGTCTTTCACACACACACACACACACACACACACACACACACACACACACACACACACACACACACACACACACACACACACACACACACACACACACACACACACACACACACACACACACACACACACAGATAAATCGGACAGCACCTGTATTGAATGGCGGATGGTACCGGCATCATTCAGCGGCTCCTCGCGCTGACCGACGGGTTTTTATTTTTTATTTTTTATTTCTTTCTGTTATTAATGAGAGAAATTAGACAGTTAACACTCACTGACCATCTGACAGTCTGCAAAACATCTGTAAGTCTACAAAACTATGTTCAATACACGATACAACAGAATATGGGCTTCCGTTATCTATTATTATTATTATTATTATTATTATTAGGCCTATTATTATTAGGCCTATTATTATTCGGAGTCTCATCTAAGCTACTATATTCTGCAATGGTATTGTTAAAAAGTTCTTTATAGTTGCGTTACACTACATTTTTAGTGATCCAAATGATTGATTTGACATCAAATCACAGATGGTCAAAGGGATATGTGCTATTATTTCTTTTTGTTATGTGACAAATAGCAGAAGTGCACTTTGCTTTGCACCATCGCTATTTTCATACAACAAATATAATTAAGACGATATGATTGGACAGTTTTTTTTTCTAAGCGGATCATTCAGCTATTTGGATGATTCTGTATTTCTTTTTCATTGGAACTACTAGAACTGTAAATGATGTGGTCTAGACCTACTCTATCTGTAAAGTGTCTCGAGATAACTCTTTTTATGAATTGATACTATACATAAAATGTAATTCAGTTGAATCAAATCCCACACCAAACTTTATCTCACGGACTTGGTGAACTTCGCTCCAACCAAACCAATGAGCTGTTCTCTTATTGGTCTGCAAGCAGCGTTGGGGTCCTAACTCACTTTGTGACCTCCTTCACTCCCTCCCATCCTCCCTTACCGGCCTACCCCACGTCATTAATCTCTGTCAATCAATACTTCGATCCGGTTTATCACTAAGCGCATGAATGCAAAACCATACAGTCCGTGGGAAAACAAAGTTTAGCTGTAAGGAACTCCTGTTTCCAGAAACGGATACTACTGTTTTTTACCATGTCACACATGTCAGGCCATCAACTGTCTAAATGTCATGTGTGTACAGAGAGCTACACGCGCACAGACGAGCATTACGTGCACTAGCCTATATAAAATACGTAGTCTACAACTTGTCAAAACTAACTTAGGCATGAGCATTTTAAAGTGAGAGATATGGTGTGAGCCATTGTGTTTTCCCCCGGGCGCGTTTTCATCCCAGTGGGGAAGACCATTAAGAAAGCGCTGCTCGTACCCGCCCCACATTTTAAATACATAGATGCGCGCACCCATCTCTGTGACACGCGGCTCAGCCTGCTCTTAGTGGAAGCGCTGTTGGACCAGAGATGAGATATAGCCCCGGAGAGCTCCCATCCACATGAATGCGTAAAGCGCTAGGACGCGGCGAAGACGCTCGGTTGTACGCCTTCCTCAGAACATCACAACTTATATCTGCACCGCACTGGACTGATTGGAGAGTTTTAATCAATGGATTGGCAATCAAACGGTTTGGCAATTTTACCAGGAGGGCTTAGGGGGTAAGAGAGAGAACGCCTCCCTGAGTGAGCGTGAGAGAAGGAGCGCGAGGGAGAGTCAGACAGGGGGAGAGGGTGGGGAGGGTGGGACAGGAGAACATATATCTTTCCGGCTATGGAGCTCACCATGGAGAACCTTCACAGCGTCTCCTCGCACTCCCAGGTGGGAGACCTCATGAGCTCTCCGCACGCGCGGCCGTCGCCGTCCCCCAGCTCCGCTTCCCGGAATCTGGTCTCACACGCTCCCGGCGCGCGGACAGCCATGGTCTCCGGCATGGCCTCGCTCCTTGACAGCTCCGGCGGGGACTACCGGACAGACCCGTCTGCGCTGTCCGGACACCTGCACCCGTCCATCAGCATGTGCGAGACCGGGATGAGCCTTAGTAACACATACACCACGCTGACCCCTCTGCAGCATCTACCTCCGATATCCACCGTCTCGGATAAGTTTTCCCATCCGCACACTCACCACCATGCTGCCGCCCATCAACGACTCTCCGCCGGGAACGTCAGCGGCAGCTTCACGCTGATGCGGGACGACCACCGGGGGCTCGCCTCCATGGGCAATCTGTACAGTCACTACCCCAAAGAGATGTCCGTGTCCGGTATGGGCCACGGCTCGCTCTCCCCGCTGTCCAGCGGTCTGGGTTCTTTGCACAACTCCCAGCAGCCGCTGTCAGCCTACGGTCCAAGCGCACACCTCTCCACCGACGCCAAGATGCTCTCTCCGGTGTCAGGGTTTGAGTCCCACGCCTCCATGCTGTCCCGAAGTGATCAAGAGCACCTGGCCAGAAGTTTAGGGGGTCACGGCCACGGTATGATCTCCAATCTCAACGGCATGCACCACCACCCGCACAGTCACCTCCACTCCCAGGCGAACGGCGCGGTCATGCTGGGGGGCCGTGAGAGGCACGGCCACGGAGCCGCGCAGGGAGTAGCAGGGTCAGGCATGCAAGCGGAGGAAATCAACACAAAGGAAGTGGCTCAGCGGATAACGGCCGAGTTGAAACGGTACTCCATCCCGCAGGCCATATTCGCCCAGAGGATCTTGAGCCGATCGCAGGGAACCCTGTCAGACCTGCTACGGAACCCCAAACCCTGGAGTAAGCTCAAATCAGGCCGGGAGACCTTCAGGAGGATGTGGAAGTGGCTGCAGGAGCCCGAGTTTCAACGGATGTCTGCTCTACGGCTGGCCGGTAAGATACTGTCCTTTCAGTATGATTATTTGACATTTTACAAAACGGTAGTAAGTAGTCTAACAGCCCGGTCCTCTAACACCGTTATTTACCTCAAATTAGTAACACACTAAAACTTGCGCAGACCTAAAAGATTCAGCACCACGGACAGTTCAACCGGCTGAAACAAAGCGTGCAGGGGCACAACGTCTTCATCACTAAAAAGAACTTGCTAAACCTTACACACACACACACACACACACACACACACACACACACACACACACATATATATGTATATATATACATATATTGTCTAATTGTCTAATTGTAGTGCATTTAGAGCTCTGTAAAACAAAGATGCCAATGATTGTTTTGGGCGTGCACATTGGCGTTTACGCGGGTAGACTAAATCTGCAGGTCTATATTTTTGATCGGCACATGGAAAATCGCCATTGATTCACAATAAAGCTCGAAATAGTTGCCCTCCCCCGACGCCTTTTTCACCCCTCCCTCCCTCTCTCTGTGTCCGACTGTAACACACAGCGTAGGCTACTGCATGGGCCCACTAGTTGCGCGGGAGATGCGTGGTGACCCCAGGCTGCCTGATCAATATGCCAGTTCCCACTCTACCTTTTAAATCTTGCGCACGGATCAATATTCGTATCGGAGCTGAAAGACGCAATAACCACACGGTCTCTATCCGGCTTTGCATTTAGTTCGGCCTACTAGGCTGTAGTAAAAGCTCTAAATTTAGAACATAGACAGGTATGATCGCTGGTGTGATGCAGGACAGACGCTTCTTCCACTGGTGCTAACAGTGCACTCAGAGGAGCAAAATGTCACCATGAATATCATCATGATTTCAGTGGATTAAACACAACTGCAAAGCACTGATTCTACTTTGCCTTCACCCATTCAAATGAACAGATGTAAAACGAAAACAATTAAAAACAGGACTTCTACTTTTGAAAGTTTATCTCCAATAATGCCTCTATGATACTCAGATGTATTTCAACGCAACCATAAGCCTAAACTATTCTGATGAAATATTGATTGCTACTGGGAGGGAGATTGCTAACAGAGACCAGTATAGACAAGAACATATAGAGCATTTTATTGAAACATTTTGAAACTGAAAAACTCAAAGGGAATGGGAATTCACTCTCAGAAGTCAGAGCAATAGATGTCCACCATAGCCCTAAAATATATTACACAGTTCTACCTTTGACTTTCTTCTCATCCGGATGGATGTTACAATGCATCACAGTCAATGCAACAACAATACATTTAGCAGAATCACTACAGTGTCTTTACATAGGAGATGCAATGTATCGACTCCGCTGGTTGTTATGTTTTACTTAAATCAACCATTTACTCAAATACATACATAGACAGATAGATAGATAGATAGATAGATAGATAGATAGATAGATAGAGATAATAGATAGACAGACATATATGTATATATATATATATATATATATATATATATATATATATATATATATATATATATATATATATATAGATAGATATATATATAGCTATATATATATATATAGAGATAATATATATATATATATATATATATATATATATATATATATATATATATATCTATCTATGTATCTATATCTATCTATCTAGAATATATATATATATATATAGATAGAGATGATAGATAGATAGATAGATAGATAGATAGATAGATAGATAGATAGATAGATAGATAGATAGATAGATAGATAGATAGATAGATAGACGAGGATTAGTAGCTGAGGCTGTGAGTGTCATTAATAGTGTAGCTCTGTCCTTTCTGTGTTTGCCTGGCTTTGCACATAGGAGATCAATAAGGCTGTTTCCCCTTCCCAACCCCCTTCTTTCCCACTCCCTTGGTGCTCTCCCTCTGTTTTTCTTTCTCTTTCTCTCCTTCGCTTTCTCTCCCTCTCTATCTGCAGCTCATGACAATAATATAATCTTTAACCTGGCAACAGGCAGGCAGGTTGATCGGCTTCAGGAGAATGGCGCCACTGAACACCCCCCCCCCCACCCCCACCCCCACACCCCCACACGCACACACACACACACACACAAAAAAAAAACATTGACTGGAAGACGAGGAAGAATGAGAGCTGTTTTATGAAGTCAAACAATGCACACAGCCATTTTCGACTCTCTCTGCTCTCTTACCAGACCCATCTTTTGTAATGCCCATCAAACTTGCTTGCGGCATGAAAGATTGATAACAGTCTGCAGTTTTTTTATTCTGAAGAATCAAAGTGGACAAAATTGGGATGTGCAAAACTTTGTTCAGCCCGGCTTAAGTGCAAAAGCGGGAAAAGCAAAACTGACTGAAAAAGAGCCGGGAGAGGCCATTGATTGAGTGAGGGCAGGCAGGTTTGGGCTTTGTGTGAACAGCCAGATAGAGGCAGGGTAGTGAAAGGATCAATACCGACCTTAATAATTGATAAGTATAAGGGATACAGCGAGTAGGGGAAGAAAGAAAGAGTCAGAGAGCGGTGGTGTTAGAGCTTGTAACAGCCTCTTGTAGGTAAGCAAAGCCAAATCTGTGGTTGACAGCTGACGACCACGCAGCTAAACACCATGGAACAGAGTGCGTAAGTGGTTTTGAAGAACACATGTTTATGTCCCAAAACATCATGTGAAATATCAACAACAAAAATCTGACACCAACGAGGATGGTGTAGACTTTCAGTGCTGAAACCTCCCCCATTTATGAAGCAGGAAAAGAAGTCTCTAACAAGTCTGTAACAAATGAGCAATATTTGTAGTGAAATCAGAGCAGGAAGGCTGGCCTTTAAAGACAAACATGAAAAGATCAGAGCTTAAGAGCATCTTACAGTAGGCAAAGAGCATTAGAGCGGCCAGTTGCCTATTGAGTCGTAGTAATGAGTGCTTTCTGCTCATGTCAGCGAATCCTCAAAGCAATCCAAGGTTGTGATGTCATTTGATTTTAAAGGTTGCAATGCTTTATGGGGTTTGTAATGCGCCTTTATGGAAGCATGCAAGCACATTTCACCCAGCATGTGTGCGTGCAAATGTTTCAACATGCATGTGTGTGTGTGTGTGTGTGTGTGTGTGTGTGTTTGTGTGTGACTGGGTTATAGAGTGTGTCTGCACTATACATTGTTCAGGCTTATCTGACTCACTCTGAATCGGTATTGATTTCCTCTCCTCTGCTCTCTTCGGCTCTCTCTCTCTCTCTACCTCCTTGCCTTCCTCCTCTCTCCCCCTTCTTTCTCTTCTGGCTCTGTACCAGCATCAGCAAAGCAGATCCTTTGCCTTCCACCCTTATTTCATTTCTGCTTTCTGGTCATCTCTCTCTGTAACAGACAGAACTCACTTTGGCACACTGGAGTGAAATATTTTGACACTCTGTATGAATGAGAGGAAGCTGTTACAATAAAGCACGGTATAGAAAAGCTATATATAACTTCATGCAAATTGTGAAACAACCACAAGGAAAATATTTGAAATGACCTTTCATGACATACAACTGATGCAATTGGATATTTGTGGCAGTTATGACCACAAAGCTCATATCACACTAATTTAACGTCACCAAAATACATGCAGGGCTGCAACATGGAGTTAAAAATGGAATGTCTGTAATGAGGCTAGGTGGTAGAAATATATGATTACATCCCTCCATTTGGCCTATTGAGGATAAATTGCCTTAACTTGTCATGTCAATATTGACATAAATATGTAATCAGGCAGGCAGAGAATAATGTTTTTAGTCTGAGGCATCTCTTAATTGGAGTTCTTAATTTGAAACCCAGTCTTAGCTTTGGTAAACCTTCATTAATTAACTCGTGACTGGCGTTAAAGGTGGCGATGTGTCTAATTATTCAGGATTAAATTACAACTTTTTAACTTTAACTTTATTGTCACCAAAGAGAAATTTATCAGAGAGAAAAAGAGTGTGTGTGTGTGTGTGTGTGTGTGTGTGTGTGTGTGTGTGTGTGTGTATAATTGCTTACATATCTGAGCAGAGAATCATTTTAGCGACACCTTTATGAGTTCTAGTTCCATCACTTCCCAGTTAGCCAATTTATTTTATTAAAATGTGCGGCATAAGAAACGGACACGGACTTGGTTTCAGTTCCTTCTCTCTAGCACAATGAGGATTTCTTTTTCAAAACGTAGAAAGATATTTGACATTTTAAACGTTTTGTCGTTCAGTTAAAAAAAACAACCTGTCTTTTTATTCTACAACTCCACACAATTAATAATCTTTCAAAAAAAAAAATATATATATATATATATATATATATGGGTATAGCAGGCCGCAACACTGGTCCTCATCAAATGAAAAGCTGGAATGATAAAAACTTATTCTGATCATTTAAAGAAATAAACCAACTTCCGGGCAAATAAAACAGTCAATAAAATAAAGCATCTTCTCCAAAAACAAAAACGCGGAATTGAAATCATCGTCCCTAATAGAAAATGTGATATTTTATAAATAGGCTAATTATTTGCAGGCGCCTCTGAAAAATATTCCTGTCTCTGCATTTCTCTTAACCTTTCCCCTCGTTTGATTCTCTTTAATAAAGAAAATAGAAGCCTGTGCTCTCTGGATTCCACTGGCCAGTTCATTCGGAGTTGTTCTGGGGTAATTGAACCCCATTTGGTTGGGGGTCTAGAGACTACAAGCCGATATGTGATAGGCTGTAAAGCTGCCGATCACTCGTCTCAACAGGACAACACGGGCTTTCCATTGACAAATAAACGAAAAGCTCTCAAATAATCCAATTCTAATCAATTGAGAGGATTCTTCAGGACGGTTTGGTTCCACCGCTGCTGAGTGTTAACGCGGGTGGGGTTGATGGCGTTTTCCTTTTCCCAGCAATGAAAAGGCCTATAACATGATCAATATAATCAATAACCGTACATCTGAGAGGTGTGACAGAGAGTGATTGACGCCAAACTGTTTCTCGCCTGCAGTAGTCCGTCCAGGTCGGGAGAGGGCCCGCCTCACCGGACACAAAGCCCGATCTCATCCGTCCGTCCAGGCGTCGACTAGCAGCAGCACGGTGCGGTTAGTTCACCGTCTGCCCCCTCCCACCCCCTCATCTGCACACACACACACACACACACACACACACACACACACACGTTTGTTAATCCTTCTGTTGTCCTCCCGGGTGAAAAAATGACAAAAATTGGAATTTTTTGAAATTTTTCAGACTTCTTTTTTTTTTTTACTTTTCACTTACACCACCTTACTAGTTTTACACTACTTTTTTTTAAATTCATGGTCAATAACACTCATTGATATAGAATTATACCTAATATTGGAGTTAAAAAGAAGAAATTATGAATTATTTTGACTAATAGTTAAGATCAGTGATCAATTGGATTTGCAAAGAGCGTTGGAAGGAATCCAATCCATTTTTTTGTGGTAATTTGGTTAAAAGGAAACCCATATTTCAGATATGGACATTTTTTAAAGGGGTCAGATTTGACCCGAGGACAACCGGAGGGTTAAGTAAAGAAACATAATGCACTCCTGCAACTATAAAGTCATAGATCTTTATTCATGTTGGTATTGGGTATTAGTCTGCCTTTTGAGGATAGGCCTATATCAGTCATATCAAACCTGCTTTTTCATTTCACAACTCATCACATCACGGGCTATAGATTGACAGATTCACTGTGAGGACAGCTGCCATGTGAGAATCTCAAGTTACTACTGCACATTCAACATGAAAAACACACCATGCAGAGTGTCTTCAGACCAAATCCTAACTGGAGCCTGAAGTCAGCGTCATTTAGCCTGTTCCACTTATAGTCTATTGTTTTTACTATAAATAATGACTAATGGAAATTTTAAATCCTGCACTTGGATGTTTGAGCGTCACTGTGCGGGATGATGTATGTGCAATGTGACAAAGTTCCTCTTTCATCTGCTTGGGAGGACAGTATGAGTTTACCCGAGCCAATCGTGGGTCAATATGCAAATATACAAGTTGGATGTGAAAACTTAAAGCCTCCAGTCCACCTAAAGTTAAATGGACTCAGTGGAGTAGAAGACAACATATGTCTGCTATAATATTTTGAAATGAAAAATACTTGCTCATTCATAGATTTTGGATATTTCTATGGAGGAGAGGATGTCATTTTTAGAGTTTTTATTTTGTGTGAAAAATAATCTTTTTATATTTCTTTAAAAAACACCTGCAAGGGGATTCATTTAAATAAATTGACTGAAAATGAAAGATTGTCCAATCTAGCAGTTCGCTCATAGCTGCAGCTTTCTACCAAGCTATCACACGTACTGTAATATAACAGACAACCATCATCCATAAGTGCACAGTCTTAGAGACAGTGCAAGGCAGAGTAAAAAACACTTAAGATAAAGCTGAGTGGCTCTTAAAGAAGTCACGAGTAAAACTTAACATGCTGCACATCCTGTGATTTAATCTTTGGATCAGCAAGAGGTTGACATTAAGCAAAGTAGGGCTACCTTTAGTATCACTGACACCAGGACATATGGAAGAGACGACACAAGCAAGTGCCACTTGAGACTGCTGCTTGTCTCTTCAGAAAAGCCCATTTAGTAATGAGGCAACTAAAGATAGCCTACAATGCTGTGGTTCTCGTCTCAAGAGAGCTTGATCTAATGAGCAGCTCCTGCTTTACCGTCCCTGTGGTCCTATTCATTGCTGTGAGAGGGGATGTTCAGGGGTCTCATTTGAAATGGATCGATTGATTATTTTGAAATTTGTATTGAACAGGCCCAGGCCTTTGCGCTATCTCCTTGGTTCCACCTGGTCGCTCTGCTGACCTCAGAGCTGCAGTTGCGTTTGAGCTGATGGAGGAGAACCAGAGTGGTGTTGGCATTGTAAAATAGCCAGTAGCACAAGTTGTTCGAAAACAAGCATTACATATTCAATTATCACTATATTAGCCCTAGCATTCAGTCATTACATTAGGGAGTATTGAGTTTGGTTTGAGACAGCACTTAGAGAGCCGCGAGGAGATTCTGGCATGGCTGGGCCTGAACCAATTGAATAAACGTTCCATGAAATGGTTCTGAAGTGTGGATCAATCAATATGGGGGCTATCAATCTGAGGGCAAATTAAAACAATTGAGAAAAACAACAAGAGGGAAACAGTTGAAGAAGTCCAGAAGGTACCTGTGCAGGCTCTTAGGGACAAAACATATAACCTATACACTCTGCTGAGGAAAACATCTTAATTATGCTGTGCTTGCAGTATCAAAGCATGAACAATGGCAACTGAAACACATGCACGCTCACACACACAGGCATGCATACACATGTGCACATGCATATTGATCTCCCTCCTCACAGTCAAATCTGTTTACTGCTGTTGTCTAAACCTGCTGAAAAGTCATCAATCATTTGCATATACACCACCTCCACACTGCAGCCAGTCTTTACCCCCCCCCCTTTCTCCCTCCTTCACTCCCCTCACCCTTTTCTTTTTGTCCTTCCTTTCTCTCCCACGCATGTGCATAAACACTCCAAGACTGGGAGGGATATAATTCTTCACGTTGTTTTGTTTCTTTTACGCACGCCAGGAGACCACATCTCATGCAAGCGCGCGCACACTTTTTGGAAAAAATAAATAATTCGTGACGTATTATGAGAGACATTCTTTTGGCATCCTCCAGAGCTCTCAGACTGGATGACTGGCACTCTTTCCAGCCACATGTCCTTTGTTCTTCCACAGATAAACAATTTCTTCTCCGTCTGTCTGCTGTCTGTCACAAAGCGCGCTCCTGGGCTATACGACCCAATGTGAGGCCGTGAACGCGCGTAAACGCGCATGCACTCACAAACACACACACACACACACACACACACACACACACACACACACACACACACACACACACCTCGGTCTCGCAGATCGATGAGGATCGATCGGGTGGGGAAGGGAGCCCTGATTACTGGACCACGTGTTCAGGAGAAAACCGCGGAAAATCGATCATTGCAGCTTTTTAGGGCAGCAGAACAGAACAGACTCCCTTCAGTCTCCACAGCTACAGCCAGCCTACTGATGGTGCATCCAGGCACGGCACGCCGCTTCTTTGTCAGCATTCCACATCATCACGCTCCTCCAGTTTCAACAAGACCCACAGACCCACAGTGTAAACTATTTACCCACCATAACCCCCTTTTTTTAAGACAACTGTATCATGAGACAAACTGAATAAAATGAAATAGGAATAATTTTAATAAAAAAAAACTCACCTTCTCTACATTTGGTCAAACTTTAAAGGACCTTATCCACTAGGCGGCCACGTGGTTTCAGTTCATTTCACTTTGAAAATCAACTTGTAGAGATTTGAAACTTGCTTGAAATAGGTAATCCATGTCGATGAACAATTAGGTTTATTAATGTTTTTTTTTTCATGTTCTAGGCTGCTGCAGATGTTAGCAGGGACAACTAAAAAAACTATCCTTTGTGTAGCATTCAAGGACAGTTGGACGAGTATACTTGTTTGTCATTTCTTCTGTACAACAAGTGAGTCTTAAATCTCAGAGTGTTCTTCAACACACACACGCACACACACACACACACACACACACACACACACACACACACACACACACACACACACACACACACAGGAAGAGTTTTCTGTTTAAAATATGGACTTTCATAAGAACACTGAGATAACGGTTAGCTCTCAAGCAAGTTTTAGATCTCCTCAAGTTGGTTGAACAATGAATGATAAATGGAAAAGGCTGCCTGGAAGGTAAGAAATCAATCCAAAAACTTTTAGTGTACTTTGGCAAATAGCAATAATATAAGATATACAATATTCTAAAGGCTGAAACTTGCATAAGCAGCTATAGGCTAATGGCCATTAAAAATCCCATGGGGGGGTCTGGTACTCCGCCTGGAACGCACTGATTTAGACGAGATTGAACGTCTTTTGAAAGTCTCAACTCCGAGAGACGTTTTATGGTGTTTTTCCCTCGCCAGTGTCGACTCACTGACTCACTGCTCTTCTTTCTGCCTTTCCATTCTCTCTTTTTTAGCCTTCATTCCCTCCCGTAACCCTCCCCTTTTGCTCCAAATGTGTTCATTTTTACCTGTATGATACAGTCATGACGTATATTTACATTTTAACAGCGAGCAAAACACATAAAAACTGAAAAATTAGAGCTCATATACACAAACACATGCATGCACTCAAACACCTGCATTGGCCCATTTTTTTTTAAATCTTTTGCTTTTACCATCCGTTTTGCCATTTTAATTGACATTCTTAAATTCTTTAGCATTTCCTTTTATGCCAACAATTAGGTGTCTAATTAGGCATCCCACCCTCATCTTACAGCCATGTGTTGCATTAATTGTTAGTTCCCACCAAATCCTGGGTTTTTTATTGTTTTGTAAGGATCCTAGAATATTTTGATGGCAATAAAACTCCTTCCTTTTGTTCTGTCCTCCTTCTTCCTTTCCTCTGTTCCTTCCCTTCCTCTCTCCAGCATGTAAACGTAAGGAGGAGGACCGAGGACGGGACCGCAACCAGGTGCCAAAGAAGCAGCGACTGGTCTTCACCGACCTGCAGCGTCGCACTTTGGTAGCCATCTTCAGAGAGAACCGCCGCCCCTCCAAGGAGATGCAGATCACCATCTCCCAGCAGCTGGGCCTAGAGCTCTCCACCGTCTCCAACTTCTTTATGAACTCACGCCGCCGCTGTACGGACCGCTGGGACACAGAGGAGCACAATCACGGGGTGCATGGCCACATGCACACTCCTCATGGAAACAGCAACAACAACAACTCACCGATCCAACCTGGTACCTCCTGTGCAGCCACTTTCTCTAAGGCCTGACGTTGGCAGGACGGATGGTTGAACCGATGCACGGAGGATGGAGGGGGGGATGTTTTTCACTAAAACACTCTGCAGAGCTACAGGGTGTTCAGCTTCAGACCACTCATCTGATTCATCTGCTCAGAGTGCTGATGACTTGTGCAGATGAATCAGATCTTCTCAATGCTCCGTGTGTTTTCTTTAAATCTGAATTTTACTCTTAGGGGTTAACATGCATTTCAAATTGTGGTTCTTCAAACCAAAGATCCAGTAGCTTTAAGAGAGATGCCCTGAAACAACCACATGTGGCTCTGAGTAAATCCAACTGAAAACCAAAGGAAATCCATCCATCCAATCCACAACGCACTGTGGTTCTGTGTTAGGGAGGCTTTAGGATCCTCTGCTGATTGTCAGGATGTAAACACACCAAAAAATCACTCATGACAGGGAACAGATAGCTTTAAGACAGGAAACCTTGAGCAGCCACACGTTGGTCTTCACAAATCAGCCAGAAATCAGACAGTGGATGAGTCTGCTGGGCCGTGATCGACCACTCCACATTTCAGTAACAGACACTGAGGCTGATTGAGAGGTACGTTTGTGTGTCAAGTGTCTGTTAGACGCTCTCGGCAGGTCCTTTGACCCGCTAACCACACCACTTTCACCGCTCTGCATCACTGCAGGCGCGTGTGTGCATGTGCACAATGCTTTGGGTTGCTCCTTGGGTGTAATTCCTCTGCAGTGATTCGGCCTGCTCCACGTCAGAGTAACAGTGCCACCTGCTGTCCATTTAAACCACATCAAAACAGAGTGTGTCTCCAGCAGGCCTACCTCAACACAGTGTAGCCTGCATTGTAGATTTCTATTAGGATAAAGATACCACAACTCCATATAAGCAGGAATGTAGCCCTGCAAACACCAAAAAAACTGAGACACAATGATGACACATGATTACTCACAAACCCTTTGATACACTATTGAATGTTTCTTAAGACTCATTGTGCGGCAACATGGCCATAGACCGTGTAGCCACGTGAGAGGTTATTTTCAGGTTAAAAAAAAGGAGAACAATCAAACAGGGATGACACTCCCCACATTTAAAAAGTGTCATACCCGAATGTAGGGAGTGAGGAAGGGGGTCTGCTCTGTTCTAGTGGCCAAACGCAGAGGTCAAATGTCACAATATAAGATCCTGAGTGCCAATGATGTTTGCCTCTTTATGATAATCAGAGAACAGGTGTAGCCCGCTCCGTCGCCATGCGCCCCCGCCGTGTCTGGCCTGTGTCATTACAACCGTCAAATTGCGAGCACCACACGGACGCGTTGCCTATTCCATACCTCAGAAAAACATTGATGTGATCGATATGAAACACAATGAAAATGACTGTAAATAATATTTCCATTTCATTTCTCTTTCTCTCTCTCTGTCTCTGTCTCTCTGTCTTATCTATTCTCATCTACTCTCTTGCTACCCCCCCCTGTTGTGTCTTTCTTTCATTTCTCCCTCCTTTAACTATTGATGCGGGTAATGATAGTACCATAGACACATGGTTTCTCTCTCGTGACTATTGTGCTATGTTGTGCTGAAACTGTATGTAAAGAAGCACCTTGTCGACAAAATGTAAAAACTTAAAGAAGAAAAAAAAGAAAAATGAACATAGACTGATCCTATGCACAGACGAAGAAGGAATACCACAACTACCAATGTGCATATTTGTGAATACCTGTGTGATGGAAGGACCTCTTCCTTGAGCCCTTTGAAGTGAACTGTCACTGCATTCCTCTGCTGATGGTGTTTTTGGTTACCATGAGAACCACCTCATTTCTTTGTTGTCTTTTTGATTTTCCAATTGTGTGGGCAAAGCCACTTGTTGTGTAGCATCTTCTAGCGGGAGATAATCATATTAGAGAGGTGACGCAGACAGGTGGAAGAAGGGTGAAGCAGGAGGATCAGGGGCCCATCATCAGACTGGAGGGAAACATTTAAGTGACGTTTCTTCAAAGTTTGGGTTCTGCTTGTGCACTATACCAGATTCCCTGTTGGAGGTGTCATTTAAGACGTCTTCTAGAGTCTAGAAGGGAACCAAACTGTAGCTTTTTAGTGCAGATATTTGAAGCTCAGACGCAAAGCAAAGAGTTAGTGATGGAAACAGTTGTGTGTGTGTGTGTGTGTGTGTGTGTGTGTGTTTGTGTGGCTACCTCACAGAATAGAGTGGACTGTGATACAGCCATCAACCATCAATACCAAAGATACTTGCCTGCCGTGTTCACGCTGGACCTGGGACGTGCACACACATGCAAAAACAACACACATGCAGATACATGCTCCTGAGTGCACATCCACAATTTCACCGAGCAGTCGTGCTGCGTGACAGACACACACACAGGTGTTTGTTATGTGGGTTGAGTGCCTTTTTCCTTCAACCAGGGGTTGGACTGCTCTGCACACACACACACAGGCACATACGCACACACACACACACACACGCACACACATGCACATAGTGTTTAAAGTGAAGGGGGGCACACACTGGGTGAAGGGGGAGCAGGAGGGTGTCCTCATGACATAAAAAAAGCCACCTTTGTTTGATTTCATTTAGTACTTTTTTACTTTTTTGTGAACAAAAGATTGTTAATGGCCACCATTTTGTTTTGATATGCTTTTACATGCTGGTGAGACAATGTCATCTCACACAGAGTCCACTCCATGATGCACACATGCACACACACTCCCACCAGAGATATTTTTGTGTAATTTGTAACCAGAGTAGGTGTGTGCGCGTGTGTGTGTATCGGACTGTTTACAAAGCCCTCGAATCCCGCTCTTTCATTGGCTCACATCTAAAACTCTAATCTTTGTAACAACCGACCAATGATCAATCAGTGCAGAAATGATGAGACCTTTCAGCTCCAAAAGACACATAATGCCCGCCGGTGACCCCCGCCCATCCAAACCCTCTTTGCAGGTCCCTCCGTCCAGGGTAGCATCACAACGAGGCAGGCATGTGTAGACAATTCATCTCGATATACCTCAAATCTTTATTGTAAAGGCTAATATATAATATGTTTAGCGATGAGAGTGACATTAAAGTCACAGCAACATGATTGTGCCGTTTTTTTAAGGTTTGTTTTACGGAGTGTGTGCAGTACAAGCCGTCTTATGGTTTGACATCTTTTGTATTTATTGTTTGTAGGTTTGCACGTTGTCCTTTTTTGGAGTTAAGAGAAACACTAAAAAGAGGTGAAAGGCATATTGAAGCGGTAGGAAAGGACATAATATATAATAACGTAGCGGTAGGGGAGGAAGAAATCAGTGACGAAAGATTATGACAAAGAAAGATGTAGGAATTGAGAAAATTGTTAAAGATCAAGTAGAAAATGACACATCATCTGTTTGGCATCACTTTTTGGCTTATTTTTGTGTTTGACAATTGTCTTCTGTGTGTGTTAAAGTGATTCCAATATTAAAAAAAAAAAGAGAACCAACCAAGCACCTCTGTCATTAGGGTTGGGATGAGCGATTCTTTTATGCATGGATACTATATAAGTGTATATAAACTGCAGGATGAACTGTACCTCTACAGGTGGAGAGGGGGAGAAACAGGGAAAAAACAACAACTGGGTTTTGGTTTCCAAGTACATGCTTTTTAGTGTCTTTCATGTGCTGTTTGTGTATTTGTATAAATATGTGTGTTTGTATGTGTATCAGCTTCATCGCTGTGTGTCTTTCCTCCTCTTGTAACCCTTCCATTTGTGTAGAAATAGTCTCCACACTTCCATGTATGTATCTACCCTTTGTTTCATCACACAGGTGGCAGTGTGAGTTCCTCGGTTTTGTTCCTGTATCTCAGCTCATCCGTATTTAATCAAAATTCGATCGGCCTGGGTGTTTGTCTGCTTTAGTGGAAGCATACACAAACAGACAGCCAGGCAGCTGAAGTACGGGTTTCTTCCAGTGCCTCAAAATGGCGTCATTTGCTTTTTCCTTTCGGACAGACCTCACAGCTCTGGAAGCCCCAGTGTCGATGTTCTCTCCCTCTTCCCTTACCAACCAATCAATCAGAACCAAGTGTCTTTGTGATGGTAGAAGACAATCAATTTCAAATAGCAGAGACAAAAAAAAAGAAAGAGGGGAGAGAGAAAGAGAGCGATGGAGGAGGGCAGGGAAAATGACTGGACAGGAGAAATGGGAGGAAAGGAGAAAGGATGGCTCTCAGAGAAATCAGTGTGTGTGTGTGTGTGTGTGTGTTTGTGTGTGTGGTCACCTTTAACCTCTGCAGAGTGGCCTATAGGTGGGGGTTGAGGCATCAAGGACAGAACCCTCCCCCGGCCACGATGGAGGTGATGACGGGTACTTGTTAAGTGGACATGTAATCGAAGATGTTGATCAAACACACACACACACACACACACACACACACACACACACACACACACACACACACACACACACACACACACACACACACCCAAGAGTTTTCTTCTGATCTTCATCTCCCAAGAACACAGCGAGCGTGTCAGTCGTCTGTCTGCCTTCAGCCTGTGGAGGGAGATAATAACTGGAACAAATAATACACCAATCGAAAACCAGTATGGTTAAATTGTGTGTTTTGACTAAAACAAATAAAGAAACAAGCAATTGGCTGACTTACTTCATTTTCTGTGTGCTGCTGTCTTACTGTGGTGCTCTGTTGCCACCTGGTGGTGTAAATTAAAAGGAGGTAGACTCCCCTATCTAGAAATATACAACATAAATATCCATATCCAGGATTTATGAAGCACTGCGCCGTGTCCCAAATCCGTACTACACATCAATAAGTACGCTATACTAATTACTAGCATACAAAAATATCAGCATACTTTACCATTTATATTGACGGGTAGTTATACCACACAATACACCATACATGTAATGTTGGATGTGAATCCAAGAGCCATCAAAATGTTTTTCCTTAGATGTAATACTTATTTTTGTTTTCCAACATATTTTTGAGCTGTTCCACCTCCAACCACAGTTTCTTTAAATGTTTTCCAGCTCTGAGCTTCTCCTCCATTTCCTCTTTGCATAGTACTGAGGGAGGGAGAATACACCAGCATCACACTCAAAAATACACCACATTATGCATGCTGCTCGCTTTCATTCACATACTTTGTTTTATTTTGTCAGTTTTCTGGTGTTGAAAAAGGGTCTATGTTACTTTTTATCGCAAACCAATCAAGATGAACGATGCAGAGGCAGTTGTGTGATTGGCTGTCCATTCATTCAGTCTGAAGTGACAGCCAATCACAGAAGTGGTTCTTGCCTTTTTCTCTTAGACAAAGATTGTGATGATAACTGCCATTATGAAATAAATCAGTCTCGGGAACAATGCTTTTAAAAAAAAAAAAAATAAAAACAGCTGGATTGAATAAAAAACATCCTGTAAAAAACACTTCATAATAATGAGCTGAGTTTGATTGGGAGTAACAATTTTCAAGTAAAAAAAAAAAGATTTCACATTTCTTATGGTTAATTTAATACTGTTGATTTGTTTGTTGGCCACTTGGGGCCAGCAAAAAAGCTGTGAACACAACACTGGCATAATAGCATCGTTTCAACTAATATTTCATCATCAATCAGTTATGAAACAACTGGTTTCCACCTGGTGACGGGTCAATATTCACTCTGCTTTAAATCTGTTTTTGATCTCTACCAACTCCCGAGGGAAATATCTGTCTCTGTCTCCATAGCTTCTGAATGCTCCACTTAGTCTCTAACTGCATCTGTTCAAAGATGCAAGATTCAAAATCCTTTATTAAACCCAAAATGGGGAAATCCACACTGTTGCAGCAGCAAGGGATAGGAGGAAAAGTAAAAGACACGTTAACACAGAATAATACGTATAATTATACTAAAATGTATTAACAATAATTGCACATTGTCACATCTGCTGTTTGGTGCTGAGCAGGGAGTATATAATGGCTTTTTAAGGCTTTTTTTTCACCTGCAGCCTAAAATGACCCCATGAGAGCAGTAAAAGAAAAAAGTTAAAGAAAGCCACAATAATGAGCGTAAAGATGCTGTGAAGCTCTGTAGAGCTGCAGAGTTGGCTCACAATTCACAGTCCATTGTTCCATTGGTAATCTAAAAATATTGATTGTAGCAGCTTTAAATATTCTATTTATTCATATGATCCTTGATATCACAATGTCTTATTTATTTAACCTGCCAATCTGGAAATTATTGTTTTTCTGTGTCAAAATTTAAAATAAAAACCCTTTTATCAACATTTTGTTAGTGTTTTTTAACCCGTTTGTGAACCTCCCCACCCCCGACAATGTTTTTGTCACTTTTTCTGAGCCTTTTGAAATTTTCGTGGGTTTTCCCCAAATTTTTTACATTTGTCACTTTGTTTCGACATTTTTGTTATTTTTTCGACATCTTTTCACATTTTTGTCATTTTATTTGACATTTTTTTTCACATTTTTCTCTTTTTTTTACACAGGATCTCTTACCAATTGACAACAAACACCCAAATTCAATGAAAGTAGTGAACTGATTATTTATTTAACTTGTGAGGAGCGTCATTGGGAACCATCCACGTTACTTTTGGACAATTTGTTTGAAAGAAACCCAAATTTCTGATATAGAAACCTTTTGGAAAGGGGTCAAATTTGACCCAAAGAAAACAGGAGGGTTAATATTCGCTTATACTTGCACTCAATATTAATGCCTGACCTCAATAATGCTCTTGCAGCTGAATGGGGGCAAATCCCTGCAGCTAGGTCCTAACATCTTTGGGGAAAACTATCCAGAAAAGTGGAGGTTGTTGTGTATGTACTGCAGTGTAGCGTGTGTGTGACGTGACACAAGCAGCGAACGAGAAGAGACACAGGACACTTTCGACAGAGTCACATCATGCTTTTATGACGAAAAGGAGTTCATTTACAAGACAGACAGTATATAAAACATACATTGAAATAAAAAATAAAAGTACATTATTGTCTCACCCTTCCCTTTGAGACCAAGCAGCCATGGGACTGAGCAAAACATGGGTGATCCCTGGAGAAAAGAAGCAGCAGTTAAATCCTATATTACTATACCTACACTATTTACAGTTCAACAGTCATTTTCCTCTGGCAGACATGGCAAGGAGGTCTACAGATTTGATGACATGATATGGCTAATAGATCTAATATGTACAGTTTCTGTTCTTCACATCCAAGGATCCACACATCGCAATGCAAAATTTAAATGTTATAATTCAGGTACAGTCAGATATTCTTGCGGCCAGAGAGGATGAGAGTCCAAATTTGGTAATTTGCTATTATGAGCCAGTCACAGGCTTTAATGATGGTTCAGTCGACACCATTCAATTCAACCAGCTTGTCTTTGTGTTAGCTCTGCATTTATGTGGAGCGCTCAGCACCCATTCCTAGGTTTCAGGAGTCAGTAACGACCGTGTCAACAGGGAACAATTATGCATTAGTGCAAAAACTAAAAGTGGTCGATAAAAATGTTCAGAAATGTTTAACGAGGTCGGTGCCAAGTTGATAGAGAGACAGAGAGAAAAGACAGAGAGAGAGAGAAGAGAGAAAGAGCAGAGAATACGTTTACCCCAGCTAAATTTAAGGAAATAGACTATATTTTCCATTAGAGGGCTCCAACAAATACAGAGCTATACCACAGTGACAGCTTCCTCTGAAGAGTGAGAGAGGTACGAGAGCGTTACATCAGCTCAGACCTGGGGGAAAAAAGAGTCGGAAATGTGGCACCATCTCGTTCTTAAAAGAGGAAAAAACACCTTAAAAGTAATGTGGAAACCTAGGAATGAGTGCCAACCAGGTCTGGAAGAGCTCTGTACGCCTCCTCCTACTCCAAAGGGATTCTGGGAGAGTGGCAAGGTTCAAGTTAGATCAATGATAGGATGCCATTAATAATCCTATCCCCATACAGCATTGATCAGTCCCACAATCCTGCTTAGAATATCAATCGTTTTATCTACAGCGTACACATCCTCTGTGTGTGGATAGATATGTGTAAAAGTACAATCATCCCAAGTAAACAAATGCTTCTTTTGTAAGATGCACACGTCTTTAAATATCCGTGAATGCAGCAGATTACATGCCCCTCGCTTTGAACTGTACCAGATTAAAAACACTTCAATGGTCCCACCTGCTCTTACAGTAAGTCTGTTTCAACCCGTCCCATGGCCAGCAACAATGGCACCCATAGCTCTCCATACAAGTGTAGATGAGAGTTTGGCAAGACCAATCACTGTATACAAAAGGCATGCATAGATTAAACCTGCTAAGACCACAAGAAAGAAAGTTTTGTTTCTCTAGAGAGGAACTGACTGTTTGCCGATCAGCTCTCAGTCGTATGCAGAGAATGAATGATGCTGTGACATATTCATCATGGTTTGTTACTGTTTGCTGTGATGGCAGTGAGACTGGCGGGGGCGTCAGAGAGTATTTTCTAATCTACAAACTGAGTCCCAGCAAACCAGATCAGCGCGGTTGCTTTTGGTCGGATGGAGGCCTCTCCTCAGAACTCCCTTTACAGGTGGCTGAGGGCAGACACCCACGGCGGAGAGGAGGTCACACTATGGCTATAGGAAAAAAATCAGTGAACTACTGACTTATGAATCTAACAGTCAATTTCCCAATTTCCCTTTACTTTTTTCACTGTATGAGACCCAGAGCTTTTATTTGACCACCACGTACAATAATAATCAGCATCAGCAGTATTGTCCCATTTGAAGCTTTTTCTCACAGTGACCACTTGGGGTCAGTATTGTCACATAGAAAGGGAGGCAGTTGCAATTGTCTGGTCAAGGTTAAGATGAAGCAGTTGTGCTGTTCAAGGTGCTTTAAACTGTCCTTCAGCAATGCTCTGATACATGTCCAATTAAACCCGAATGTCAGTTAACATTGACTGCTTTGCATTATGATCTCTTTGTCCAATTAGAATAAATTACCATATTTCTATTTAACACAAAACAAAAAGGAAAAGCTAAAATAACACCATGAATTTAGCCTCCAGTACATGTATGGCACACTGTTCAGAGAGGTCTGTTATGGAAATGGAACTAATAAGCCAAGTAATCACCCAATCAGCCGGGCTCAAATCTCCGTCATCCAATTACTGCTCCTCTCAGCGCTCATAATTCAACTCGGGTCCAATCCAAACGCAACACCAGCTGTAGGATCTGGAATAGGAGCTGGATTTATTTAGAGCAGAGAATATAGAATAAGATGATGATAAGATGATGGAAAAAGCAAGGTAATGCATGTAAAAATGCATTGTTCTTAATAAAATAATGAGAGCACAGCTGAGAGGACTGGCCCTTTAAAGCTGGGGTAAGCGCTTTTATCTTTGGTGTCGTTGGGGGGAAAAAATGCACAAGAACCTTCAGCATATTGCAATTCATTTGGTCCAAACCTTGTCCTGGCTCTGTTTTGAATATCTAGTCTGTGAAGGTGACCAATCACAGGTCATTTCATAGAGAGAGCATTCCTATTGGCTGTTCTACACATGCAGATGCACATCCCTTCAGATGGTGGAAGGCTGATTCAACGGTAGAAAAATCCTGCAGAAAAAGTTGCTGTTTAAGCATTTGCAACAAGGGCCTACACAGTAAAGCAACCCAAAAAAGGAAGAGAGTCTGAAGACAATAAATGCAAAAAAAACAGGGCAGTGTTGGCAAAGCTTTTCAGGGATGGAGAGAAAATGTTGAGTTGTATAGTTGAGCCTATTGCTAACCTAAGCCAAAGGCTCAAGGCTGTGGCTAACTCAAAATAATGTTCGTGCAGCTAGCTACAGTAGAGCCTTCAATCTCAGTATGTCATCTCAAACTCGTGGTCCAAGTTTGCAAAGAAAACAGGACGGTAATTGTCATAGAATTGCCGATATATAACGGAATATGGAACACAACCATGATCGGGATGATGACTGTCTGACTAATACTCGTACAGGTTTACTGTATGAAGTGTGTGCATATGCCAGGGCGTAGGACAGAGAGGGGAGAGCTGCAGGACTGTATTTTTGTTGTTGTTGCCTTTTCCAGAAAACTGCCTACCCCAGCTTTAATTGAGAAATAGAGTTGAAACATTGTTCCAAAATGAAAAACTGAATAATTCAATCCATGATCATTGGTGTCTCGGTCTAATTTTGGTCTGCGTCTTTGAAGAGTTCCCCAGTGGAAGGTAGTGAGGTTGCTGGTGCAGTAAATGGGGCGTCTAGACTAGAGTACACCAACCCCAGGCAAGGGCGAACCGGATGAGGGAGTGGGGGATGGCTCAGCCTACTTTCTCAAGTATCACGGCAGAGTAGATGAATTAAGTTTAAGTTCAACTGGTGTCTACAAACACAGAGTCTGTCAGCCAGACTGAGGCAATGGCTTGGCTGCAAAGATGTGTACAGGCACCTTTAAAAAAATAAAAGAGAGGAGAGCTGAACAATTGTTTGGCAGTGTCTTTCAATTAAAATGTTCAATGTCTTACTTTGTTTGGGTAGAAAATTGAAGCTGAGGGGACAGGAATGATAAAAAAAGCCTCTTCTAGCTTTCAATGACTCGTGGGGGAGTACATACAAGTGCTTATTTTCAACCCTGACCAACATGACAATGTCTATTTTCAATAAATGGGCTGCTTCTTTCACAGAATGACTCAGTGAACCACAGTTGGCAGAACGTGAGTGTAGGCTCATAGTCACGGTGTACCCCCCTTTCTACATTTGCAAGTTAAAGTGTGACAAGATATCATCAGAGAAAATACATACAGGACAATCCGTGGGTTTTCATATCCAGAGAAAGATCCCAGAACTGGGAAAGTTCCTGAAGTGCTTTTTCAGGAATGAGTATAGGGTGTGAAATGGGAACCAATGTTTTTTTTTTTTTAGGGAACCTGGGTCACCCCTTTCATCTTTTGTCTCCACTGGTCCTATCACTGCTCCGTGTTCGATGGCATCACGAGGAGCAACAAATCATAACACGACAACACTGACTCAGCGACCACAGAGAACACGTGTCTACTACCACACAACCATAATCCAGCCTAATACTGTGAACAGGGACAGCGAGGGTTGGAAATGTTAAGAAGACAGGGAACAGGAAGAGGAGGAGGGTAAAGAGGGGAGGAGAAGAAGATAATAAAAAAACCAAAAAAACACCCTCGTCTACGCTTACATTTGTGATTGATGTTTGCACAATAACACCATCGACAATCACTACAGACATTCTCATTGTCTTCTAAGCCTAGTTTTCACTGAGAAATACCAGGGAATGGAAACACAAAAGGGTCAGCTCAGGGATAGGAGACGTCCATAAAGGCGACGTCCTGTTCTCAACACAAAAATGGCCGCTGACACTGTTAAAGGCGATGTAAAAAAATAAAAAAACAAAAAATTCGGCCTCATGAATCAGCTGTTGAGTTATTTATCCTGAGACAAAAGCCATGGTTGGATCATCCCTCCCAAGGGACTAAAATGAAGTTTGCAGGATTTCTTTTGCAAAACTTTTGAGAATTTGAGGTTCTCTCTTACTTGGGGCAAATTATTTTCCAAACTGTAAACTTGTCTTTGTACGGTGCTTTAGATCAGTGGTTCCTATCTTTTTACAGTACGACCCTAAACATGATGTGTACGCCTCATGACATTAGTAAATCCATCATGAAGTTTGTGTAGGAACATGCCACCGTTTGTTGAAATAGGGCTTATCACTGTCTCCCCTAGCTGGAGATGCAATGCATTTTTTTGTCTCAGTGCACGCATGGTTTTTAGTCAGGTGCAACACTGGCAGCGCTGCCGCTAGTTAGCTTAGCATAGTGAATGGAATCCTATTGGCCGGTTAGCATGTTGTGAGTAAAAATGAGCCAACAAAAAGAACCTAATTACTTCTTGTGGCCTGCGTATTCACAACGAGTACAAATAGCAATGCAGGTTAAGACCAGACCGTTTCCTAGGAAGATATTGACTTGGGACTATATTGGGTGGAAGCACAGCCGAAGCACTGCTACATGGTCGCATGGGGGGAGACCGAGATAAGCGAAGGTGATTTTAACAAACGGTGGCGTATTCCTTTAACTACTAGCTAGTTTCAAAGTGTGTTTTAATAGTTTAAAAACACCACCAGATTGACTTTGTGGTGTACAAAACCAAAAGTCATTATGCTAGTGTCCTCTGCCAAACAATAGATCTCCAGGGAACTTTGAACATAAATAACATACTGGAAATAGAATATCAGGACGAGGACATTAAGAAAGGCTCTGTAAATAACATTAAGCAAGAGCCAGGTCAGGCAGTTAGTATCAATTTGTAGCTGTCAATGCGTGCAAGGCTGCCTTGAGACGAAAAACGTGGCGTAATGCCTTTGTGTAGAATATTTGTTGGACGCTATAAAACTGAGTTCAAATGTTAAACTGCGCTTCTTGTCAATAAAACAAACCACACATCCGCAAACCTCTTTTTGAGTCAGTTTCAAAATGCCAAACAATAAATATTAAACTGTCAGTCCTTTGTAAGTGTAGGTATGAGAGTTAGAAGTATTCATGCAGTTTCAAATGACTCCGAAATCTTTGATTATACTAACATTACATAATTGGCATACTGTTTAGTAACTTGAGGGATATTTGCTCAAATATTCCCAATTTACATTATAAGTAAACAGCAAATTGATCAAGTGTCAGGTCAGATATGTTGACCATATTCCATTTACTCTTCAATGTGAATGGGTCATATATTAGCTGGCATTAGTTGGGTCAGTTAGCTATGCAACAGTTAAAGCCGACTGTTACGGCGTACAACTAATCTCAATGTAAGAGCTAGTTTGCTTGGTGCAGCAGTTAATAAATACTTTTAACTATATGCTTACATAGGAAAAGCTGGCACATCAACTCGAGAAGAGGTCATCTATTCAGTTAGGAACCACTGCTTTAGATCAGATCTCATTTCTTGATGCCTGGTTCCATTTGATATGGGGACTTTATTAGGTGTTGAGAACAGAACAGTCCCACATGGAGGACGGGGAACTTTAAAACGGTAAACAGCCAAAAGGTCACGGAGAACAACAACTGAGGAAATGAAAACAAGAAGTAACAGAACACTTCAAAGAAAGTTTTTGTTATTTTTTCTTTTTTAAACCACAGTACTACTCTCCACTATACGATACACATGGCGTGGGTAGGGTTAACACGACTTCATTTACATTTGAATCCTTGGTCTCCAGCCAGGGACCCCTCCCAAAGGAGGACCCAGTGGGGGTGTGTGTGAGGGGGTGGGGGTGAGGAGGGGGGATGCACTGGGCTAGGGGGCAGAGACATTCGCGCACCGACCGTCTCAGAGGCAGACAGATAGCAGTCAGTTGCTATGGTGCTTCATCAATTCGTACGTTTATTCATGTGTAACTGTGATTCTTGTTCCTATCAATCCAAATAACCTTCACTTCTATATGTGTGTTTATGTGTGTGTGTGTGTGTTATGAAGTGCAATTTTATGCAAGCCCAGCGACAGCAGATGGCCCTGTGATCATCACAACACAACGGCAGTAGCAGTAATTATCATTATATAACTGAATCATGCACACGCTACTATATAAAAAACAACCTACACATACTATGGCTTTGTTTTTCGTCACTCAAACATTTACATAATTTCTCTCTTGGAGAGTTCATTTTGGCTTCATGGCTCTACATACATACAGTATTGCTGGAATGTTATATTTGAACAGAGGATGTATGTGTGGTTACGTAGGCTCACTTTTCCTGAGGAAAGGTGCTATTCATATGTTGCTGTGTGTTTTCCACTACTGGAATAAGTGGATGTGTTGGATTGAAGACCCCGACAGTGTAACTGTGTGTCCTCTGTCTGCCTCTGAGTATGACCCAACTCACCGGGCTGCTCCCCCCTGGCAGCGCTGGGAAGGTCAAGCGGCCACCAACACAGCAGAGGGCGGGGACAGAGGCTGCCAGGTTGACCCATGAGCGTGGCTTGTGATGTAGGGGCCTCTTTATCTCCCTCTCCTTCTACCCAGCGACCCTCCTGTAGCCTCGAGCCCAGACCCAATTGCTCTCTGTTGTGTTGGTTGCTATGGTTACTGTGGCTGCCCGTGTCCGGTGGGCTTGACTTCCTAACCAAACCCTCCGGGCCACGGGCAGCTCGCGGCCAGTGCGCTCGTCCCAAACTCACACAGCTAACATTGTCGCAAAATCTGACGAAGAGGAAAAGGCCAAATCTTTTGTCTATTTGTCATTTATGTGAATGGTCCCAATCCAGTGCTTCTTATCTGATAGTATCAGTTCATCTTTTACATCCATTGAGCTTGACATATGCTAATGTCAATGGAGAAACCTCACTGTTCAGCCAAGGTCAGAACAGACAAAGGAGGCTGTTAAATGCTCTATAGAAAAACAGATTCAAACTGTCTTCCAAAACAATTTGTTTTATTCGGTGGTATGAACTTACAACTTAACTCTTAATTGATTTTTCCTTAACTCTCTACATGCATTATTCTTAACAAGGCAGACTTTAGAAGAGCATAGCTACAAATGATATTACTGGATGGTAGCCAGGTCTCCCTGCATCACATATCTTTTAAAATCCCGGACTGCACAGAAAACAGTAAAGGGACATTTTAAATGAAAGAGGAAATCTTTTTTATTATCTCATTACTGTAACAAAGAGACAGGGCTACCCGTATCCCACAGCTCAGTATTCATGCCAATTTCCAAAACTTATCTCCTCTATTATTCTTATCAAGCATGGACGGCAAGTAGCTCTTTGAAGTCTATTAATACTGTAGTTCTTTAACAGTATCATTCAAACATCTTTTTCACCGCAAGCTGAATATAAAACCTTTGAGAGGCCGAGAGATCGGTATTATTTTGTTTTCATTCACAAATTAAACCAAATCGAGTCATGGCGTATTTTTGATGTGGGCGCTCAACTTTTGAATAAAGCCATAATAGACAGGATCATATATTGTGATTTCACACTTCTTTGCGAGTCAGTGGCTGTGTGTGTTTGCGTGTGTCAAACACGTTTTTGGGACGTGCTCATGCCTCCCCCGAGTGACCCCTGGCTGCGTTGTTTCATATCATTTTCATGTTGAACTTCCTGGTCCCGCCTGAGGAGCTGCCGGTGACGGGTTCAGATTTCCGGAAGGAGTACTCCACTGTGAAGTTGTTCTTGCGTTGCCCACGTCCCCGGCTCCACACGAACAACAACAGGAAACAGAAGAGAACCACGCCCAGGAACGTGATGCAACCCATTGCTGTGGAGACCAAGATGGTGGTCAGGTCCAAGGTGAACTTAAGATAAACGCGCGTGCTGTTCAGATTTGTGTCGTTGAAGAACTCGCCGCTGTACAGCGAGCGGTTGAGAAAGAAGGCTGAGGCGGCATCCAGCGGCTGGCCACGCACTGTGAGTGTGGCAAAGTAGGTGTCATTGCCTCCGGCGTTACTGGCGATGCAGATGTATGTTCCGCTGTCGGTAAGCTGGGCGTAGCGGATCTCTAGGGTGCCACTAGAGAGAACAGTAATGCGCCCTGAACTCTTCGCTGTGATCCGTCTGCGCTGTGGTGAAATCCAGACAATAGCAGGTGCAGGTTCTCCTTCAGCTCGACACAGAAAGCTCACAGGTTGGCCCTCACGAGCGATCACCTGCGGGAGGTGGAAGAAAGGAGTGCACGGACTAATAAATGCAAGAGAGTGAGAAAAACACAGCAGAATACATACACAACTAAATCTGCCAGTGTAACCTCAGTAATCAAACCATGAGCATGTATTAAGTTGTTGCTAAATATTAAACCTAAATGTAATCATCTTCATTACCTGCTGCATCTTACGGTTGCGTATCTTAGGTTTCTGGCATGTAAAGTGATCGAAGAGTGCAGAATCGGTGAAGGCGCTGAGGCTGACCCCTTGCACCTCCACCGGCCCCGCACACACCGGCACTCTGCCGTCAAAGTTGAGGGTCTTGCGTCTTTGCAGGATCCACAACAGACGGCAGTCACACATCAGGGGGTTCCCATCCACTCTGAGGGTCTCCAGACTGTTGACAGAGTGGAAGGAGCCCTCTTCCAGAGTTTGCAGGTCGTTGGAGGAGAAGTTGAGAACTCGGATCTGTCGAAGGCCTCCAAAGGCATGGAGCTCCACTGTCATCAACCCTGTGCTTACCATGATGAGCTCCTTCAGCCTCAGCAGGTCCTTGAAGGCCCAGGGCTCTAGTGTGCTGATGGGATTGTAGGACAAGTTGAGGTGTGTGAGGTGCACCAGGTTCTTGAAGGAAGCAGAGGGGACAGAGGTGATGTTGGTGTTGGTGATGGAGAGCCAGTGGAGGTCCAGGCCCTGAAAACTAACAGGGGAGATGTACTCCAGGTACGGCCAGTGATCAATGTCCAGACCCCGCAGGTTGGAGAGCTTTCGGAAGTTCTGGTCCTCCAGGGCAATAATGCTGAGATGACGGAGGCGAAGGGTGACCAGGCTGCGCAGGTAGGACAGCGTCTGGCCAGAGATGGACGTCAGATTGCAGCGCTCTATTGTGAGATCCTCCAGCCCCAGCAGCCCTGAGAACGCCTAGGAATCAAAAAGATAAATAATGTTAAACCAACAGTAGACGACCAAACTGGTGACTAAAACTAAAAGGTCAATAATAATGATGTGATGAAATTCAAGGAGTTTGTGGTGCCGTGAGTGCCGTGGAAAGTGCCTAAAACTAATTTGACAACAATTTCCTGCCCACACTTGCTAAACTTTCAGGTTTGTTTTTCTCTTTTCATGATAAAAATGATCTTCCTTTGTTAAAGGAATAGCTCAACATTTAAATGTAAGGTAGCTTAGCATAAATAGTGGAAACAAAAGGGGAAACAGCTAGCCTGGCTCCATCAAACGGTAACAAAATCTGCCTACAAGGTCATCAGTGTGAGGTAACAGCACCCAAACAAGAAATAGCCTCACACATAACCCCCCATAAAACCAAAAATTGTAATTTTTCCACTTCAGTTTTTGTATGGATTAAACAAATGAGATATAAGATGTTCATTATTTACCCTGATTCCAGTCTTTGTGCTAAGCTAAGCTAACCAGCCGCTGGCTGTAGATTCATATTTAGCATACAGACAATAGAGTTGTATCAATTCTCTCATTCAATTCCACTACTGTCAATATGAAAGAGGGATTGTGGGATTAAAAAAATGTTCTTCCATGCAGTTCTTCATTGGTAACACAGGGATGGTATAGAGAAGATGCTGGTGATCTTACCTTGTGAGAGATATAGACCAGGTCGTTGTCTCCCACCTCCAAATGTTTCAGACTCCTCAGATCCTGGAAGGTGTAGTCCAATAAAATCACCATCTTGTTCTCGCTCAGGTCCAGGCTGGTCAGATTGCCCAGCTTGGCGAAAGCCCCCATGGGCACTAACTTCAGCTGGTTTCCCCTTAACTTCAACACTTTAAGACTCTGGAGGGTGGCGAAGGCATTGGGCTCTAATGTGGCGATAAGGTTTTCACTGAGGTCCACCTCCTCCAGCCGCGGGTACGGTGCCAGGTCCCCTGCTTGCACCCAGCGGAGCCGGTTCTTGCTGAGGTCCAGGAGTTGTGTCTCCGTGGGGATGCCCTCTGGGATGTTGATGAGGCGCCGCCGCTGGCACGACACTGACCTCAGCTGGGCCGAGCACTCGCACCGTGGTGGACAGGCCTGGCCTCTTCCTGGCAGCGTCAAGGTTATCACGGCAACCAGAGAAGCAGCCAGGACCCATCGCCACATCCTCGGCCATGGCATTAAGGCACACCCAGCAGAGCCAGGAGAGCCAATCATGGCCCTGGCCCTCTGACTCCTCGCCTGTCACAGGCAGGGTCAGTACACCATACACCTGCAAGATGAAAAAGAGGGAAGACAGAAAAAAAACAATGATTAAAGACATTATAAGAGGATGTGAAAAAGATCATCTCCCAAGCTCATGAAAATTACATCCACACGTCTGTAAATGATCTATGTTTCCTGCAGTTTAAGTAATATTGTATCAAAAGCTGCAAAGATTTGAGACTTATCATGACCTGTCATTAAAATACAAGTGACGGGAGCCCATTGCAGGAACACGGATCTGTGCAAGATATTTAAGATAGTTTGTCTATGGTTTCAGTTGGAGAACAGGGAGCTTCTTGCTTCAGCTGAATTCATGCATGCTGCATCTCCTCAGCTCTCCTTGCCGCACTGAACCCGCTGCTCCATTTTGATGAACACAATGAATTTATTTTCACCACGCATAAACACAGACTGAGCTTAACAGTCACATTATGCCTGGAAGCCACGCACGCCGCGGCAATGAAACGTGAAAAGAAATAGGTGTTTGAATCCCCCGTGTACTCAAGTCACATTATGTGTTTTATCAGGTATGTGCTGAGGCATGTATGGGTAGGATGTGGCATTTTGCTGGGCATGAATCCAAAATCTTTTTACTCCTCCTGGAGATTAATCACTCGTGCTTTAACATTCCTTCAGGCAACCTGTCATCTCTCCCACGCACCGGCTTTAACTCAGGGACAGTCAAAAAGCACCTGGCATTAGATCAACTCAGTGTCTGTCTGATTAGAAGTAAGTAGTAATACTTTTATACTTGAGTGTAGAAACAGGAAAGTTGTTTGCTCTAATGTTACAAATGCCCATCAGAATCCCCAGATGTTTAACTATCTAATAAGAGATAATATATCATCATCACCAGGAAGTATCATGTTTAAATGCATTCTGATGCTGGCATTGGAGAAAAGCAGATCCAAACGGATTAATAATTTATGGGTTCGCTTGTGCTTTAAGAGCAGTAATCTCAAAAGTCGCCAGTCTTTCTTTGTGTCAAGTCTTTCTTGTAAGTTGGATTTAGAAAACGGCCTGTTGAAAGTCTAATCATATCTGACTGTTTCAATGAGTTGGCATCAATGGGATCAAACAGGATGAAATGAGCTTTAAGCTAAATTTAAACGATGGCAGACATAAATTCTTTGCGCTCATGCACAATCCTCAGATATTTTCACACATGATCACACACAAACTGCAGTAAAACCTCCAGAGATTGTGTCTCATCTACTAAGCCTCAGGGTGGATAAGTCCCGCAGTTTTGTGACAGGTCTGGAAAACACTCTGTTTACAGATCCCATATCTGAAGGATCTGGTTGAAATCTGGCACAGTTTTTTCTTCCATTCGCTGGGAGACAAAAAAACACAGACGGAGAGAAGCCGCTGTGCAGAACGCTGCACAAACTGACCCAGTTCTCAGCAGCAAATCAGCCTCGCACTGTCAACCAGCAACAACTCATCATGACCACAACAACGCAGCAGCGAACCTCAGCGTCTCCGTGGAGTCAAGCCCAGAGAGATCGGATAAACAAACAGGAGTATACAGATGTTCTGAAATAACGAGCTACAAAGACAATTAACGTCTGCGTCCCTGCACAGGTTAGATCATTTTGTGGCACATGATAATATTTCCTCTTCTTACACCTTTTACTTCACTACCAATGTTCCCTAGAGGGTGAATCCTGGTGACTTTTCACTTTTTTAGGGAAATATTTCAATTCCTACAGGATGGATTGGCACAAAATATTGTGCAGACCAATGGCACCAGCAAGATTCTATATTATAGTACGCACAAAAACCACCCGCCTGCTGTTTACTGTGCCAGAAATGAGCTGTTCTTATAATATTTGTATGATGAGTATGAGTGTGCTCCTGTAGCGTAATCTTATCAAATAATGACCAGGTTATGAATATATTAGGCTACAGGTTGTTGTTTTATGCAAAAGTAGGAGCGAGATGGCTTAAGTGGACACGTCAGTAGCACTAGAGAAGTCGCCACTGGTGCAGACATTCATGGTGCCCAGATGATAAACCTAACTGACTATGGTGATAACCAGGCTTTTCCTGTAATGCCACCTTATGCCACTTTAATTTAGAGTGATATATCTCTGCAACTATCAAATTGATTACCATGAAATATGGTCCAGACATCCATGGTCCCCTGAGGATGTTTTGTAAAATCCTTCAGGTCACTATTCTTCAGGTGTATATTGTTAATTTGCACATGTTAGCATGCTAACACGCTAAACTGTGATATAGTATACTTGGTAAACATCAACATGCTAGCATTATCAGTGCGAGTATGTGACAGCAAACTGAATATATTTGAGTTTTGGGCCAAACAAGACATTTGAGGACATCCTCTTGGACTTTGTGAAACACTGATTGACACCATTTTCTGACATTTTATAGGACAAACAATTAATTGAGAAAATAATTGACAGATTATTCGGCAGTGAAAATAATCCTCAGTTGCAGCCCTAGTACAGTATATAGTGCCTGTGTGTGTCAGTTCACATCTGCCCAGCCCTTAGGCACTGTGATGGATGCCGCCTGTCTCCACACACCCCTGATAGTCATTCTACGGGTCAGTGGCAGCGTAGCATGAATCAGCTGACATTGTGAAGGCAGACAAGGTCCTCATTACTGGACTCAAGAACAGGCAGGAATCAGTAACACACACACACACACACACACACACACACACACACACACACACACACACACACACACACACACACACACACACACACACACACACACACACACACACACACACACTCTATATCAAACACATGGACCCAGAGGAGTCCAGTGTGCAGGCAAAGACACACCTTTACTCTCACTCCAGTTTTTTTCAGCAGCCTGTGTCTTTATTCTATTAAAAAAAAAAAAAAACTCAAGGTTACAGGTACAGCTTGTTTCTTCATCTGGACAGCCAACACACATAAAATCACACTAGGGGTACCTAAATCTACACTACAAACTGTGAGTCAATATTTGCCAGATGTTAGGGCCACAGCAGTGGCAAACCCCAAAATCCCCAGAAATATTCTGACACAGGCCAGCTGGCTAGGGAGAACGGCGAGGAAGAATGGGAGGAAAATCAGTCCAGAAGCTGAAAATAACTAACTTGTAGGAAACTGACCTAATGAACAGATGTTGGGGAACAACATCCCCGTCCAATCACACATACATCATCAGCCTGCACAGGCACTGTTCACTATGACCAGATGTCTCCAACACCAGTTGTTTCACCTAATTTTACAGACAGGATAGCTTGATTAAAAACACCATGTTGCCAAGAAAAGAGGCTTCCAAAATAACGTTGCTAAATAATGTTGTGTGTTTGTGTGGCAGTGTGTCTGACCAGAAATAGGTCCTCCATATTAACTGGTAGCCTTTAAAAGCCTTTATATTCGGCCAGCAGAGCGTGGATCTCCTCAACCCTCGCATCCCTGCCTCCTGAGCTTTGTCTGGCTTTTTTGCTTTTCTTTATCACACACACTGACCCCGCCACACACACACACACACACACACACACACACACACACACACACACACACACACACGCACAATCAGTGATGTAGGCGCAATCGAGCAGTAAGCAGGTTTTTCGAGAGAACTTTTACATTTTATTGTTGCAAACCAACCGAGGTGCAAAATTGACAAGTTTTTTACTTTTCAGAGGTAAGCTGACAGTTGCTTTCCATTCCTAACTACTCAGTCCAATTTTAAATCTGTGCTTAGTCACTTGATTTTAAGCCAAAGTCAAGTGTGGAGTAAAGCTTAGCAGCTCTCTAATACAGCTGCACCGAATGGGGAGAGAGAAGGGGGAGGTAAACAGTCAGGGGGAGAATAACTGTGGTGAATTTGTTCAAAGAAGAGATTTATGATTTCAGTAAGTGTGGAAATTCTCAAGTTTTGTCATATTAATCTCCAAGTAATATCAACTAGTCCAAGTCAACATGAAAGTTTCTTTGTAAGTCTGAAAAGGTTAAATAAAAGTTATATGTGTCTCCTGTAATCAAAGTTTGAGTTTTAAAAAAATGTCCCAATGCCCACATTATAAGTGGGAAACAAAAACAACAATGCAAAAACTTAAGAGCCTCAAAGATAACAAAGGAAAACGGTTGTCACAACATAATTAGGCAGAGAAAAAAATGAAAGAAGCCCTAGTTGGTGGCTCACAGAGGGGGATAGATATATAGTGACGTGTTCAATGCCTGGAGTGGGAACACAAAGCTACAATATGAATAAAAACCTGAAAGGGAAAGAACTCAGAAAGAATCCACAGAATACAAACACTTTCAGAAAGTCTCGGTCGCTCATCCCCATCAAGGAAATCAATAATGCAACACCCAGTGACCATAAAACACTGCTCCCAAATGTTCACAAAGAAAACTGAGCATTGTTTTTTTCAGAGCTGGTCAGTGTTGAGTTTGCAGAGACGTGATGGTGCTCGGCGCCATTCAATCCTGCTGGGGCTGCATCCTCTTCCTCTGCGTCACTGAGGCAGCGAGTGTTAACTGATTGAGATTGACTTGCTGCCCCGTTTGACCTTTAGCTGATTAGAGCCACAAACCTTTGACTTGAATGCTGCAGTTATGTTTCATTGGACCGACTAACTATCTATTTAAACCATCATTTGAAGAAGTAATCTCCTGTAGCTGTGAATGAGGGGTACAGTGCTGCTCATAAGTTTAGAAACCCATAGTAAAGTTAACTAAAAAAAGCAATAAAAAAATCATCTTTTGTAAATAGGTCTTAATGCCTTAATTTAAAAAAAAATGGAAAAGACCAACCTTTAAGGACACCACTTTTCTTTGTGAATGAATAATGTATTGTAAATAAAAAATGTTCTTCCTTAAAATACAGGGGGCATAAGTATACACCACCCATGTTAAAATACAGGGGACATAAGTATACACCCCCCTATGTTAAAATACAGGGGCCCCTATGTTAAAATACAGGGGCATAAGTATACACCCCCTATGTTAAAATACAGGGGGCATAAGTATACACCCCACTATGTTAAAATACAGGGGACATAAGTATACACCCCCCTATGTTAAAATACAGGGGGCATAAATATACACCCCCCATGTTAAAATACAGGGGACATAAGTATACACCCCCCTATGTTAAAATACAGGGGGCATAAGTATACACCCCCCTATGTTAAAATACAGGGGACATAAGTATACACCCCCCTATGTTAAAATACAGGGACATAAGTATACACCCCCTATGTTAAAATACAGGGGACATAAGTATACACCCCCCTATGTTAAAATACAGGGGACATAAGTATACACCCCCCTATGTTAAAATAAAGGGGACATAAGTATGCACCCCCCTATGTTAAAATACAGGGGACATAAGTATACACCCCCCTATGTTAAAATAAAGGGGACATAAGTATACACCCCCCTATGTTAAAATACAGGGGGCATAAGTTTACACCCCCTATGTTAAAGTACAGGGGGCATAAGTATACACCCCCCTATGTTAAATTCCCATAAAGGCAGGCACATTTTTATTTTTAAAGGCCAGTTATTTCATGGATCAGGATATGCATCCTGATTAAGTTCCCTTGGCCTTTGGAATAAAAATAGCCCCCCCCCCCAAAAATCATCACATACCCTTCACCATACATGGAGATAGGCATGGGGAACTTTCCATAAGATCATCTCTCAATGCAAATCACACCAGCTATTAGTCTAACTGAATTCTCTAGTCAACTTAAGCATGGGCATATACACTTATGAGCACCACTGTATGTACTTGCTTCTGATTGGCTTTTTCCTTAGTTCATTGTTTTTTTTTTGATAAAAAGAAGTAGAATAGAATCAAAAAGAAAGCCTTTATTGTCGTTATACACAAGTGCAGTACCTGTGCAACGAGATTGAAACAACCCCTTTACAGTGTCGACACAAAATATAAAAATACAAAATATAAAAATATAAAGTATAGGTAGTGCAGAAAAAAAAGGGGGGGGGGCTGGTGCACATTCCTGAGAGCAACTATATACATATGTAAAATAGCTTTGTATACACATAATGCGAAAAGTAGTTAAGTATTAATAACAAATAAAAAATATTGCACTGTAATGAAATGAAATGAAATGGTTTAGTACTAAATAATAAATAAATACATATTGCACAGTAATGAAATGGTTAAATATTAACTACTGGCAGGCTCTCCTTGTGTTACAAGAACGGGGAAGCTCCTTTAAGGAATAGCTCGGTGCTCAGTGTGTCAGGCTACGTGAGAGAGTGAGTGACAGTGAACGCGCTCAGAGCAGACAGCTGTCGGCTATCAGAGCACAGAATACATCAGCAATTTACTTGTTGAGTGGAAGGAAATGTACAATGTAGGTTTCCGTTTGTCTCTGAATAAATGATCCAGAAAGAAAGTTCCCATGTCTCGCTTCTCAACAACGAAACAAAAAGAACTGTGGCAGAAGGGGAGAGCAGCAGTCGGTAGAAAAAGCTCCCCGACACAGAGAGAGAAGAAACCAATCAATTCTAACTATCTGGAGACACAATGTGTGACGACGGCAGGATGTTGTTTCCCAACCCAAACTTACTAAATGCTTAACCTTAACCCTTACCCTCACGCTAACCATGACCTAATTCTAACCCTAATCCTAAAACCAAGTCTTAACTCTTAAAAAGTCCTTTAAAGTTGTGGGGTCCCCCACAAAGCTGTCGAGACCCCACAATTATTGTGTATTGTATTCCCATTTTTTTGGACCCCACGAATGTAGTTAAATGAGTACACACACACACACACACACCTGATGAAATATAAACACACTTCTTCATCGTTTGGGGAAGCATCACCTCTCAGTTTTTTTAAAACCAGAGATGCCTTCTGACTCATCCTACTGTAATGTTTCCCTTCTGACCAGGTGATCCCCAAAATACTTCCCAGATCTCTTGGATTTCTCTGAGCTGATGTCTGTGTGTATGCATCTTTCCTGAGAAGCACAGCAAAGTGACATGCCACCAATACGAGAGTTAGTTAGCAAAAGAGTGGCACGAGCTGTGCAAGCCAAACTCCAGCCTCTGTTCTCCGACTGCTTCAAAGTCAGCCGGAGTCAAATTGAAAGTGAACATCAGCGTACAGGATGAGAAGCGCATCACGAACAACACAATGCCTGACAGCCACAGAGGAACAACACAACAAAGCTAAAACAAGCGAAGATAAAAAAAAAAAAACAGAAGACAAAAAATAAAAACTACGTGCTGCTTGTTAATTAACGGGAAAAGTATCTCTTCACGTCCTCAAGTGACTTCTTCAACAAACACATGCCCCCACCCCAAAACTATTTACTTTAATCATGCTAAAAATAATGACGCTGAATAATAGTCCAACACAAACACACACTATAAATGTCCCTGCATTCAGACAGGAGCTGTCTGGGTTGGTGTGTGGGCTGAAGGTAGACAACGTTAAGTGGATTAGAAGGGAGATGAGCCCCAAAAGGTCATTTCATCCCTCTTGTGTGTGTGTGTGTGTGTGTGTGTGACTTGTCCCATGTTTCCACTTTGAACTTCACCAACACTGAGACCTCAGTGAGGGGCGCTGGGCACAGCGGGGAGCCTGACTGGCAAATCCCATGACACTGATAGCTTCGGTTTGTATCAGTATCGCTCAGTGCAGCAAGTTACTTAACGTGATTAGTCATGTGAAGAGCACCTGATCCATGGACTATTGAAGCAATTAATCAATTAGAATGAAGACTCAGGCAGGAATATGTAGACAGTCTGGAAGGGTTTAGCATCAGGTCAGCATCTCTTCTTTTTTTGACACCTGTTGTGTGTATGGGGGCCATTAGTTGTTGTGAAGCAGTGACAACAGTAATAACACAAGATCGACTGAATGCAACCTGTAATAATAAAAACATTAAAGGAGAGCAAGGTTCAAAACTCTAAGTGCAGTGCAGGGGGTGGGTGGGTGCCGTCAGAAATGATGGATTCTTGTTTCTTTAACCTTTGTTAATGCATTTCTTTCTGTTTTCGATTCCCCCTCCTGTTGTCCTCGGGGTCAAATTAGAACAACAAAGGTCCCGAAAAAAACGCAGAAAAAAATTGACAAAGACATTGCAAAAAGTGAGAATGAATTTCGGGAAAACTTTGAAAACATCAAAAAGTGACAAAAAAATGAGAAAAATGAGAAAGCTTAAAAAAACTTGGTTAAAACAACAACAAAAATGTCCAAAAATGTCCAAAAGTGACAAAAGGACGCTTTAACTTAAAATTTGGACCCAGAAAAACTAAATGTTGGTCTACGGGAAGACGACACAAGGGTTAAGTCTATCTATCTATCTATCTATCTATCTATCTATCTATCTATCTATCTATCTATCTATCTATCTATCTATCTATCTATCTATCTATCTATCTATCTATCTATCTATCTATCTATACACACTGAATTATTTATCTTCCTGTAATATAACAGTAAGGTCTATGCATGTGGCCTCAGGTCAACAACACCTCACACACGTGCGAAGAAATGTGAAATAAATGCAATTTCCATATATTCGGAAATCCACATCTGCAAAAGTAGATACTTGTGTCTTGAAAAGAACACACTTCTCAATTCTCAAGACACAGGAGTTAACTTCCTCATTGGTTTTTGAATGTCTCTTTACTTTTCCTTAACCAGTATAACTAGTAAGTCAGTATCGGACACACACTTGACATCTAGCTGCTGTCGCTGTTCCTATAGGCGGATACAATGTTGGATCAAATGTGTACCTGAGAACATGCATATTGAGAAAGATACAACATTTGTGCTTTACTTCTTAGATTTCTTGTGCTACATTGCTTCTTGCTTGCTTTTGCTCCCACTCAATAAAGGCTTTGTTATTTTCCTCTCTGTCATAATGAGCTGTGCTGTGCAGTCCAGATCATCAAATCCATGACAAACATCAATGAAGTGCGCATGAGTTGGTGTGTGTGGGCATGTTTCAATCCTCTGAAGTGATTGTATGTTTCTATCTATTATTTTTTCCTGCTGTAATTATTTTCTCTTGGCTCACTGCAAAAGAGACCAGAAAGAGAAACTCTGTGAATGCTTCACTAAACCACACACCTGTCCAATCAACCGACCGTCTATTGTGCAGCAGTTGGTCCTGTCTAGTCATCCTGATTACAGTAATAAAAGACAATGAAAATTAGAAGAAAGTATTCCCGATCCCAAAACTAAGCGTTAACTAGCTTTCACAGCATTGGTATTTCAACCTTCATGTGAAATCCCCTGTGCACCCAAATAGATTAAACTGGAATCCTACATGTAAAGCTACTCTCTCTCTCTCTCTCTCTCTCTCTCTCTCTCTCTCTCTCTCTTCCCTTGTTTTTGTTTCCTCTTTTTCTTCCTGTGTGAAGAGAGTCTTGTGTGTGACAGTTATGTGATGAATATACACAGAGGGATGGTGAGATTAAAAGGAAAAACCAAACACTGCAGCATCCAATGAATGACTTTAAAAACTGTTTTTGTGGCAACCGTGTATTATTGACCCTAATAGAACATACACACATTGACATAACTGAAGAAAAAGGTAATCAAAAGACACGTGAAATTATAAATAATTATACTAATATGTTGCAATTTACCCATCCATACATGCATGAAGACATATGTACACATACCCACACACAACAGGTGTCAAAAAGAGAGAGATGCTGATCTCAAGTGAAACCCTTTCAGACAAAAAAACATCTGACACCACCACTGGGAAGTACTTTTTTTTTTAAGATTATGTTTTAGGCATTTATTCAGCAGAAAAAGAAGGAAAGGCGAGAGAAAAGTGAAGACATGCAAGAAACCTACGGCAGGCCGGAATAGAACTCGCAACCTTGAGGAATAACCTTTTTAAATGGGCGCCTGCTCTACCAAGTGAGCTACCAGGACTGTACCATTTGGATGAGTTTAGTTTTTTTAAAGCTACAGTGCGTAGTTTCTGTTGCCCCCCTGAGGAATTCTAAGTAACTGTCATCGCATCCACAAGACACAAGCCTTCCGTGATCGTGCACCACCCCCAGTCCTCAGGTAATTATCTTGTAATTTTGATGTCCTCGTCGTCTCCACAGCTCAACGCTGCTTTTGTCCTATATCAGCTGTGACTTAAAACGCATCACTCGAGCTGCTGCTCGCCGATTTTGCCAGTCTACATCATTTTGTGAATGTAGCCATACTGAGAAATACACGGGCAGTTTTGCGGAGCTGATAGACTTATTATCAATCAATCAATCAATCAATCAATCAATCAATCAATCAATCAATCAATCAATCAATCAATCAATCAATCAATCAATCAATCAATCAATCAATCAATCAATCAATCAATCAATCAATCAAAAATGTATTTATGTAGCACTTTACAGCAACCAGCACGTATCCAAAGTGCTTAACATCAGAAACCAAGAGTAAAAACACATTTCATACAATAGAAAGAGTGAACATAGAAAACAGTAAAATCAAAAAAGGTTACAAAGAAACAGAAGAATGAAGTTGTCACGCCACTTCTACGTATTAAAAGCCAGACTAAATAGATACGTTTTGAGTTCGGACCTTATTAAGCTTTGTATCAACTCATTTGGCAAAGGCTTGAATGTAACAGTTGGTTCATTAATTCAAAATAGTCACACACTATTGCTTTAATATTAAAGTAATTTAAGCTTTAGCTGAAGACACAGTGGTGCTTTGACCAATGCAAACACTGACATATGCTAACATGCTCAAAATGACGATGCTAATTAGCTTTAGCTACAGTCACTGTAGGACAGGCTTGTGCTATTGGTAGGCCACACTCACACAGAAAAATTATAAAATATGGCACTAGCCTACTATGGCTACAAAAAATGTATAGTCCAGTGATTTATAAGTATCCAAGAGCCGCTGCTTGTAGTTTCTCTCAGAGGAAAACAACAGAGATATATATATATATATATATATATATATATATATACAGCAAGATTATCAGCAAAAATATGCAAGCAGAGGCAGGAGCGAGCAGCACAGCGTCTGCACTGTAAGAAGAAGGAAGCACTAAGCATAAAGTAAAGCTGATGCCGATGTATATATTAGTTTGGGGATTACAGTACCTCATGGTGGACCTAGAGGAAAAGTCGGAGGATCACCAAAGACATGAGGATTCATCCTCTGGGGACCGGGAATATCTGCACAAAATGGCATTGCAATCCATCTGATAGTTGTCAAGATATTTTAGTCTGGAGTTAGTGATCATTTTCAGTAGCAGAGACCATAACATATTTGATGTCTCCTTTATACTGGGTCTGAAGGGGTTTAACGGTTACTCTGGCCAAATAAACTCATAAAATATTGAAATCAAAGAGCATTTCAGTCAACGATCAGATTTAGAGAACATGGCTCCTTCTGTTTCACACAAAGGTCTGGCACGTTTAATTAGCGGTAGCTATGTTGATGATTCTCACCGCCTGCAGTGTTTTGACCTGCTTTTCTCTGGCTCAAACACGAGCACATGGCTACACACACACACTGAGAGCACAGACACACACAGACACAGACACAGACACACACACACACACAGTGTAGTAAACAAACAACAGAGGGCTGCCCTGGAATCCATCTTATTAGATGGGTAACCTTGCCTGCAACCATATGCTCTCTGCTCAGGTGTTACATCTGGAGGGTTTCAACTGTAGTGCACCCACTAGGGTTGGGCGGTAATATGGTATACCGCGGGGTCATAAATTTAGCAACATATCACTTTCAATACCGTCATTAAAAAAAATGCAATGCACTTGTATAGGAGACAAGGATTAAATGTTAAATATAATTTATTTAATGCCTAAAAATGCTTATGTGTGGTTGTCATCATGTGACAGTGTGGATGAGAAAGAGAGGGGGTGACAAGTTTCACACTGAGTGCTGCCTGAGCTGTACGTCATCATTTTTAATCAGTAATACCGTATACCGCGGTAACATAGGGAGGAGGTTTGACATTATCAAAATTTGGATACGGCCCAACTCTAGCACCCATATACTATTTCCACCATGTGACGTCACTTTTTCCCCACCAACTCTTGTAGTAATGAACTCATGTGATCTGGAGGTTCAGGGGTCACAGGTGTTATCATAAATCTCCATTTTGGCTTAGTCGGCAGACATTGGTGAAATGCCAGGGCTAAAAGGGGAACAGTTTGGTTTACATCCCAAAAGTCCCCCACACATTATCGCTAAATTTAGTCCGTTTAAGCTCCAAACATATATCCACCAACGTCACAGGCAGCTCTGACTCTCATGTACATACACACTCAAAGCATACATACATGGACATTTTAGACAAGCTTTTAGGCAGGTCCTTAAGAGTGAATGAGAAAAACTTCACAAGATGGTCGAAATATTTCCTGTGATGTGGCTCACAGGTAAGTAAAGTAAAAGAACGTTTCTCTAATTGATGGATTTTACTTGCCTAAACATATGATACTCCTAAACCTAATGCATTCAGGAGTCACAGTATGGCAGTGTCACTACAAGTGTAGTCCTGTTATCCAGGATGGGACTTTGCCTCATTAGTGAGCAGGTTGGAGCAACAACAGAGCCCATCTCCTCATACTGAAAGATGTACAAAATCCCCTTTTGTTCTCGGTTCAGATCCAAGCAGAGTCGCTGTGATGTGTGTTTGGTCTGTGTGATACGATGCTATATGTGCACCATAATGTCTTTTCAGGAACGATGAAGTGCTCGCTCTGCTGATCAGAGGTTTGGACTCCTGCCAGCTGGGAGGCAGAGAGAAGACTTACAAGTCATTAAAATCGGGAGCGTGCACTACTAAAGCTACACAAATTGTGCCTGTGTGTGCACGTAAATAAGCCTGTGTTTACATGGCTTTTTTTGTTGCTTTTTTTTTTTTTTTAAAGTGTATTCAGGAAAAGCTTTTAGTGTGGCAATTGTTTATGCTGGGGTGTAATTAACCAGCAAGTGCAGGGCTTATTACACTATTAGCAAGAGTGCAAGTTAGAGAGAAATAGTTAAGAACAGCAGGGAGATAAAAATCATTTAATCAAACTTGACCTGTCTCTGGAAATAGAAAAAAAAAAAAACTTTCACACATGCAGACACCAATCATTGTGAGTGACACACAGTCTGACAAGTGGCTGAACAGCCTTGAATTAGTCTTGCCCTTTGGAGATCTGTGGCCTTATTAATGGCGTGGATTGCTCACTGCTGTGAGCTTTCTTTGGCGGTATGTCCTCACATTTGTAAAATGCTCGCAGAATATTTATTTGTCTTATTTGTGCAAGTTCAGTATTGTGTTGGTCATGCTGATAAGTGACGTCTTATATTGTATGCCAAAGAAGACAAACCTCTCCTTGACACAAACAGGAGACTTTGCTATCAGAGTTGTGATTCCCGGTATCTAGACGGGATAAGAAGGGAGTTCATTTTCTGGTGTGTTTCTTAATGAGTTTCCAGATAACAAAATGGTGGGATAATCCCAAGGGTTGGTCAGTCATTGGGAAGTAAAATCACGTCTTTCTTCTCAGTTCCAACGAGGGCTGCCGCAGATTGCGTGCGGGCAATCGCTACTAAGGAAAACATTTCCCTAGAGACGTCTCACCTGAAAGGCAACGGCCCCTTCTTGTGTGTGTGTGTGTGTGTATGTGTGTGTGTGTGTGTGTATGTTTGCGAGTGTGCATGATTTGTGGGTGTGTGTTTGTATATCCCTTTGGTATGGAGAAGAAAAGAAATTAATTCAATTCTCCAGCTCGTTAAGACAGTTGAAAGCCAAACAGGGAATTTAAAACCAAGACAGCAGGCTCAATATACAGCCGTGTGTAAGACGACTGTAGGAAGAAAAGAAATGGAAGGGAGGAGATTGAAATAGATAAGTATTAGAGCAGAGCTGCATAATACGACCACAATGTGAGCAATTGATAGATTTGGGTATCTGGGGAGGAGATGATGGACATGGAGGACAGGAAAGGAAAGTGAGTGTAATGGATGAAAGAGGAGGTAAAGAGCTGGGGGGGTAGGAGGTAACAGAGGGACACTGTCTCACTCTGTCACTAATGATGGAGTAAGGTCAAAGCTATTCCACAGTTGAAAGAATCTAATGATGCAAATTAGGTCTGACGCTCAGTCAGATGCCAGAAGAGAGGCCCGGGAATCTTAATGTTGCTCGACAACACACAGGCAGGAATTTTGTATTTCAAATATATTAAGACTATTGTAACACTATTAGACTATTTAGACTATATTAACACTAGACGTCAGTGGCATTTTACAGTGAGTGAAAATGCCACATCTGTCCAAAGAAGAAAAGAGGGTGATATATATATATATATATATATATATATATATATATATATATATATATATATATATATATATATATATATATATACTGAATGCAACTGGTACAAATATACCACTGTCTGTGTGGCAAGTAAACAGCGAAAAAAGAATTGAGTTGGAGAAAGACGGGGGAGGGGGTGAGTGTGACAGCTTTCCATCGGCAGTCTTTGAAGAGCAGCATGATGCCGGATACACATGGGGGAGAATGAACATGAATATGTACATAGCTTTGACCTGAATGCATAAACTGATTGCAAATGTATGGTGTGTTACACATGTCACACTCAGACTCATACACAGTTTCTTATTCTTTTTTTCCAAAATTGCATTTGATCTATGGGGAAGGCACTGCATAGGCATGGCATGGATGTAGACGGCAGTGTTTCGTGGATAATAGTGACCCTGTTAGCCTGAAAGCTTATTGGCTCTCCGTTTCTTTGAGACAACCAATAGGAGCCATCGCTACCGTTTCAGATGTGGGGATGAAGGGGCAGAAAGAAGGAGGGGGATGTGTGAAACACAGAGGAATGGGGGTGAAGGCGGTAGAAAAACAGGAATGGATGACGTGGGGAGAGAAATGGAGAGTGACAAGGATGGAGATGCAGAATAAAAGAAAGCAGGAGACAAATAAAAGCGTTCAGCTTGTGGTTGTACAACACCAACAAAGCATATGTATGTGTGTGCATGTGAATACATGTGTGTGTTTGTGCTGTGCAGCTTTGTGTGTGTAAGACGGTGCTTCACAGGACATAAGGTTATCTTCACATTTCATCACATGGATCCTCTTCTCACCAGAGACCTCGGAGGAGGACACACAAACCCCCATATACACATGTACTGTACGTATACATGTGTGGTTGTAAAGGCTTTGTAAACACTGCCAAACTAGGTGGTTAAGAAGGAAGAGGTCATAAAAGTGGTTGAACAAATAAGCGATAAAATGGTGAACACACAGGATGAGGAAACAGATAAGAGTTGAAGATCGAAGGGACGATGAGTAGGTAGAACGAGCTTGAACAGGTTGCCAGGTTTGGGGAGAGATCAGGTGTGTTTTGTTGATTTGATTGACAGCAGAGTATCTGGAGTCTCTATAACTCCTACTTTCCTTAGGTTTCCATTAAAGTCAATGCAGAACTGCAGAACGGCTGCGTCCCGACTCCGTCCCAGCCACGGCGATCCCTAGCCCTCCAGAGCAGATACGCAGAGCTTCTATTTTTGCCGGAGAGCTCCGCAGCAGTTCAGCACACGGCAGATAGGCGGGACAGGAAGTAGAGCACAGAAACAAAATAAAACCGGTTAATTTTCCAAATAAAATCGAACGTGCTCTTGGCGGATCATATTTCCCTGCACTACACCTTGAAAACACAGCACAGTGTTGTTTCCCCTCTACTCCTCTGGATGGAAACTAACTGTTGTTTTTGTGGTTCTATTCTACATGAATTCGCGAGATCTCGTGGGTCCTCGAGACTTGAGACCAGCTGTCAGTCATGGCCACAGCCGTTCCGCAACAAATCCGGACCTGGTGGCTGTTGCAAGGACTGGAATCACAGATGTTCTGCAACCAGTGGAAACTAGGAGTTAGCCTGTCCATGTCTGCGCTAGTCTCGCATTGCCAGACTTTCTCCACAGCGCAGTGAAGGAGGGTCTGGCTAGTCCACAGAACTCAACAATTACTTGGGTGAGTGCAATGTTATAACTGACAGACAAGGGCTAAAATACAAAAAAAAACACATTACAGGAAATTCACTTTAAAACACACTACCATATTAAGGATGATGTAGTCCCGCTTTGCCAGACCTTCCTGTGGATCTTAGGGGGCGGCCCTGAGATCCACACGCTGCTGCAAAATAGCCTTGAGGAAGGAACTTGTTTAGGTGGAACATGTGTACATTCAAAGGTTGTTTTTAGTCATGCATCAGAAAACTCAGATTGGACAGATAATCTAGCTAGCTGTGTGGATTTACCCTGCAGAGATCTGAGGACCAGGTAACCATAGTCCTCAGATTGGACAGATAGTCTAGCTAGCTGTCTGGATTTACCCTGCAGAGATCTGAGGACCAGGTAACCATAGTCCTCAGATTGGACAGATAGTCTAGCTAGCAGTCTGGATTTACCCTGCAGAGATCTGAGGATCTACCATAGTCCTTATAAATACTTAATTCCAACACAAAGAAAGCAGAAGGAAACGGCAAAACACATGCATCTGGTGGAATTTCACGCAGCACAGGAGCAATCCCGGAAGTGTAACTTCGCAGATATAGGCCAAGGATGATGTAGTTGCAACCCTAAAACACATAACTGATAACTGATAGGGACATTTAACCTCTGGTACATCTTCTAATCTTGGAGAATTGGCTACCGCTGGAGGAATGTCATTATCCAGTGCTAAAACCGGATGAGAGAAACCCTTTGCTATTGATTTGCCAAATGATTTTTCTACCAAAAAGCAGTGAGAAAGTGAGCCACGGCAGACGAGAATATTGGAGCAGCCAGGGTCCTTGAGCTCCTAAAGCAAGCTGTGGGACTCTGGCACTGAAGACACACAGAGATGATAGTAGTTCTCCCCTGGGAGCAAACGGTAACAATTCAAGGACTCTCTTTCTGTCTTGCATTTTCCCTCTAATGCTCATCTCTCTCCCTCTTAGTAAGGTCACCGCTGAAAAGTTTCAATGATGCCCCAGGAGGCCGCGAATAATCATCCAAGTGTGCGTCTGCATCTATGTGGGTGCATCCAAGCGCATGATTGACTTTATGTGTGCACAGAGCTCATACATTTTTCTTGTTGTCCATGTGAAGTTAATGTATTGACATGTACGTGGTTGACCACTCGGTGGCCTCTGTCAGGCCCTCGCAGGGTCATCGGATCCCCTGCTGCACCATTTTGCTTCCCAAACGAGCGCTAAGCACTTTAGCCTCTCTCCTGTGATTGCCTCTTCATGAAGTAGCATAAAATGCAAACAGAGCTTGTGAAACTCCTTTTGGGCATTCAATAACTGTCACTTCACATCTAAAAACGGCAAACTGTGCATGAGAGTCAAAGAGAGTGAGACGGCAAGCACTCCATAATGAAATCAATGGCTGTCTTTGAGTAGAAAGCTGGTGAAATAAACTGTCTGGTGCATGTTATGCCATCAAAGCTATTCAGCGGAAAATCTGAAAAACAGCATGCGTAATCACCACTTATACCTTCAGGATTGGCACTGGAAGATGCTCAAACTTATCTTTGTAAAGACCACAACACACACTTGCTAACCATATAGAACAAGCACACAAAGACCGAGGCCGACTTCATCCAATCTGCTTAGTATGCAGTCCTTCCCAAGGACAGAGAAGAATCTGTTCGACTGTATCTTTATGTGATTGCGAGTGAACTGGGAGGCGGAATGATAGGGAGCAAGTAGAAAGAGAGAAGAAAGAATGAGCGCTGAAGGAAAGGCGCTGACAGCCCGGCTTTCGAAAATAGCCTGAATAGTATGGCCCCAAATTAATTCCATTTTTTCCTCCTGATCATAACTTCAACCACAGTGGCTGAATTATTCATTCTAGACCAATGACATGCAGGGACGGGGACAAAGATTCATTGCTCTATTTTGATTCGCATAATAAATTCATGACTCAATGTTTAAAAGGAAGTGAAGGAAGGAGTGGGGGGGACAGTGCAGGGCTCAGGTCAGGCTGAGTGCTGGAAAGTGTGAAACAAGGGATGAAAAAGCAGATTAAGGAATAAAGGCTCTAAATGCAAAAGGATGTGGAGGGTTTGGAGATAAACGCGTTAAAGTATCTTCTCGGTACAAATCCACACACATATAAAGGAGCAGACACAGCATATTAACCCAGGATCAGCTGAGGTTGAAGCGGAAAAGCTGCAAGTCAAATTAAAAAGGTGAATACGCATCATGATTTCCATCAAAAAAAGTTTATTATTTTAGGGATTTCACAAATTTCTGTATGACACGTTATTCCGTAAACCATTTAAATCTGAGCTTAACTCAAATCAGGTATTGACAGTCTGATACTGGCTCCTACAGAGAGTGTTGCATTATGCGTTGTTTGTAGCCTTAATGTTGCTATGCTAGCAAGTTTCTTTAAGTGTATTTATAGTGTGGCTGCTTTGGAGATAAACAGCCCAAAAAGCACATAAGATAATGTATTTCTCAGGCTGATTTTACAATTATAAGCACATCCTCCCTATCTATACGTTGTGCATGATAGCCTGTATTCCATTACATGGGTAGCAACTCAGGTAGGCTGAATCACTGATCTGGAAACAGCATGGGAAAAGTCATTGACGCAACTTTTTAGCAGCTCAGTGGAAATGTAGTCTCGCATTGCCAGGCCTTCCTCTACAGCGCCGTGGAGGACAGTCTTGCTAGTCCACACAACTTTCCAGGATGGGATGGTTTAATGGCATTTCTTTAAACCAATCACAATCATCTTGGGTGGCACTAAGCACCAAGCGGAGCCGCTGCAAAATAGTCTCAGAAAGAACCTTGTTTTGGTGGAACATGCGTATGTTCAGAAGTAGTTTTGAGTTGTCAACAGAAAACTCTGATTGGACAGATAGTCTAGCTAGCTGTCTGGATTTACCCTGCAGAGATCTGAGGACCAGGTAACCATAGTCCTCAGATTGGACAGATAGTCTAGCTAGCTGTCTGGATTTACCCTGCAGAGATATGAGGACCAGGTAACCATAGTCCTCAGATTGGACAGATAGTCTAGCTAGCTGTCTGGATTTACCCTGCAGAGATCTGAGGACCAGGTAACCATAGTCCTCAGATTGGACAGATAGTCTAGCTAGCTGTCTGGATTTACCCTGCAGAGATCTGAGGACCAGGTAACCATAGTCCTCAGATTGGACAGATAGTCTAGCTAGCTGTCTGGATTTACCCTGCAGAGATCTGAGGACCAGGTAACCATAGTCCTCAGATTGGACAGATAGTCTAGCTAGCTGTCTGGATTTACCCTGCAGAGATCTGAGGACCAGGTAACCATAGTCCTCAGAAATCCACTGGAGTTTAAATTCCAACACAAAGAAAGCGGAAGGTGATAGCTGAGGGATAACTGGCTGAATTTCCGGCGGCACATGAACAATCCTGGAACTAAAACGTCTTTGATATAGACTAATGGAAATGCAGGCCACCTAGGCTGCAGCCTACATGTAGGAAATTTTGAGGAGCTGAGCAACACAAGTAAACCTGACATAAATATTAAGTCGTACCAGTGGGGGGGGGGGTGCTCCAGCAGAATAAAAAACTGCTTTTTTACGCAATTTGGCACCTTATTTACATTCAAAGTAGGCTACATGTCTTAATGAATGCTAGCCTCAATGGGTTTATTCTCCACACCATTACATTTAGCTAGTGCGACTTTGGGGACGGAGGCTTGTCTAGGGTGGGCACAGGTGACTCAGTGGGCGGGCCCGGACCCACAGTGCTCACTCATGCCGCTGGTAGTGTCTAGGTTGTCCACTTTAACCCGCGGGAGTGTCTTACGTCTCTCAAAGGAAATCAATTCCTGACAAGTGCGACCGGTCAAAAGCATCTCCCAACATCTTCATGGCAAAAACAGGCCGAGACCGTATCATCTTTCAACAAGAAGACCTGTTACCACTGTCACAGGTCAACACAACAAAAACCTGAAAATGCCAACAACCACAGAAAAGGATTGTGACTGCTTCAACAGTCGGTCAGGAGAGTGTGTGAGTATATATATTCTACTTTAATGGAGGTATTGCATGTTTTACTTTTATAGGAATAGAATAGAATAGAAAGCCTTTATTGTCATTATACACACAGTACCTGTGCAACGAGATTTAAGCAACCCCTTTACAGTATCAACACAAAAATATAAAAATATAAAATGTAAGTAGTGCAAAGAAAAAGGAGAGGGGGGGAATGTGGAGCCCAGTCCTGAGAGCAATTAGATACATATATAAAGTGGTAGAGAGATAAAGGGTTTGTATACACATTATGCAGCAATATAGTTTGGTGTATCAAAAGTCCTGAGTGTTAAATATTGCACTGTAATGAGATTAAATGGTTAAGTATTAATAATAAATAAATAAATAAATATTGCACTGTAATGAGATTAAATGGTTAAATATTAAGTATTGCACTTGTACACACTAATGAAATTGCACAGAATTCCAGTGTCCTTTCAGGTATTATATATAGTATTGCACAGTAGGTGGGAGAAGAAAGTCCGGGCGGAGGGGCGGGGGGCTGTGAAGTGAAGTCAGTGCATGTGTGAGGTCAGGGTGGTTATGGCTTTTGGGGAAGAAGCTGTTCTTGAGTCTGTTAGTCCGTGCTCTGAAGCACCTGTAGCGCCTTCCTGAGGGCAGCAAATCAAACAGAACAGAGCTGGGGGGGGGGGTCCTGTCCTTGATGATGCTCTCTGCTCTGCTGAGGCAGCGGAAGGTGTAGATGTCCATCAGGAAAAAAAGGTTATAAAAATCTTCTTAAAGTATTATTCCAAACAGGACTTGTATAATAAATTGTTTCTCATCTTCAATAACAGCTGTTGGAAAAGGGGGGAGGGGGGTCCTCTTATAATCGGGCCAATATTGTTAGCCTGTCCAAAACAAGGTACCAGATAATAACAGAAGAGACAAGAAGACATAGAAGAAAAGTGACTTGCCACAGGGTTTTGTCCTCTCTAAACAAACAGTGACTTTAACAAGCAGCGCAAGCACACTGAGTCAGGGGACACACAGTCAGTCACGCTCGCTCATCACACTCACTCTCATGTCTGTGAATGCACAGTAATAACGCAGCCCTGTTTTATGTTTTGAGCGAAATAGGAAGTCCTCAGTAGATGGGGCCTCTGTTCATGGAATTTGTTTTTAAATGCTACGAAAAATGCCCCGGCTGCCTTGCTAAAGGGCAACAAGTCTCTGACCATTTTTACTGGTGAAAAACCCAGACGTCAACACGCAATGGAGCACATGAATTGAGAGAGTATTGCAGTATAAACGAGAGGGGAAGCCAAGGAAAAAGTGATTTCATTTTAAAGAGGTGACTAACCTTTAGTTCTACAAAAACCTGATGTTCTTTACATTTACAAAGTAATTCAACTACTGGCCTTTTTATTATACTTATGACATATAAAGGACACATATGTGCTGGCATCCCCAAGTGACTTCCACATGCCTACAGTCCTGCGGGGATGGTGACGCACATGTGTGCCTGCCTCAATGTGTGTGTGTGTGTGTGTGTGTGTGTGTGTGTGTATATATATATATATATATATATATATATGTAAATGTGTGTGTGTGTGTGTGTGTGTGTGTGTGTACACACACACACATCTATTATGAACGGTCTCCGGGCTTCTGCTAGCCTGTTTGTGTAGCAGTGAGGCAGAAATAATGTCTGAATCTATGCTCCCTCAGAGCGAAATGTGTGTGTGTGTGTGTGTGTGTGTGTGTGTGTGTGTGTGTGTACATTCTGTCCACTGTACAGGTCAACACAACAAAAATTATGATTGGATGACAGTGTCAGTGACAGTAGGAATTTGAATAGAAAATTGACAACCTTATTTAAGGCTGCCACCTGTCACACATTATGCAGCAATATAGTTTGTGCAAAAGTAGTGTTAAATATTGCACTGTAAGAATTAATGGTTGTGCACTAAGTATTGCATTGTACACCTTTGAAATTGTTCCTTTTCAGGTAGTATTGCACTCAGTCAGAAGCTGTTCTTGAGTCTGTTAGAAGCACCTGGCCCTCCTGAATGCTGGTCCTGTCTTGATATGTCTTGTGTGAGGTGCGGAAGGTGTATTGTCCTCAGGTAAAGTCCAAACAGGTGTGGCTGTTGTCCTCTTATAATCAAAGGCCTGAAGGTACCAGATTGTCCTCTCTCACAAACGTTCTTTCAAGCACCTGAGTTCAGTCACATCCACTCTTCATGTCTGTGAATGTTGCCCATCTTAATCTTTTTCTTTTATTGGCCAGTCTCAGATATGGCTTTTCTTTGCCACTCTGCCCTGAAGCCCAGAATCCCGGCCGCCTCTTCACTGTACATGTTGACACATTTTTGCGGTATGAAGACAGTTGGGGACCTGTGAGGCGTCTGTTTCTCAAACTAGAGACTCTAATGTACTTATTTCTTTTCAGTTGTGCAACGCCTCCCACTTCTTTTTTACAAAGAGCCTTTTTATTGTCTTCTGACACACATATTGTGGCATCTTCAATTTCTTCCAATGTCTCAATGGCCTTCATTTCTGGACAATCACACATCAACAAGTCAGTTTGTGTAGCAGTGAATTGCAGCCAAAACAAACATTTGCAGTTAGAATGTCATTTCCTTCAAATCCATTTAAAGTATCAAATTGAAAAGTACAACCTTTTCCTTCAAAAATAAGGACATTTCAATGTGACCCCAAACTTTTGAACGGTAGTGTATATGTGGAAATCATTTCTCTGGGTTTCCCACAGCAGCAGGGCTGTTATCAAGACACATGTTAAACGCCCATGTAATGTAACTTCAATGCAAAATAAAGGCATTTTTTTCCCAATTAGGTAAAATTGCCTTTAAGGTATTTTGACATAATTTCAGTTTGAAGACCAAACCATTTTCTCTTTTATAGAGGGCAGCACATTTTAATATCTGCAGAGAGCAGAGAGCAGTGTTTGAAATGATACTTTAAGTCATTAAAATCCAATTTGCAAGACCGGGTCACAACACTCCATCACAGCTATCCGCTGATCCCTCCTTTCCACATTGCAGGAAAGTTTGGTCTGTGTTACGCCTGAACAAAGTGAGGGATCAGAGGAAAAATCAATAACAATACAGCGTTCATTAACAGAGTCCTTACGGATGAGAAAGCTGTTCATCCACTCAGAAAAGCAGAAGAAAGAGCAAAAGAGAGGAGAAACGTGAAGCGTACAAGTGAGACAGATTGACCTTATGTGTGTAAAGAGTACACACACACACACACACACACACACACACACACTTTGATAGTGCTCTTGCCTAGAAGTCATGCGGCTAAAGTTAATGAATAACGTCCCCCCTGCCCCAAAGGTCTGTTCTACAGATGGTCACACACATACACACATGCAAATGCATACACACACACACACACACACACACACACACACACACACACACAAGAAGGCACACAGGAAGACAATAGAGAAAGAGGGTTGAGTTAAAGTAAAGAAAGTAGAACTCCTGCAACCTGTGTATTGTGTAATTGAGTTACTCTACATTATTAAAACGTACGGTGTTACTATTAAACACACACACACACACACACACACACACACACACACACACACACACACACACAAAGGGTAATCTCATTGACCTGCATTAACATCTGCAGAGGAAGCTCAGGTGAACTGAGCCACAAACTTTGTGACCCACATCAACATTTAATGAAGTCTGAGAAACATGAGTCTTTAACTCAAGCAGGGCAGGTAATGAGACACACACACACACACACACACACACACACACACACACACACACACACACAGAAGATTCTTTCTCAAACTCTCATTAGCTTCTAATTTAAGTCACATTTTGCGGTAGGTAGGTAAGTTCCACGAGTCTCATTTGTAGCAACGAGAGAAATCTTATGGTGCGGTGGTCAGACCAAATCTGGTCACAGACTGGGAAGTGGTCAAAATCAGTAAAATGACATGTACTGATTGAACAAAGAATCATAGAATAGTCTTGCTACTGCGGCAACAACATGGCAGTGTCTGTTCAAGGTTTTGCTTGAAGGTCAATACATTGCCTGCTCTGTTGTCTCCACTGTAAGAACCAAACTGTATTTCTCCCTTGTCAGTATATTTTCATGACTTTTTTACTCTGCTTTGTAGATACAGTTTGATAATAATGGCTCTTGGCAGAGTGTAACATTAACGGCGGCTATGAATTGTTGTGAACAAAGGCTGTTTGTCTCAAATAGTTTATTTTTCCGCTTACAGCTGTTGAACAAGAAACCTTAATAGGATAGCTCATGTTAAGGTGTCAATGTAAGAAGTGGTGTTGAACTCTTTAACAGGAAAATGAGATGGCCAAACCTTCAAGGACTTTGTATCTTTAAGATTTTTGTGATTTAAAGGAAAGATTCAATCATCGCTGAATTCGATTTGAGAGTTTATTTGAAAGAGATTGAGAGTGACTCCAGGGATGGTTGTGTCAGACTGAATAATGAAGCAAAGCTAAATGCTAATTTATTATGAGCATTAGGCGAGAGACACCCGGTGACCTTAAAACTCTCCTATCAGACCCAAGCAGATGAGAGAGAGAAAGACAAAGAGAGCGACAGGAAGGGAAAGTTGTGGAGGCAGACAGACGGCACCTATGAGAGGAAGAACAAACAACAGAATCTTAAGGCAAGGGGGTCACGTCTGAGAAAACGCAGACGGGAAAGTAAATTAAAGTAAGCAAAACAGAAAGTGAAAGGTCAGAATGAGGAAAACAGAGAAAGTGTGAGAGAGAATAATTTATGGCGAGGGAGGGAGTGAAAGAGCGGTGAGACTGCAGAGGAGTCGTAGTTCCCACCTGCTGGTTATTTGCTCGGAGACAGAAGCCCACTTGTTCACTGTTAACTGGGACCGTGTCCTTTATTCCACATGTGCGACAACACCAGCGGCTTGCGTCTTAAGAGACTAATTACCTCTGTGGACAGGCTCATGATGCCTTGCTGAATCACACAGGAGGCGAAACTGTTAAATTCAGTTTTGTGAGCAGCCTCTGATGCTGCAAAGACTCTGTACTGTAATTCCACACGTACTTAACAATGACTGGTGTTTTATTAGATGTGAATGGGAGGGGGGGGGAATCGATTCATGTATGATATTTTTGTGGTGATTTAAAAAAAAAAACTATTCTTATATATATCCTATATATCCTATATCCTTTCCCAGCAAAACAGACTGAAAGCAGAAAATCCATGTGAAATAAATGAAAAAAAATCTCAAACTGACTAACTGACATGTGCATTCTTCTTAATGTCTCATGATATGATATGTGTGTGTGTGTGTGTGATGGCATGGAGCCTGTGTGTGTAGCTGGCTGTGGGTGTTGTGCCCTTGTCCATGCGCGCATCTCAATCACCATCCACCAAGCAGTCTAATAGCAGGAGTCCTCAACACAGGACATCCTTTAAGACCCTTGGTGCATTTCTCAAGGTTAAAATTCATCTGTAGACACACACAGACACACACAGACACACATCAAAAGCTGCTTCAACACGCCCCCATACCCCGGTCACCTTCCCGATCAAATCCTCTCACTACGCAGCCCATCATAGCCCCTCTCTCCTCTCGTCACGCTCACATTTTTCTCCCTCAAGTCTTAACCTTCTGTGTTTCAGAAACTCACGTTTCCTGAACTCCTAACACTGCCGAGGCGTTTATGCCTCAAAGGGAAATTCTGGTTCAATACAACGTGTCTTTTTTTCCATAGCTTTTTGACCATCATTCCTTTGGATTTATATTAAAACGGTTAATTACTTATTTAAAAAGGCATACAGGGCAGGAATCACAAGCACTCACACAAGATGAGGCTAAGACTAGAATGAGCAACGTGGACATGTTTGTGCTAAGTCCCACATTTGAAAAACAAAAAAACCAAAGAAAACTGTCTTTTGTTTATCCATCCCATTTTACAAATGGACTTCATGGTTCGATTTTAACCATATGGAGCTATTTGTTGAGTCTTATGTTACATATACGTCAGAGAGTAATTAAAACTTATATATATATATTATTAAATGTCTTGTTCATGTTTTCATTAGTTACATGCCATTTTGCAAAGTAGAGACTTAATTTTTTGGTAAAATATTTCAATATTGATCCAGCTTACTACTACGACAAGCTAAATGTAATATGCTATGCTACTAGTGGTTAATGCCAGCCACCAAGTTAATGTGTAAGGTAACATAATAAATAGAGCCCGACCGATATAATAGAAAAAAAAAAAAAAATTTATAATGCATGGTGGTTAGGAAATAAGGAAATGACGCAGTTAGGAAATAAGAACGAGCTAATTAATGACAACAGCAGCATTTTGATTTGATGGATGTCAATTTTAAATTCATGTTAAAACATACTACTAACGTTACTCACTCTTTCTACCGTAAAGTTAGCTCCGTGCCCTAAGACAATGCCTTGTGTTGACTTGTGGTGCTGGGGCATGAAAATGACAAATAAAGGAATCTTGAATCTTGTCTTACTGACTCCCGCTGACTTTGTTGTTCGTCAGAAGTGACGTGACAAAAGCATTTGGTTTTTACATGCGCGTTGGCGTGAGAAGGTTTGCTAATGCTGGCCAAGTCATTTGTAGAAGAAACACATTCAAATAGTAATTCCAGCATTTGATTAGTATCAATTGTTATGTGATATCTTCCAGTTACATTTAACTTCTGGAACTCATTTAGACAGTCATTATGTAACCATAAGGCAATATGAGATCCATACTAAGCTCACTGGCTTTCTCGGTAAAATTTGCCACACACTGCCACTGAACTTTGGTTCTCTGAGTGAAGAAAGTCTCTCTCCAGCAAACATATGGAATAAGTAACAGTGTAACTGTTAGTTATACAGGAGAGAAGTTTGTAGCAAAACCTTTCAGTGCTCCGTTTTCATTTGGCGACTATCGATTGAATTGAAGCACTATTTTTCCAGTCTTATTTCTACATTGAAGTTTTTTTTCTTTTTCTTTTTTTAAATAGTGTTAAACCCATGTCTCGATCTCGTGAACCCAATCTTGTCTCGTCTCGGGAGCTGGGTGTCTCATCACTCTCTTATTAGCAACAGTAGCTGTATGAGTAATTGACCCATGAAATGGTAAGTTAGCAATGATCCCAAGCTACTTCATGACGCCATCAAAGTCTTTTTATTATTTTGATTGAGAGACCCCGGCAGCAGAAATGACATATTGTGCATATATATAAATGTTAATTTATCCGACTGCATTGTACCTGTCCACGCATAGCTTTTCTGTTCCCCATTTCCATCATTTTGAATGTGCTCACATGCAGTTTTACCTCCAAAATGAAGCCAAATTAAGATAAGGGTTTGCATATACGTTTCCTCTCCTGTTACTGACCCAACCTGTAATAAACCAGAATTTTCCTTAAAAGGAGAAGCAGCAAAATGCTTTGAAAAATAAATCCAACACCTTCTGCTTCCTGCGGCGATCTGTGTCTCTCTCCCTCTCTCTGTGTCTTTCTTCACCTTCTTTCCTCGGGGGTGTCTGAAAACTATCACTTTGCAGCTGTGTCCATTCACAGGAAAAAAAGACATCAGCAATCAGTAGCTGTCTGTCACCACCAAGACCAAACATGTCCGCCCACATTCTTTCATTTTTCAGTCACCATCTAAACTCTTTCTTTCCCCTTGATTCCTTCCATTATCGCATCAATCTTCTTTTATTTAATTCATGTCATTATTTCCATCTTCCTCTTTCTGTTAATTATGACCTCTTGACCTCATCCTCTTATCCTTCTCAGCCATGATCCTACTATGCTTTATGTCCAATCTCTAACTATCTGTGTCTTTTCACACATTTTTACAGGCTTGGCAGCAGAAGGACAGTGTTGCTATCCTTCAGGTAGCTGTCACACTGCTGCGCTAAAAGGCTTATACTGGTGTGTGGGAGTGTATGCCAGTTTTTATGTAAATATGTGCGTTTCTGTTGGCGTTGTACTGTAGTGAAGAGGTTATAAGGTGGGATCCTTACCAGTGAGGTTTAAGGAAAAGAAGATAACTATAAAGTTGACGTATGAGAAAGCTATAAAGAGAGAGGTTTGTATACATTAAGGAATAAAAGAGTCAGTGTGGGGGAGAGGTTGTGATTGGAGGGGTTTCAGCTCTCTGGCATGCCTTTCCTCTCCCAGATACCAGCACAACGTTTGACCAAATGCTTGGACCAACCCACTAGCTCTGTCTGGGTGAGTCTTTTTCTTTTTTCAGATAGATGAAACAGCGAACAGTGATAAAGTTAGAAACCCAAACAAGTTAATGAGGAGCAGGAAATAATGAGCTGATTGCATGATTAGAGGCATAATTCTTCTGCACACTGAAAACCCCCCAGAGCTATTTCCTATTTACATATCTTTTCTGGATCTATGAGAGCAGCAACAATGTGAAGTGGCTGCCGTGTTCAGGCTTCACTGGGGTCGCTCTTTGCTCAGGTTGGGGGCAACCATAAGAAAATTGCCATGAAATCCCCACCCATCCTTCACTTTGATTGTTGAAAAGGCAGAGAGGAAACTAGCCAGCCATGGTGTCCGGAGGAGCAGAGGCAGGTAAAGGTAATTGCTTAGCAAGAGAATGAAACAGGAGATAGCATCAGGAGGAAAGGGAGCGAGATGACAGCCTATAATTGGAAAGTGAGAAAGAGGTGGAAGATGGTGGAAAATAAGGAAAAGAGAGAGAGAAATGGTGGTGGTTGGGGGAGAAATCAAGAAATAGAAGCAGCAGGCTGATACACCTACTGCAAACCTGCTGACATAAACCATATGCACTCTGGCACAAAGTGACATAACACATGGCCATACATGTCATGTTACCGCTCATGGCATCCTGCAGTGTAGCATGGGTAAGCAGAGCTATACATGTGTCGGACCAGAGTACATAAACAAGCCCTGGCTTCAGATTCCTTCAACAGCCACACAAGTTATACGTCTCTGATTTCTTTTTTATTGGCCACGATTTATGACTGCAAATAACTCGCCGAACAAAGTTAATGTAATGAGCAATGTTCCAGCCGTGAAAACAAGTGTTGAGATGTGAGTGATTGTTTCATTTGCCCGGCGACGTGAAAAATGGCAACATTCTGCCAGTGGAGGTTTATTTACATGCATCACTCTGACAGCTCATGAAACCCATTATGAAATGCCTCTAGTGCTATACAATAATGTATATAATAACAGGATGCAGATGGTAAAGCATGACCACGCACACTCTCAGACACACACATGATCTCTCCTCCTCGTCCTCTTTCCTTTGCTGCAAGTATCTGAGGGCAAGTAGGGAGACTTGTCAGGGTGGGTAGTCGTCAACCCTGAAGATCTGCAAACATGCACTGTTGCGTTTCAAATGTTTCAAAAAACACAGCAACCATTGAGGATAAAATGTACATGCCTGCATGCATGATTGTGTGTAGTATAAGTGGACGTACCCAGGACTGAAGCGTGGTCCCTGATGTCTCCTCATCTGTCCAGCTGTGTGCGTATGTGAATCTTCTTTCCTCTCGTCTTGGCCCACAAGTTGACACTGCTCCACATGTGCAGCCCTCCCCTCCTCAGTCTGTCTCTGTCTCACTCGCAGACCCTGGCATCAGCAGCTGTACCAAACCTCACACTTATCCCCCTCTTTTCTCTCCTACTTCCCTCCCTTCCTCTTCCCCTCCTGCCAGCAGGCTCGTTTATGTACACCCCCCCGTTTCAGTCCTCGTTGGTTATTGTCCCAAAAATATGATCCAGACACTCACAGGAGGGGGGGAAGGGGGTCATGTGAGCTTTTCCTCTCCTTTGAAAAGTGCTCCTCAGCGGGTCAGGGTGCTCTCCATCTCCCCCGGCGTGGATGTGGGATTATGAGAGAGGAAAGGGAGGATGGGAAAGGAGTGTGCTGTTGCTGTAGCTGTTGCCTCTGCCTCCTTCAGTGTGAGTGCTTCTCTCTCGCTTAGCATGCTTTTCATCTCTCACTCAACTCTCCCTCTCTCTCTCTCTCTCTCTCTGCTCTTTCACTCTTTATGTCGAACCACCCCCACCCCCTCCCCTCCCGTTTTTTTTCAGTCACTGTCGATCTGCTGCTGCTCCGGCTGTTTGGATTCACAATTCAGTGGGCTCCCGGGCGTAAGGCTTAGGGAGTCTGTCTAAAGAGTCAGGCAGGGAGAAAAACGAAGAGACTTTGATTTAGGAGAGGGAAAAAAAAGATTATTGCTATTTGATAAAAAATAAATGATAAAAATATTGAAATTAAAACAATTCATGCCATCATGTATTCAATTGACAGAACTAAGAGACATTTGTTTCTGAAAGGTGGCGATCTTCGAACACGACGAAGTGTCTCCAGCCAGACTAGGAGCTGTGTGAGGCTGTGCTTCAGGGTGGCAGCAGCTCAGTCCGTAGGAAGTTGGGTTGGGAAACAGAAGGTTGCCAGTTCAAGTTCACATAGGGTCCAAAGTCTGGTGGTCAACTGGTAGCTGGAGAGGTGCCAGTTAGCTAAGGTGCTCTTGAGCAAGACACCAAACCCCCAACTGCTCAGAGCGCCTTTCCATGGGCAGCCCCCCCCCACCCCCACTCTGACATCTGTCCATTTAGTGCATGTGTAGGTACTGAGCATGTGTGTGTAATTCAGACATGTGTGTAATAACAACAGAGTGCAAATTGTAATTCCCCCTTGTGGGACTAATAAAGGATACATTATTATTATTATTACTTATGGTGGTTTGAGCTAAATGCTAACATCAGCATGTCAACGTGCTCCCAATGACAATGCTAACATTCTGATTTTTTAGCATACTATTTACCATCTTAGTTTAGTATGTTAGAGTTTAGTGTGCATGCAACATCTGCTGTTTAGCACTAGAAGTACAGCTGAGTGTCATTAGAGTGGCAGATAATTGGTCAAACAGCAAAGTATTTGGATAAATTCATTTATGATGATTTATGATGATTCTAGATTTAAAGTCAGAGCATCGTCATGAATTATTACAATTTATCCTGAGGTAGACATTAATGTGTGTACCAGATTTCACTAAAAATCTCAAATATCAACGCTATGGTGGTGCTAGATGAAATGGTGATTCCCAAAGTCATTAGGGTACACATAGTCTGGAGACCATGAATCTAAATTTCATGGAAATCCATCACATATGTGCAGAGAGATTTCGTGCTGCTAACATGGCTCTAAAGTCTTCAAATGATTTCTGTTCATTTGGATGAAAAAACATTGGGGTTGCTGCACAATACAGTTTTCTTCAAGCCATTTCCCAAGTTGCCAGCACTCATTATATTATATATTTCCCTACATGGCAAATGGAATACTTTGTCGTCCAGATGGTTAGAAAAGTATTGAAGGATTCTGGAAATACCTCCAAAAAAAGCAGAAAGTGTTGAACTTTAAATTTTCTAAACGGAGGCTTAGTTCTGTGACTTGAACATTAGGGGTGTGCATATATATATATATATATATATATACATACATTTTTTTTTAGGTTTTGTTTAATGATAAATGTGTATATTGTTTTTGTTGGTGATAAGTCGAATGTGTAGTCGGAAGGACGTGTCTGAATTGATGAAAGAAGAAAATAAAAAGTTGTTCACAAAAAAATATATATATATACATACAATACAGGCCAAAAGTTTGGACTCACCTTCTCATTTAATGCTTTTTCTATATATACTGTATATTTTTTCCCATTTTTTAATGCCGTGTATACTATCACATGGGAAAAGTAACTACATTTACATACTGTAAATTGTTTTATTAATTGAGAATCGTTTTTGAATTGAATCTTGAGCTTAAAAATGAATTATGAATCGAATCGTGACATTTTCTGAATCGTGCACCCCTATTAAATATACTGACAATACATGAGAAACAAATTGTTGCTAAAAGAGACTACGAATAGAAACAATACAAAGTTATAAGGAGCGATTCAAGCAAAGATAAAGAACTAGCTTGCCTGACTTACTCCGTAAGTCACATGGCTCACATGGGGTTAGCGTGTCAAAATTGGTTATATGCATTGATTTATGGGGTCTTGTAGGTAATTTTGCTGCAGCATTCTGAGCCAAATAACACTAAACTGTTCTTGACGTAGAATATTAAGTATAACATACAAAAGGGGATTTTAGCTCCAAAATGAGTCTTTGGGAATGACATTCTTCCAGTGGCTGTGTTCTGTTTAATCATCTCCTCCATTTTGCCTGGAGCATGCAGAGAGAGAGAGAGAGAGAGAGAGAGAGAGAGAGAGAGAGAGAGAGAGAGAGAGAGAGAGAGAGAGAGAGAGAACGAGAGAGAGAGAGAAAAATAGACATTTTTATTGTTCGGTCCTGTTGCCTTGTCAGAGTAAATCAGATCACAGGGGTGCGAAGGTTCCAACACACACAGAGAAACACACTCTTGTAGCCTGACTGCCCCTGAGGTCAGTTAGCAGCTCAGAGCAGGAAAGGAGAAGTCTGGCCAGCGACCCTGAGGCCAGGGGTCCAGCATGTCAGGATTCCCGGTGGAGACCAAGTCCAGTAAACACACCCACCCACTCACGTAGGCATGCACGCAGGCACGCACATCTTTCCACTAACCTCTACTAAATTAGTCAGTTGCAGAGCTGTAGGCACAACCATGGCTGAAAACGTTGTACCTGTTGTATTTCCACATATATGTCAGGAACCAAATAGATTCATAACATCATCTGGAGGAACACACAGCTCGTATATTTCCCTGCCTTTTCCTTCTTGATATCTGCCACTTCCAGCGCTACTTGCTTTCTGCTGTGATTTAAATGCAATACAGATATCAAAAGTATGCCGAAATAAGAACATCAAGATGCCGTTTAGTTAAAAGTCAGAATTCATGCTTTGTCAGAGCTGTCCGCAAGACAATAAGCAAACAACTTTCAAAATGCTTGTTTTCTGATTGGAGTTTGGATCGATCAGGGCTATGCTATGCAGGACAATCTCAACGCTGATAGGCTTTCGCAAAACAACCTTAGGTAAATTTGATGAAATATTTTAACTTGTGAGAGTACATGTTCATGCCAATTGTGTTGCTGAAACATTACTCAATACTACCCAGATACTCCTTTCCACTCCAGCAGCACTTCTTCACTGCATTTTCAGTGTGTTTCAAACACTCATATCACTGCCAAAATATGTCGAAATGCATCATCTTATTGCTCACAAACAGCATGAAGGGTGTTACTATTAACATTACTGACTCTCTTAGTGTCCCAGTAAGCTATGTACCAGGACCCTGAAACTAAAGCAGCTAAATGGAATTCAGCCTTCATTTACAAGTAAGTACAAGTACTCAAGTGCTGTACTTAAGTACAAATTTGAGGTACCACTTTTCATCATTCATGCCACTTTCTACTATTTTTTACTCTACATTCATCTGGCAGCTTAAGTTACTTACACAAAACACATACAAAATTATGTTTTATTATAAATTAAACTACCCAACAATACAATACTATGTTTTATATTATGTTTTACAGGCCTACAAGTACAGCTGGTTGCATGCATTGAGTACTTTTAATACTTTAAGTACATTTTCATGATGATAATTACTGACATACTTTTACTTAAGAAACATTTTCAATGTAGGACTTTTACTTGTAACACAGTATTTTTTACAGTGTGGTGTTAGCAGGCTACTTCTAAATCCTTTTCCACCACTGGGGAAAATGTAGTGAATCAATCATTATAGTAGTTTTAGTAGTAGTAATAGTAGTATTTATGAGTCTCTTTATGTTACCCAGCCCAACTCTGCCTTTACACAACTCCAAAGTCTCCACACCTCTCCACACATATGTTGCAGGTTCTGTATTTAACACGTCTAGAAATCACATTTTAAAAAAATGCAATACATTGTGATTTAAAGGAGAATTCCGGTCGATTTCAACACGTAGCTCTGTTTTTGGATATTTGTAGGTTTGTCAGTGGAGAGAAACATGAAAACAATCGGTGCTGCCTACACCGAGTTATCCTCCTGCTAGCGTTAGCACCCAACAGGCTAAAACAGGGCAAGTTTTAAATGTGTTTTTAGCCTCTAAACATGTTCAAAATGTCATTAAAAGTGTCTACCCATGTGCAGTGATTCCTTCAGAGTGAACACAGTGAATCTGACTGCTGGAGATGTGACAGAAAGGCATGAAAGTTGTGCTAATTGAGCTGTGTATAGTTACTGTAGTTAGAGAGTTTAGGGACCGTCTACAAACTACAACACAGAAAAGAGATAAAACTAAAATACGTAGGCTATCAATTTAATGATTAACTAAGGTAGTGTCTCCAAACTTACCTCAATTATAACTTGTCCCCTGCTAGTTGTATTACAGCACTTACTTTTAAAAAATAATCACATGCTTATTTTTGAAAATATACTTGCATCTCTTTTCTGTGATGTAGTTTGTAGACGGTCCCTAAGCACTCCTTGCAGTACCAACACAGGAACTAAATACAGCTCAATTAGCACAACTTGATATTTTCAAGATGTTTAGATGCTAAAAACAAGTTAAAAACCTGTTTAAGCCTGTTGGGTACTAACTGTAGCAGGAGGATAACACGGTGTAAGCAGCACCGATTGGTTTAATTTTTCTCTCTAATGACAGACCTCCAAATTTACAAATAACAGAGCCACGTGTTGGAATCGACCGGAATTCTCCTTTAACAAGCAGCCAGCCTGCAGCTAGCTCAAGGTTAGCCCCGGTGACTGCACACAGCACTCCAGAAGACTTCTGAACGTAGGCCTGCCAGTGGTTACTATTAGCAAGTTAGCTAAGATGACACAACATGTAAAAAGGACAACTTTAGACTTACCAGAAGACGTATTTGTACCCTTTGGGTTAGCTGCCTTTCCACACCTTGAGCTCCTGCACCAAGCTAGCGCATCCGGGACTAGTCTACCACTGAGTGCATCCAACCATCCTGGTAAACCGACCAACAGGCAAAACTCCCACATTTGGTTAGTTGGCTTAAAGTCAAAGAGCGTTAACTGAGATGGAATTACTGAACTTGAAATTGTAAACTCCGTACTATCTAATGCTGCTGCAGAATAATGATCCAGTTGCTCATGACTGTATATAATAATTGATAGGCCCCCTTTTAATTAAGATAATTGATAGGAATTTGTTATTTGATACTGATCCCATTTAAAGTAATGCAGTTTGTTATTAATCAATCTGTTGGTTGTGTGCTGCTAAGATTTTTGTATGCCTTGTTTATTGTGTTTTTTTATTGTTTTACCTCCAATAGAAAGGGCGTAGGTTCTGTTTCAACATTGGACACACACACACACACACACACACACACACACACACACACACACACATTATAACCGGGGGTCTGATATTGAGCGTTAAACACTTACATTCTTGCATTCTGGTGAATTTTGTAACAATTTATGGTGCACTTTCTTCATAATCAAAACAATATGTGTCTCAGGATGTTTTTATTTTAGGAATTATGTACATGTCAACGACAAATCTGGTAGAGAATGAGACCTTGTTGAAGCCAAAAGCTCAAAAGCTCCAACTTTAAATCTACATAAAAGACAGCAAAATCAAAAGAAATCTTTAACTCTCCCGTTCCTGTTATGTTTTCCAACCGCGTTCATGAGAGGACGAATCTACCTCTTCCAAATATTGGAGGGACATATCCCCTGCGCGCCCCCCCAAAATCTACGCCTAAGCATGTTTTTACCAGTATTTTACCACTAGAATCAGTTTTGCCTCGGTGCATTTAATTGAGCAACATACAAATGGTGCAGTGGAACAACACAATCAGATTCCTCTCAGTTAGAGGTGTTTTATCTACGGATGAGTCCACTGCAGCTTTGACTGTCATGACCGAGTCGGATTAAGGTTGCTCTTATCTGACGACAGGGCTTCAAGTGAGCGGTGCGCATCTAGCACACCTGCTTGTGGTTGCCTATGCCTCTGTTTAAGATGTGAACTTTCTCACCTGCAGATCTATTTTAATGATTAAGGTGATTAGTTGTTATGTGCTCCTAAACAGATAAATGGATGACATCTTGTCAGAGCCTGTAACAAAATTTGCTGCAACATATGTTAGGTGAGCCACTTTGGTTATGTTTCACATTTATTTCGACATTATTTGACTGAAAGGTGTTTTGTCCTACTGCTGTGTACTTGAATGAACAACATCTCCAATGTAGAAATGATTTTGTCTCAGGATTAGACGGTATTTTAACCAGATTTGTCAGTTTGATGAATAATATTGGTGTTGTAATGTGTTTTCCAGCCACAATTGCTGAAACAGGCATGCAGAAGTACTATCTTGCTGGAACCACTTTTTCTACTTCAAGGTCATGAAATCATTTCCAGCTCCACTGACAATTCTGGTCTTTGTTTTCTTAGCTCCACCTTGAACGATGGCAAAGATATCCTCGTGGGTGCAGTGACTGCACACACAAGATGTCTTCACAGTGGGTGCAGAGCTTGAAGATTATAGCTGCAAATGTATGTAAGAATTGGATACCAGCGTGGGTCTTCCACAGCAGCCAAGTGACAGTCTTCTTTCTCGAAGCCCCACTTTTGGGAGGACTTTCATTTGCACTGACATTTAGGACAGAATAGGATGACATTTGAGTTGCGAGTGTATGTGGGACGGGGGTCAGACATAAATGCATCAGATGGCTCAGATGGAATGCAGCAGGAACTAACTGGTACAACTCATACCTGTAATTTCAGTTGTGGGAATGATTGATGCTCACACTTACCCTTCCTTGTCACCTTATTCTTAAGTACCTTAAGATATGTAAATCAACTCCCTAATAAGAGCAACTTCTCAGCAATGAGACAGTAAATTTGATTTCAACATGGATACATTATGGGTGTCTTGTTTTTGTTCCAGTCTACATGCTCCCCATCAGCAGCTGTGTTGTGAAACGAATCACGGCCTTTTCATCACTGTTGCGTTTGGCAACTTCTCTGCATTTCAGCCTGTTCAAAAGGCCGACAGCCAAGAGCCAAGTGGAATTACATCTCTGACTGTGGTCACGCTCATAAAAATACTACACGTCTCTCAAATGACCTGAGCTATTTCCCATTAAGTAACCTTATACTTCAGTGAAGTGTCTCTGAAACGACAAAACATGAAGCTGTGATATGTTACAAATGTATACATGTAATATTAAAGGGTCACTTTAAAATTATGAGTAATTTCTAATTTAAAAAAAAACGTCCATCAAGTTATTTTAGTTATAAGTTGCTGTAATCTCTTCTGTTTGAACTGTTCCAAGATCGCTGTTATAACACGACTACAGTGAAGGAGATGTGGGGCCAAAGCTACAGTCAATTTTTTCAGCTGAAGCTAAAATTGCAAAAGTGCATTTGTGCTTCGCTGGATGCAGCAAAAGTCATATACAGTTATATTTTACAGTAGTAAACTGTAGTAATTAGTAATGCTAGCTTTATCTAGAGCGGGTAAACCCCGCCCACTCTGCCGGCGATTTGATTCCTCCTTGGAGCTCGGTCTGAAAACCTGCACGTTTAATTCTCCTGCTTCAGTTCACAATTTTGCGGGAACCAATCACAAACTGGCTTATCTACCTGGCGCGCTATTGGTGGGTTTAACATGGTGACAATAGAGAAACGACCAAGCAGTTTGTTGTTCACATTCAACGTGGCGGCGGTCACTCCCCGATGTGAGTCGAGTGCAGATGAGTCGCGCATGCTCAGATTTAAACGGTTTACGGTCATACATGTCATACTGAAATTTGTGAAATCCATGAAATAATAAACTTTTCTCATTAATAATGATGTATAATTTATTAATCCCGCAAGGGGAAATTACAATGTTTTCACTCTGTTGTTATTACACACAGGCCTGAATTACACACACATGCTCAGTACCTATACATGCACTAAATGGAGAGATGTCAGAGTGGGGGGGCTGCCCATGGAAAGGCGCCCCAAGGAGTTGGGGGTTCAGTGCCTTGCTCAAGAGCACCTTAGAGCACAGGAGGCACCTCTCCAGCTCCCAGTCCACCACCATACATTGGTCCATATGGGGGCTTGAATCAGCGACCCTCCGGTTCCCAACCCAGCTCCTTACAGACTAAAATGTGGTAAAGCTTCATGAATTTATGTTGATGGAAATCATTTCAAAAACGTTGTAGCTATCTATGATTGTTTGATTGCTAACGTTAGCTCAAAACACCATTCATCTGACAGCCTTTGTTGTGTTTGATGCTAACTTGTAGCCAGCAGTGAACCCACTTCGTTATGTAGGTCAATTTTTACTGTATTGACATTACAGAAGTCTCTCGTTAGAATCTTGTAGGCTACGTATGCCCAACTCACATCTGCAGTCGTCACAAAGTGACACATGTGCAGCTCACATCTGCGCTCAACTTACATCGGGGTGTGACAGAGGCCACCGAACGCCACCAAAGCGCAGCAACCTGTTGATGCCGCTGTCGCTTCTACGTCACCCGAATCGTTGGTCTGATTGGTTGAAGGACTGTCCAATTGCGTACAGAGTCATTTGAACCGTGCCCGTTGGTCCCACCTCTTGTGCAGAGAAAATCCAGAGCAGACTCCCCAGACCAACACTCAGTCTCAGATCTATTGAGCTCGGCTTGGTCTGGTGATGGCCAGACTAGTACTTATCAGCTTTTTGTCATGAACCTGGGTTTCGTTCTATTTACTGTTTTCCTTTCCTCATTTTATTTGATTATTACAAAATTAAACAGGAAATAAAACAAAACCCAGGATCATGATATTTTCAGTGTCACCCCAGATATTGATATTGTGTTGAGTTGGCATTTATGTATTTGCAGCCCTTTGACACACGGGTTGTCAAAGTGTTTTTTTTGTTTTAATTATTTGCATGAGCATTGCAGTGCTTTCTCCGCCAATAGGATGAGTGATCACAGCGATACCAATAACTCTTTTATTGTACATGCATCATGGCATGTGAGTGTTGAAAAAAATCTAAAACTATATCCTCTAAAAGTAATTCTAATTGAAATCCCAATTCAGTCCAAACCATGAAGAACATAACATAAGCCAGTCAGATTAGTCTTAAATGAAGTTTTCTTATTTAAATATAGAGGAAATATAAAAGAAATATACTGTATAGAGTTGGATATAGCAAAATTTTTGCTTTCTGTTTTTATTAGCCTCTGAATTCAAATTTCACTTTTTACTTTCACTTTTCACATTCAAATGATACTTGTATACAATGTTTGTGTCACTCTCCTCAAGAATGCCTACAATGAGATATTCATTGGGACTTGTGTTTGGTGCTTGGTTGGAAAAAGTCTCTGTTTGTGTGGCTCAGACAGAAACACTTTATTTGTGTCTGACAATAATACAATGACTGCCCTTTAGCTCAGCCTGTGATAGAGCAGCTTATTCACCACTCTCACCTTGCCAGGTAATAACATTGTTTTCAGTGCAGCCCTAAACAAAATGGATATAAAAAAAAGAGGCAAGAACTTTTTGTCCTCTCTTGTTCCCCTTCTCCCTCTCTTCTTTTCTTTGCTGTCTACTCATTGCTTCTATTTGGCTCAAAGAGAAAGATCACTGATGACACATTCATTAGCGATGACATTAGGGAAGAGAGAAATAGCAGTTAGCGGTGATGCTAACTATATTGGCAATTCAACATCATTATCTCTTCCTCGGCATGTTTGTGAGTGTGAGCGTGTGGGTGTTACTGAGAGTCTTATCAGTGGAAACAGACCTGGACGTGAGCAGGGTGGCGAGCAGGAAGGGGGAGAGCAGAAAAGCAACAGTGAAAATTAAGGATAAGAAAAGAAATAGACTGGAAGCAGACAGAGACTTAGAGATGGACGATAGACACATGGAGGATATCAAAAAGGGATAATGCGTTGTGATCGAGGAGAACGCGAGATAAAAGAGGAAAAAAGATCACAGTGGGAGAGAAACGGGGACCAAATGGGACGTGATCTGGGTGGAAAGTGGTAGCAGTGGGAGGAACTGGGAAGAAAAGGACAACAGAAGTTGTGTGAGGGAGAAAATGCCTTAAAGGTGATGAGGAAGACTGGGCAGGTGAGGGGAGACATAAATAAAGTTTTTGATGGACTGATCTTTCGTGCAGGTGCTTCGAGGGTTCCACTAATCTTTCACTTTGGGCTCACAGTATTGCCTTGCTGGTTAAGATGTGGCCTGAAGCCTTTAATAGACATAATGTCCAGCATATTCTGAATCTTGGATCTATTTAACATATGTCCTATGAAATGCCCTCAGACTCTTAGAAAAAAATGTATCCTACAAAAGAACAATTCAACACTTGGGACAGGCAGTGTCAATAAGGAAGACACCAGAGCATTTTGTAACACTGGTAGGCTACCTTACTTCTCACAATTACTACGTTGGAAATGTTACAGTTCTTTATGACGGAACAGGTTCATAAATCCATGTTTAAGCAGTCTGAAACTGTCTCTGCGAGCAGGAAAACATTTGTGAGCACTGTGTGTAGTTGTTTATGTATTTGTAGTCTCACTTTGTCAGACCGTCCTCCCCATTTTCAGTTATTTATTTTTTTTCATACAAAAAAGAAAAGAAGATCTGAGAAAAGAAGATCTGAGAAAACTCAGATTGGACAAATAGTCTAGCAAACTGTCTGGATTGACCCTGCAGTTAACAATTGTCCTCATAAATACATCAAATTTAAAATTCCAACACAAAGAAAGTGGAAGGAAACAGAAAATACATGCAACCGGCGGAATTTCCTGCAGCTCCGGAAGCAATCCCGGAAGTGGAATGTGTATGTGTGTGTGTGTGTGTGTGTGTGTGTGTGTTGTGATGTCACGAGAGGCTGCGTTCTGGAGAGCCGCTACGTATCCCTGAGATGGCTGCAGTCACGGACAGCTTTGGCACCATCTGCTGGTGGACTCCACCCCTCAAGCACACGGCATCCCAACACACCTGAGACCGATCAGGGCCTGATGAGCTGAATGGCTTTTTAAGGCCCAGAGACACAGCTGGTGAGGGAGAGTTTTGGGGAGACAAGCTCAAGTTGTGCTCTCAGAGGAGCTACAGACGATCGAAGCGGCACTTTCCATGTGAAGGATTGAAAGACTGGAATACTTACCTGAAGACTGGAATACTTACTGACAGATTGGCCACGGGCTGCGACGCTGTCTAAAAGTAAGGCTGAAGACTTGTTTCCAGGAAGAGATTTACTTGAGGGAATCGGGTCTATGATTTGAAGTTTGAAGAGACATTGTTTAAGTTTGGACTGTTGCAAGATCAGCCTTATCCTTAGTTACCGTTTTGTATTTGGCATACCATTTTTGTTAATTCCCGAGAACCTTATTAAAAAACCTTTGTTACACTCTACATTTGTGTCCTTGCTGGCCGGCCAGCAAGCCCAGACGCAAGCAAACATGGCTCTCCTGGAGGAGCAAAAGAGAGCCAACCACCTGAAGGCGGAGGAACTGCAATTGCAGAGACAGTTGGCCGAACATAATGTCCGCCCCATACGGGTGAGTGATTTTATATCCAAGATGGGGGCCACCGATGATGTTGAGGCGTATCTGTACGCCTTCGAAGCTACTGCCACTAGGGAAGCGTGGCGCAAGGTACAGTGGGTTGGACTGCTAGCCCCCTTCCTGTCGGGGGAATCGCTGAACGCTGTCCGGGACCTGGCCTCTGACAGGGCGACTGACTACAATGCACTGAAGGCGGAGATCCTCAGCAGAAGTGGAAGCACCAAGTTTGGCCTGGCCCAGCGGTTCCACAACTGGATCTTTCAACCAGACCAGCCTCCTCGTGCCCAGATGCACAAACTTGTCTGGATCACGCGGAGATGGCTGGTACCGGAGAAGAGTACGGCAGCTGCAGTAGTGGAGGCCGTTGTGGTGGACAAATACTTACGGGCCCTGCCTTATGAGGCGAAATGACTCATTAGCCAACAGGCCTTGACTACAGCGGACCTGACCGTGGAAGCCGTGGAAAGGTACCAAGCCACAACAGAGATGCTTCGGGCTTCCAGGAAGGAGCCCCAGAGTGCGTCCACGCCACAGACGGGAGGAGCCTGTCCAAAGAACCCCAAGGGACCAAACCCAGCCACTTTAGGAGCTGTCCAGGCTCCAGGGGGAGCTCGACCCCTGCCGGCACCAGGAAAAGGACACCGGGAGAGCGAAACACGGCAGTGTTACCGGTGTGGGGAGATGGGACACCTCTCCTGGCAGTGTGGGAAACCGGCGGATGTGCCTATGCCCACGGCTGGGTCCTCCAGCGAACCACCCGCCCACCTTTTTGCTTCGCTCGTGGGAGTCGTAGATGGACCGACCCCCCCCCCACCTGCCGGGTGACGGTGAATCACCATGATGTAGAAGCTCTGCTAGATTCCGGTAGTCGGACCACTCTAGTGCATAAGGATCTGGTGGATCCATCAGGACTGACCTCAGGGAAAATCCTCCCGGTCTCCTGTGTCCATGGAGACACCAGAGACTACCCCACCACCAAACTCGCAATGACCACCACCAGGGGAACCATCCACACGACAGCGGGTGTGGTTGATTCCCTACCCGTTCCGGTCCTAATTGGACGAGACTGCCCCGCCTTTCACCCACTGTGGAGGGAGACACAGGAGAGATCGGCCCGAGTACCCCGGAAGCAGAGAGGTAGGACGTACTCGGAGAGTACGCAAACACAACCCTCAGAACCACTCGCTCCAGCCTGTGTTCTTGCAGGGATGGCAGGTGCCCAGGCTGATTCAGAGTCTGGTCCAGACACGGAGGAAGAGAACATGGTCCCAGGAAGCGCTCCAATCTCCAGCGAGGAAGACGTCCAAGGCCCCAAGGAGCTTCCCCCTCTCACAGGCCAGTATGGTACAGCCCAGTTACAAGACCCCACTCTTGCAAATGCTTTGAGGAATGTGCAGGTGATAAAGGGTGTGGTGTTAGGGGATAGGACAAGCCCTACCTACCCCCATTTTGCAGTAAACCGGGGGTTAGTGTATCAGGTGGTACAGAAAGATGGAGAGGTGCAGGAACAGCTCCTCGTACCACAGCCCCACCGGACCACCGTACTCAACCTGGCACACACCCACCCGCTAGGGGCCCATCTAGGGGTGGAGAAGATGAAGGAAAGGATCTTGCGACGCTTCTTTTGGCAAGGGGTGCACAAAGAGATAGAGAACTACTGTCATAGTTGCCCTGAGTGTCAGAGGGTGGCACCAAAGCCCACATATAGAAACCCGCTCATTCCCTTGCCCATTATCGAGACCCCGTTCGAGAGGATCGGACTGGACATCGTTGGGCCCTTACCGAAGAGTTCCAGGGGACATCAGTACATTCTGGTCATCCTGGACTATGCAACCCGATATCCTGAGGCCATCCCGCTGAGGAAGGCTACGTCCAAACAGATCGCCAAGGAGCTGTTCCTTCTGTCAACGAGTCTGGGGCTCCCGAAGGAGATATTGACAGACCAAGGGAGTTCGTTCATGTCCAAGGTTATGAAAGAACTCTGTACTCTGCTGAAAATCAAGCCGCTGAGAACGTCGGTCTACCACCCCCAGACAGACGGGCTCGTCGAACGTTTTAACAAAACCCTAAAAGCCATGCTGCGGAAGGCGATCGAGGAGGATGGGTGCAACTGGGATCAGCTGCTACCATACATAGTGTTTGCGGTGAGAGAGGTACCTCAGTCGTCTACTGGTTTTTCACCCTTTGAGCTCTATCTTACAGGCCCCGAGGACTGCTGGACATCGCCAAGGAGGCCTGGGAGGAGCAACCGTGCCGACAGCGGACCCTGATCGAGCATGTCAGGGCTATGAGAGAGAGAGAATGAAGGCTGTCTAGCCCATGATGCGTGAACACATGGAGGCTGCTCAACGGCAACAGCAAGCCTCCTACAACAGATCTGCTCAACCCAGAGAGTTTAAGCCCGAGGACCGAGTGCTGGTCCTGGTGCCCACCGTGGAGTGCAAATTCCTGGCCACCTGGCAGGGGCCCTACGAGGTCATTGAACGGGTGGGAGACATAAACTAGGAGGTGAGGCAACCAGATAAAAGAAAGCCCGAGCAGATATATCATGTCAACCTTTTAAAAAAGTGGCAGGCCAGGGAGGCGTTGTTCAGTTGTCTGCCCCCCACAGAGACCAAGGAACCCGGGAGAGAAGAGGTTCAGGTGGGTCCAAGCCTGTCCCCGCATCAACGGCAGATGGCCCTGGAGTTGGTGGATCGCAACCGAGATGTCTTCTCCTCCCTACCTGGGCACACGGAGGTGGGTCTGGGTGCTGTTCTCGCCCAGGCGCATGACGGTGAGGAACATCCCGTTCTCTACCTCAGCAGGAAGCTACTGCCAAGGGAGAAGAACTATTCCACTGTGGAAAAGGAGTGCGTCGCGGTAACCTGGGCCCTGGAATCCCTGCGGTTCTACCACCTGGGACGACGGTTTACGGTGGTGTCCGATCATGCCCCTCTGCAGTGGATGGCCAGGAACAGGGAGACTAACAGTAGGGTTACCAGATGGTCCTTGAGCTTACAGGCGTTTAACTTCTCTGTTGTGCACAGGGCTGGCAAGCGCCACGGCAATGCGGATGCCCTTTCCCGGCGCGGCGCCTTCTGGAGAGCCGCTACGTACCCCTGAGATGGCTGCAGTCATGGACAGCTTTGGCACCATCTGCTGGTGGAGTTGGAAACTCCACCCCTCAAGCACACGGCATCCCAACACACCTGAGACCGATCAGGGCCTGATGAGCTGAATGGCTTTTTAAGGCCCAGAGACACAGTTGGTGAGGGAGAGTTTTGGGGAGACAAGCTCAAGTTGTGCTCTCAGAGGAGCTACAGACGATCGAAGCGGCCCTTTCCATGTGAAGGATTAAAAGATTGGAATACTTATCTGAAGACTGGAATACTTACTGACAGATTGGCCACGGGCTGCGACGCTGTCTAAAAGTAAGGCTGAAGACTTGTTTCCAGGAAGAGATTTACCTGAGGGAATCGGGTCTATGATTTGAAGTTTGAAGAGACATTGTTTAAGTTTGGACTGTTGCAAGATCAGCCTTATCCTTAGTTACCGTTTTGTATTTGGCATACCATTTTTGTTAATTCCCGAGAACCTTATTAAAAAACCTTTGTTACACTCTACATTTGTGTCCTTGCACTGCTGAACTGTCCCGCCGAGAGCCGTGTAGCCTCTCATGATATCACAGTGTGTGTTCTGCTCCAAACAACCAGTGTGAAAGCACATGCACATCTATCTTGTCCATATGCTGAGTCCAAAAAACTATTAGTGGGATTCATGTCTCCCTCTAGACTCCCAACACCTTCATCCGCTCCCAATAAAAGAACTTCATGTGTATATGACGTATTTTTCTACAGTTTTTTTTTTATGTTCATTGTTTAATATTTGATTATTTAACTGTTGGATTTGTTAGTCTAACTGTTATTTTTCATTGTGTCTTTGCATTTTAACGTAATAAAGCACAGAAATACATAAAAAGCACACAACGCTGCATTTCATATAAAAAAAAAAATACTATGGAAGTAAAGTTTGTCATTATCATGGGTTGTTTGTTGCCTCGTGGTCTGATAGATAATAGATGTGTATAATGTGGTTGCAACATCACTGATTCGATTCCTTTGTCTCCAGTCAACCTCGCTGTCACGTGTGAAAATAAAAGTGAATTTAAAAAGTTTAAATACATGAAACAAAGGCAAAATGCAGGCATAAAAAGTTGTTTTCAACCATGACAAAACGAAGAGAATAAACCACCTGAGTGCTTTTCAATTTGATTCCTTAGTTTACTGTAGTCAATGTTGGCCAATGAGCTCCGTGCGACTTTCTATCCTACCCTGCTCAACCAATCAGCATTTGTTTGGCATATGTAGCACTAAAGCTATACATGTAGCATGTTTCAGCCTTCACACATGGCCTTCACACGGACCATCAGTACAGGCCAGAAAAAGGTGAGGAGAGGGGAAATGAAAAGTGTCATATATATATATATGTATATTTTTTTAATTAGGGGGATATTTTAGAGAGAGCTTCAGAATAATCATATCTGGAAGGGACAGTCAGACCGAGTGTGTGGTCCACAGATAACTGGAGATAGATATATTATAATGATAGAGAGGGAGGCAGAGATTGTGTGATTGTTGGAAAATAGAAACAACACCCTGAAAAGTGGAGAGAGATGGAGCGAGTGTAAGAATTAGGAGATATGGAGATATGACAGGAGAGGCCTTGCAAAAATCAATACAGCTATGACTGAAGAGAGATAAAGTGGATTGAGGGAGAACTGGGGCAGAGATGGAGAACGGTGACAATAAAGCAGAAAGAATGGTATAGGAGGCGGGGGGAAGGGGTGAGAGAGGGAATGAGAGGATGACAAGGAGAAAAGGAAAGGGTGTGATGAATATAAGAGAGCGCAAGATGATGTGAGAGGAGCTGTTGTTTGTCCTCAGGCTGCTCTCTTCGAGGAAGGACAAGGATGTGGGGGTGGTTAGCAACATTTACTGACACAAACTGTGAGTGTGTGTGTGTGTGCGCGTGTTCATTTTTCACAGCAACCAGCCACCAATAACATTACATAAGAGTGATCAAAACAGAAGAAACCATAGCAACTGTAATCCAACAGCCACTAGCTTCACACGTGGGGAACACACACTATTTAAGTTTGACACTGCAATTACAGATGCTTAATATCTTTACAGATATACAAAAATCTGTCTTTAACAATCCACGCCTGATGTTATTTCTTTTTTGCACCATGAGGAAAGAAGAGCTTGCAGCCTTACAGGGAAGAGATCTGTGTGACATTGTGATGTAGACCACAAGGGATCTTAGTCAGAAAATTCCTGATGGGAGCCCAGACAGTGACAGGCATAGCTTCTTGGGGATGAGTGTATTTCAGGCCCAAAACAGAGAGGCATGATGGACAGAAGATCAGGGCATCTGGGTCACCGTCCCAAATGACTACCTCAGGCACGAGCCTCCAACGGCTGTCTGGATCCCCAGCTTAGGAGAGGATGAGGGGGATAAATGAGGTAGCTCAAGAGAATGCCGCTTCACTAGCTACAGCTTAAAAGCTCATTTACATCTGTTACACCCTCACACAAGGCTAAACTGGACCTTGGATGGCCTAAATACCAGTTACCCCACCTGTCTTTACTCTTCGACCCACAGACCCATCAGATCACTGGTTGTTTGGTCTGAGCAGAGTGTGTGTGTGGGTATCCTCCTAACAACCATTAGAGAAGAGATGAATGAATGAATACAATCTCTGAGACCGTACGGTTGTTTGCCTCCTGCATCTTGATTTTCATATTGACTGTAATGGTCCGGGGTCCTGTGGGGACCTGTGTGCCGTCTTATTGAATATAAGGAAATAGCAGCTTGAAAATGGAGTCAGCTAGAAGGTCCAGTGATGCCTTTTATGCGATAATTAAAATAAATCATTAGGGGCCACTGCAGAGAAGAGAGCAGCAGAGTGTGTTTAGATTTCATCAGTATGACACATGTGGAGCCAGAGGAGAATAGCGTCTGTCTCAGCTTTCACAACTCAATTTTCCAACATGCGGTACATAATACCTCAACGACTGTGAAAACGCTGGTGTGTCGGCAGGTCGATAGTGGGGTTGTGGCTGATTGGCTACCTCTGAACATCACCTGCTGATTTAACAGGATCAAAAATGTGGCTGGAATAAACAGAAGGAAGAAGGCTTCCTCGCTGTGAAGACACATTTTCCATTCATAGCCAATAAGAGGGCATCTGTCACAGTTGCTCTTGCAATATTCCATCACTTAGCTGCTCCAGACCATATGAGATATAGGCAAATTCTGGGATTAACTAACCATTTCATTACAGTATGTTGTCTTTCTGTGCTTTGATCGCAGCAGAAGTGGTTGTGATCGAGCATGCAATACAGTTTACAATAACTTTTTTTGTGCAGGGCACAGGCAGTGTGTACTGTCACGGAGTACAAATACTTTGTTTCTGTACTGTAATAGAATAGCATGATTTCATATATCCTTCTATAATACTCATGTATTATTATTCATTGTATTCATTTACTATGTTTTTGTGTGAAATGACCTTATTCAATTCATTTGTGTATGTGTCCTTCCTGAAAGCAGAGTCTGTTGACTCATCACCCGCTGAAGGCCGGTACCCTGTAGTCTGAAAGATACAGATGTCCAGAACTATGGTTAAGGGTGCAGAGCTGGGACATTTTCTTCTGTACGTGACCAAATGACACCAGGTTGTCTTTAGCAGCTAAGATAAGAGATTCTGAGGATGGGTGACAGATGTAGAAATGACGTAGAAACAGCTCCGTGTTCTGGTTAACTGTTCTGCTAAGATTACACATGTTCCCAAACAAGGTCTCCTCTTGCGAGGGAAAACAGAATATAAGACCATGATGTTTTCTGTTTAATTTTGCAGAGGATAATTTTTAAAAAAATCCACCAAAGACCAACCTTGACTCAGTTGCACAGCTGTCTTTATTTGTGTTTCAACAAAAGTCTCCCTTCAAAACTTTTCCTCTCGTGCTGTACAGAAAACAGTACCTAAGAAGGATTTTCACATATCTGTAGGCTACTTTACGTTATTCAGCCTATAATTCTGGAAACTTTTACTCCATTGCATTTCCTAAATAAAATAAACACTTTTAGTCCGATACATTTCCCCCCCAAGCATCTTCGTTACTCATTACTACAAAATAAAATCAGAAGGAATGTGTTAGACTGCAAAAAAAGCAGTTTGGGGAATCATTGCTGTGAGATTGCATGTTAATGCATGCTCCATTCCAGTTGATGATGTGATGCCTGTTTGTTGCCAAGTGTCAAAACCAAAGTCCATAACTAAAGAAGAAGAGGAGGAAGCATATTAACCCATAGCGTCATGGAAGCACCTGCTGCTAGCTCTGCAGCCAACGTAACAGACGATGACAAAGATAATGTTACACACTTGTGACCATAGTTGCAAGAAATGTTTGTCAGACTTTGAAATTGATGTTTAAGATATTGTGGAAAGCAGCTTAACAGTAACACATTTCAAACTAGAAATGAGTCAAGTTATGGGTTGCATTTAAAGCAGGAAGCTTTACATCCAATCACAGTAATGATGTTCACACACAATCAGACAGGCAATACACAGGCAATTTAGTGATATCCCCGAGGTTGAAATAAAATCCTGAGTCCTCTTCATGCGAGACAGAGATAGGACCGAGTAAAAATGTGGTCAATTCCGAGGCGAGGCCGAGACCTTCAAAAAGTGGTCTTAAGACCTGTCTACACTGGTGGAAACCCTACATTATAATTCTGTGTTACGGAAGCCACAATAAAATTCACAATATATATATATATATATATATATATATATATATATATATATATATATATATATATATATATAATACATTCATAACGTTTCTTTCAACTTTTACTTCAAATAATTAAATACATTTAATATCAGAAAAATACTTTTGATTTTACAGTAAATGTCAGACACTCTAAGACTCATTATTCTCATTAAGATTCAGTATTCTAAGAGGTGACTTTAACTTCTACCAAAGTAGTTTTCTGGTAAGATACATTATGCTTTTACTCAAGTATTGCTTTCAAGTACTTTATACAAGACCCATAGCTCATGGGCAAGGGGCAAGGTACACCCTGGAAAAGACTTCTTTGGTCCAGACTAAAATATATCTCAACAAATTGCATAGATCACCATGATATTTGGTAAGGACATTCACCTGTCTCTCAGGACAAATTGTGATCAACATCTAAAACCAGGGTACAAGCGACCGAAATGGGTTTCCTCAGGAGGGGGCTGGCGTCTTCTTTAGAGATCGGGTGAGAAGCACAGTCATCTGAGAGGAGCTCGGAGTAGAGCCGCTGCAACTTCTCGTCCAAAGGAGCCAGTTGAGGTGGTTTGGGCATCTGGTAAGGATGCCTCCAGGGCGCCTCCCTAGGGAGGTGTTCCAGGCACGTCCAGCTGGGAGGAGGCCTCGGGGAAGACCCAGGACTAGGTGGAGGGATTATATCTCCAACCTGGCCTGGGAACGCCTCGGGATCCCCCAGTCGGAGCTAGTTGATGTGGCTTGGGAAAGGGAAGTTTGGGGTCCCCTACTGGAGCTGCTGCCCCCGCCACCCATTTAATACCGGATAAGCAGATGAAGATGGATGGATGGATCTAGAGCCATCATCAGGTCAACTTTTTTTATTTGTCGTTGGTTTGTGACCAAATAATGATAATGACATTCCCATCAGCATAAGTTATACTTAATGTTTAGTGTTACGTAATTGGCAAATGTTTTCTAACATGCTAAATTAAGATGAACATGGTAAACATTATACCTGCTTATAATCAGCATGTTTTATTTATATGCATGTTAGCATTTAGTTCAAAGTACCACTGTGCCTAAGTACAGCCGCACAGAGCTGCTAGCATAGCTGTAGACTCTTAGTCTTGTTATTTCCAATAATCATTGTGGTTTTGAAATAGAGAGTTTATAATGGATTCACAGAGGGAGATTAACAATAAATGTACCCAAAATATGTGTATTTGTATAAAAGGATACATAAAGATAAAAGAAAACAGCCCTCTAATAAGCTGCCCAAAATGTAGCCTGAGAAGAACTTATCTGTGTAACTGTTGCTTTTTTTGTGAACTGGAACATAAAGCTGTATTTGAACTCTATCATTACAATTTATCCCACACGTGTTAACAACTAATTTCAAATAACCTTGATTTTGCTGTGTGATACTGACTCCAGGTGTGATTTGCATCTTTTGTGGCTGGTGCTGAATTTCATTTATGAATATCATCACACTGAAAAGACAACGTTGAACAGTTGCTGTCTCTCCTTTGTTGTAAGACCTATACTCTCATATTTCATGATACCAACTTGAGTAGATGTAAAGCTGTTGGCACACAGAGATTTTGCTTTTTTTCTCAAAATTTAAACCTAATTGTTCTATTCAGAAAAAGGCACGCGTGAAGCACAATCGTTTATGCATAAGGGTCTTCATTGCCTCTCTTTTTCTGTTCGTCGAAATGTCGCCGATAGACGGGAGCGGAGACGGGAGATGAGTCCTTGTACGCGCTGGCTAGAGATGAAATGAAAGAAAGATGAGTCAATTAATGGGAAGCAACAAGAATAATGCCTTTTGACATGTGGAATAAAGTATGAGGCTCACATATCGTCACTGCAGATGTGCAAACACCAAAACACTTTTTATTGTAGTAATTATTGTAGCTGTGCATCTCTGCAGTATGTGTGTGTGTGTGTGTGTGTGTGTGTGTGTGTGTGTGTGTGTGTTTGTGTGTGTGTGTGTTTGTGTGTGTGTGTGTGTGTGAAAGGCCAGAGGACACAGCAATGCAACATATTGTTTGCTCCTCATATTAGATTCTCTGGTTTTCTTTTTTTTTTTTTTTTTGTCACGTGACGCAAGACCCATCTCGTACCTGAGTCCGCGCTCCCCTTCCTGTTAACGCAGTTTCATTTTCTCACAGCATTGATCTGATTTGGACCGCAGATGTGGAAGAGAAAGATAGAGAAGGAGAGAGAAGGAGGGAGAAGGAGAGGGAGAGATTTGTTGATTTTCTTTGTGTCTGAGTGTTGAAGCATTATCCGAGGTTGTTGTTCAGAAGCAGCCGGCTGGAGAGCCCTGCCTGCTGTACCTAATCGGAACTGAGAGCGTGACGCCCTGATTAAAAACCCAATGAAAGCACGCGCACAATCACAATCACACACACACACACACACACACACACACAATCCACGTCTGCTTTTAAAACTACTCTCTCCAAACTTTTCTTTCTTTAGTTCCGGGGTCTTCAGCGTTTTTTAAGCAGGACCCCTTAACTGAAAGAGAGATGGACCAGGGACCCCCTACTACACATATTGTATAAAATGAAGTTCCATAATAAACAGGGCCTACAATAACTTCTAGGGTGAACTAAAACCTTTCTACATACCTTTTTTTTTGCAGAATACTAAGCTAATAAAAATAGCCTAATGATTATTGCTTATAAATCATATTTTAATGTTATGTGGCACAAGGAGTCTTAAGGATTAAATGTATCTGATGATGACCTTAGTGACCACTTAGGCCAGTAAGCAGTAGGGATTTAATAATATGTTGGATTCATGTTAAGGTTTTTTAACTTTTGAAAAAACTTTCCAAAATTAACAATAATTTGAAGGCCTCCCTGCATTGACCCTGAGAACCCCCTAAGGGTCCCAGACCCCTTGTTGAAGATCCCTGTGATAGGGTACAATCTTCCACTGTCAAGGGTCATACAGACGCACATCACATGATGTTACTGTGGTTTTAATCGTAAAGTGGATGTTAGAGTCTCCAACAGGGCCTAACTTTACTCTAGAAAGAAACTGATAACTGTAGGTGTCTGAAAAGGACTGCTGCATGTAATGTGATATTAATCACATGAAAAAGTGTTAGCGTTAACAGTTAATTAATCCCAATTACTGTAATATAAAACATCAGCAAGACGACATCATTTGTCTTAACCCTCATGTTGTCCTATTTTCCTATTTCAATGTTCTTTTTAAATCCCCAAAATAACATGATTGATTCCACACAACGCTCTTTTTGGCAAGTACAAATCTCTATTTTCATTAATTTTGGGGTGTCTTAATCAATTTTCTAGCATTTGAAGTATTGAGTAAAAGTTGACATATTCCAGTCTGTGATTATCCATCAACATACATTCCTTTCATTTTAGTCGAAATAATTCCTAATTTCTGGAAAATCATTCAGTTTTGTGACGTGACACTACATTAATTATTATTATCATGAAGGTTTGTCCTAGTTACAAACTTACAAACTTGATTCAGGTTCATCCATCCATCTTCATCCGTTTATCCGGTATCGGGTCACGGGGGCAGCAGCTCCAGTAGGGGACCCCAAACTTCCCTTTCCCGAGCCACATCAACTAGCTCCAGGCCAGGTTGGAGATATAATCCCTCCACCTAGTCCTGGGTCTACCCCGAGGCCTCCTCCCAGCTGGACGTGCCTGGAACACCTCCCTAGGGAGGCGCCCTGGAGGCATCCTCACCAGATGCCTGAACCACCTCAACTGGCTCCTTATGACGTGAAGGAGCAGCGGCTCTACTCCGAGCTCCTCTCGGATGACTGAGCTTCTCACCCTATCTCTAAGGGAGACGACAGCCCCCCTCCTGAGGAAACCCGTTTCGGCAGCTTGTACCCTGGATCTTGTTCTTTTGGTCATGACCCAGCCTTCATGACCATAGGTGAGGGTAGGAACGAACACTGACCGGTAGATCGAGAGCTCCCTTTTTGTCACAACGGTGCAATAAACGGAATGTAATGTAGGCCTAGTTCAGGAAGAAATAAACAAAAATCTAAGTTAAAATTTGGAACCAGAGTGGACGTTTTGGGCAGTTTCCAAGTGTAAAGATAAAGCATACTGTATGTCATATCCCAGCCCGGTAAGCCTTCTCTGGATAAATAAAGGTTTAATAAATGCCAACGCACACATAATGATGGCTGAGGACATAACTAGCGACGGACAAGGTGGTTATTAATCTTTCACCTTCATCACTCTGCTACCTCTCTCCGCCTCTTTCACTTTCAGTATAACCCTCTCTTCCCACCCTAACCTTTCATTCTCTGCCTCCTCTTAGTTTTGCGGCTCTCAACCCTGTGGTCACAAGCAGTTTTATGTATGCATGAAAACAGGGAGGAGAGGGAACATTTTAATTAATTTCTTCATCTTTATCTCCCTCCATCCACCTGCTCAATAGTCTTAGCAGGCAGAATGTAACCTGCCCAAGCCTCCATGACGGGAGAATTGCAATTATTTCTTCAACGCCCTTATCACACCTCATAACCACATTCATCCACCCAAGTTCTCTCTTTTAAAACCTTCATCCAGAAACTGAGGGCTGAGAACAGATACCCTTTCCATCAGCGCTTTAGCTTACACTTCCACAGGTAAATATATTCACGCCTCAGTGTTACCCAGCGTGCTAATATTCTCCACAGACCACGTGTTTTAGCCGATTAAGTTATCTACAAATTGAAAACATTTTAAATTGCGGGCTACACTGCTTTCCTACACCAATGTCCAGTATTGAAAGTATGTGACGCAACTGACTCTGTTTTATTTAATCTGTTTATGTACATGTCTATTTATGGGAGGTTTCTTTTTTGGACAAAATAAGGAATCCTGGATGTTGTAACAAGAAGATCAGAATAATGTGAATTCAGTTTAAAAGGATTAATCAAAAGTGAGTCTGATGCTAGTTGTCAGATGTGGCTCAGGTGGTAGACGGGGTTGTCTGTTGATGGATGGTTTAATAGTAGTTTTGAGTCGATCTGTGGTTCCTCCTGTTCTTTTCTGCTGAAGTGTGCTAAATTTGCTTTGAGAAAAGCATCTGCCTAAAGTTCCCACTAGCCCCAAGAATTGCTGCCCCTTACAATTTGGATTTCTTGTTCTTGCAATTATTGCCTTTTTTTTATAAATTGGATAACCCCAATCCTTCCCTGGACTTAACCAAAGTGTTTTGCCTAACCCTAACCAGTTAATTTTCATACTGTTGATACATGAGTGGAAACCAGCAGCTGTTTGGAAGGATGGGAAGATATATGCTAGGCTAAAAACATGCAAATTACTGACCTTCAACAACCCAAAATAAACTCAGCTGCCCAGACTTTTCAGACAGTGTGAGGATTCTTTCACATTTAGCCATCTTTACACCTCCACTGCTGCCTTGCATTAACTCTAAGAATATACTGTAAGGGGGACATTTTCTGCTATAAAAAACCACATGTTCTGAATATGATTAGGTTGTGCTTTATCCAGTGTGGACAAAACGGAACATTCCCCCCCTAAAACAAGTGGAAACAATTTCTTTAATATATTGACTTCCTCTGTACTGCTGCCCCACTTCCTGTCCTTGTGATGCCTTCACCCTCTCCCAGGATGTCTGATCTGCATGAGGGGAGAAAAGACAGCGCATTAATCACCACTGGTACCACTCCCAACTCCCCTGACAGTCTCACACACACACACACACACACACACACACACACACACACACACACACACACATTAAAGATACTAAACCTCACACACTCTCAAGCTATCTGAGCGTTCAGAAAAGAGGTATGTGCCACGCTGTTTAAGCACTATGGGCCTCTCACAGGGTTTAGAGAAGGATGGCTTAGAGCCAGGTTGGAGGAGGTCAGGGAGAAGGACACAGAGGAATGGAGCAGAAAGGAAAAGATCCTGGAAAGAAGGAAAGTGAAAAGTGGAGATTGGAGAAGCAGAGGGAGAGATTAACTGGCGTGAAAGAGGGAGGTCTAAATGAGAATATATGAACCGTGAAGTAGAGGAGGATTGGCAACTGAGTGGGTAGAAGTGAAGAAAAAAATGGCAGGCTTTGGCAGAAATACAGTATGAAATTGGTTGCAGAATTAGAGTGCATTTGGAGACACGATGGCAGAGATGCCAGAAAATGAAAGGATTGTGCAAAGAGGATAAGGTAGAAGGAAGGTTGGTGACTGGCAAAGATTTCTGTGGTTACCTCCGCTCACCTTAGACTGCAAACTGTATCCTCTGCTATAGGCACAACAACACACCCACATGCATGCGCTCACTTCCTCTCTTTCACACACACTTAGTCACACACGCGAGGTAGGATGCTGATCTCTGGACCCTGCATTGAGCCCGTGCCACCACACTTTCTCTCTCTTCTCTTCTTCATTTCTCTGTCTCTCTATGGCTGAAGTGAAATCAGGCATGAAACACAGAGAGATTATTGAAGCACACTGCAGTTTGTTACACCAAAACCACGCTCTGTTGCAGATGCCTCCAGTGAGGAGCTGCTTGGCCAATAAACTCCTCACAACTTGACTCATTGTTTCCCCTTTGGTAATGATTTTATATAAAGATTTTAAAGTAGAAGATTGGGCCCAAAGCCAAGTGAAGAGCAAGTAAGCATACCGCCAGCAAACCTCTCCATAAACAGAGACAGGTAGTATCTGGCATTGCTGGCACACATGAACTCACTAATGTGATGTAACACAGCATTATAGTTGCTATGTACTTTAAATAGCCTGCTGCAGCCTTGCAGGAAACAGCTATGGTATGTATGGCTCCAACATGTATGACAAGATTTGTAGTTCATTACGTAATGGTACTCTAAACCATAAACAGGCAGACCAGCGAATTAGAAGTTCACATCGTTAATGTCTGAGGACTCATGAATCACAGACTAATACAATTATAGTAAAAGAAGCAGCAGAGGCCCACATATCCTGACGTGTAGTCCCTTGTACATGTCAAGCTCCAAAAACATTTGATCCTGCACTTCCCATAATGCAACTCAACATCATCTGTTGTTACACCCTCACTACTTTTTTAATTCTAGGTCCCCTGTTCGTAATGCAGGCTTTCTCAATGATCCAAGGCCAAGTGGGGAGAACCCATCATCAGGGTTAATTTTTCAGATGTGACAAGGCTCCCCCCAGAGCCACAAAGGACATTATAAGGCTGTTTTCAAGAGCTCGATAGCACTAGCCATGACTAGAAAACTGACTTTGACATTCAATATTGGTACCCCTTTAACACAATATTTACCATCAAGGTAACCACTGCAACTGTGACGACAAGCGGGTTGTGTGATGCAATTTCTGAATAGGCATCGTTTTATTGTCCTTTCAGATGCTTACTCTCCCGTGTGTGTACCAGTGTGTATTCACAGTCAACTGTGTGTGTAATGCCTGTGTCTACCCAGGCTACAACTGACAGATACAAAAAGGTGTTATCCTTTCAGATTGTGTAGTCAGTGTGTGTGTGTGTGTGTGTGTGTGTGTGTGTGTGTGTGTGTGTGTGTGTGTGTGTGTGTGTGTGTGTGTGTGTGTGTGTAAAGGGTTTTCATAAGTCTTGTGTGCAGTGATGCATGGCTCACTCTTGGTCTGTGCAGGACATCTGATAATAAGCCAATCACCTGGGCTGATGGAGAGCGGTGAGTGATGAACGCTCAAACTCCGAGCGGAGAATGAGACAGAGGGGGATAAATGATGTGTTCTGATGCAGGGCTGCTTTCTGCCTGGCATGACCACCTAGCACCTGAGACCAGGGCCACAGCAACACAGCAAGCCACAGCTGATACAGGCCTCATTGTTATAGAGGGCACATACACGGTGAGCAGTCTTGCCAAAGTAACGCCAGAAAAATAGTTATATAATGCGTCTCATCTGTAGAAAGGTTGATTCAGGCACAAGACGTGCTAAGTCTAAGCTCTGTTTACTGTTTCACGGCGGACACCTATTACCTTTGTGATATATTAACAAATTAACAAGCACTTGGACGAGCATCATGGCATTTCATGCATACAGAAGACAAAACATTGATAAATGAGGCTCAGGTTTGCATTAATCATGGTACTCTAACTGCACTGAGAAAATAAATGGTAATCTTATTTTATTCTGGCACCTGGCGTGGGACTCCTACACACAACTGAAACAGTCTTGGACTATTATTACGAGGCATACATTGATCACCCTCTTACCACCATTTGCAGGTCCACAGAAAAAACACACACACACAGAAGTGCACAGTCAAGTAGATGTTTCATTGTACATACAGTTTACACACAGCTTGTCACACATCTCCCTCCTCTATTGATCCCATATCATATTTTTTGCTGCAGTTATATGTTGAACTGGGTCCCCTGGATTACTGTTAATGCCAAATAGTCTCAGACTAGATAAAAGCTCCAGAGTGCTAAAGACACCAACATTTCTAGGTGATCTCTGATGGCACTACAAGGTGCATCACTACCATGCAAATAGGTAAGTGGGGATGAATCAAAGGAAGTGGCAGCAAATCCTTGTCATCTATGCAACCATTCACACATGCAAAAGAATATATATAGCTGGACATTTTGCTGAAAGCGTCCTTTGAGCCCAAGTGATGGTCCCTGTTTTTTTTTACAGAAAGAATACTTATCAATGCACGCAAATAAGCACAGGCATGTACAATGTAAATCAACAGACAGGCAATAAGAAATCTACCGTCAGGCGCCAGCAAACACTCAGTGGGCATAACAATCACACATGTGAGCCTGCATGGGAAATCAGAGCGCCTGCACTGACGAGATAAACAAAAAGCAAGGCTTACCCTTTTGTTGGTGTGTGTGTGTGTGTGTGTTTGTGTATGTGTGTGTGTGTGTGCATCTAAATCTGTGCTCTACCTTCCAGGACAATACAAGCCTGAAGGAGACCAGGGGCACAGTTCAGTTCAATAATCGTATACTTACTGCCATCTTTCCCTCCATAGTTCTTCTAGCTCTTGCTTCTCCTCTGGCTGCCTCATTCCACAGCCAATAAATACAAACTGAGACCAGTGCTAAAGCAGCAAGAAGGAAAAAAAATTCTATCAGGGCACGCACCAAAGCATTTTGTATTCTTGTTAGCCTGTCATAATTTAAGTGTTGCTCAAAAAAATCTGTATCTAACAGAACTGGTTTTTGATTACTTACCCTTTGTTGTTTTTTACCAGGCCACCAACACAGAAAGAACCATGTTATAGTGTCAGTAAAAAACAAATTCTACAATTGTAACTTATGGGATTGTTAAGCATATCTATTCAAAATTGAAATTCAAATTTTTTTTATTGTTATGAAACAAAAATGGTAGAGCAGGTGCACATGTACTGAGGTTTATGCCTCAATGCAGACGTCCTGCGTTTGAATCTAACCTGTGACGATTTCCTGTGGAGATAGGTCTGGCTGCTCCATACATTCTGGACTAGCAGAAAAAAAAGCTCTCAAACGTTGTTTGCATTTCTCTTAACCAATCACAAGCGTCTTGGGCGGTGCTAAGCCCTGGACGCAGTGACGGTGGCTCTGCAAAATAGTCTCAGGAAGAAACTTGTTTTGGTGGAACATTTGCACCCCGTAAAAGAGAACATCACATACAATAAAAATGTATATTATTATATTAATATTTCTGGGATTTGGGGTGTTATTTTGTGTCTCTGGTGCTTCCACACACATACAAACTTGGAGTGAGATCCAGTTTCTGAATGTCCTCTGCCTTCAGTCTCCGGGTGAGCTGTTCAACATCTGACCGGCTTTCTACGTCAATAGCTGAGACGCGGTGGCTAACCGTAGCATGCTAGCTTGTTCTCAATGGCAAAACACTGCTCCAACAGCCACTAGTTGTCCAGAATCTCCAAAAGAACTACTTCCTGTCCCTGTTGTGCAGGTATTCAACAAGTGGCCCTGGTCTAGAAGAAGTCTCCCAGCTAATCCTGCCTTGGACTGACCAAAGCTGGAGAAAGAGTTATCTAGCTGATGGGATCTTACCGAGCTACTGAGCATGTGCAGCTCCCAACAAAGATAGGATAGAAGGGAGATGTCTCACTCTGGAGCTAAAACTAGTAAGATGTCTCACTCTGGAGATAAAACAGAGACCCAAACACACAGGGTGAAAACAGGATCTGCAGCAGTGTGCAGTACAACAAAAATATGGTGTACAACTTCAAAATACAATTATGAACCTGAAAATAAACATAATATGGGCACCTTAAATTATCTGAGGACATTGTTGAACAAAATTTGCTCTCACTAGTGTGTCGCCGTTTATATTTTGCCCGCAGCAATCCCCACCAAGCGGCCCAAAACGTTCCAGTTACATAGTAAATCTTTACAATCATTCCCTCGAAAGAACCAAGCAAGCCTGTCTTGTTGCACGATACAAATTTTCTTCAAAACATGCCATTTTCAGCGTGTAGCTTGCTAGCTTGAAGGTTGAAAACGGGAACACACAGATAAGGAAGATGCCAGGCAATTATCCTGGAAATGTGTTTCCATTTAACCAGAATGATATTGTACTGATGATTGGTATATAAAAAAAACAAATCACTTGCACCTCAGCTCTGTTTTTTTGGAGGAAGTTCTTCCAATTTTTGTTGACATCCTATTGAGATTTTTGGAAGTTGCTATGGCGAATGAATGTCATGTAATTGAAGCATAATGACTGGAGAACTGAATAGATGTATTTTTCTATAATCTTTGTTGCAGTGAGTTGCTAGAGTGCAGAAATAAAAACTGATCAGAGTCACTGTATATGTAAGAAAACATGAGAGACTGAGAGAAGCCAGGAGCCATGAGAAGCTGCAGAGAAGATGTCTTACAATACTGCTGTACCACTCAAAGTTCTGCAAAACTCAGTTTTTTGTAGTTCTAATACTACAGCAATGTAATGCAAACATAGGTTTGGTGCTTTGCTAGTGATGCACTTGCAGAGGAGATAGGGATCCATATCCCTCTTTTGCTTCCTACTTTTATCATGGGACAATGTCTGCAAAAATTGAATACATCTTTCACTGAATCTAATCATATCATAAAACACTTAAATAACAAATTCTTGATTTTAACTTACTTTTGGGTCCCATTTCATAGTAATATTCCTTATGTACAGTATGTCAAGTGAGAGTCAGGGATAAGGAGTGTATGTGGGAGAGAGAAAGTGCATGTGTGTGCATGTGTGTGTGTGTGTGTGTGTGTGTGTGTGTCTTTTTCTGCTTTGATCTCTCTTGCTAGTATCCACTTTTGCCTGCGGTCATGTGTTTAGCTGTCATGGCTCCCCATGAAACAAGGAGACAGACAGAAAGTGGGGTTTCTGTTGAGAGAGGGCTGTGATGGGTGCTCAAGTCTCCACTGTCACTGCACACGGCGCAGCTTATGTAAGCAGGAGGCGGCGGAGGAGGGCGGGAGAAAGAGACGCAGAAGACAATAAGCACAGAAAAGAGAAAGAAGGGGAAGAGGAACAAGTTTCACGCAGGCATTGAGAGAAAGAGAGGGAGATCGAGAGGAGAGCTGTCATCATAAAGACTCTGACTCATTCCTACTGTTCTGGATATAGCACTGAGCTGAGAGGCATAGCTGATGTACGACAGCTCGAGAACAATTACATTCCTTCAAATCAGGATTAGTCTCATAATATGAGAGCGTACGGGTCAGTCTCTACAAAGCTACAGAGAGAAAGAACTCAATTTCCACTGAAACTGACACCAAGAGTTTTGCTTAATTCCTTACTATCTAAAGTGCAGATATTTTTTGTTACTTTTCAAAAGACTTTAAATTCCATTTTGTAACTTTCCTGCTTGAAAAAAGGGAATTATTAGAAATTTTTCTGAAAAACTAAGATGCAGCACTTATGTTAAGGATGATCATAATACAGCATATTTGCTGATCCAAAGTTTTGTTTAAATATGGAGGTTTTGACAGAATAAAGGATAGCTTAAAGTGTGAAATACCACATAGCACCAGCATCCGTCAGATATATGATTTATTTTTCCTCTCCCATTATGTCTGTATTTATCCGCAGAGACAGTTAAGGGCCTCTGCTTGGCATGTTCTCCCTTTGTAAGTGCCTTCAGAAAAGGACTGGCTGTAAAAGCTGCAGTCAAATAGCTGTAATTATCTACAATCAGTTGACAACCAGGGGCTGGCTGAAAAGCTGCTCGCACACAAACACGGCAGAGGGAAAGAGGCGTCAAGGGGGCATGGCCGGTAAAATATATCTGGAAAAGAAAAGAAAATGGTAGCGATGTTGTTTCAATATCAGCTGGCAAGACTGTGAAAAACACATTATAACTGAGATCACAAATGAAGCTGCAGCAGATGTGAATACTAATCAGAGTAGAAAATGAAAACAGGAATGACTCACCAAAGCCTTTTGTCTCCTATAAAATGTTGTATTTCCTGTATTTCTCCCCCCAAAAAATATATGATAAAGAAAACATTTTACACAACGTATTTTTCACATTTGCTTGAATATGTTTAACCCTCCTGTTGTTCTTGGGTCAAATCCAACCCATTTAAAAAAAAAAATCTATATCAGAACTATGATCAAAGAACGTTGAAAAAAGTGACAAATGTTGGAAAAAGCTTCAAAAGCGCAGGAAAAATTAAATAAAAAATCAACGCTGAAAAAAGTGACCAAAAAAAACTTGTTATAAAAAAGTGACCAAAAAATTGGAAAAATGTAATAAAAAAAACTTAAGAAATCAACAAAAACATAATAAAAGTGACAAAAAATTGGATGAAAAAAAATCTACAAAAACGTGTAGAAAAAAAATGTTGACTTTACAACCTAGAAAAACACAAAGTTGCAGGTTGATGGGAAGACAACGCAAGGGTTAAAGTTATTTTTCTTCTACCTGAGTAAAACCTTTAGGTTGAGTCTTTCCCTTCCGCCACTTAAATATTGACCATTATGCCATAGAAAATAATATTCTGCACAAGTTGAACATTACCACTGACGGCTCAGACAGGCAGAGAGAAACTAAGTGCATGTAGGCTCCTTGATTAGGCAGAGAAGGCCGATAGAAGGGAAGTTTGGGGTCCCCTGTGGATGAAGATGGATGGATTGAGGTTGATGGATGAGTAAATGAGCAACTGAGAAGCAACTTTTTATAGCAAGATGAAACTGAGCTTGAATTCTGCAAGGGAGATAATTAACTGTGCTGTTGTTGGATATGTCTGAATGCTGAATGTCAGAGAGGATAAGAGAGCACAAACCATAAGCATTGAGGCTTGGGTTTATCAGCTTTGTATGTTTTTCCTTTTAAATATGCACGTGAAAGCTCTTATGTGCATGAACCTGACAGAGAAGCGGTGTTAGTGGAATCAGAGTGCAAATTGAGTCTATGTCAGTGCTTACATCAAATAGTTGTGTGGGTGAATGACAGCTTTGTCTGAAAGTGACTAGCAATTTGAAAAATTCCTGACAACTTATCTGTAATACAGGCCGCTGTTCCTACATGCACGAGCATGGATCATGAGGAGGTGGAAGGTGATATCACGTGATCGAAGCTCAAAATTGTATGTCCAGACTCACATGGTCATCGGCGAGCAGCAGTAATATATCACGCTTGATCAGCACATTAGTGTTTCACATTACTGGTCTCCACAGGCACAAACGCTTCTGTTGGCCCATTAAGGTTGTGACAGAAACTGTGAAGCATTGGCCTGGAACCATTGCTCTGGAACACGCTGAAAGGCTGAACAGCCTCAGATGAATAGATGGTAATTAATACACATAGCACCCGGGAGACTGCAGTACAATCTCAGGGCAAATTACCCTATTAATAAAAATGGCCTACAGACACAAGGAGAGACAGAAAGGAGGGAGTGGGAGGGGGTGTTTGACTGTGAAAATGAAGGGGTTAATTTTTCAGTCAAACAATTTGTCAGTCAACCAACAATGAATGAACAATGAGAAACAAAGCTATGAAGGCAAAAAACAATACCAGAGAGAAGGATATATATATGATAAATGATTAAAGATAATGTGTGGCAGGCTAAAACAGAAGATAGCAGTATCATAACACCTTGGCATCAAAGTTAGACTACATAAAATAGGCAATGGTCTCTGTAGCAGGGAGATAATAAAGTTTAACTTAATGTTCACAATCAAACTATCAATTGGATTTCCCGGGTCTTTTAAGAAATCCAATATCTCTCACCAATTACTCTTTGCTTCTCATCTTCACGCCATCTCCAAGATATCGGGAGAAAAAGATCAATAGGGTAAAATGCACACACTGCACATGATAAAAATCTTTCACCTAATCTTCTTCTCAGACCGTCCCATCCAATGTCCCAGCATTCCTATGGGCCAGTGTCTCACTCCAGCTCCTTTCTCTTAGCCATATCTCTTTGGACGGTACACCTCTGCCACCCCCCTTCAGCAAGAGACAGTTCATACATTGGGACATTTATCTGCCTAAGGGCACAGTCCAGATTACAGCAGAGCACTCCCCAAGTGATCTTGGCAGGACTTGCACTCATGATCAGGTCAGTTACGTGTTGTGGTCGCCCAAAAGATCAAAGGCTGAGCGAGCTGCCTGAAGAGTCCCACAGCGACTCCAAGAGAACATGAAGGCTTGTGGTTTGAGATTCAAAGTGAAAGGCGAGCAGCACTGAGACATATGACTATCTTCTTGAGGATCCAGTGTCATTCATCTTCAAATACAGGTTTTACACTGTCAGCACATCTGACAGCGCATGTTTAACACACAGGCAGATATCTGTGGCTGTCTGGCAGATGAGAGCTGCTGGTTCGGTCGCACTTTAACTCACTCTCATGGTGGCAGCTGCAGCTGAGATGGCCCCACAATGCACGACTTAAGAAGTCAAGTTCAATGCAAGTTCAACACTAAAAAATGTCCAAAAGAGTAGCTACGTTTCCATCCACACGTTTTTATCTGAATTAAGTGATATTGAATGAACAATGCCCTATGGAAACAAAAAAATACGATGGAATTTCATGGATATCGACTCAAAAGAAATACGTTTGGTCTCATGGAATTGTATCTTGATCGATACACGGCTTATAAATGCTGATGGAAACGTTATTTGCCAAATAAATAATGAATCGCCATGAAGTTTTAGGTCATTTTGTGGTTGCAACCCGCCACAAAACGAAGAAGAAGAAGTTTTAGTTCATTTCCTCATATTATAGCTTGATATGTCGCTATCAGCTGGCACATATACAGCACTATTATACAGTAGCATCACCATCTATACCCAAACAGCAATACAAATAAAATACCGCAGTAGCTTTATCTCTATAAAACAGTAAGAAGTAACACTCACCCATTACTTGTAAATGAAATCCATCGACCTATCCTTTCTGATGAAACGTTCAATGACCTCCTCATGCAGTTGAGCGTCCTGCTTAAGATGAATGAGCAGCTCCTTCTCTATGGCAATAGATGCCAATGCAGAGAGTCGTGTTTGTCCGGTTGCATTCCGTGAATGCGTTTTGATGCGCTTGAGAGCTGAGAAAGATTGCTCAACTGATGCGGTGGACACGGGTATTGTCACGATCAAGCATGTGAGGGCATAAAGCTGTGACATGCTGGCTGCAAGCCCCGTGCTCCTCAGAAATGTCAGTAGTTCACTTGGACGCTTTCCCTGAAAGTTTGTCATGCTGTACCTCACTTTGAGCTCCACTCTGAGTCTGCCCAGGTCAAACTGTGCACCGTAGTTCTCATCCAGGCTCCTCAGCTCTGTTTCGGGAAATGTCTGCTTGAACTTGGTAAACAACTGTGCATCAAGCAATGCAAACAGTAGTCGGTTGTGATCCTCAAATCGGTTTCTGATTTGCGTGATGATGCTGTCGATTAGCGCTGTGTGGAGCTGTCTGTAGTGCTGTGCTCGGCTGACCCATGGCCTCCCCGGTCCTCTCATGGATGCCATCAAAAAAAACAAGACTCCGGCAAAAATCCTCAATTCTGGCCAGACTGAACTGCACGTCCAAGGTCTTATTTTTCAGTATTCCGAAGAGCACATCAGCAAAGTCAAAATTACGAAAAGAGAAAGAGAAAAAAACAGAACTCAAAGCTTTTCATCTGTGACAAGTGTCCTCTGCAGGATCAAGGATGTGCTGGAAAAGCTCGACCAGCTCAGCTCTTATGTCGTGGACCGTGCCCACCAACCTGGAGTTGAAGTTCCATCTCACCTGAGAGACCCGTGGCAGCAGCCTCTTGCAGAACTCACCTAGCAGCTTTGATTGCTTAGGAGAACGTGTAAAAAATACAGACAATCCTCCCAGAGTCGCAAAAAAATGTTAGCAGTCTTTTACTTTTGATGCTCTCTGAGACATCACAAGGTTGAACATTTGTGCATAACAGTGCCCAAACAGAGCCCGAGGGATTTCTTGTACGACATTAAGTCCCAATGCCATTACAGCGGCTCCGTCATAACACTGTGCCACTAACTTTGTTTTGCAATCCCAACACTTCAAGTACTGAAGCTGCTAGATCCTGAGCTCGTTTTCTTTCTGCGACATCCTCAGCAACATACCGAAGTACAAATGACAGCTGTGCAGTGTTGCTGAAATCTGTGGTCTCATCCACCATCACTGCGACCGACTTGGTGTTGTTGATCTCTCTTTTTAATGGCATCATTTAGTACCTCTGCAACAGCATTTATGAGATCATTTTGAATTTTCCCAGATGTTTCCGTACAAACGGTGGCCGTGGCAAGGTGGTGTCGCAAGACAGTATCATGTTCTTAATAGCATTGTGAAATTTGCAGATGACACTACTGTGATAGGACTCATTGATTCATTAATGAAACTGCCTACAGGGATGAGGTGTGTAACTTAATTAAGTGGTGCCGAAAAAATAATCTGTCCCTTAATGTGGAGAAAACCAAGGAGGTCATCATAGATTTTAGGAATAACAAACTCACACATACACCTGTCTATATTAACAACTCTCCTGTTGAAATTGTCAACACGTTTAAATTCTTAGGCATCCATATTTCAGACTCCCTCACATGGTCGTTTCATATCAGATGTGTCATTAAGAAGGCACATCAGAGGCTATATATTTTGAGGTGTCTTAAGAAATATGGCATGTCTCTCAATATTCTACAGAACTTCTACCGTTGTACAATTGAGAGCATATTGACTGGTAACATTGTAGTGTGGTTTGGTAGGGCTACTTCACATGATCGTAATCTTCTGACAAAGGTGGTCAAAACTGCATCTAAAATCATCGGCATTCCACTTGAACCATTGCAACATATTTATTGGAAACGTAGTACTAAGAAGGCACGTAGTATTATGCGAGATTCTGGTCATCCTGCACACAACCTCTTCTCCCACCTTCCATCAGGGAAACGTTTGCGGAGTATCCCAACGCGTACATCACGTTATAGGGATAGTTTTTATCCTCAGGTATTAAGGTTACTGAATGATGGCACAGCAGGAAGGAGGGCTGGGGTCTGTATTTAGTCACTTAGCCACTGTTTATTGTGGTGGTTTAATGGTTTTATGTTTTTATATTATTATTATTGTTATTATAACTTGTAGACTGGTGTTGAGAGAGTGCAATAAGGCAGATTGTATTTCATTGCTGTGGTATTCTGTACCAAAGTGCATATGACAATAAACGTGAACTTGAACTTGAACTTGAACTTGTTCTGTTAGCAGAGATAATAGCGCCAAATAATGACCTCAATTCAGGGACTCGTCATGTCCCCTGAAAGACAATTCTTGTTGTCCCAAAATGATGACACAATCAATGAGCCCCGGACTCCAAATTGTGAGGTGTCGCTCGGATGCCTGATGATTGATAGCTGCGTTGGTGAAGCTATTAAGGCTGTTAAAACCTGCTGGTGTTCCATGTTCCCTGACTGGTATTAAAAACTTGGTGCTAGCTGTTAGCCAGTCATAGCGGTCATAGTTTCCCTCAGTGAAGGGTCGCACAAAATATATACATATATATATATATATATATATATATATATACAGTGGTGTGAAAAAGTGTTTGCCCCCTTCCTCATTTCCTGTTCCTTTGCATGTTTGTCACACTTAAGTGTTTCGGAACATCAAACCAATTTAAACAATAGTCAAGGACAACACAAGTAAACACAAAATGCAATTTGTAAATGAAGGTGTTTATTATTAAAGGTGAAAAAAAATCCAAACCATCATGGCCCTGTGTGAAAAAGTGATTGCCCCCTAAACCTAATAACTGGTTGGGCCACCCTTAGCAGCAACAACTGCAACCAAGCGTTTGCGATAATGTGCAATGAGGCTTTTACAGCGTCCTGGAGGAATTTTGGCCCACTCATCTTTGCAGAATTGTCCTAATTCAGTTACATTAGAGGGTTTTCGAGCATGAACGGCCTTTTTAAGGTCATACCACAACATCTCAATAGGATTCAGGTCAGGACTTTGGCTAGGCCACTCCAAAGTCTTCATTTTGTTTTTCTTCAGCCATTCGGTGGTGGACTTGCTGGTGTGTTTAGGATCATTGTCCTGCTGCAGAACCCAAGTTCGTTTCAGCTTGAGTACACAAACAGATGGTCGGACATTCTCCTTCAGGATCTCTTGGTAGACAGCAGAATTCATAGTTCCTTTTATCACGGCAAGTCTTCCAGGTCCTGAAGCAGCAAAACAGCCCCAGACCATCACACTACCACCACCATATTTTACTGTTGGTATAATGTTCTTTTTATGAAATGCAGTGTTCCTTCTACGCCAGATATACTTGGACACACACCTTCCAAAGAGTTCCACTTTTGTCTCATCGGTCCACAGAATGTTGTCCCAAAAGTCTTGGGGATCATCAAGATGTGTTGTGGAGAAATTGAGACGAGCTTTGATGTTCTTTTTGCTCAGCAGTGGTTTTCTCCTTGGAACTCTGCCATGCAGGCCATTTTTGCCCAGTCTTTTCCTGATGGTGGAGGCATGAACGCTGACCTTAACTGAGGCAAGTGAGGCCTGCAGTTCTTTGGACGTTGTTGTGGGGTCTTTGTGACCTCTTGATGAGTCGTCGCTGCGCTCTTGGGGTAATTTTGGGCGGCCGGCCACTCCTGGGAAGGTTCACCACTGTTCCATGTCTTCGCCATTTGTGGATAATGGCTCTCACTGTGGTTCGCTGGATTCCCAAAGCTTTGGAAATGGCTTTATAACCCTTTCCAGACTGATAGATCTCAATTACTTTCTTTCTCAATTGTTCCTGAATTTCTTTGGGTCTCGGCATGATGTGTAGCTTTTAAGGATCTTCTGGTGGACCTTACTGTGTCAAGCAGCTCCTATTTAAGTGATGCCTTGATTGTGAACAGGTGTGGCAATAATCAGGCCTGGGTGTGGCTAGAGAAATTGAACTCAGGTGTGGACAACCACAGTTATAGTATGTTTTAACAAGGGGGGCAATCACTTTTTCACACAGGGCCATGATGGTTTGGATTTTTTTTCACCTTTAATAATAAACACCTTCATTTACAAATTGCATTTTGTGTTTACTTGTGTTGTCCTTGACTATTGTTTAAATTGGTTTGATGTTACGAAACACTTAAGTGTGACAAACATACAAAGGAACAGGAAATGAGGAAGGGGGCAAACACTTTTTCACACCACTGTATATATATAAGGGGTGTTTTACTCACGAGGAGGTGTTTGTATACGTACTCACAACACTCACCCACAAGGCAAAGGCATCATTTCTGCTAAAAAACCAACACATATTATGCAGAAACCCTGCAATGTAAAACTTTGTTTGTGTCATATCTCAAATTCTTCAGGACAATGGCGAGTTAAGTCACAAGTATTTTGCTCATTGAAAGTCAAGACGAAGAGAAGAAGAAGACTTTGAATGCTGGCCAATAAAATGACACGGCAAAGCTGTATAAATACTATTACAAAACAACTTCAAATCAAGACCCATAGTTTTCCCCAGCATTCAAAGTTATAGAACTTGTTTTATTGAACTGCAATGTCCAAGGCCAAGAATGAACTTTCATTCTTAAATTGAAAGCCAACACAAAATGGAAATTGTTAAAGAAACTAAAATCATAACAGCTGCTTCACATGCATATTAACAGACTCATCTGTCAAAAAAAATCTGACAAAAGAGAAAAACTCCGGAAAAGGCTACTTTGTAGACTTTGAGTTGGGATTATTTTGTCAAACTTTGCAAGACCAAGTAATAAATAATCTTTTGACATAGCTACATAATTGACACCAAGTCAGTAGGCCTCATGGTTAAATATGGAAGGTGTGTAGACATGCAAGGCCTGTTTGAGTCAGTATTATTTTATTCAGAGTCCCTGAATTTATTATTATTTGGTTCTCCTACAACTATACACAAAAATAAATGCAAGAACACTCATTCAGTGTCAAGCTACATTTTATTTATCCCTGCTCTTGAATAATTACAATTGCCCCTCTCTGGGGATAATTGTGGAGTCAAAAATGTATACAAAATTGTCACCATTGTTAGGAGGGCCAGAGGGGGGTTCAGGCCAGGGTGTAAACACTCAAGCAAATCAAGTCTCAGAAAAATAAAAGTGAAGTCCTTAACTTTTCTGACTTAAAGGGTTTAGTATGCTTTAAAATACCAAGTTTGTACAGTTTTTGATCTGAAAGTCACAAGAGTACCTTACACCTTATGCTGTTGCAAATAACCACACCCACAGGTGGGACAAAAAGCCTGTCGTTAAAGAAACGGGGGAGATGTGATGAATTGTACAACTTGGAATAAAAAGGTGCACACATTTTCCTTAAAAGCTTTCATGGTGTTGAGCTCAGGTGTACACATGAAAAGTGGCAGAAGTAGAATGGAAAAAGTGAGCCTGAGAGAGACGTTAGAAAGGTGTGCGGTGAAGAGGTTTTTCGACACTTACAGGATTGAAGAAGCTGGATACATCACCTGTCAGTGTTGGCTTTATGGAGACACAAATGCCTTTACATATACTGCAGACAATAATTAAATCCAATATTAATTAGAGACCCAGAAAGTCATTCAAACCTGTTAGTTTGAGACAGATTACACAGTCAATGTTTCAAGCTCCACCACACTCCTCAGTGTACGAGGGCGTAGAGCACCGTAGAGCAGCTCACACTTTTGGTAAGGACAAAAAGGGGACAGCACGGATTTCTCCAGTGACTGAATTTGGAACGTAGATGTCCGCGAGCATGTTTGCTCACCTTATATGGCCTGACGTGTCCACATGGGGCCTGTGTTGTCCTTGAAACATTCTTTAAAGTAGCTACAAGGAGTTTGTAACTGGTTATGAAACAGTCTCAATTTAATACTGACGCCTCTATATGACCTACATAAGCAGATGAGACTATCAGCGAGAAGACTGGCTATTTCTATCTAGTTTTTCATTGTGTTTGTCGAACGATTTACGCCACGCAGACCAGAATACCCTGTTTACATTTCCCTTGGCAAAGTTTCCCAGTGAGTAGCAGTTAAGAGGAAGAAGGAGGAGATCATTTCTTTGAGAATTTAATTGTTAACGTTATATTTTGTAATTATGGCTGACACTGGGGCAGGATCATCAAAGAGAAAAAGAAAAGAAATGACTAAAGAACAAAACATGGATGGGTGGATGGATGGATGGATGGATGGATGGATGGATGGATGGATGGATAGATAGATAGATAGATAGATAGATAGATAGATAGATAGATAGATAGATAGATAGATAGATAGATAGAGGGATAGATAGAGGGATAGATAGATAGAGGGATGGAGGGATGGAGGGATGGATGGATGGATGGATGGATGATGATGATTGATGGATGATCCTGGGGCAGGATCAAAAAGAAAAGAAATGACTAAAGAACAAAGCAAATATAGATAGATAGATAGATAGATAGATAGATAGATAGATAGATAGATAGATAGATAGATAGATAGATAGATAGATAGATAGATAGATAGATAGATAGATTGACAACACTTTATTGTCCATAGACAAGGAAATTTGTCTTGCAGGACAAGCTTCAACAATTACAGTTTATACCATTGAGCACAATTACAAAACAACAACCTAAAGACAAAATGCTAAAAACATTAAAAAAATAAAAATAAAAAACATATATAAATAATTAGTTAATGAAGTGGGGCATGCCCTGCAAGAGTGGTATTAAATAGCCATAAATATATAGATGAAAGTGCGAGGGAACTATCAATTCTTTGCCCTCCTGTGTTAATTCAGCAGAGACATTTACCATAGACAGTTAAAGAAATTGACCAAGAGATCCCGTTGCTCTGGACGGAGACCAGTGAAGTCTATTAGACGCTCTTTTCCTGTGATAGCTGAGCGTTACTGCGCAGCCTCCAACTGAGCTTGACGACGTAGATGTGACGTGAGCAACGTGTCTGAAAGTTGTAAATCTTCTGGTAGCTGTGTCAAGAGAAATCTCAATCATTTCCAATCAGCAGAGACTGAGGGCGTAGGTATATGTTAGGAGATAACATAGGCACAGGCTAATTACTGCTAACTAACATGTAAGTTAACATTAGTAATTAAACCTAAACAGCTAATGTAAATCCAAACTGTCTGCGAGCTTACCCTGTACTACACGGTGATTTGTCTACTGTGTGACAGTAAGTCGCGTGGTTATGACACAATTGTTAGCCTATTTTTACAAAAACGTCTGCTACGGAGCCATAACGTGAGCTACAAGGTAATGGAGCCTTTTATACATTGTCGTGTTTCTTTAGAAAAGTACGTGGCTTTCAGTGAACGCGTTCTCCACTGAGTGGCCCACCAATTTGGAACAGAGTCCCAGGAGCCGTCAAATGGTTAATGGTGTGATGTGGCACTCATGATCGAAGATAATCTCTAATTGAAGATGAGGGCATTAAAATCACACCTGGACTTGATTGTCTCCAAGGGTCTGAATATTTCCAAGGTTGTGGTGACTGACGTTGCTCTCTCTGATCATTCCTGTGTTTTCTTTAACGGTTCTATCTCTGTGCCCAAAAGTGTCCAAACAAAGTTCATCAGAAAACGGTATATCACTGAAAACAACTTTTATTCAGCTTTTCTTCTACACACCCTCCCTCTCTGGGCTCTCAGTGAGCTTGTAGATGATTTCAACTGTAAAATTACAAATGTTATTGATGCCATTACTCCCACTAAGGTCAAAGTTGCCTCTGGTAAGAAAAGATCTCCATGGAGAAATGTCCTACTGGTGAGAACAGAATAAAAAAGAGAGTGTCGAAAAGCTGAACGAAGGTGGCGAAAAACAAATCTCCTGGTCCATTATAACACCTATAAAGAGAGACTTCGCATTCATAATTTGGAACTGAGGAATGCAAGGCGGTCCTTCTTCTCTGACATTATCTCTAGAAACAACATTAATCCACCTGCTTTGTTTGCTACTGTCGATAGGTTAACAAACCCTCCAGTACCAGTAGCATCTGAACTTTTATCCACCAAGGTCTGCAATCACTTTCCCTCCTTCTTCAAAGACAAAATTCAGAAGATTAGACAGTCAGGGCCTCCATCAAGTACAGGATATGTGTTGTCACAGTGTTCAAGCAAAACTAATTCCAATATGACCGAATTTCATACGTTCAACCATAAAAACCTGGAGGACGTTATACAATATCTGAAAACCTCCTCCTGTTGCCTTGATATTCTACCAACGGGTGTTTTCAAAAATGTTTCAAATTGTTGCTTCTGATCTTTTACAGATCGTGAACACGTCTGTTCTTTCAGGTATCTTTCCACAGGCCCTGAAAACTGCAGTAATCAAGCCACTCTTAAAAAAGAACCATCTAGACACGTCACTAATGAACAACTATAGGCCAATATCAAACCTTCCGTTTTTAAGTAAAAAAAGCGTTTTTTTTCAACAACTAAACCATTTCTTGTCACTAAACAACAGTTTTTAAAACCTTTCAGTTGGGTATCCAACGACACCAAAGCACTGAGACGGCTCTTATCAAAATTTCAGTCTTAGTATTACTTGATCTCAGTCTTAGTATTACTAGATCTCAGTCTTAGTATTACTTGATCTCAGTGCTGTATTTGACACGGTCGACCATGACATATTACTAGATTGATTGGAAAACTGGGTTGGCCTTTCTGGCTCAGTACTAAACTGGTTTGAATCCTACTTAAAGAATAGGGACTACTTTGTGACAATAGGTAATTATGCATCTGAGCATACAAATATGACGTGCGGAGTTCCCCAAGGCTCCATTCTGGGGCCTCTGCTGTTTAACATCTACGTGCTTCCACTGGCTCAGATTATGGAAAACAACAAAATAAGTTACCATAGTTATGCGGATGACACACAAATTTGCATAACCTTATCGCCAGGGGACTATAGTCCAATACAAAAACTGACTAAGTGTATTGAACAAATTAGCGGCTGGATGTGCCAGAACTTTCTGAAATTAAATGAAGGAAAAACTGAGGTGGTTATTTTTGGCACAAAAGAGGAACGATTAAAAGTCTGCGCTCAGCTTCAAACAACAATGTTAAAAACAACAGACAAAGCCTGAAATCTTGGTGTAGTCATTGACTCTGACCTGAATTTTAACAGCCACATTAAGACAATTACTAAGTCAGCCTATTATCACCTTAAGAATATATCAAGGGTTAAAGGACTTACGTCTCAGCAGGATTTGGAAAAACTTGTCCATGCTTTCATCTTCAGTAGACTTGACTACTGTAACGGGGTCTTTACAGGTCTCCCTAAAAAATCCAAACTAGTGGGGAAGCAGCGTTCAGTTTCTATGCTCCTCATATCTTGAACAAACTTCCAGAAAACTGCAGATCTGCTTCTACTCTCACTTTTTTAAAATCAAGGCTGTAGACCTTTCTTTTTGATGTTGATGTTTGATGATGTTTCTTTAAATGACTGTTCATTTCTTTAATGTTTAATTTCTTATACTGTACTGTAACGTTTATTCTTGTGTTTTATCTGTTTTTGTTTTTTGAATTGCCCTGTTGCTGAAATGTGCTACACAAATAAAGCTGCCTTGCCTTACCATTTTACCAACCAGATTATTCACTCTATGTTTCCACATAGAGGTCATCCCCCTCCCCCTCCTTCATCAGAGCTACCACTGCAGTATCATCAGAAAATTTGAATACATGTTGGTTGGGTGCATGGGCAACACAGCCATTGGTACAGAGTGTGAAGAGCAGAGGAGAGCTAACACATCCTTGTGGGGCAATGCAGCTGGTTGTGACCATGGGGGAATAGGTGTTATTGACCCTGACCAGCTGTTGCCTGTTAGCGAGGAAGGATCAGTACCAGTGAATAAGATATGGGTTTGTACACAAGCTAAAAGGGCCAGTGATTGAACACAGGTGAAAACACATGTCAACAGATTCAACAGATGGAGATAGTTGCAGGATTTAAAAGGATTTAAACCAATCCTGAATTGGCCCTCTTCATCCTAGGTATTCCACCATTGTCATTTTACAGTTATTTATCTTAGCCACAAATAGATACATTAGCTTACTGCTATGCATCCAACAGAAGTTATAGTAATAGTTTTAAAAAATAAGTTGCCTTATTCTTTCACTAGCTTTCAAAACAAATGCACTCACTAGCCAGATCACGATCTTTACCTCACGAGGCGGTGGACCTTGGTCCACAGGGACTGCCAAAATCAACACAAAATGAAAGTTCCTTGCAGTTGCTATAAGATTTTCAGAGAGCAGAGTTTCACCTTTTTACCTCGACACGTGCTGAGAATAAAATAGAAAGAGCTCAGATTACTAATTGACATTAAGAACAAAATCTAAAGGCTCAGTTTAAAATTGAATGAGCTTCTTTAATTTATCCAAATCAAATGCGCTTTTCAATTAGAAGTGTTTCCTCATGGTGCACTCTATATAGTGATGGGGGCCGTATCATTGGGACTTGAGCAGTGACACATCAGTGGGGTGAGAGTGTGTCATTAAGTCTGCAGACAAGCTCATTATAAGCAAGAATAACACTAAATGAAGACATGATGCCACTACAATATTCAGTGTGTGTTCTGTATACTGCAATAGGAAAGCCTACATCACAACATGCATAACATATTGTAAACTTTGTAGTACTCAGCAGTAGTAACAAACATCCTGAGGGAAACATCATGTCTCAACTAAATCTCATGACAATCAATCAGTTCAATTAAATGTATAATGTCAAATCATAACAGAAGTTATCTCAGGACACTTTACAGATAGAGTAGGTTCTAGACCACACTCTATAATTTACAGAGAACAAACAATTCCCCCCAAGAGCAAGCATTTAGTTGTTGAAATATTTCATTCTGGACCAATTTTAAAAAGCACCACAACTGAAAGAGATTGGTTGTGTCAGTTTTTGGACCTTATGTCATATGATTTAGCTCTGAGTGTACCATTTGAGATCCCGGCCTTCTCTTGGTCAGTCTACCCACGGCAAAAGGTTACAGAGCTTATGTCCACTACAAAATGATTACTGATGTGTACAGCAATGTGTGATTCAGCTGGAATTGGGCAGAGTACCAGCAAAGGTATGAGTCATCAACATCACTTGTGCAACCAGTCAACAAGTCTGTTTACCAACACCTCGCCTCCCACATAAAGGTGGCCTCCAACCACCTCACCCTGATTTAACCCAATCATCTTTACATCTGCTTACACTGCCACGCGAACACACACACACACACTCACACACACAGTATGAGACTGACCATTTATTCTTATAGCCTTATTCTGTTGGTAGCATTGCACTAAGGCAACATAGCGGTTGTAATTTGATTAAGAAAATGGTCATGCTTGTCTAAAGTCTTGATGTAGAGGGTGTGGCTGATGTTTAGCTCATAAAAAGGAGATGCCAGCCCTTCAGTAAATCTGTGCGACAGACTACAGACTTCATATGTGAAGCAGCCTGAAACATCTTTTCAGTACAGTGGCACTCTCTGCTGGTGATATTAGTAAAAGTGTCCATTAAAGTGGCCACATTTTCATACCAAAACTGTGAAAGCATCTTAAAATAATATCTTAACCATAAGAAACACCATTTGTTCTTTCTATCGGTTTTCAAAACACAAAACCAGTTTTTACGTATAGTTGTGCTGTCCTAGTTGCTCAAAATCTATGGGACTGATACCAGATACAATGAATATTTTTATACGATTATTCCAAAACCTGAAATAAGGTGTGGGCTTTTTCTTACCATCTCAGCCTTCTCTTGGGATTTTAAACTGTATGGCACATGTTAATGTCACCCTCCCTCGGTCAACACGTGTGACTGACATTCAATTCTTTTTTGTTTTTTCATTCTTTGCCACCTGTGCTTGGCTGTCAGAGTTCAGAGCGTGACTCTGCTGCCATCTCTGCAGGGGAACAACAGGCTCTGTGACAAAGGTTCCCAGACGCTGCCCAGGGGGACCCCCAATGTCCAGGCAGGTAAGTCAATCAGGTTGACTTCAATCAGGTTCAAAGGTTAGGCTTCATCGCGGGGACAGGCTAGCCTGGGGTATAATGGTAACATCAGCCCTTTATTTTTCGTGTATTTGTAGGCAGTGTGTATCCATCTGTCTCTCTAGTGGCTTTGCTTCATCTATTTATAGGGCAGCTAGGACATTAGCTCAATGTCCGTGTAGAAATGTCATGTCAGACATCAGGGCCTCACAGCATTCATCTGTAAATGTGAAGGTCAAGAAACTGCTTCAATTTTATTCACAAACTAGAGAAGTTGGCCTTTTACTTAAATCATTTTGTGCAGCAAATGTGGAACACTGATGAGACAATGGAAATAACTTTTACAAAGTCACGAATACTAATAAGAACAGCTGTAAAGAAATTGTGATCATTTGAATCATCTTGTTTCTGGAAGGTAAAACCAGGCTGAACTGCCCTCTGACTACAGCCAGATTTATATGCAAAGCTTTGTGTACTACACACGTCTAAATATGCTGAATCATTTTTAAACAAACTCCGCCACATCCATCTTCTTCCCTCTCTGTCTCTCAGGGAAGGTATGGAAGAAAGCTATGACACATTTGAAGAGGAGTTAGGGCCACCAAGAGCAGATCCTCCTCCACTTAAGCCTGCTCGACAGATCTGCAGACCAGGTGGCGACACACAAACACCCACACACACACACACAGAATTTGTAATGCCTGTACATAAAAGCCTTCATCCATTGTGCATATATTGTACCACTCTATAAATACTTGGGAGCTGCAGCACAGGGAGCGACTGAAATATGACTCCTGGTCAAAGGTAACACCGTCACAATGCAGCTCAGACGTGCTGAATAGATGGTGGGTGTAATCAGCCTCACTCTCTCCAAAGACACACAAAGTACTCGTGAAGTAGATCTCTTTAAAGTCTATAATCTAGTCAAAAATCGCCAGCACTTTGGTCCAGACTGAAATAATTGTGTAGTCTTTTAAAGTCTCCAGAGACTGAGTCCTAAGGACTTTGGTCTCCCGACTTTTCTATCCCCCGTGTTTCCTCAGCCCTAGCGCTGTGGAGATAGGTCTGGCAATGCAAAACTACCTCAGCCCTAACCCCTAAAACAAGATGATCAGTATTACTGCAGCAATGAATACAATGTCACATATCCAAAACATCAAATATAACCGGTGGGCTGAGGGAACACAGGGCTAATTTTGATGTAGGGGAAATCTAAAAGAAATGAGGGAGCATAGGGCTATGGAACAAAGGGTCTAATTTTGATAGCGGGAAATTTCATAGAAATAAGGGAAAATAGGGATAGACCGGTTTTGTCTGCTTGTCATTGTACCTAAATGAGAGGGTAATAAAATGCAGTAAGCGTCAGCCAACAATAATGTATGAATATGCATCAAATGAATGTGGATTCCAGATGGAGGGAATGGTTGTTTGTGGTTTATAAGATTTGTGATATCATCCCTCGGTAAATCTCCATCTGTCTGTTTCAGAAATGTACGTGACACGGAAAGTCAGAGAGGTTAGTTGGAAAAAAACAACATTTTTACCATGTTCACACCCCTAATACATCTTTTCTCATAAGCCGCATGTTGTCCTCCGACAGGAAATGCCTCCATTTTCACAGCAACCAAGAGCAGAACCCAAGATTTTACCCAGGGAACCCAGTTTCACCAGAACAAGTGAGTCATTACCATTTTTCTCCTCAACTCCTGTCAGCTTTCACTGGATTACAATAAAAGGTGTCCCTTCCTCTGTCTTGCATTTCCTTCAGCATCCTTGCACAAAGCTGTGTCCATCCAAAACCTGAACCAGGTTGACAGACCGTGGGAGAACGTCACCCTCAACCGCTGTCTGTTTGTGGCCATTACCATCCTTGTGCTCACCTCAGGCTTTCACAGGCTTCATGGCAAGTAAATCAAAAGTTGCACCAGTTATAAAATGACATGCCTGCTGTGACTGAGCGGTCTTTTTTTAACAGAAGGTCTGCGTGGTCAGGGGAGAGTAGAGGAGGATGAGGAAGTTGAACTGACAGTGAGACGGTCAGGCATATTACGACACAGGGGACAAACACCACAGGTAAAGACATCGACAAATAACGAGGATTCACCTTTTTGACTCTTTTTATCATCCAGCTGTCCATGTACCACCGTTTGTTTTGTGTCAAATACTTAATGTGTCATTCCCATTTTAGCCCGAGACAACTCTTTGGGAGGCCCTGCTTTGGTGGCTGCCAGACCTTGATGATGAAGAGGATGAGGACGATGATGATGATGACGATGATGGAGAAGTCAAAAGAGGAAAGTCAAAGAGGGGAGCGACAGCACGGGCACACAGAGGTCTCAGAAACAAGCCACTGCCAGACAAAAAACTCTTGAAACCAAAACAAGGGAAAATAAAGGACAGGAGGGCCAGGAAAGCCAGGGACGAAGAAATCAAAGACAAGAAAGAAAGAGATACGAAGGAGGAACCTAAAGAAGCAGCAGATGAGGAAGAAGAGGATGAAGAAATAGAGGACCAGCCAGAGAGGAATAAAAAGCTGGAGGAAAAGAAAGAGAAGAAAAAGACTCAAAAGGGATGAGTTAATTCTTCCTTCAGTGGCAGTGGCCATGGCATTTTCTGAACAAGGTTCACCTGAATAGATTTGATAACATTTATTAAAGGAGGAAATATTAAGCTCAATGAAAGATTTTTTTTCTATCAAATCTTTCAAATACCATACAGTTAAAAAATAATGTGTGCTTTCAGTTAAATGACCTCAATGTGTTACAGATATTGTTGCTTTGCTAGACAGATTTGCTTTGAGTTACCTGTAAAGACTTACAGGTACTGCAGTCTTTAAAGGTCCCATGACATGGTGCTCTTTGGATGCTTTTATATAGACCTTAGTGGTCCCCTAATACTGTATCTGAAGTCTCTTTTATATAGACCTTAGTGGTCCCCTAATACTGTATCTGAAGTCTCTTTTATATAGACCTTAGTGGTCCCCTAATACTGTATCTGAAGTCTCTTTTATGTAGACTTTAATTGTCCCCTAATACTGTATCTGAAGTCTCTTCAGCTTTGGTGCATTACAGCCACTAGAGCCTCGGTTTACACCTATTGCCATTTCTACCCACTGGGGGGGGGGGAACGGATATTAATTAAAAACTCAAAGTGAACCTTTCATGCCATGGGACCTTTAAAATATCCATGTGATCATTTGATTTTCTTCAGTGTTGAAAGATCAAAAACAGCTTTAATAAACAGCTTATCAACCATGTCAACTCAGTAAACGGTCAATAGTATGTAGCTGGTAGGTACTGAAGATGGCCAACAAAAGACTGAGATTATCAAGATCAATAAATTGACCCACAAGTTGTTATGACATCTGAGAGCTGATTCAGAGAGCCCAGGTAAAAGGTCCTCTCTTCTGCTGTGACCCATTCACACAATCACAGATACATCAATTCATCTTTCTGTGTTTGATGTCTTTGTAAAAACCCAGACTTTGATAGGCAAATGTTTTTTTCTCCACGGAATTTAATTACAAAAACAGAATCTTAAAAGATGAGCAATTTTCAATCATAGCTCCATATCCCAAAACTAAGCATTTATACAAAACAGTGTGGTCATACGGGCTGTCAAACAAATGTATAAAGAGTTACTAAATGTAGACTTTAAACATTATTGAAAACACCATGACAGAAAGCAATCATGACACGCTAATAGGGATCAATTATTAGACATAAGACCATCAGGAGGAGGTGGCCTCATTGGCATGGGGGGCATGGGCATCTGACGGGGCATATGGGGGTTACCCGGAGCTCCGGGTGGGAGAGGGGGCATCCCACCTGGCGGAGGAGGGTGCATAGATTCATTTGGTGGGCGAGGTCCAACTCCACTCATGAGAGGAGGGGGGCGCTTTACACCTGCAGGCGGTGGGGGTCCGCTGGACTGGGGAACAGCTTTCTCCATTTTGAAGTGGAACTGTAGGAAGAACTAGGAGGAAAAACAACATGAAAGAGTGGTTTGACCAAATACTTCCACTTTCCTGATAAAATACCCAGGTTGGCTTAGTGGTAACAAATGTTAATCAGCTCATCAGTACCTGTTTAGTTTCTCTGTTCCAGTGGGTCCAGAAGCGGTTTTCTGCTTTATCAATTTCTCTACTCGGGACCTAAATGAGCAAATATGTTGATGTTATATCACAGCCAGGAGAAAAATATTATAAAGTCACAGTAGAAGTGCAGCTTCCACTCACCTTAAAGGCAATAGTCTCATATGGTTCAGCAGCCAAAAGCAGGTACTGCCAGCGCCGATCAGGGGGCTCGATGCGCTGTTCGTAGGCAGACATGAAACGATGCCTGGGCCCAATTCCTTCAGCGATCTCTGGGTAGTCAATCTGATGAACAGAGATAAGCAAACCAGGTAGTTATAGATTTGTCCTTTACAGTCAAAGCTGGACCAGCTGGACCAAATTTGTCAAGTTCGTGTCAACTTTGGTTTGGTTATATCTGACACGAACTGTGTAGAACAAAAAGCCAAACTTATCAACATCTGTTCTGCTGTGAACCACAAGTTTCTGCAATATGAAGAGATGCCAAAGAAACTAATAGTGAGTACGGACTTTACACACAACAGGCTTACAGGCTGTGTAGGGTAACATATAGATTGGGTAAACCCAGCCCAATCTGCCTGCGATTTGATTTCGCCCTGCAGCTCAGGCAGGAAACTAGTACATTTTTCTATCCTGCTCCCGTTACAAATCAGCAGGGTCCAATCAGAAACCCGTTGATGCTATACGTCACCCGGATCGTTGGTCCGATTTCTCTACTGTGCAGTAAAAAAAATACAGACTCCTCAACTAATGTTCAATCTTAAAAGATTGAGCTTGGTGTGGTGAAAGCCAGACTTGGTCACGCAAAGACGACGACGCCAATTGCAAAATGGAGGAAGAGAGAAATAGGCAGAGGAAAAGAAAATTCTACACAGCATGTCTCTTGTATAACCCAACTAGCCTACCACAATAGCACAATTTTAATGCTTCAGAATTTGTGCAGAAAGCATCCAGTCTAACATTACATTAGCTGATTGGGTTAGATGTTCATTTTAAGAGATCAGTCTTATTTTCTATTTGCACAATTTCTCTTTAATAAAAGCAAAAGTACTTCTTATCTGAGTCCTTGATTAATGGATGGAATAATCTGTGGAATACTCAACAACTAAAATAACTGATGTATTAGACAGTAATTTCAGTCTGAGAAAAGGTCAGGTTCTTAGAGGTACAGTGTATAGCCAGCCTTGAGAGAATGGGGATTGAAGAACTGTTTCAGCTGTAAGGGGTGAGACTAGACCACACTCAAAAGCCAGGATCTATCCTAAATGAAGTTTTAATGTTAATTTGCTTTGTTTAAGAATCTTCACAAACCAATACAAAAAACTTCAAATCAACAGATTTTACTGTGGGATTCCTATCAAACACACTAACCTGGAAAAGTAAGGACTGCTGTCCGGTCTCTGGGTCCCTCTGTTTGGTTACTATAAAAAAGAGAAAGACATGGACCATATACTGAAATGCAATATATATGCAGCAAAACCACAATCAGCATCAACTTAGTAACGACTACACTAATTCATAACCACGCAGCCAGCTTACCTTTGTATCCTGGTCGACCAATTTTGACAAACTTCTTGACCTCAACTTTTACTTTTGCTGGAGCTGGCTGAGCAGGTGCTTCTTTTGCCTCTTTAGCTGCTCTCCGCGCCCTGAAACAAACAAAATGTACAGTTTTTAACGGTGAATCATTGCAGTGGACACAGTGGGTTGTTGTTCTGTCAATTCACAGCAACCATAAAATAGCTGATGATCAACACACAAGTCAAGCATTTGTAAGAGCGCTCGGATAGCCCAGTTGGTAGAGGGGGCGCCCATATATAGAGGTTTACTCCTTGACGCAGTTCGACTGCGACCTTTTTCTGCATGTTCTCTCTCCCCTTTCATTTATTCAGCTGTCCTGTCAATGAAGGCATTAAAATGCCCAAAAAATAATCTTTAAAAAAAAGGGGGCGTGTGGTTTGATAAGTTTATCAGTCATGGGAAGGTGAGGTATAAAAAAATGACAACGGAAAACTCAACTTAAACAAATAGAAATTGCACATTGCACTTACAAGTTGGTCTGATGTTTCTTTCCTTGCGTGTGAGCCAAGTAGCTGCCCTGTGATGCAGAGGAGAGCAGTTAGTCAAAGAAGATACTTGGAAAACAAGAAATAACACCAAGTTCAGATAACATAAATCGAGGAAACCGTCATCATGTGCCTCCTCACCTCATTGTTATGAAGTGTCAAGCAAAGTTTGCACTCGTATGATCCTAAATGATTCTTCATAAAGTAAGGGTCTTTGTTTATGTCAATGGTCTCCAGGGCCAGCTGACGTAACCGTTCTCGCCTATCACGGTTACTCTCAGAGGCGGACGCCACCCCGCCGCTCCCCGTCTTCCCTCCAGCTCGGTGCTGGAAATCCATCGTTGCAAGGTGAAGGGTTCAATCACGCAGACACCCACACCTGTTTATCCAGTTAACACTGGACAGGTACTCAAAGTAGATCCTTCCTGATTATCTGAGGAAAAATAAAGCACACACTGTTGTCAAGGACGTAAATAAAGAATAGTATGCACTGTTATTACCGTACTATGCATTCCTGGACTGAGGTGTGGAGTTAGACTACCACCTATTGATAGAATATTGACTGGATTGTACTGTATTAATATACTATATTGCTAAGATAATATGATTTGAATGTAAGTTAACGTCTTAATGTGCATATACATAGTTTGAATAGCAGATTAAGTAAAGTATGTGCCCCTTTAATTCCAAGAGAAGAGAACAAATACATCATAACTAGTCTTGGTTGCATATCGTGTTTTAAAGACAATACAATGGATCCTCAGTCCCTTCTTGGCTAAGGTTTTTTATGCTAACTTCTCTTAACGGGGTTTCTTGTCCAACTAACTTAACTAGCCTAAAAGGTAACAGCACAGTTATTTAGCCAAATATTTGTGAATTACTTAGATAATTTACCACAGTCGAGAGGTTTTCTCACGCTGTGACACAAATGTATTCCATTTAATGATTTCTACAAACTCCAGTTAGCTGCAGTATGTTAGCTGCAGTATGTTAGCATAACGCAACGCTAACATTACATACTGAATGCATTGCCATAATGCTAATGCTAAGCTAACGGTGTTACCAGCGAGTAATTGATGGATTTAAACCAAACGGAATGATCAAACTAGAAGTAAAACGCATCTAGCTACGTATGTATGCTAATACGGTGGTTAGTTACACGACCAAACGATAGCTAATTAGCTAGACATGAAATGATATTGTGTGTCTACTGTTCAAAACACTCACCGACTCCACAACGTTAGGATCGTGCCCATGTATATTTGGAGTGCGCATGCCCAAGCTTCTTCTTTGGCTATTGGCAGTTGGCAAACGGCTTCCGGTACATCACCGCCCCCTTCTGGACTGGTCTGACCCATTGACCGTGAATACTAATACAGTAATGTATATATTTACAGTCTATGGTCTTACCATAGAAATATTTTTTAATTTAATTATTCCTATGGGGCTGACACACTCATTGCGTTCACATGCAGTTAAAAAAAGCTCAACCCTCCTGTTATCTTCAAATTTGACCCCTTTCCAAAATGTTTCAGAAATTTGGGTTTCTTTCTAAATAAAATTCCAAAAGAATTCTGACTTTTTCTCAGAATTTTGACTAAATTCTCAGAATTAAAAAAAGTCTGAATTCTGAGAAAAAAGTCAGAACTCACATACATTTTTCACCAGTGGCCCTAATCCTCTTCCGTAGGTTCCCAACAACGCTCCTCACAAGTTAGATAAATAATTAACTCACTACTTTTATTGTATTTGGGTGTTTTGGGTGTCAATTTAAAGCATTTGGAGAGAAAAAAAAAATTGGTAAAAGAACTTTAATTAAAAAAAAAGTGTAAAAAAGAGAAAAATGTTTAAAAAAAGTGACTAAAATGTGAACAAATGCCAAATAATGTTGACAAAAGTAAGAAAAGTGTCAAAAAAAAGTGACAAATGTAAAAAGAAAAAAAGAAAAAAATCTTTAACATTTTTTTGGGAAAAACACACAAAAATTTCAAAAGCCAAATGTTGAAAAAGTGACAAAAACAAAAGCCAGACAAGACAACCATAAATATGTGTTATACCTTGCTACAGTCTTTATTGCCCCATGCACATTTTTATTATATTATGACCTCCCAAACAAACTATTCCAGCTGAATCACAAACACATCTAACAACCACAAATAAAATAGCCTTCCTCTCAGAGATTCAACTATTTTTCAAGAGTGTCCTGGCCAAGACAGGCAGCAATTCAACCACACATACATACAAAATACACAAAAACACTAAAAACATTATACAACTGAAAGAGTAAATCCTCAAAGTCAACCATAATCCTAAACACATAAGGAAAAACACCTACAGCCAGATGTGACTGCCTCCATGTCAATCAACATCCTCTTAAAAGTACTATGGACAAATTAATTTGCAGTTTATTTATTACCAGATTACACGGAAATAACAAATAGGTCAGTAAAAAAAATGTGGCAACATTCCTGGACTTGTGAAAGGAAGGGGAGAACTTATTATTCAGTACAAAGAATGGTAGCGATGGTATCCAGATTTGATTATCCAGATGTGATTATACATGTCAGAGAAGAGATGCAGTAGTCTTATCCAGATGTGATTATACATGTCAGAGAAGAGATGCAGTAGTCTTACCCAGATGTGATTCTGGATTAAATGTAACTTTATTTATAATGAGAAAGCATGTTGATGGTATTTGTGAATATTGCTATAGTCAGGCGACCATAGAGTACCATGTATTGTCCTAAATACCTTCAAACCAGGCGATTGATTTCACCACTTGATGATAACCAGATGACATTGAATTTACATGATTTACTGCAAAGAAATTCTGGTGAGATTTGTAAAACATTTTTTTATTTTATTTTTTGAAGATAACTAATTAAAGAGAATTTGAGGAAGTGTAGGTTAAGTACCAGATGATGGCGGTAATGCACCGCAACTGGTTGCCAACCGCCATTCAAAAACCACAAGAAGAAGAAGAAGAAGAAGAAGAAGAAGAAGAAATAGAAATAATAATGCAGGAAATCGTCACAGGCCGGACTCGAACCCTCGACCTTTGCGTTGAGCCATTCACCTCGGAATATAGCTACGTGTGTCTGTTCTAACCACTAAGGCAACCCGGCAACATATGACCCTCAGCGACTACCGTACTATTACCAGCGAAGCGCGTCACTGCCTGCCAACCGAAAGGTAGGTAGGTGTATGTGTGTGTGTCATGGAGAAGAAGTAGGCTACAGTCTTGGCTGTGTTCGCTTGACCGTAGAAATGAGCAAACACACGTCATATTTCGAGAACGCCATATAACGATACGGCGACGTTTAACCGACGGCATAGACAACTCTGTCACTAACATTTCGTAATATTGCTAGCTCGCTACAGTACCTCGTTCCGTTATTATGTTCTCGGTGAGAATGGCAACGTCGTAGCCAAAGTATCCTGTTTAACTTGTGTTTTACTGTCAGTGGACGTGATGCGTTTCAACGAGAAGGAGCTGGTGTCTCTGAGCCGCCAGCCCTCGGAGATGGCAGCCGAGCTGGGGATGCGAGGACCCAAGAAAGGAGACGGTAACAGGCTTCATTACATACCAATTCAGTTCTTTTCACACCTACTTCCCTTTCATGGGGGGGTGGGGTTTCATGGGACCATTAAGCGTGTACTTAAATTGACTGGCGCTTTGCACACAATACTACGGTAGCTGGATTTTGAAGCTGACAAAGAATAGGTCATATTTAGAACATTATTTCATATTTATTTATTTGAAAAGAGCCATTATTTTGTTACAGGTTGTTAAATATTATATTAAGTTATTTTTATACAATTGAGGCATAATAAAGCATGTTCAGTTAACTCTGAGAAGCCTGTCTGAATTTGTGTTTCAATGCCACACCGGTTTCCCTAAGTCGCGTTTACCTTAACAGCTGCCGTTGTGGCCTGCCTCTGTCTCCAGATTCGTCACACAATCACAAACATATTCCTGGCGAATTTAAAATTGTTTCCCAGATCTACTGCGGCGAAAATGTCTGTCCAAGTAAGCACCACATCACAGCCACCTACAAAGAATAAAAGATGTAAAAACAATATAATTATTAAAGTCCGGATCGACCGGGTTTCGAACTCGTGGGATAAATGTATACATTACACCAAAATCTACTGCTCTACACATTCAGCTACCGAAGCCATACGAGGCAGCTCTTCCAGTTACGTGTGTATTAATTACGTCAGCAACATAACGGTCTATGGTCAGCAACCAGGTAACATTTTGTATTGGCTGATCTAAAACAACTGGTTACCTGGGCTTAGTTGAGGAAATACCCGATGATAGTTTCCACGTTTCTTTCCTCGCATCTACAATCATATTGACTACTACTACTACTTTAGTCCAGGTACCTATAAGCTACACATTGGGACTGATGCTTTTTTAGTTGTGTTTTTTAAGTATAACGATAACTCACGCCGAAGGTAACACGTTGGTTAAGCTATTCCTGTGTCTTGTGTAAGCAATGAAGTGCATTTTAACAGTTTTGTCTGTCATCACAGTTTAATAGGTAGGCTATTTATTATGCATACTGCGTTGTGGAGGGCCAATATATTACAATAGACGCGAGGAAATTGCCTATTCTTGTTTCAGATCAACCCCCCAAAAAAATTTTGCTTTGATTTTAGAAATCACTATGAGGCGATGAAGGCCTATATATCGACTTTCCTTTTCTTGCAATTGTACTGATTCGTTATGAATGCGTTTTTGTCCAAGGCTATGGATGTGATGTTTCTCCTGTTGTAATATGCTGGTGTTATATTATGTCCACATTGGGCGTACTTGGTTAAACTTTGTGTTTTTCTGGGTGGAAATTTCAACAGTTTGTTCTTTTTCGACACTTTTCTCAACAGTTCTGACTATTTTTTTTCTCCTATTTTTTTGGTCACTGTTTTAGACGTTTTTTAAAAAATTATTTTTAGTCAATTTTTTAACAATTTCTTTGTCGCCATTTCCAGTGTTTTTGATGTTTTGTCACTTTTTCAGCGTTTAAAAAAAAAAAAAAAAAATGTTTTTGTAGATTTTTTTTTTCCAACATTCTTTTCTGATATAGAAAGTTTTTGTAAACCGGTCAAATTTGACCCGAGGACCACACAAGGGTTTAATAATAACAATAGCTACTTTGCTGTGTCGGAGTTTGAATTCAGAACTTCACATCAGTTAAGTTAATTCGGAGCCAAACTCAAGTAGGTTAACACTGTATTACAAGCCTTTGTTTGACAATTTCAGAGGTATATCAGGCTATATCCCATATCGGCTAGGCTACGCAGAAAGAGAGACAATGACTGTAAATCAAGACAATGCATTCAGACTGCGTTGTGTATTACCACTTTCCTGTGACCTAGCTAGGTGGTAGCAATTTTTGAGTACGAGTTATCGTTATACTTTTAAAAAATATGTATCAGTCCCAATGTGTAGCGTATAGGTGGCTGTGCTGAAGTACTAGTAGTAGTCAATATGATCGTAGATGCGAGGAAAGAAACGTGGAAACTATCATCGAGTATTTCCTCAACTAGCCCAGGTAACCAGTTGTTTCAGATCAGCCAATAAAAAATGCTACCTGGTTGCTGATGTAATTAATAGATACGTTACTAGAAGTAGCACCTTGTACGGCTTCCGTAGCGGTGTACTGTAGTGCAGTGGGTTTTGGTGTAATCTATGCATTTTTGCCACAAGATTGAAACCAGCTCGATCCAAAATTGAATGATTATATTGCTTTTACATCTTTTATTTTTTGTAGGAAGCTGTGATGTGCTGCATACTTAGACAAACATTTTTGCCACAGTAGATCTGGGAAACAATTTGAAATTTGCCAGGAATATGTTTGTGATTGTGTGACGAATCTGGAGACAGAGGCAGGCCACAACGGCAGCTGTTAGGTGAACACGACATAGGGAAACCAGTTGCTGTGGAAACCAGTTGCTGTGGAAACCAGTATGGTTTTCTTTTTGGTAATTAAAATATGGTCACCCTAGTCTCTGTACTGTCTCATATCAGTGCCCTTTTGTTGTTTTACAGTTGTAAAGAAGAGGCTGGTGAAACTGGTTGTTAACTTCCTCTTTTATTTCCGAATTGATGAGGAGGAGGTCAGTTGGATTACGGTTTAGGCCTATACCCGCCCATAGGGCATTTCTCTGTATTCATTGTATTTCCTGTTCCTCTTGAGAAAGTGAAACAAAATGTAATTATTTATTTGTCAGCCAATTGGAGCTTTGCTGCTGGAGCAGTGTCGGGTGGAAAGGGAGGACAGCCAGAGCTTTTCTATTGGTAAGCTGCACTTTCCATTTCACATTCACATGACTCACCTACACTTTCTCACTTGTTTTAGTTTCAGTTTGATGCTATTCACACTGCATTGTTGATAGGTCACTTATGTATTAAAGTCCATTACTTGTAACTTAATATTACAGTTACCGTTTGTGCATGTGTATTATTTATTCCTGAGTAATTTTATGTGTTTCTCTTTGTAGCATTTCTGGATGAAGCAGAGAGGAAGTATCTGTTTGAGTGTGACTCAGCAGAGCAGTGTAGGGAGTGGGTAGACTCGATCATGAAGGCCAGGTAGGACGGATACTTTTCCATCTTATTCCAACAGACACCATGACCTGGCGGTAACTGAGAGAAAAGGAATTGACTACTATTTTGATAATCAGTCATTTCAGTCAATTATCCAGTACAAATACCAGAATTTCTCAAATTACAAGCTAAAGACTTTGGGTTCTATGGCTGATAATAATACAATACAGTTTAAGGGACTAATGACTGTGATTTGTCAGCTTTTTATGTTTTGTATTTTCATGCCTCAAAGAGAAGAATGAATGTGATTTTTGTTTCAAAAAACCTTACAATAGTTGTGATAATGTAAGCCCACTTGCTTTATGTCAGCACATCTGATGTACAGTGGTGCTCATAAGTTTATGAACCCATGCTTGGAATTAAAATAGCCCGACATCATCACATACCCTTCACCGTACCTAGAGGTGACTATGAGGCATGGTTTTATTTCTGTTAGACAAATAACTGGTTGATTTGCATTGAGAGATGATTTTATGGAAAGTATCCCATGCTAATCTCAAGGTATGGTGAAGGGTATGTGATGATGTGGCGGGGGTCCTATTTTAATTCTAAAGGCCAAGTGAACTTTATCAGGTTGCATATTATCCTGATCCATGAAATAACTGGCCTTTAAAATTAAAAATCTGCCTGCCTCTATGGGAATTTAACATAGGGGGGTGTATACTTATGCCCCCTGTATTTTAAGGAAGAACATTTATTTATTTACAATACATTATTCATTCACAAAGAAAATTGGTGTCCTGAAAGGTGGGATTTTTCCTATTTCTTTTAATTAAGGCATTAAGATTAATTTCCAAAAGATGATATTTTTAATTCCTTATTTTTTAGTCAACTTTAGCATGGGTTTCATACATTTATGAGCACCACTGTATAATGATTGGCTAATGACCCAATGAATCGCCCTCATTCATGTATCATACATGAAAGCTAGCTTCATTGAACACACAATCCATAATAATGAAGAAAAATCTAAATGGATGGCAAAAATAAGATATTGTCAATATTTAAGAGAACAAAATTTCACGAGTGATGTTTTTACAGGAGCTCATGTCTTATTAAGAGGCCCCTGGCTCCTCCCCTGTAGTTGGCTGCTTATTGCGTATAATCCTTGAGTAATCTAAATAAAACAAAATGCAGCAGCAGTATGTCTGAATTTTTCCAACTTTCCAACACAACTACAGCCATATGAATGAACATTATAGCAACTGTGTTCTCTACAACTGAATATGGTCACATATCTGCAGCAATAAACAGCTTGGCAGGTCTCAACGTGCAGTGAGAATTCACACCTCATTGTGTCTTAGCCTCCAGTAATAGACTCACATGGGTGAATCGGTCACAAATGAATGATGTAGCTGTTTCCAGAGACAACAAAATGTTGAACACTTTTTAACGGAGTCATCACTACTTGACCATGTGTTTTAGTGTACTTGGGAAAACCATGATGTTCCCAAACAGAGAATAATATCCCCGGTGAAATGTCAAATTAATTCGTCATCTCATCTTTTGCAGTTACGAGTTCATGAGGAAGAACCTTATATTCTATCGAACTGAAATCCACAGGCTCACCGGCAAGGTAAGACCCATCATTGCAGCAATCTTGATGCACTAAATGCCACGCAGATGGTGCTGGTATCCAACTGTGTCGTACTAGCAAGGATTTAGGTGTGAAGTGTATTTGTGCCATGCGTGACTCACTGAAATGCACAGTATCCGCAATAACAGAAGATAGATGAGGATAGGACAATTCAGTAGTTGAGGTTTTATTCAACAAAGTTTTGCTGTTGAGATTCATGCCACACCGTCAAACAAAAGAGAAACGTGAAATTTTAATTTTGGTGCACAAAGCATATATTAAGTACTTAAGAAAGACTTAAAAGAAATATGTCTTTTCAGAAAATGGTTCCTGGACCTCAAAAATAGTTCTCAATGAAAACTGTTCGTAAAGAAATATGTTTTGTCAAATGTAATTTTTAATTAAATTCCACTCACCTACGCTGTATTTTGGTGGAGGCAGAAGTCTCGAACTTCTAACCGTTTTATTTAAAGGTTGATTTTGCTTTGACTTTACTTTATTCATCTTCTCCTTTCTCCACAGGACCCCTTGGAGCAGTACGGTATATCAGATGAAACTCGCTTCCAGGTCAACAATGGCCTGCGACTTATGCCTAGTGATACGTCCTCCCTGTAGAGCAGCTACCTGTGTCCAGATGTACTTCATTTTCATTTTAGTCTGCCCTGCATTACCATAAGCACACCAGCTTTTTAGATATTTACTTCCCTGAATGTATTTAGTGTTGCAGGGCATTCACACCCATTTTTCACCCCGACTTTCTCGTGGCAGCGATAAAAGCAGTAATGTTTCCTTTTTACCGTACGGGATTCTCACACCTCCTCAAACCATATCTCAAAACACTCTGACAAGTCTGATCTCCCCTGCCACAGCCTAAACGTACTACCCTCCCCCATTCTAAATAAATGGAAAGACCTGCAATTGTGTAGGATGGCCGACGCAGGCAGACTGAACGTGGCCTTATAGCGGGATTTCTAAGGCCACGCAAAGTAATGGAGGGGGCTGTGGAAAAGTGGGCAGGCTTAATTTTGGTTTAGGGCATATGACATGCTCTGTCTTGGTTAATTGGTTGTCTGTATAGATGTGTTTTATACTATGTTTTCTACTGGACTTTTAGACAATGTGATTTTTAGAGCGTCAGATGATGTACTTGTGCTGTAGAGCTGTGACTTTCTTTCAGGACAGATGAATACTGATAACTGAGTAAATGTACACTGCTTGAAGAAGCTTATGAAAATACAGTGCCCAATTTAGAAAATCTTTGGCAGTATTTACTGTCCCAATTTAAACTGCATGGGCCCTTTGATTTGCTGAGCTGAGCCACTCTTTTTACTCCATTTTTGCTTGTGGGAAAGAGATTTTTTTAGCTATCCCATAATGTATTCATCATCTAGCCCATTTAGACTATTTGGTTTTAAAAACTATATTTTTGCACAAGCTATTTTACTGGGTGTTTGAGGTGTTTTTTTTTTTTCTATTTTCATTCATTTACTTGAACCTACTGTACCTTTTCTGTGGCACTTTGAATCAGATTTATTTTATATAAGCTGTTATGTACCCATTGGACCAGGCTCTTGACATCTTGCAGTTGACTACAACAGAGTTGCAGCTAATGCTTTGTTGAAACATTGAAACAATCCGATTTCACTATCCTGCTACTCGTCAAGTAAAGTCTGGCAATGTGAGACGGTATTCTGCACATTGGTAAGATATTGATTTCAGCAAGCAGGAGTCTAACCACATACAGGATAATGATCATAATAATAGTAATAATAATGTAATGTATATATTTCAATCCTTTGCACATGGAATGTGTTTATTGTGTTTTTACTTCATGTTAGATATTTGTTTCACTTTTCCCCCTGTTTTTTTTTAGTAATAAAGTCATTTGAAAGACACTGTAAATTGATGCAGTGTGTCTTCTGTTAATTAGAATACATTTGTCAACACCAGAACGGTAATTATTGTGTGTATTTAATCATGGTTTGTCCAACAAGTGTTCACCCGCTGGCAGGGGCGTAGAACAAAATTCTTAGCACTGTATAAAGGCATTCTCTGAGGGCCCCACATTCCCAGCTATTCATTGTAGCATCTCTTTGGGCCCTTACGCTAACATGGTTATTTTGACAAACGGAGACATTTTCCTTCGTTAGTGCCCTTCGTTTACACGCAAACAGAGAATTTGCCTCTGAAAACGAGTCTTTCTAAAAACTCCGGCCAGAGTGAAGATTTTGGACATTTTTGTTTCCATGTAAACTGAGACAAACAGAGGTTTAGGCAGCCCAGGAAGAGATTTGTTGCAGTTGTTGCTGTTTTGGGGATTCTGATTGGCTAGCGTGGGCTTGAGCTTCTCGTTACACTGCCATCTACAGGGTTGGCGTGTCCTTGACGTCATATATACACTGATATTTTCAGTGGCAATATTTTATCAATACACAAGTGCCAAGTATGGATGTTTTATTATAAACTGTATGTGTTGGTCAGTTTGTCTGCTGGACAATCCCATTTTGCAGCCATAAAATTGAAGTGGTATGAACAAACGGAAATGTTGACAAAGTTTCCTTTTGAGGACATAATTTGAAATTGGGGAAAAAATTTGAAGTTATCGCAGAATATTGCAATATGTTTAAAATAGCAATAATATCGTATTGTGGCATAAGTATCGTGATGATATCGCATCGGAAGGCCTCTGGTGATGCCCACCCCTAATGGCCAAATGAATGCACTCTCTGAGCGCCATCTAGTGAGCTCAGAAAATAAAGACTGGTCCATTTGACCATAGCTGTGACACGTGTCCATTGAATAGCTTGAAGATGACAGTCACCCTCAATGATATCTAGTTTATCATGAAAAACGAAGGCTTTATCACTCATTTGTGCCAGTTCAGGTGATCTTTTGACAAATCAACTATCAAGATGTGCATACCTGTTTGAAACAAATTTTATGAGTAGGACATTAAATTAATAAATACAAGTCAACAAATTACATTTGAAATATATTTATATCTTATATATGAGGTGACTGAAAATAAGCTTTTTTGTTTGACATAAATTATCTTATAATATAACTAGACGGCTGAAGATCTGCTGATAACTGACACGTTTCTTTAATGGTTTCCTTAGCAACGCAAAATGTGTGATTCAAAAAACAGTGACGTCACATTCCTTCCCGTGATGCTTAGCGAACCCAAAATTGAACGTTCGGCAAAAGAAAACAATTTTATTTTGCGTGCTCTGTTTTAAAGAGTCAAACGCATAAAACAAAATATTTCAACTGGAATTGAGACCACTAAGAAAACTAAGTCAACGGCGCGTAACAAGGAGAGCGTATCCGGGAGCGGTAGGTGTTAATACAGGAGTAGGTTGTGAACAAACAATGTTGCTAATTCATTAGCCGGACAGCTAGCATATTTTACGTTAGGTCAGCCAGCTGAGCTAGCGTTAGCATTAGCATAGCTCTGTGTGCTGGATTATATAATGATTTGGTTTTTTAAATATACTTTTAGCGTAACGGTTATATATATCAACGATAGCCACTACAACTGTATTTTAGTCTAATGGAACCAGCAAGCAAATACCTGAAGTTAAGATGGTTTATACAGTAAACTAGCTATGTGTTCTCACATAGATAATTACCGTTAACATTAAGGGTTGTTAGCAGAAGACTGAGCCCACCCGTGATCAGACACACTGTAATTAATGTCATTGTCATTTGCGAACAGATTTGCCCCTAGTTAGCTAGTTTTGGTGGGATTTAAATGAAGCTACTAGAGTTAAACACTATTGGTTTGTCTTTGTAATCGAATTGATGGATTTCTTATGCCATGCCATTATCTTTAGGAATTCTTCCTGAAAGTGACTGTTAGTTCGTCTTTTCATTATCACCCAGTTAAATGTGATGTCAAGTGAATTACTCTTATTTTCTTTACCGAATACCAAATCTAATAACGTTACATGGCCATATCGTAGGGACGTTTTCTGATACTTTTTTTTTTTTTTTTTTCCCCGTCAGCCTTTATAGTAGTAAGTGGATCCCTCATTTATTTTGCCATGCCAAAACCTATAACGTAAATGCTACACTGCAGTATTGCTCAAACAATTAGTCTATTAATCAGTTAGTCGATCTACAGAAAAATCTGCACAATGAAATGTTTTTGTCATTCATTTATTGAAGAAAAAAAAAGGTACATCAAGATTGATGGATTGAAAAAGATCTTTTCCCTGAACGGTAACATTATATCTTTTGCTCAACAGTCATGTATGCTCTAAATAGGCTTAGCTGTCAGTGTCAAAAGGACTGACCGGAAGTCAGCAAGTTATAGCTATGAGGGTACAGGTGTCAGTTCATTGATCTGTCATCTGACGTGTGTTTAGGAAACTGTTATATATGTGTTGATGATCAGTCTTGATCTGTTTTCAGGCATCATGGATCAAGACTATGAGTGCAGGCTGCTCAGACAGATCAACATTCAAAATGAGAACGCAAGCCCCGTAGTAAGTAAATAATTCGCACACTTGTATATTAAGGGGCTGTGTTTTCTTTGGAAGAAATAGTTCCTAAAAAATGAACCTTAATTGCCTCATCTATCCCAGGCTTACAGTGTTGACTTGTATCACTAGTGTGTTTAGGTCATTATCTCTACGATAGCATGATGATATCCCCTCCAGAAGAGGATTGTTAACTAACAAAGGACTCAAGATAGCCAGAGATGGTGTTATGTTTTGGAAGAATAAACGGTTTAACAGGCCAGTCTCTTCCTTTTGACGATGTTGCTCGTGTTGAGTGAAAACAAGACCTCCCCGGCCAAATGACTGTGTTTTGTGAATGATGCCTCCTGTTGCTACCACCTCAGACAAAAGTACCATCTGCCACATAAATGATCTTATTGCTTTGTTACAAAGTTTCCACATCACTGTAAAAGGCCTGTTTGTGTTTGGCCTCCAGTCAGAAAAGGCTTTCTCCTCTCCCCACTTGTGTAGAAAGCGTTAGGAGCGGTGCGAGCTCTGACACCCACCAGCTCCCCCCTGTCCTCCCCTAGCAAGCATGGTGATCGCTTCATTCCCTCCCGGGCTGGGGCCAACTGGAGTGTCAACTTCCACCGCATTAATGTGAGTCCGCTGCAATACACCCAGGATTCCACTGTGTTCTCAAGATCTTAGTGTTGATAATAGCTTATGAGGAAGAAACCCAAACCGTGCCATTTTTCTTTTGCTTGCCTATAATTACCTTCCATGAATGTTCATGTATTCCACTTTCTGATGTAGGAAATTGAAAAGTCACACAATCAAAACAGAAAAACCAAAGATGGCACAACAGACAGCAACAAAGGTAATCAATCCACCTTTATGTCCTGAGACTAGGCATGGGACAAGTTAATATAATAATAGATCATGATACAGTCTCTTGTCAATTATTATTGGTACACTTGCACCAATATTGACTATTGTACTCTGCTTCTGAAGCACAGCTTCATTCTTCCTTTACTGCAGACAGTTGAATATTTTTATTACATGTATGTTGCTGTGTTACAAAGACTCTGACCAAAGGTGCATTATAATGCAGGAATTAATTACTGTATATGGTGGATTTATGTTTTAGAAATTTACCGCAATTTTTCAGGTTGTATTTTTCTCTTCAGTTTCATTGCTGTGATGTATTGAAGACGGCTTGCGCGGAAACTACAGTAGCATTCATATTTATTATACATTACTTGTTTGGTCTATACAATGTCAGTAAATTGCAAAACAATATGCCTGTCTCAAGTTCCCAGAGAACAAGTTGATGTCTTCAAATGTGTTGTTTTGTACGATTAACAGTCCAAAGATATTCAGTTTACTCATAGGACAATAAGAAATCTAGATAATATTCACATTTGAGAAGCTGCAACCTTTGCACTTTTTGCTTAAATAACTAATTGATTATCAAAATTGCAGATTCATTTTCAGCTCCAGAGATGGCTGCCTTTCTGTATATTGTGTATTTCAGATTACCTTGATTATGAAAATTATGATATTAATGTATCCCTGAATTATCACATGGCTCTCTGCCCCTAAAAAATAAAAAATAGAAGTATATAAATAAGTTGTGATGTGTATCTGGTGAGTCTGATGCCTTTTTCAGATCATTTCTGCAGATATCTCTGTCTCTTCCAGTCAAAGTTGGTAATTTGCCCTTCTGGACAACTGGAAACTGGAGATAAGGACAAAACAAAGCTTTGTGAAAAATTCTCCCTGATCTTTAGAGATGTGAGAGAGAGCTGAAATTGCAGAGGGAGCACAGTGTTTGAACTTAATCATTTCGACAGCCTGGTCTGATTTCCCCTCTGTCTCTCCCTCTGCCTTCAGCGGATGGTCTGGCCTACTCAGCCCTGCTGAAGAACGAGCTGCTAGGAGCGGGCATCGAGAAAGTCCAGGACCCCCAGTCAGAGGACCGCCGTCTGCAGCCATCCACTCCTGCCAAGAGAAGCCTTTTTAGTGTAAAAATAGTTAATAACGTGTCTGTAACTTTCAATGCATTGGTTTCATGGGGCGTTTTTCCTGCATCAACAATCATCTCTTTGTGTTTTGTAGTATTCTGTAAGTGCCAAGAGGGCTCTGCCAGAAGAGGATGGAAACACAGTCTCTCCATATTCTCTGTCACCTGTCAGTAGCAACAGGTAATGTTTTCCTTGTCATTCCTCAAATGTCATCTCCTCCATTTTGGAGAAGTAGGGTCATAGTCCTTAACTAAATTGAATTGTGCATTGCAGCCAGAAACTGCTGCGGTCGCCAAGGAAACCTACCCGCAAAATATCCAAAATTCCTTTCAAAGTCCTGGATGCGCCAGAGCTTCAGGACGACTTCTACCTCAACCTAGTGGACTGGTCCTCTCTGAATGTGCTCAGTGTTGGACTGGGTACCTGTGTCTACCTGTGGAGTGCCTGCACCAGCCAGGTGTGTGTGTGTGTGTGTGTGTGTGTGTGTGTGGATTGATTAACATAGCGTATCGCACATGTTAACTAGAAGATTCTAATTGAACTGCCTCTTTGGACGTCATGTTAATCTGCGTTTTTGTTCCTCCCCATCTTTTTAGGTGACACGCCTATGTGACCTTTCTGTAGAGGGCGACTCTGTAACATCGGTGGGCTGGTCCGAAAGGGTGAGTTTCACAAATCTATTATCAACTTTTCAAATTGTTGTCAGGGTTACAGACAAATATATTATAACATCCAACATCTCAAATACGATTGTAGTAAAGCCTGCACACCAAAACTCTGTTCACGTTTTTACTGATCAAGCCAAGAGTTAGTGACAAAATTACTCCGAGTCCTGCAGTGGCCCGGTTTGGAATCCGACCTGCAGCCCTTTGCTGCGTGTCGTCCTCCATCTCTCCCCCTTTTATTTCTATCCACTGTCACTTTAATAAAGGGAAAAATCCCCAAAAAATAATCTTAAAAAAAAAAATCCTGATTTCTTGTAAATGCTGTTTTGAAGTCATTACAGACGCTTATTCCGAGTGTGTTGTCTACTTTTAGGGTAACCTGGTGGCGGTGGGGACTCATAAAGGCTATGTACAAATCTGGGATGCAGCAGCAGGGAAGAAGCTCTCCGTACTAGAAGGACACACAGCCAGAGTGGGTGAGTGGATTGGTTGGAGAGATGGAGGCGGAGACAGTCGCAGGAGTAAAATACTACAAGCGTGTTTTCATTTTCACACAGTTGTTTAGTAACATCTCTCATTCACGGTCGGTGACTCCTCTTTCCCTTCCTATTTCATTCTTCGCTGCCAGGTGCGTTGGCATGGAATGCGGACCAGCTGTCGTCTGGGAGCCGCGATCGCGTGATCTTGCAGAGGGACATCAGGGCCCCGCCTCTCCAGTCAGAGCGCCGTCTCCAAGGACACAGACAGGAAGTCTGCGGGCTCAAGTGGAGCACAGACCACCAGCTGCTAGCCTCGGGTGGAAATGACAACAAGGTATGCAGACGAAGAATCTCACCTGTCTGTGAGCTGCACATCAGTATCAGGACCACTTTTTTTTATTTTTATAAAACATCCCGTTTCTCTACCTCCTCTCCCCTCGTTTCAACCTGCTGTCTGTAGTTGCTTGTGTGGAACCACTCGAGTGTCCTCCCGGTGCAGCAGTACACAGAGCACTTGGCTGCAGTGAAGGCCATCGCCTGGTCTCCCCACCAGCACGGCCTGCTGGCCTCCGGAGGCGGCACCGCCGACCGTTGCATCCGCTTCTGGAACACTCTGACCGGCCAACCCTTACAGTGCACAGACACCGGCTCTCAGGTCTGCAACCTGGCCTGGTCCAAGCACACTAATGAACTGGTAAGTCACCAGAAGTTTTGCATAAAGCATGTTATATGTTACGTTTTCATAGTAAAGTTGCTACCGTATTGGTCCGAATGTAAAAGTGGGACGTCTTATAATCGGGGTCTAGACTTCCAGCTGTTCAAGTTGCAGAATGTAAGGGGCGTCACCTGTTTCAACAGCCAGTAGTGAAGTTAGATAGAAACTTTATAAAGAAAGTTTTATTTTATTTTAATGTTACAAACAGAAAAAGCAGAGTTTTAGACGGAGCCTCAACGAACAACCGAAACCACGGTAACAATATGTATGTGAGAAAGAGGGAGAGAGACGTTTTTTTGCCGACTCGCCACTAGAAGTGTAACTGTAGCAAGCATCTCACTATCACTAACGTTATCCACATTCATACATAGACGAAACAATATTCAATGTGTTTTTATTTTCTTTATGAAAACAAGATTTGGCTTTTATAAAGTATAGTTCCAAAAAGCTCTTGGAAGGGGGGGGAACCACTACGGTATTTGCACACTGTAGTAACTGAACTAAATCAAGGTGACTCCTGGATGTGTTGGTGACTCGCTTGCTACCCAACGAGATACATCATGTAAATGACACAATTCTAATGTTAGAACAGCAACTAAGGTTGCCTGAAGAAAACTCTTCCAATCTTTGAGCTAAGTTAAATGCATCTCCCTGTAATATAAGCAGAGTTATGGCATTTTTAAGGATTTTATTCGACAGGATGCAGACAGTATATGTCCCAAACCAACAATGTTCTTTGTCTGAGGTAAATGTGTCTTTATTTACTGCAGGTCAGCACACATGGCTATTCCCAGAACCAGATCCTGGTGTGGAAGTATCCCTCTCTTACTCAAGTGGCCAAACTTACTGGACATTCCTACAGAGTACTCTACCTGGTCAGTGTGTACTTAAATCTGTCTGTTTGTCTCAAAAGTGAAGCAACATACCAGGTGCCAAAAACTGAAAAATGTAAGACAAAATCTAACAAACAAGATATGTGCACTCGCTAAAACCTTTAATTCAAATTGAGAAATGAAGTATTATAATTCTCCTTTTGTTTATTTCTGCAAATCAAGGAAATAGAATCAACCCTGACAACAAAATTTCGGGATGTTTTTTCCAAAAATGAAATGATGAAGCGTCTCACGCAGGAAGGGAACTAAAACAAAAAGAAATAGCCCTGATTACTTTGACGTGATACTGTTATGATGCTGTATATTCAGTGTATAATCTTGAGTTCACGTGCAGGCCATGTCCCCTGATGGAGAAGCCATTGTGACTGGAGCTGGAGATGAAACACTTCGGTTCTGGAACGTCTTTAGCAAGATGAGATCCACTAAGGTATTCTCGCTACTTCTCACTTTACGTTTAAGATCTTTTTCTTTTGTGCCCTCCTCTGTCTTTCACTGGGGGGCTTCCCAGTGGTATTTGTCTTACCTTTTTCTTCTGCCTCCCTCCCTCTTCTAGGAATCTGTGTCAGTGCTGAACCTCTTCACCAGGATCCGGTAGTAAGCAAGCCTCTGTACTATGATGGAATAAAGCCAGGAAGGGAATTTATCTTTGCATGTATCAAGCTATAAATGGGCCCTTTCTTTGAGTTTTCACCTCAGTAGTCTACAGAGGGCCCCCCCCCCCGATTGCCCTTAGTTGTCTAGCCAAGTTGTAGCTGGAGGTGGGAGAGCGCTGAAGAGTGTTGAGGGCAGAGGACACACACACATGTACAGTATTCCATTTCCTCCCGAATGACGGCGCCACGGCCCCCTCCATCAGACCAGTGATCTCTGATGAGGGGGAGAATTGGGGGGGGGGTTCACTTCTCTCCCCATTTGATTATGTTTTGTTTACAGACTGACGTGCTTACCTGCCAAAATTTGAGTTTGTCCTTTTGATTGTCTTATTTATTTTATTTAGGTTTTTTTTGGTTTTAAAAACAAAAATCATTTTTAACATATATTCCTACTAGTGTGTTTGTTTCAAATGCTGGTAGAATTTTCCTTTTTTGATGTGTGTTAACTGCAGTTTCTGGTCTCATCTGTGGAGTGTGTGCAGAAAAATCCAAGCTTGTCTTTTTGTATTTTATTGAGAGATTATAATGTTTAATTAACACTGATAGCCGATTTACATAACTCTATGCCATTTTCAAGAACTGTTAATGGTTAGCAAGGATTGGAATGGACCTGATCTCCTTTTTTTTTTTTTTTTAAATCTTGCATTAAGTTAATTTTAGTCTAATGATATTAAGCAGTATTGGCTCATTGTTTCATAATCTCTCTTAGGGCACATCTAGCTCTGTGCTAGACGGTTGCTTACAAAGGTAGTTCACATGAAAACAAGAAGATTGGATGTGACTTGTGTAGATGCTTTTCACTCATCTTGTTTTCCTACTTTCCTAAATGGAAGATCAGGCAAGGAAAGTTGAAGTGAACACACTTTGGCTCCTCAGTGTAGTTTGTAACCGCAACGAAAGCACGCGGTAAAACGTGGGGTTAAATGAGCGGGAAACGCTGTTCTGTGCAGAGCTCTTGCTTTGTGCTGTGTGAAGATATTCAGATATTCAAGCTCAGGGCACTTTGTCTTTTGCTACTTCAGACCATTTCTGTGTTGAGCAGTCACTCAGTTATACACCGTTTTTTATCTGGGGAAAAAAGGATTTCATATCACCCATTTTTTTTTTCGCCCAGTTGTGATTATTCCCCCGTTTGAATGTTTGAGTCAACTAGCGTGCCACATTTAGACAAATGCTATTTATTTGTGTTTTGAAGAAAGGTTCTTGTACAGAAATGGCTTGTTTAATGTTATCTGAGGGAGGGTGACGAGCAGTTTCACTGCTAGACTTTTTCTTTTAATGCCACTTCAAAATCAAGACAATGCTGCCAACTTGAATTCTAAAAAAGAATGTTAAAAAAGAAAAGTATTTCTGTACTGAGAGATAATCAACAAATAAATGATCATATCATGTACCTTACGTCGTCGCTGTTTTACTGTCCCGTCACGCGATAGCATACATCTATAAAATGAGTCTGCTACTGTGTAAATGGCGTGAAATCATTGGAATATGATGCTTGCTAGTTCGGGCAAGATCAGATCAATTCATTGATCTCAACAAACATATGTAGGTAAAGCCTGATATGGCTTATGACTGATTCATAGAGCTCCTAAACACCTGAATGACCTGTTCCTTCTTCACCATGGACATGGGCATTGTAGTTTTTCTTATTTCAGTTTGGTTTTGTAACTATTTTCTAGAGAACTGAATGTATATTTCTCCACAGGCAGAAAGATGCAGTGTCCAGTCGCTTATTTTTTTATTTTTTATTTTTTTTAAGGAAGGTAAATAAACATTTGTGACCTGTTTTTAATTTACATCTTCAGAAGGAGAAGAGTGCCACAGGGTAGGAAAAGGAATAAAAAAAGTAACACAAAATAATCAGAACGTTGCCTGTACTAGTCCTTTTTAAAGGAGCAGTGTGTACAATTTATGGGGATCTTGCCATGATTGACATAAAATATTCAAACTAATGTTCATATAAGTATATAATCACCTGAAACTAAGAGTTGTTTTCATTAACATAGGATGAGTCCTTCATATAGGAAGCTGTCCTTTTCCTCGGAGTCCGCCATGTTATAGTTCGATTCATTGCCATGTTTTCTACAGTTAACGTTTTTACATTACCTGAAGGCAACACTAGATTTGGAGACCACGTTTGGAAAGGTTGCAGTCTACACACACAGAGGTTCTTTATCTTTCTTCTTGGTTTCAAAAGATCCCAAAAGAAGTTCAACTGAATTGTTATATATGTCACCTGTCAAAAGATGTGGCTTCCTGTGTTGTCCAAATTCAAAGTTAACACCAGAGGGAGCCATGCTATGAGCAGCTCCGGAGTCAGTGCTACACTGTTGCTACCACACCCACACGATCAACCTTAACCATGTTACCTCAAAGGTGAGAATCCAATCAGTTAATCAATTAATTCATCCAAAAGAACTAGATTGCAGGTACAACCAGTCAACATGGGTTTTCTCAGTGTTGTCGGTGTCTCCCTTAGAGATAGGGTGAGAATCTCAGTAAGACACTCGGAGTAGAGCCGCTGCTTCTTTGTGTGGAAAGGAGCCAGCTGAGGTGGTTCGGTCATGTGGGGACGATGCCCCCTAGGCGCCTCCCTAAGGAGGTGTCCAGCTGGGAGGAGACGGGGGACACCCTGGGCTGGGTAGAGAGGTTATATCTGTAAGGGCTGGTTAATCGGGAAAGGGAAGTTTGCCCCCGGATAAGTGGTTGAAGATGGAAGGATGAAATCATATCAAATATGATTCCAGTGATTTGTAATCCCATCGTTCTGGTCCACCTTTGTGAAGGTCTCAAAGCTCTTACGCCCTCCCCGAGGAGCGAGGATAGATCTCTGAGGAGCTATGAGCGAGGATACATGAGAACAGCCTTCCCGGACGCCATGCAGCTGAAAGCCGTTGCTAACCCGCACAGCCAACGAATTCATGTGACGCTTCAGAGGAAAGGATGTCTCATCCCTCCAGAAACACTTTTCCTCGTTTCCTTTCCTCACATGATTTCTCGGTGGGATTTACTAAGTTGCGAGGAAGGGGAAGAAAGTGGAGGAAACGTGGATGCAGTTTAAGGACCTGGCACATACTCCCAGTGTCCTGAGGGTAGAAGCTCCTCCTGAGCCTCTCATTGCTGGCCATGATGTTCCCCGTCAGGACGCTCTTAATGGTGCAGGAGTAGAAATTCCTTTAACACTATAAGAAAATCCAGCCAGTAATGTTGACTGGCTTTATACGAAGGTTAAAAATCCCAACAGATTGTATCTGGTTTTATTTTGTCCTCGGTTATGCGTCACATTGTAAGAACGAGAGTTTTTAACGGCAGCAAAACATCCTCTGGCCTCACCTTGTTCCCTGAAAGCAAGCAAATGTTCATTATTATCAGTCCAGCCCACGCAAGCATAGTGTTCTACCCAGAGCATGAAAAACAATGAATGCTCTCCACCTCCCGATGCACCTACACCTCTGCTTGTACCCTGTGGCCTATCCAAACTCCCTATTACACATTTAAGCAGGAAATGGATTTTCTTTTTCAGTGTAAAAACAACAGCTGAAGGCTCTAAATACATGAAGAATCAGGGGGATCCTAAATGGTTTTGCTCCTGTGGTTTTGCTATAATTTACAAATATAAATCAGAAAATGGCTGATATTGAATGCTAGTCTTTTTTTCCGATCAGGAGGCTGTAGGCCTCCGTGATTCAGCTTGTATCAACGTCAGAGTGGCCGAGCCTTTCTCCCCTTCAGACTCCATTATAATGTCATCTAAATAACATGCATGGTCCATTATAGTGATCAGATAAATCATCTGAATGGGAGACATTCAACACAGTCTTCCAGCTCATCTGTGGCTCTCGGTGGGCAGATGTTAACATTAAGGCCTGAAAGCAGAGGAGAGGACAGAGGGGAGTGGGTGGGGGGGGATTGTTAATATGCATAATCCTACCTCCTGATGTTTCTATCAAGAGGCACAGAGTGGGATGTTCAATACAACTAAAGCCTCACAACACAGAGAGCAGGATCTTCCCCCAGGTTCCTCCCTAAGCCCGACTCTTGAGATGTATTGATAACTGAACTACAGCTGTATCAAAGGAACAAGGCTTTTGTGAGAACTAATGGCTGCAGCCACCCAGGCTTCTTTTGGGTAATTTCTTTCAGAGCACAAAGAGGGTCACCCGTGTTCATATTTCACAAATAGACTCTAGTCGCTCACCCCAGCAGCAGTTACCCATTCATGAAACGCTGGATTGACAGGGTGTTCCTTCACCGCCTGTAGACTGTGACGAGCCGTCAAATAGCAGGTGTCAGAGAAGATGCCATGATGTAAACAGCTGAAATAAGGTCAGAGCAGCACAAAGCTTCAGTTGTGCCTGATTGTCTCGAGGCTTTTGAAAACGTTATTAAAATGGCACACAGAGCCCTGAAAGCAGCAAGAAAGTCAAGGTGTCCTTGTTATTTTCGGAAAAATGAAGTTCTTCCATCCTTAAATCGAGCCCTGCTGTGATGCCTCTGCTCAATTATTGATGAATATAAATAAAAATGCTCAGTACAGCTTTGCAAAAAAAAAAAAAGAGTTGCTTTCTTTTTTTTTCTGCATGTCACTGTAAATTGAATGCAAACAACAGCATTGTACTACATCCCAGAGGACTGGTAGCTTGTGAAGAGAATTTGAGAATCATTTTTGATATTTTCTAGATGAAGTAAAAACATCCAGCCATCCATTTTCGTCCGGTTATCCGGTCACGGGGGCAGCAGCTCCAGCAGGGGACCCCAAACTTCTCAAGCCACATTAACCAGCTCCGACTGGGGGATCCCGAGGCGTTCCCAGGCCAGGCTGGAGATCTTAGTCCTGGGTCTTCCCCGAGGCCTCCTCCCAGCTAAAAACAAGTAAAAACAGGAGCCCTGAAATGAAGACTTGTCAACATGTACAGCATAAATGCTACAGGATTGTATTGGTTATGTATGATTTATATGTATTGGTTGTTTTTCATTTGCTTGTAACAGTTTATATGCTAAGGAAAGATTCCTCATAGACTATTTCTTCATAAAGGCGATGCCACCTAAGTGTCTAATTGCTGACAAAGCTTTTTAACCCTTGTATGGGCCCATTTCAAATTTTTACAAGAATAAAAATGGTACAAGTTACTTTTTTCCTACCTGAAAATCAACGGCTTTGCCTTATTTCCTGTGATAAACATGTATTCCTGACTCAATTCAGAAAATCATTCTGGAAATGACCACTTATGTTTTTTCCATAGTGGATTTTTAACATGAATTATAACTTTAGGACATAAAACGAATCCCACTTCCATTTTTAATTGTGTTCTAGTAGAGACTGATTGCATTCCCTAAAATGTTATCTCAATTGTTTGAAATTGAGATATTTGTTAATGGATTATGAAGTAAAATTTTATTTCAGAATTCTTTTTAAAACCCCAAATAAGTCACGGGTCAATGTGACCCGAGGGATACTTCAGGGTCCCGAAAGTGAAGACAACACGAGGGTTAACTCCCAGTGGCTCGCTGACAATACTGTTTTATAATTGTAAATTCTAATTCACGAGGAGGTACAATCCAAAACTTACTTAAACTAAAAAAATGTTTGTAATTCTTTGTTTAACACACTTCTTGATAGGTCATTATTTGGCAGTTCCCCCTGGTTCAGATAGGATGAGTGAGGAGCAGGCAGAAGAACCACAGGCACCTCTGCTGAATGCAGTAACTGGAAGAAAAATCTTGTAATGTTATACCAATAATACCCAAACTCTTAAAAGTACAACAACTGCACATTCAAATCACTCTCTGGCACTCTGCAAGGCTGCAACTACAACTAAAGGTCAAAAACAAGGAGTAGAATTTGACTATTGTGTCATTTGAATTCATATAACTAATAATGGTTTCCGTGCTGTATCCTTTTAAGCTGTGAACTTGAAATAAGGAATCTTGAATTTGATTTGAAATTATTTAATAATAATAATCTACACTTTATTAATCCCACATGGGGAAATTTCAATTCACACTCTGTTGTTATTACACACATTACACACAGGCCTGAATTACACACACATGCTCAGGTCCTATACATGCACTAATGGAGAGATGTCAGAGTGGGGGTGTGATTAAAGTGATACTATGCCAGACTCCTCTCTTTTTAGCTTCATCACATCTTAAAAATAGTAACAAAACCAAGAGGTCATGATATCTACACAATGTTAGACATCATAGTTGGGTTGTGGCATTGACAGTATCCCCATGGGAATACATGTTTTATCTATTATTATTCTTTTCTGCATACAGGTTTTACTGTGAACTATGGTCATATTAAGTTTTTACCAATGGCTTTATGTCTCAGTGTGGTTACTGTGTATGGTGGTTATGTTTTTTATGTGAGCTAAAAGCAATCAGCCATATTGACAATAAATGAAAATAAAGTATTGAATCGCCCAGATCCACTTAATCTTAGGCTAAGTCTAATTTGTGTCACAGTCTCCAAGCAGGAGGATAAATCAAACTGCTCAATTGTTTTTTTCTTCTTCCCCAAAGCAATTCATGTAACCATTTACAATTTGCACAGCCCTTTAGGTATGTAACATTCCACTCTTGTTGCTTCCCTCAATTCATTTGATGCATAATCTTGATGTGCACAGTTCACATTTAATTAAATGACATCTCAGCTCCTCACAATACACAAGTGCTCAGGCTTTCACACTCTTGGGGCACAGGATTTCAATTTACGGTGTGTGTGTGTGTGTGTGTGTGAGAGAGAGAGAGAGAGAGAGAGAGAGAGAGAGAAAGGTGTTTTCTAATTACGCCCTGACATAAGGTCAGAAAACTGCGTTGATTTAACCCTACAGGAATCCACAAATGGAAATCGAAGGGCTATTTTTTTCCCATCGACATACATTCTATCCCCCATGTGTTTTATTCATAAGCATCGTAACCTTCATATAATGTAATGTGGATGCTGGTCTGGGCCGCACCCTTAACGAGGTCTGGAGGGGGGGGGGTGAAAAAAAAAAAAAATCCACGTCAATTGGCCTCCCCATCGCAGTCGTCATTGCACCTCGTCCCGCCTCCGCCTCCGCCTTGTCTTCTCCGGGCAGCAGACGTATATAACCACGCTGATCCATCTTCCTCCAGCCTACCCAGTAACATCACGATAACCATTACGTGGAGCTCAGATGGGGTGGGGGGGGGGCGCAACAGCCTCACACAGTCGCTGATTTCAACAGAAAAGCCAACAGTGGAAGAGACTCAGCCTCGGCTGCATCATGTCGCCATCACCTGTTGTTCAGGTCAATACACGGTGAGTCCAGCACTTTACAGCCTTTTGCTCCTTTTATCAAGCGATTGCAGGATATTCACATGTTCGCATTGTTTATCACGCCACAACCTTTTCTCTCTTGAAAAACAAATATGATGAAGCAAAAATAAATAAATAAATAAATAAATAAAGCCATAAAAACACAAATAGCTGTTGAAATCCCCGACAGCGTCTATGGGAAATGAAATGGCAACCCCCTTTCCTCCTCTTCCTGCCTCGCCTGGCAGGGGGAAAGTGTTTATCATGTCGTCATGTTGTCGTGATTTGAGAGAAAGAGAGAGAGAGAGAGAGAAAGATAAACTGATCTTACTTTAGACCAGGCGCAAGGTCTTTGCATGTTATATGTGTGACATATCAGAGGTCTTTTGGCTCCATAACCTCCTGAGAGAAAACTTCGGTGCAGCAACAGGTGGCATGTTTTTTTTTTTTTTTCCCGGGCCGGAATCGAAGAGAGATGCTGAAGAGGAGATGGACGCGGAGGAAAGTAGGGCGTCATTTCAGCACCAATCCGCTGGACAGCTCCCACGTCGAGGGCTGCTCGTTTCTCTGGAGCTGCGATCTGGACAGAATGACAGGTTGATTTTTTTTCGCTTTTATAGCTTCTATTTTAAATCCTGTTGACACGTCTAGCGAATATTAACAGAACCTAATGTCCCTGCTGCTTGGAAACTAAATGGACGATTTTTTTTCAGCTGTAGATGCTTGAATGTGTCCCTGCAAGAGCAACAACAAATTAAGTCATTTGTGTTTAATCAATACTAGGATACAATGACTCTGGTGAACATTATTGATTATCTCTTTTGGGGCTCTCCATTTGGTCTAAATAGAGTGTTGTCTCTGCTCAGCACTCCTATTTTCTCTACTCTACACTCAAGGACCCCCCTTTGCCTCCTTCCTTCCTTCCTTGCTTCCTTCCTCCCTTCCGTCCTCTCACTTAACTGTCCCCACCTTCCCATCCCCCCTCTTCCACTGGCTCCCAGTCTTGTTGCATAGCTACCAGCTCAGAAACATACTGGAGATGCAGGACATTCTGTCTGTCTCTTTTCTCTCCCGCTCTCTCTTTTCAGTCCAAATGTGACTTCTTTTTTTTTTTTTTTCTTTTGGAAAGAAATCACAAATCAATGAGTCGATTTTTCTATTTTCTCAACCTAAATGGGGTGTAATTTGGGTTTTCTGTTCATTGCATATAGTAAACAGCGTTTTGGGCTGTGCTGTGATCCTCTCTGTTCCTCCCCTCCTCCTCCTGTCTCCTTCTTTTGAGAGAAGCTGAAAGGTTGGCATCACAACAACAAAGGAAGGCTGGAATGTCAACAGGCTTCAGAGAGAAATGGATTGAGGGAAACATAGATATGGGAATTGCATTAGGGTTTCCCTCTCCGACATCTGTAGTTCACAACCTGTCAACGCACCCCTAGCCGGTGGTTGGGGTGCTCTGCAACACCTGTAATGCTCTGTAACTCTGGGTAACAATGCAAGAACGATGTATCATGTTTAACAGTGGAAGGTATTTCAAGTATTTCAAGGCCCCGTGGTGTTACAACAGTTTTTCTTTCATTGCAGATTGAAGCAGTGGATGTGGAGCTCCAAATACAAATGAGAGGATGCTTTGGCACCATGTGTTGGTAGTGCTGAGTGGAAGACTAGTGATTTTGTTGTGATGCTGATCAAAGAACAACAAGTCCCAGTCTGCCTCTCAGCACAAGCAGTGCTCTTCAGTCCACACCAGATTTAACAAGCACGGCTCTTTAATTGAGAATGTGTCCACATTTCAGTGTTGGCACTGGAACTGAGTTTTCATGTTTAATTCAGCTTCAACAATATGTAACCTGCTCTTAAAAAAAAATTGAATGTAAATGTAATGTGTAAATGTTCTGATTTGTGACTATGTGACTGATCCCTAATGTTCAGTAATATTATTTACTAGCAAAATTGCAAAAGCACCGTTTAATCAGCGATACTCTAAACCCAATGAAAAGTGCTCCAAAACCTCTGAAATACTGAAATGACATACATCAGCACACTTGGTACAAAACAGACCCACTAACCCAGCGCTAGTCACTTCCCTTTCCCTTTCCCTTTCCCTTTCCAGTAGTTTATTCTACACTTCACTTCTGTCTAATTGTGCTACTTGAATGGGATTGTTCATGTAAATGTTAATTGCTCCTTAATTAATCTGCATTGGACCTTATTTATAGCTTTTTATATTGGTGAAATAAAAGACAGATGTACACCTTTTATGTGTATTTCTGCATTTCCTCACATTGGCACCGACGTGACAGCAGTGAATGTCACAGTGTCACTATACAACACACGCCAGATGTTGAGGAGCTCCAAAAGCAAAAGAAAAGAAAAATAAACTGGTCTATCCTGTTCTCGTATCCTACGAACTACACTCCATTCCCCACTCCAACCTAACCCTCTTTTAGATAAGATTGCTTGTTGTCAGAAAGCTTTACTTGTACAACGCTGTACCATGTGCAACACTTTTGAGTACTCAGAGTATGAAATACACGTCAACCATCAATAAGAGGGGTCTCAATCCCTCTTCAGTGGCTGCTTCAGTCACTGTAATGGACATTTGCTTCCTGCTGTGCTTCAGTAGTTTCTTCAGGATGTGTGTGTGATTTTTGAGTGACCAGGAGATGGTCATGGTCAGGTTATGCTGCTGTTTAAATACATGAATGCATGCAACTAAATTCGACGTGCACCAAATGGTAAAGATATCACACAAAACAACTATGTAGGAAATCATGCTAATTATTCAATTAAAAGAAGTGTATGGAGGATGACGTGACTGCGTGCATGTTGACTAACACATTGCTATGAAGAAGGCTTTCAGTGTGAACTTAGCAGCAGTGCTAGGAGCCCATTAGATCAGAAATAATTAGGGAGTGAGTCTCTTACACACAGTATCCACCGCTTTTTGCATGTGTTTTGGCTTTTTATTACACTTCACTGCCAGTATTTGGTCTGCTTATGGGTTGAATGCCAAGCCAGGCCTTTTTCTGATTTTTGATTAATTTCAGTAAGCAGACCTGAGCAAATATAACATGTCTAGAGTCAACCAAGAAGCCTGAGAGGCACGCTCACACGTTAAAGAAGACACAAGTCCGATAGATCCTGCTCACTGCTCCAGCATTCACAGAGAGGAGCAAATTTAATGGAAGAATAAATATAGCAACAGACACAGATGTACAATTAAAAGACTTCAAATCACGATGCCTCAGCATTACGTCAGACTCTACCAGAGGTGCTGAAATATATGTATTTTTTAAAGGAGTGGAGGTGAGCACAATTATTTCTTAGAAATGGGAAATTGGTAAAGGATTGGATGAAAAGGCTTAAGGCTTCAGACATTAAACATTTGCAAACACACCACCATGCCTCTCCCTCCCCCAGGATACCTGCATGAGTGACCTGACAGGATCCCTAATTTTATTGTGCATGGCAAACACGGTGCTTAGAACACAAAGGCAAGCTCTTATCAAATGAAAAGAAGCACATTCTATATATATATTTACGTTAAATGTTTCACATAAATGCAAGTAAAGATTGCCTGATTTAGCATCACTGAAACCCAAAGCTGACATGAAACCAATGATGCATATGAATGACGAATCATCTTTATCTCCACTGATATCAAACTTAAACATTCAGAAAAGCTTGCAACGTTTTAATCAAATATGCATTGTGGCTGGTCTCATTCACACTGCGCCCTGTAAGTCTCCAGATTGGCGATGTGCTGTTTTTTTCATATATAAAACCCGGGGACTGGCTTGCGTTGCTAAGCAACACAAAAGAGTCAAGTGCATTTGTTTATTGGCCAATAAGAATGCAGACAAAGTTTCAAGGTTTTCAAGGAAGGTCCTATACTAATGTAACTCACAGAAGAAAAAAGAAGCAGAGCTGAGAATTCTCTGAGAACAACCTTTCATATGTATAAATAGTGTTATGCATAGATATGTTTCTGCCTCGCATCGCTCACAGAGCAACAGCTCTCAGCCTGTTTGGTAAAGGTGGTGGATTTATTGTTTGGTTGGAGCCCCATACAGAACATAAAAATGATCGCTAAACCTTTTTTCCTCTTGAAAGAGGATCTATAAATTGAAAATCATTTAATAACACACTCTGGCTTCATTCTGGCCTAGTGTTATTAGTAAAGAAATAGATCTAAGGAAGAAAGCATGCCCCCCCCTCCAGCCTTCTGGGCCCAAAGAACAGGATGCAGACAGAATCAGACATCACAGCCATAACCATGCACATATGGTGCTTTATTTATCCCGTTTTGCCTGAATTACCAAAGCCAGTATAACCTTGTGAGAAAAGATGGATTCACAGTCAAAGACACTTGAGTTTGTTTACTGTGTCTGAACAATGAAAGCAGTTGCCAAGCGTCCAGGCAGATGGTTTCACAAAGAAAGAAAATGCTAGAAAATAATGATGGATGTGTAAAAGGAAGTGCACAACAAGTTGACAAATTGCATCAGACACATTCTCAAGAGCACAGACCTTCTGTAATGCATGTAACTCCCTCCTCGTCGTTATTACTATCTGGGCACCCAGCCTGGCATGATGGTATGCCAACTGTTCCCCCGCTGTCTGTACTGGCACCCGTCACCAGCACCCCGGCACCCTGGTGGGACTCTGGGGGAGGGAGAGGCAGTAAGCATGTGGCTACATGTGTGGTCAGGAGACGCGGGAATCAGGAGAGAACATAGGTGGCCGTCATCAAAGTGAGGCTGACATTTGATGAGCAGACACTGATCAACCCTGTTATCAGACATAAGCTCCACCTCACAGCAGATTGTGCTTGGCATTAAATAATTACAAATATCTAAGCAGGGTCATCGCTCATATCTTTTTGTTGATGATGAATCATTTGCAATACTGTGGGACAAATAACGGCTGCTTACAGAAAATAAGGGAAAGCTATTCACTATAATAGAGGCCTTTTGCACGGCCAATGTGTGCACAACTTTAACAGCCCTAACTAAGAATTATGTAATCAATATGGATTATGACAATGGTTAGCTTATAGAGTGTCCACTGCTGATGCCAAATTATCAACTGTGTAAGTTAATAGTTAATGTTCCCCTGATTTCATTGGCCTTTAAATATAGAATCAGGAATCGGATTAAAATAAGTTAACCCTCATGTTCTTTTTAATTCCCCAAAATAACATGATTGATTCCACACAACGCTCTTTGGCAAGTACAAATCTCTACTTTCATTAATTTTTGCGTGTCTTTAGCACCTCACCTATGGTCATGAAGGCTGGGTCATGACCCAAAGAACAAGATCAAGGGTACAAGCTGCCAAAATGGGTTTCCTCAGGAGGGGGGCTGGCGTCTCCCTTAGAGATAGGGTGAGAAGCTCAGTCCTCCGAGAGGAGCTCGGAGTAGAGCCGCTGCTCCTTCACGTCATAAGGAGCCAGTTGAGGTGGTTCGGGCATCTGGTAAGGATGCCTCCAGGGCGCCTCCCTAGGGAGGTGTTCCAGGCACGTCCAGCTGGGAGGAGGCCTCGGGGAAGACCCAGGACTAGGTGGAGAGATTATATCTCCAACCTGGCCTGGGAATGCCTCGGGATCCCCCAGTTGGAGCTGGTTGATGTGGCTAGGGAAAGGGAAGTTTGGGGTCCCCTACTGGAGCTGCTGCCCCCGCGACCCGATACCGGATAAGCGGATGAAGATGGATGGATGGATGGATAAAAAGCATCAACAAAAGTGTTGATTTTCAAATTTGACGGGAAGACAACACAAGGGTTAAAGAACTAGAGGGACAATGTGGAGTCAAACTTTGTACTGTTAGTTATGAACTTTTTAAAGCACATTACTGATTGTTTTTATTTGTTATGGTTCCACTTTTTGACCAATATTATATTGGTTATGTAACAACTTTTGCCTTGCTGTTAAACATGTCAGAATCTATCTGTATAAGAAGCTAAATAAGGAAGACAGGATGCTGTTTCTGACCTGGTCAAAGCAATCCGTCCACCGCAGACAGACCAACAGAAAAGAAAAACCCTGCTCTCACACATCAAATAAACTCTTGTCCAATTTTCTTTCTTTTTTTTTTTTGCAGATGCAAACTTCGCTCTGCACTGCATGCTGGAAACTGCAGAGAGGCTGATTGAGCTGCTCTTAAAGTAGTGTTTTTTTCTCACAATGACCAAAGTAGGCTGTTAAATCTCTCATACTGTGCTCCAAGAATTGTTATGTACTATGTGTATTGTTCATAGAGCTGGGCAATATGGAGAAAATTACATTACACACCATTTAGCTGACACTTTTATCCAAAGCGACGTACAATTGCTATACAGTGAAGGGAAAAAACTATTCCATCCCCTGCTGATTTTGTACGTTTGCCCACTGACCAAGAAATGATCAGTCTATAATTTTAAAGGTTGATATATTTGAACAATGAGAGACAGAATGAGAAAATCCAGAAAAACACAAAAAAATGTTATAAATTGATTTTCATTTTAAACAAGACTTAGTACTTGGTGGAAAAACCCTTGTTGCCAATCCCAGAGGTCAGACGTTTCTTGTAGTTTCCACCTGGTTTGACACATCTCAGGAGGGATTTTTGTCCCACTCCTCTTTGCAGATCTTCTCCAAGTCATTAAGGTTTCAAGGCTGACGTTTGGCAACTGGAACCTTCAGCTCCCTCCACAGATTTTCTATGGGATAAAGGTCTGGAGACTGGCTAGGCCACTCCAGGACCCTAATGTGCTTCTTCTTGGGCCAGTCCTTTGTTGCCTTGGCCGTGTATTTTGGGTCATTGTCATGCGTGGAATACCCATCCACGACCAATTTCAATGCCCTGGCTAAGGGAAGGAGGTTCTCATCCAAGATTTGACGTTAGCAGGAAAACACCCACAAAGCATAATGTTTCCATCTCCATGTTTGACGCTGGGGATGGTGTTCTTGGGGTCATAGGCAGCATTCCTCCTCCTCCAAACACGGCGAGTTGAGTTGATGCCTAAGAGCTTTCCACAACATTTTCACCCAACTGTCCTCTGAATCATTCAGATGTTCATTGGCAAACTTCAGACGGGCATGTATATATATATTTATATATGTATATGTGCTTTCTTGAGCAGGGGGACCTTGCAGGTGCTGCAGGATTTCAGTCCTTCACGGTGTAGTTTGCTACCAATTGTTTTCTTGGGGACTATGGTCCCAGCTGCCTTGAGATCATTGACAAGATCCCCCTGTGTAGTTCTGGGCTGATTCCTCACTGTTCTCATGATCACTGCAACTCCACGAGGTGAGATCTTGCATGGAGACCCAGGCCAAGGGAGTTTGACAGTTCTTTTGTGTTTCTTCCATTTGTGAATAATCGCACCAACTGTTGTCACCTTCTCACCAAGCTGCTCGGCGATGGTCTTGTAGCCCATTCCAGACTTGTGTAGGTCTACAATCTTGTCCCTGACATCCTTGGAGAGCTCTTTGGTCTTGGCCATGGTGGAGTTTGGAATATGATTGACTGATTGCTTCGGCTTTCTGATTGAGAGGGGGGTCAAATATTTATTTCCCTCATTAAAATGCAAATCAATTTATACCATTTTTGACATGTGTTTTTCTGGATTTTCTTATTCTGTCTCTCATTGTTCAAATAAATCTACCATTAAAATTATAGACCGATCATTTCTTTGTCAGTGGGCAAATGTACTAAATCAGCAGGAGATTAAATACTTTTTCCCCTCACTGTATACGTCAGAGGTTGTACGCCTCTGGAACAACTAGGGGTTAAGTGTGTTGCTCAGGGACACATTGGCTGATATATTGCAGTGGGAATCGAACCCAGATCTCCCACACCATAGGCATGTGTTATATCCACTGATATTTTTGACTATTTTGATTATTGATGGCGATATTGTAGAGTTGACAATTGGTGCTTCAACAAAATATTTTCACAATTACATTTTAGATAAATAATCATCAATAATGTGAATAAAATAACCAAGTGTGTAAAGGCAAATACTATAACAGCTAGAACAGCCTGGTAAGTTCAGAAAATGACATCACTATACTGTAATGCAGCCTGTGAAACCAGGACAACACTTGTCATATACCGATATCCAAAATCTACAACATACATCAATATATTGTCCAGCCCTAATTGTTCATAACATAAAACTGTTTTTGGAAGGTGGAGGCAAAAATATATATTCTACTTGCTATGACTAGTTATTTGACAATTGCATTTGAAAGGTGAAGATGGGTGCTTTGGGAAAAACATCTTAATGTAGAGTATGACTAGACTGTAGTTCAATTCAATTCAATTCAATTCAATAGTGAGGGCAAAGGAGGCTTCAGAACCAGAAATTGTATAAAAAGAAGAATTTAACATTCAGTTAGATATGCACATAGAGCCTACATTTAATTCTAATTATATTCACATTCTGAAAGGGTCAATTGTGCCACTATATCAGCAACATATAGACAATACGGAGGTCACATGGTGAGAGCCTTGGATTAGGAATTAAAGTGTAAAGTGTAGCATGCTATTAATTAAGAGAAGCACTATCTGATCACCTCAGACAGTACAATCATATTAATGTATTGTGCTTTCAACCATGGTGGAAAACATTCACACAAATAAACAAAATAGCGAAAATAATTTTCAAGCAGCTTAGTTTTACGTTCATAAAAATGTCTCCGATTATATTTACAGACAAAAAAAAAAAAAACATTTAGGGTCACAATGAACAATATCTTGAGTCATGAATATATCATATTTCATTTTTTTGGCAAATGATAAAGACTTTAGTCCAAAACACTAAACAATATTGGAAGCCAATTTGAACTACATAAATAGTGTGTAGCACAAACACAGTTGAAACATCAGTATTTTTCATATATTATCGTAATGTAAAAAAAACTTGCAGATTACATGATGAAACAGAACTATGAGAAATGACTTGATTTATATCTTGTTTCATCATGTTTTATATCCATGATGTGAGACTGTCAAGTCTCCTCAATCCTGAAACACTTCAACTGAAATCGTGGTTCACTGTGATGTAAGAGAAGCACACTGGTCAAATGAATATTACTTCTATAGTCAACAAACTTGAGGTTTACCCAGTGACACAAATAAAACACAGTTGACAAGTCTTGTCAAAATGTTAACCAGCAGCACAGCCAGGTATTCCAGAAGAAATAAATAGCACAGGCGTATATAAAAAGTGAAATGAAACACAGAGGTATATAGGTAAGAAAGCTGAATTATTTGTTTGATGTGTTGCTTACAAAAAGTATGAATTTGGAGTTTGAAAGTTGCACTATACAAGTGTGATTTAACCAAAACAGCCGTCTAGCTCCATGTCATCTGCTGGGCTATACAACCGGTCTCAGACCTGCTTTATTTACATTGATGAGGACCCCACAGGTATACAATGAGGTCAACTTAAAATTGAGAATCAAAAACAGAGATATCTGGTGATGTGAGAATGAAAGAAGCCTATGGAGGCCTCCCCCCCTCTCCCAAAAAAAAGAAAGGCGTGGCTTTTGATCTTCGGCACATCGCCTCCTGCTGGAGGAAAATCTGTAACACTTGTACAGGTAACGACTGGTAGGGTCAGAGATGAGCCGTCAGCCAACGATGAATCGAACAGTCAGTTCTAGGTGGTCTTCACCAGATCGTAGACGTGGATGTGGACGTCATCGTCATATTTGATGTAGTATACCGTGGGCTTAGCGGGGACCTGGTAGATGACCAAGCCCGTCCTCTTCAGACCGTTATCTGTGACATACTCCACCTGTTTACCCACGAGGCTCTCTGGCTCCTCACCTGGCTTCCTGTCAGCTGGCAGCAGGTGTTTATTCTCTGGGTGACGGGCAGATAAGTCAGAGAAAGACGAAGTAAGAACGAGAGCAAGCAATTTCTTCTTTTATCATTTTTAAGCAGCCAAAGTTTAAACATTTGCGGGAAAAAGCTTGCAAGGTTAAGTTAATAAATCATCTACAACTGGAAGCTGAATGTTGTCTCCTAGCTCCTACCAGCTCATGTATTCACCTCTCCTTGTCTCCTCTGATTCCTTGTAGATAGCATTGTCTCTTCATGATAAGACACAAGTGCCCATAACAGAACATACTCTCTCACACAAGCAGAAACTCTGCACAAAATGTTCAGGGGAAAAAAAGAAGGTGGCGGAATAGAGATTGGAGTGTTTTGTAATGCTGACTATGTAAATTTGTCCTGCTCTCTTCCTCCCACCCTCCCAGGAGCATCTAAAACATAAACCCTTTACAGTTTTATGCAGACAAACAATAAAGCACTTCTTACTATACCTGATTCAGGCAGGACACGTAGATCTCCGTCTTTATAGTCGTCCCAGAGCTGGTACATGTAGAGCACCGGGTCCTTCTCGTAGGTGATGTAGTACCAGTGGGTCATGATGGGGGCTCGGGACAGCACCATGCCTCGCCACTCGTTTTTCTCACCGTCCTCCTTCTCAAACAGATGCTCCACTGCTCGGCCGACCAGCTCCTCTGCCCCGGGAGGCACCTTAATCTTATTGTTCACTGCGTGAAGAAGACACTTTGATAAGCCTGTGTTAAATGGAAAACTTTATAGATCCCAGTATAGTAAAGGCACTACAATATTATATTATCCTATGATCCTGCCAAAAAGAAATGTTTTAAACTGACTAGAACAAAAATTATAGGCAGATGTTTCAGATATAACTTATTCTTTGCACTAAAAAAAAAAAAAAGTCCAGTATCGACTAGGCTAAAGTGTTCACACTGTCGGTGTTATCACTACAAGTGGTAACCCATATCATTCTTTCATAGATGATTGTCGCTTTTGGCGGTTTTCTATAACTCATTCATTCATATTCAGGTAGAAAATAAGTGATACATTTCACGATTCAGTAAGCCAAAACAGTGGTGTGATTAGAATAAACACTGGGTAGTTAACATTAGCAACAATAGTCATCACACTAGAAAAGAATGCAGAAAACACAAACTCAAGCAAGAAACTGTACCGACAAACACATTTTATATGACCAAGTGTGACCAGAGTAATTACCAAAATAAAAGAAATCTAGAAATACACCTACAACTACTGAAGTGCTTACATATGCACACCCAACGCAAAGCAAAAACATGTCAAGGATTAGAGACAGACCTTGACGCACTTACCGACTTTCTCTGATAAGACCTGCAGGTTGGACACCCGATTGTCTTTGAAGAGCTCGATGCCATAAACGCAGTCAAAGCCGTCATATTTGACCATGTAGAGGGCGCTGTTCATAGTTAGGCGCTCCAGAACGGTGCCTTTCCATTTGGTCACGTTACCCTTCTCCCTCCAAGTGTGCTGGATCCTACGGCCCAGCAGGTTGTCAGGGTCTGGGCTCAGGGTCGACGCCGAGCTCTCGCTCAGCTCTCCACTGCTACGCTTCCTGTGAACATGGAGGGAATTAGGTCCATATTAATATTAATGTAGTAGTTGTAGCTCTAAAAGGCCTTTTCCAAACATCCAAGGTGCTAAATAACAGTGAAATGTTAGATTTATGCCCTTGTGTGCATAATATGTATCATATGTTAATATTAACATGTGTCATGCTATCAGCTTAACCAATTTCTGCCATGTTTAGTCATCTTTCCACTGATGAAAACATGCTTTAGTGCCTCTAAACATGCCAATACTAATAGCAGCGTAATTTCACCAAGCGTCTGCAAACATGGCACAGAGGGGTAGCAAACAAACACACTGTAAACAACAAAACTGTAAAATCATAGGTCAGACTAGTCAGTCTTATCTATCTCTCTATCTACAGTGGCTTGCATAAGATTACACACCCAGGCTAAAGTTGATTAAAAGGAGGAATATAAAAACATCTTTTGGAAATTGATCTTAATGCCTTAATTAAAAAAAATTAGGAAAATCCAACCTTTTAAGGACACCAATTTTCTTTGTGAATGAATAATGTATTGTAAATAAAAAAATGTTCTTCCTTAAAATACAGGGGGCATAAGGTTACACACCCCTATGTTAAATTCCCATAGAGGCAGATTTTTATTATGAAAGGCCATTTATTTCATGGATCAGGATACTATGCATCCTGATAAAGTTCCCTTGGCCTTTGGAATTAAAATAACCCCCCCCCCCCACCATCACATACCCTTCACCATACCTTGAGATTAGCATGGGATACTTTCCATAAAATCATCTCTCAATGCAAATCAACCAGTTATTTGTCTAACAGAAATAAAACCATGCCTCATAGGCACCTCTGGGTATGGTGAAGGGTATGTGATGATGTTGGGCTATTTTAATTCCAAGCATGGGTTCATAAACTTATGAGCACCACTGTACATCAGATGTGCTGACATAAAGCAAGTGGGCTTACATTATCACAACTATTGTAAGGTTTCTTTCTACCCTTTACCATACCTAGAGATTGTTGTCCAGATTATCTCTCAAAGCAAATCAAACCAGCTATTAAGCTAACTGAAATAAAACAATGCCAATCACTAGGTATGGTAAAGGGTATGTGATGATGATGGATGGGGGGCTGTCTCTATGGGAATTTAACATAGGGGTGTGTATACTTATGCACCCTGTATTTTAAGGATGAACATTTATTTACAATACATTTTTTTTTAATAGGCTCATGTTGTGTTAATAACACAAGCCAAACCCACATTACATTATGATTACAATCTAAATACAAAGGCCAAGTATGCCAGACTGTAATACAAAGAACTGATCACAAAATAAAATGATGCATTACAAAAAAACTATTCAATGTACTTTGCTACAGCTTTAATGAAGAGTGGAAACAAGTAAGTACATAATAAAAAAAGACTTTGGAATAATGTTTTATCCAAGTTTAAAGCAACTAGGCTGCTGTCTCATTATAAAAAAAGGGAATACTAGAAACACTGTGATTAAAAAGTTGTTAATAAAAAAGGTGTTAGGTTTGAAGAGTACTTCCTGCAGTGTCATTCTACATAAATAGAGAAATGTACTGTCATACAATGAAATACATCAGGGTAAAGAGGTGCTGTGTGAGCCTACCTGCCCCGTTTCTTTGACATGTTTCCATAAATTCACACAACCCTGTAAGACACAAGACAGTTCAGTGAGACGCTTACATTGTTATCATATATATATATATAAATATATATATTTTAATAGTTATGTTACCCAGCAGCCCTGAGCTCAGTCAACCAGAGCCATGCAAAGAAGCTAATAGCGCCGCATTAGCGCGATGTAAACAACGTAACGTTAGCTGCGACAAGCTTAATGCTAACTAACGTAGCTCAATGCTAATAAAGCCCACAGGTTTTATATATATATATATATATATAATACCGCTAACCATATGGCTAATAAATGTGTAACTTCCCCGAGACTAGCTAAGTGGACGTTAATGTCGACGTGTCGTGGTAAATGTGTAGCTACGGTGTGTCTAAAAAAAAAAAAAAAAAGGAACTAGCTAGGTAGCTAACGTCAATGAATCCTTTCAGTCACTGTTTATTTTAAAATGACTTACGTTTCTGAGAATTTGGCTTAAACATTTCTACACATAAGCTAGCTGAACAAAAGGAAATGCATCGCCATGTAAGCGCTGGTTTTGCACAATGATTTTAGCTTCTAGAATAACGGACACATAAGGACTGGCCATAAGAAAATAACTGGAATTTTTAACGATAAATTCAATAGGCGGGAGCAGGCAGAATAAGCTCTTTGCCTTACCTGTTCAATTATTTCACATGTGTTTGTCTTTAAAGAGCAGATTCCACCACCTAACTCACGTAGGCTAGACACACGGAAACAACTCTGATTTGTGGACTACAAATACCAGAAGGAACTCGCAGCTCTCTAAGCACTCTGGGAATTTAACTCAGTTTTATGTACTTTCTTGATTTGGTGCCACCGCTAATATTAATCATTACACAGCCCAGTGTTGAATGCATTTATGACAAGTTGGATATTTACATTATTAACACTTTGTTCTCTTTTCGACGTGTCGGACATGGGGAAGCTAAGAAAGTCCCGAAACTACATGTCCCAACATTCACCACACATCAAGCCCATTTTCCATAGGCCCTACTGCACATTTCCATAGACGGGCTTTGACATTTCCAATGCATATCTGTCCTTTAAACTAAGTAAGGTGTTCATATTTTTGTTACACAGCCAATGTCCCGCTACATCATTAGGCTTTCAAATCAATACAGCCACAACAATTCATTTAAAAATACTTTTAAAAGACTTTAACCTAATTACCAATGACACAGTGCTGCTCATGAGTATAGGAACCAATGCTTAAGTTGACTAAAAAGAGGAATCAAAAAATCATCTTTTGGTAATTGATGTTATTGCCTTATCTGCCTTATCAGACCAGCTATTAGGCTAACTGAAATAAAACCATGCCAATCTCTAGGTAATTTTCAAATAAATATTTTTATTCCTCTTTTTAGTCAACTTAAGCAGGGTTTCCTATACTCATGAGCAGCACTGTACATCATTTACGGTTCATATTTGCCATTTAGCCCTGTGAGATCACATATCACATTTATTATCATATGATCTTTTTTTTTGTGAGAATTTAATTATAAGAAAGGTGAACATGCAACCTTTGTTATGCAATGAAAAACCTGTGTCCTTTGATTGACTCTTTGAGTGCTACATTCATAAAACATTTTTAAAAGATTAATGTGTGTTGGTAATCGGATTGTTCTGTGATTAGTATAGTGTGTCATCTACTGGCTTGACCTTTGTGAGGGATTCTGAGAAGCAGTAAAACAATTTGTGAATCAAAGTCTGATGACAAAAGCAAGGTATAAAGGTTTCACAGAATGGAATGTTACAAATTCACATGTGTGTTATTTCATTCTCTATTAATCCCATACATGTCACATAAAAAAACACCACAAGAAGGCTGTCATGAAAGAGGAAAAGGTGGTCATTCTTGTAGCTGAAATGCTTATTTCCACCACAAGATGTCATACATAACACAAAATCTCTGCCACAGGCTCTTCTAGTGGCCATACAGTACTATGGACTGACCCATGTGGAGAGTGAATGATGCAGTACCCTTGGGTGCCTGTCTGATATGGTGAAAGCTTTAAGTTTGTGTGTGTGTGTGTGTGTGTGTGTGTCATACAAGAATAAATGATTGTGGTTTGATGAGTTTTTTTTTATAACATTGCCTATTATTCATTCATTGAATGACACACAAATACCGGTTTACCATACATTATACATATTGTATGACCAAGTACAATAAGAAGAAACTTATTATCATCATGATTTTGTCCACAGAGTAACTTGAGAACACTGAGGGGTTCCTCAGGGGTTATTTCAAAGGTCAATTCCAGTATTTTTTAGACTCATCATATTTAAATTGGAAAACTGTTGGACTAAAAAAAGGAAATAAATTATTCAGTACCCCAAATCTTATTTCTGGCAGCGTGAAAGCTTTCCAACAGCATTTAAACCTTCATGTTGGGTAATGAAATGAACAGAACAGTTAACAGAATGAATAAATAATTGTGAATCCAATTAATTTGACCTCATTAATGTCCATTAGGTCCAAATTTTGTGATAGGGATGGGAGGGATCGTGGCTACAACCATGATGTATGTATGTCTGCTGAACCTCACTGCAAAACGTTTGCTCTCAACTGGATCAATTAATTAGATCATTTTAGCCACATGCCATTAACAGCCATGGCGGTCGGAGTGGTTACAGCTGGAGTTGGCTCTCTTTCTGATAATAAAATTCTTGATTTAAAACACTTTGACCACAGAAATGGCAGATTAGTTCCCTACATATGGAATTGCTGTGAGGTGTGAATGAAGCTGACAGCCTTAAGGAGCAAGCCAGTGTTGTATCGACACAAAGCTGTCCGGCGTCCAAGGTTGCCCTCTCTTGTCGTTGTTGTCACAGCAACAGATAAGGCCTGGATGTTGGAGAAATGGGCTGGCTTCTTGTTTTGTTTTTGATTAGTTACATTTAGTCCCATGATGCTCTACAGCAGGCATTCAGCAAATCAGTGGAGGTAACGCAGTTTTCACGGCAAAAGGAACACATTCCCAAAACCAGTTGTTACATCTCCGCCTCTTGCGTTTGTTAATTTATACCGACTGTATTGCAGTTGCAAGGCCCCAAAATATGAATTCTTATGTTTACTCGTCTGTGACTGACATCTTCTGCAGCTTGTCTCATGCAGGTTTCTCCAGTGCTGCCATCTGAAGAGGGGAGCCCACAGCGGCCCTCTCCCCTGGGACACCACGAGAACACCGTCTCCAAAAATAGAGGTCTCCTCCTCTCCTTCCAACTCTGCTGCACTTCCAGGTATGTGTGGCTTCTGTTTGCATTAGAGGACACACTCACAGATCATCCACGCACTTCTGCACAGAAATTATTTCCACCCTGCTGAGAAATACTGTTGATTGTTTTTATCTAATGTTACCAGGAGATTGCATAGCAGATTTGTAAAGTCAACACAAGGTTGGTGTGTGTGGAGCCTATGTTTGCATGCGTGCGTGCGTGTGCGTGCGTGCATGCATGGTTTGATTAGATATCTCTATTATTAGCAACATCACTATGCAATCTGAACTATGGTAGCTTTAAAGGGATGGAATATCATGACTGTATCACACGTCTGGAGATGAATTGAACGTGACTGTGATGTGTGTGTGTGTGTGTGTGTGTGTGTGTGTGTGTGTGTGTGTGTGTGTGTGTGTGTTTGTGTGTGTGCGTGTGCGCATGTGTGAAGCAGGGTGTTGGAGCTAAAAGAGAAGTGAGCTGCTGAGTACTGTTCTCAGCGACATTAATTAGCAGGGTTCTGTGTCTGTCTGGATCAAAGCTCACCTTTCACTCTCTGAAGACAAACTGGCAAATATGAACACATTCAACAAAACTCTGTGAGCCAAATCAAGACCAAACATGAAGAAACAGTATCTTGAGTATTGTGATTTGGATGTCCAGAGACCCTGAGGACAGTATGTACAGAACACATGACGAGCATGTGTATTCGGCTGGCTGCTGGCTATTGCTGTGTTTTCTATCATGTTTAGATGGAATCTAATTCCCCTTTGTACTGAGGATTAGTTTTCAGATCTATTTATCCCTGGAGAAATGTTATCCATACAGAAGTGTGGAAATATATTTATTTTACACTTTTCAAGAGGTTCACACCTTGCGTTTGGTTTTTGATTGCCAATCTCAAGGATTCAGTCAAATAAATTCAAAATCCCAAAAGTCCAAATTCACCAATTCTGGTGGGAGAAAGAAACACCTTTGGATCGCATGTGTGTAATGTAATCTCTTGGTACATGTGATGATGAAGTGCTGGGTCTCCCTGAGGTGTGTCGCTCGTCTATTCTTCAACTCGTCCAGAACATGCAGTCCTATATGATTTACCGGGCATTGTACCTCAGGGGCAGTGTGGCATTTTCTGATTAACACTGGTGATTTATCTGGTCCGATTGTTAGTTCGTGGTAAGGTTCTTGTCAGCAGTTTGGGATTTACTGTAGGGAGTCAATATCTGTAAAATACTATCTAGTATGGAGTGTATTTCAAAAAACCCCAAAATCAGTAGGCTGTCTTAAAAAAACATTAGTTAACAAAGAATAAGCCACAGAAATAACTACGTGACAAAGAGCTGAAGGTAGCTGGAGCATCTGCCATCCAGTACTTAACCATAACACTAAATGTTTCAATATAATTACCCAGTCTGTATGATAATAAGTAAATCCTCTCATTAATCAGGTCTTAGGATTGTGTAGTGTGTGCTGTCACAATTGACCCCAGGAATGAGGGGGAGTACATCTGCCTTCATTTATGCCCACCTCTAATTAACATCATACCAGAACGGGACACATTTTTGTGTGCATGTGTGTGCGTGTGTGTGTGTGTGTGTGACATGGGATCTCATGACCCCAATCAAGTGAGCCAGACCATATGGAGAGGGAAGTATATGCTGGTTTAGTACCACATACTGTGAGTAGGGCTATATGCTCTATATATCATCAAGACACGGTCTCGCTTTTCCCAGTTGTTAGGATTTGTTCTATCACTTCAAGTAGCAGAAGCAAGACATACTGTATCAGCCATTTATTCATTACTTTTAACAAAACATTTAGATGTATTCCGATCTTGCTATCTAGTTTTCAAGTACTCTCAATTGCATTATTTGGTGTTAAAGTATTGCAGTGGATTCAGGTTGAGTCAGGGGGCCTGTCCTGAGCAGTCAGCTGTAAAGCTGCAATAGCAGATTTTTTGGCTTCTGAATCTCCTTTTGATATTGATATTGTGAACGTGCAAACAAAAGGGTTGTCTATTTGCGCATCCAGCAATAAACTGAACTCTGTTTTGGTCACTAACTCCTGAGAGAAATATATTTTTCTCTTCAGCTGCTAAATGCTCCACTATGTTCCCCAGCTAGTTGCTACTTGTGTGTGTCTGCAGTTTTGGAGCAAGTAGTGTACACTGTTATCCCAAATGAGTGGACTTTACTAGAACTTTGTGTTGAAACCCGTTGCCTTCAACAGTCTAAGTTTTTACACAAGGAGAAACTTAACAAGTCAAGTTGTATTAACAAAGAGTAGTAAGTTGATACAGTAGTTAAATCAAGTTTACATTAGGAGTCATTACTAAAAATGATTAGTAAATATAAATATTTTTTTCTGGAGTCAAATAAGCTTGTTATGTTAAAGTTGCCCTAAGCGATGTCATGTGTTTTTTTTTAGGCTATGACATGTATTGTCAAATGCAGCAAACATCTTCTCACTATCTGCTGCTTGCCTGTCCCCAGAACACACTGTAAAAAACATCTCACTATCAGCTAGCTGCCTGTCCCCAGAACACACTGTAAAAAACATCTCACTATCAGCTAGCTGCCTGTCCCCAGAACACACTGTAAAAAACATCTCACTATCAGCTAGCTGCCTGTCCCCAGAACACACTGTAAAAAACATCTCCTCACTATCTGCTAGCTGCCTGTCCCCAGAACACACTGTAAAAAACATCTCCTCACTATCTGCTAGCTGCCTGTCCCCAGAACACACTGTAAAAACATCTCCTCACTATCTGCTAGCTGCCTGTCCCCTGAACACACTGTAAAAAACATCTCCTCACTATCTGCTAGCTGCCTGTCCCCAGAACACACTGTAAAAAACATCTCCTCACTATCTGCTAGCTGCCTGTCCCCAGAACACACTGTAAAAACATCTCCTCACTATCTGCTAGCTGCCTGTCCCCAGAACACACTGTAAAAACATCTCCTCACTATCTGCTAGCTGCCTGTCCCCTGAACACACTGTAAAAACATCTCCTCACTATCTGCTAGCTGCCTGTCCCCTGAATACACTGTAAAAACATCTCCTCACTATCTGCTAGCTGCCTGTCCCCTGAACACACTGTAAAAACATCTCCTCACTATCTGCTAGCTGCCTGTCCCCAGAACACACTGTAAAAACATCTCCTCACTATCTGCTAGCTGCCTGTCCCCTGAACACACTGTAAAAACATCTCCTCACTATCTGCTAGCTGCCTGTCCCCAGAACACACTGTAAAAACATCTCCTCACTATCTGCTAGCTGCCTGTCCCCTGAACACACTGTAAAAACATCTCCTCACTATCTGCTAGCTGCCTGTCCCCTGAACACACTGTAAAAACATCTCCTCACTATCTGCTAGCTGCCTGTCCCCAGAACACACTGTAAAAACATCTCCTCACTATCTGCTAGCTGCCTGTCCCCAGAACACACTGTAAAAACATCTCCTCACTATCTGCTAGCTGCCTGTCCTTTAATTAATTTATACTATATTAGCTGCCGTTAATATGTAAAACATCTCCTCACTATCTCTAGCTGCCTGCCCTGACACACCCTCCTTATCTGCTAGCTGAGCCCAGACACACTGTAAACATATCTGAGCTGTGTCCCCAGAACAACTGTAACACACTATCTGCTAGCTGCCTGTCCCCAGAACACACTGTAAAAACATCTCTCCCTGCTAGCTGCCTGTCCCCTGAACACACTGTGAACATCTCACTATCAGCTAGCTGCTTCCCCAGAACACTGTACATCTCACTATCAGCAGCCTGTCCAGAACACACTGTAACATCACTATCTGCTAGCTGCCTGTCTGAACACACTGTAAAAACATCACTATCTGCTAGCTGCCTGTACCCAGAACAACTGTAAAAACATCTCCTCACTATCTGCAGCTGCCTGAGAACACAGTACATCTCACTATCTGCTAACTAACACTGTAAAAACATCTCCTCACTATCTGCTAGCTGCCTTAACACACTGTAAACATCACATTGCTAGCTGCCTGTAGAACACACTGTACATCTCTCACTATCTGCTAGCTGCCTGTTTGAACACACTGAAACTCTCACTATCAGCTAGCTGCCTGTCAGAACCACTAACATCTCACTATAGCTAGCTGCCTTCAGAACACAGTATCTAGATACTAGCTGGGTCTACTATAAAAGAGACTTCACTATACTGCCTTAGGAACCACTAAGGTCTACTATAAAGAGACTTCAGACACACTGTAACACTCACTAAGGCCTGTATGAACACACTTCATCTTCACTATTAGGGTCCCTGAACACACTGTAAAAACTCTTAATTAAGCTGCCTTCAGAACACACTAAAAACATCTCCTAATTAAGAGACTTCAGACACAGTCATCTCCTCACTAAGGCCTGGAACACACTGAAACTTCTAATATGCTAGGGTCAGACACACTAAAAACCTCTATACTAGCTCTGTACTATAAAAAACACTTTGAACAGTACTTTACGTCAACAAGAGACATCAGAACATATTAGAGACTTCAGCTATAACTATATTATATTAAGTATATTATATTAACAGATACAGAATTAGGGGACCACTAAGGTCTATATAAAGAGACTTGAGAGAGAGTAGCCAGGGGAACATAAGGTCTAAATAAATGAGACTTCAGATACAGTATAGGGGACCACTAAGTCTATATAAAGAGACTTCAGATACAGAATTAGGGACCACTAAGGTCTATATAAAGAGACTTCAGATACAGTATTAGGGGACCACTAAGGTCTATATAAAAGAGACTTCAGATACAGTTAGGACACCACTAAGGTCTATATAAAACATGGAGTTAACATTAGTATTAGGGACCACTAAGGTCTATATAAAAGAGACTTCAGATACAGTATTAGGGGACCACTAAGGACTATATAAAAGAGACTTCAGATACAGTATTAGGGGACCACTAAGGTCTATATAAAAGAGACTTCAGATACAGTATTAGGGGACCACTAAGGTCTATATAAAAGAGACTTCAGATACAGTATTAGGGACCACTATAGACTATATAAAAGAGACTTCAGATACAGTATTAGGGACCACTAAGGTCTATATAAAGAGACTTCAGATACAGTATTAGGGGACCACTAAGGTCTATATAAAAGAGACTTCAGATACAGTTAGGGGACCACTAAGGTCTATATAAAAGAGACTTCAGATACAGTATTAGGGGACCACTAAGGTCTATATAAAGAGACTTCAGATACAGTATTAGGGGACCACTAAGGTCTATATAAAAGAGACTTCAGATACAGTATTAGGGGACCACTATAGACTATATAAAAGAGACTTCAGATACAGAATTAGGGGACCACTAAGGTCTATATAAAGAGACTTCAGATACAGTATTAGGGGACCACTAAGGTCTATATAAAAGAGACTTCAGATACAGTTAGGGGACCACTAAGGTCTATATAAAAGAGACTTCGGATACAGTATTAGGGACCACTAAGGTCTATATAAAAGAGACTTCAGATACAGTATTAGGGGACCACTAAGGACTATATAAAAGAGACTTCAGATACAGTATTAGGGGACCACTAAGGTCTATATAAAAGAGACTTCAGATACAGTATTAGGGGACCACTAAGATCTATATAAAAGAGACTTCAGATACAGTATTAGGGGACCACTAAGGACTATATAAAAGAGACTTCAGATACAGAATTAGGGGACCACTAAGGTCTATATAAAAGAGACTTCAGATACAGTATTAGGGGACCACTAAGGTCTATATAAAAGAGACTTCAGATACAGTATTAGGGACCACTAAGGTCTATATAAAAGAGACTTCAGATACAGTATTAGGGGACCACTAAGGTCTATATAAAAGAGACTTCAGATACAGTATTAGGGGACCACTAAGGTCTATATAAAAGAGACTTCAGATACAGTATTAGGGGACCACTAAGGTCTATATAAAAGCATCCAAAAAGCAGCATGTCATAGAACCTTTAAAAGACTCATGCTGAAAAATTAAATTCAAATGAAATTGTTCAGCTTATTAGTATGTTTCTGGGGAAATTGAGCTTTTTGAAATTTGAAGGTTAACGTCCCGCTCCTATCCGAGGTGACTGAAGTAAACGGGACGGGGTTTTAGCGTCTTGCTCAAGGACAAATCGACAGGACATTGTTATTGATGGACAGTGTTATTGATTGTAGTTGTGGTGGAGATGTAATCTGACAACTGGCTGCTTACGGGACAGCCTCGTTCACCCCGAGGCAGCCAGTCAGAGGACACAGACGTCTATCCTTTTACTCCTCACACTGTAACGAATGATTTGAGCTTCATGTTTCCTCTGTTGAGATGGTAAACAGTGCACAATGTATTGATCACTTCACCCTGCAGAGGTGTTACTGCATCTAATGTTGATCACAGTTTATTTGGATGAGTAACAGCGCTGTGTTACTCTCTGTAGTCTCTCCAGCGGGCTATTGGACTTAGTGGACTCTCTATCTGTCTGCCCACGCTTTCTCTCTCTTCTTCAATCCTTTAATCTCTGCATAAACCCTCTCTGACTTCATAGCCCTGAGTCATACTGTCTCTCTCCTCCTCTCCTCTCCTCTCCTCTCCTCTCCTCTCCTCTCCTCCTCTCCTCTCCTCTCCTCTCCTCTCCTCTCCTCTCCTCTCCTCTCCTCTCCTCTCCTCTCCTCTCCTCTCCTCTCCTCTCCTCTCCTCTCCTCTCCAGGGTGTAACTGCTCTGTCGGTTGCTGATGCCGCCTGCTAATTGCATAGGAGCTAATTTGATGGCTGTATATTAAACATACTTAGGTACACCTGTTTAACTGCTTGTTTACACACATATATAATCAGCCAACTACATAGCAGCATCTCAATACATTTAGGCATGCAACATGGCGAGGCATGGTTGTTGGAGTATTTTAGAAACAGCTGATCTACTGGCATTTACACGCACAACCATCTCGGGTTCACAGAGACTGATCGGAAAAAGGGAGAAAAAAATCACGGCAGTTCTCTGGGCTAAAATATCTTGTTGATGACAGAGGTCAGGGGAAAATGGTCAGACTGGTTCGAGCTTATAGAAAGGCAACAGTAATTTAAAAGCACTCACTACATTACAGAAGAGCATCTCCGAACGCACAACACGTCGAACCTTGAAGCAGCCGGCTACAGCAGCAGATGACCATATCACTCCTTTTATGACCACAGTGTACCATATTCTGAAGGCTACTTCCAGCAGGATAACACACCATGTCACAACAAACCTTAAATCATCTCAAACTGTTTTTTTTAACTTTACACAAATGGCCTCTGCAGTCATTAGATCTCAATCCAATAAAGCACCTTTGGGATTCATTGTATGTCTTCAGCTAATTTCTAATTTAATGCAAAGGCTTTTAATTCTGACATTGCAAACAAAATGATGGTTGGTTAAAATAATCACAACATCCACGAAGAGCACATTAAAGCTGCAGGAGTGGAAAAAATGTCTTTATCTTTTATCAATTATAGTTGACTTGATACAAAGTAGAAATACTGAAATGGTAAAATAAGTTAAAGTCCAGAAATAAAGCTGAAATAAATGAATAAAAGATTACATATGTATCTTTTATCTAAAATATAATTATATATATATATATATTAACAAGATATATATATGCATATATCTTGTTAACAATATATATTTATATATGTATATATATATATATATATATATATATATATATATATATATATATATATATATATATATATATATATATATATATATATATGCATATATCTTGTTAATACTTTCACACCTTTACTTATTTAATTAGGATTTTAGATAAAAGATACATTTGTAATCTTTTATTCATTTATTTCAGGTTTATTTCAGGTTTATTTAACAGGGATAATGCACACTAATTATACATATAAAATGTAAAATATGCCAGAATTAGCCAAAAGGCTATTGAATTACCATAATTTAGGAATCACTGTCTCTGACAATGCTTTATATGTTAAATCTGAATCTGCAAAGTAACTACAGCTGGCATATAATATAGTAAAAATGCATTCCCTTTTACTTGTAGTTGTAGTACTTAAGTACAGTACTTGAGTAAATGCATTGCATTGCATTATCAAGCTTTGCCAATCACCAATTTGCACACTGATTTCTGTGGCTACAAGCTTTCTAGAAAGTGAAGCCTGTAGGTTTTATTGTTATATCAAGTCAGATGTTTTATAGCCACAGCACAATATATTGCAGATACAAAATAAAGATACATGCAACAGCAATGTGGTCAGTGTCACAAAATGCCATCTGTGACCAGAGGTTGTGACTATAAAAAAAAAAGAAAAATGTCGTTAAATCTTCAACCTACTTGTTTTCTGTTGAATACTGGAACCTGTAACAATGTGAAGTCAATCTGTGATATGAAAAACATATCAGGATCTGATTTTAAATACAAGTCATATGAGTGCAAGGCCTCCAATCTACTGCTTTAGTTTTAAATAATAGTTTTTTATATTTAGTGTGATCTGGTTTGTTTTAATGAGTCCTTATGACAAAAGCTCAGCAGGTAATGATACGGTAGGATGGCTGTGGAGTAACAATTTGCCTCATACTCCCTCCTGCGCCCATCGCTCTTTTGGGTTGTGAGTGTGCATAAGTGTGTGTGTGTGGTGGTGGTGGGAGCGGGGTGGAGAAAAGCTGTGAGTCTTGGTGTGGGGCTTGTGGGTAAGTAAGAGTCAGAAGGAGGAAGAGAGCTGGTCTGCAGCTTTACCCTTCCAGTGACTCAGCAATTTCAGAGATGATTTTTTTTTTGTGTAAATAATCCCCTCTTCTCATTTCTGCTCCCTTCACTCCTTATCCCCTTTTGCCCTTTTCACACTCACATCACTGCCTCTTCCCTCCTCGCTCCCAATAATCATTTATGTCTCATTACCTAATTGCTTTTGTACATAAAAATAACATTTCATCACTGTAATGACTCTCAGTTAAGAGGGAGAGCACATTTGAAAACTCGTCATCACACATACATTGTGCCATTGAGTCATTGTTTAAATTCAGTTGGTTTGCGGTAGGATCTTCAGCTGGAAGACGCATCACTGACAGCCCTCATCTGTTTAGTGCAGAGAGAGAGATGTCAGTGGCACTTTGTTGAAAACAGAGAGACGCAGGGACAGAAATAGACCATGCTGGGATATCTGAGGAGAGAAGGAGAAAGGAGAGGCCATGGGTATTCTGCCAGATTACACCGACTCTCTGGCATGGTGGTGTGGAGAATTAAAGCCAACAGAGACAATGAGGAGCATGGGCGTGCACTGGGTCATGCACTGAACTGTGTGTGTGTGCGTGCGTGTGTGTGTGTGTGTGTGTGTGTGTGTGTGTGTGTGTGTGTGTGTGTGTGTGTGTGTGTGTGTGTGAGAGAGAGCAATGAGGTGGCTGCAGCAGTGGTGGTCTGATAGAAGACAGAGAGAGGAAAGTAAATGAGCTTCCTATTAGATTAGGAAGAGACAGCACTAGAGAATACAGCAATCAGTGGAGAACATTTGCAAGAGAGCACATGTGTCATGGGTATAAAATGGAAACTCAGCACAAGATGTTGATATTTTCCTTCATTTGTATCAATTAGCAGCACATTTTGGTTTGAGGACTGACTTGATGTCAGCCAGACGTTGCGTTCTTGCAAATTTCTGTTTAGGAGAGCAGTGACTGATGCATCTGCCCACTTACGTTCACTCATCACAGGTTCTAGTTTCTTTTTTTTAAAGGCATGTTTAATGAGATATTGACAGAGAGAGAAGAGAAGAACATGTAGCAAAGGCCTCTAAGCCAGACTTATTAATGATGGCGCTAAAGGAAATGTTAGGGGGAGCACCCTAATTATAAAGATGTATCCTTTAAGTACCAAGAATGTCTGCACAAACATTGATTGAAATCCATCCAGTAGTTGTTGAGATATTTCAGTCTGGACCAAAGTCGTGGTCGGAATGACAACGCTATAACATGGCTAACCATCTGTACAGCTGTGTCGATCTCATTCACACATTTTTCTGCTTTTCGGCTAACGTTGTGACTGTAGTACTTGACTCGGGACTCAAGCCCACTTTTTTTTAACCCTCATGTTGTCCTTGGGTCAAATTGACCCGTTTTCCTATATCAATGTTCTTTTTAATTCCCCAAAATAACATGATTGATTCCACACAACGCTCTTCGGCAAGTACAAATCTCTACTTTCATTCATTTTGGGGTGGTTCATTCAATTTTATAGCACTTGTAAAAAATTGAAGTGGTTTTGAAATAGTATTGAGTAAAAGTTGACATATTCCAGTCTGTGATTATCATCAACATCCATTCCTTTAATTTTAGTCTCAATAATTCCTAATTTCTGCTTTTCTAACTCCAACATTAGGTATAATTTCCTATAAATGAGGTTTATTGACCATAAATTCCAAAAAATAACTGTAAAACTAAAGTTAATAAGTTAGTGTTACGTAGTGTTGAAAATGTAAAAATAAAAGATAAAAACATTGATAGAAAGCATCAACAAAAGTGTTGATTTGAGTTTTGACGGGAAGACAACACGAGGGTTAAGCCTTGCACTTGTCTTAGTCTCGAGCCTTGTTGGACTCGGAATTTTCCTGGACTCGGCTTTTGGGAACAGGTAAAGTTGTCTCTGGCTGCTGATTTGGGATCAGTTGTACAGAACAATGCCTATAAATTTTACAGATCAACTCTTTAATCACTATATTAACGTTGGAAAGACACTATTGCCTATCGTGGTCTTGAACAGGCCTCGATTTGCTCTGGACTCGGTCTTGACTTTGTCTCGACTTCCTTTGGACACGGTCTTGACTTGGTCTCGAATGGACCTGCGCTTGGACTCGATTAAGTTGGTTTTGACTACAGCTCTGCCTCGTCGTGACAATATCACTGAGCCGGGCCCTCAGGCCCACCCAGCGTCATCAGATTGGAAACAGTGCCTCTCTCCACGTCAGTCCAAATTCGATGGGTTCATCATATTAGCCATGTCAGGTTGAACAATGGGTCATCATGACTGGTTTGGCTTTTTCTCAGAGCTCACTGTGCCCAGACCTCACTCCTACACATTGTAATTACTCACCACTTATTTATACTGTTTGACTTATCATATAAAGGCCAGCTAGATAGATCATTATGCATGCCTCATTTGGTTTTGTCAGGATGACATGGGTTACAGGACATGATGAATGAAGCGGAAATAAAGCTGTAATGTACAGGTTTTTCATCTCTATCTTATGTTCATCATGGATGCAAATATCTGCTTAGCATGAAGGCCAGAGAGAGTCATCACTTGTAATCACTTGGGGCATTTGAAATGAGTTTCCCCAAATGTATAACTATGTCTAGTACAAGGTAATAACTCAGGATGCCCGAACTTTTGCAGATTCCATTTTTTTGTTTTCTGTTATTTTGAAAGTGTAAATGATGGAAATAAAATCTAACTTTTTGTGACATATTATACGAATGTTTAATCTGTCATTTGATGCCTTTTGGAGATTTTTCCATCTTTTCTTGGCTTCTTTATGCACATTAATACAAATTTTTACTAGGTGTGCCCAAACTGTAGGTCATGCAAAGAATAAAGGTGGTGAACTCTTTAGGACTTTTAGCAAGTTCTCTGAAAAGGATTAGACATTCGGCAGGCATTAAACACTAACATGATACACAGACTGCAACAACCAAAATGGAATCAAATACCTGGGACAATAACCCGTCAATAATTGATCAAACATGTACATAAAGATGGGACAAGCAATGTATTTAAAGATTCATAGAATAAAATAGAGGGAGATCGGTAACCAGTTGAAGTATCTTATACAGTATTCATTACTTGCAGGTGGAAGTGTGCAAAAAAGTGCACGTTCATCTGTAATTTAAGTGTAATTAAAATCCCCCTCCACTGACCTCACATGCAAGTTTTCATGTTACTCAACTCTAGTCCATGCATGCTTTTAGCAAAACACTTCCCCAAAACTGTGGTAGATTTTAGAAGTCCCTACATCTAACTTTGTGTGACTGTAAGTTAGGCAGTAAAAAAAAGTTTTCTTTAAATAAATAAAGATAAATATGTTATGGTGAGAAACAAACCGATATTAAGATCATAAGGCATACAGCGCAGGCTCAATAGACACCATTCGGTACATTTCTATTGCCTAGTGTTTTTCTTTGCAGGACTTACCCAAGGTCTGTTTGAGAGAGAGAGAGAGAGAGAGAGAGAGAGAGAGAGAGAGAGAGAGAGAGAGAGAGAGAGCGAAAGGTGGGATGGACCCAGGGGGACTGAGCGTGAATGTGATGGATGCTGTGGGGTTTCTCTATCTTCCCGACAATAAGACCGTCACTGCTGTTTCCCCTCTCACATACAGTGGCCTGCTAAGATGCCTCAGCACACATCAAATTTACTTAGGCTACTTAAAATCCCTACTAGAGATTATGTTTCTGCACAGAGTGCAGGATCCCACTAAAAATGCAAGACCCCACAGCCATGTATTAGTGATTATGGTCCCACAGCCAAACACAATGACGGAGCGGAGCAGTCTGGCCCTTGGGCTAATGCTCAACAACAACAACAACTAAAAGCTTGACACTGCCAGAATGAAATAGCTCTAAAGGGTCAAAGCAACAAATTGTATTTCTCTGTTTTCTGTCACTTCCTCTCTGGCTCCCAGCTCATCTGAGCTGTTCGTTACAGTAATTGTTTTTATGCACACAATTAATCTGCTTAGAAATAGGAAAAATGACCTTGTGGTTTGTGCAAAGCTAATTTTGTAATGCTGTTTATTTCCCGGTGACATGCGTGTCAAAATGAGAGAAATCACTCGCTCAGGTTTGAGTTTTGCATTAATATAAATTGCACTTCTAATGACATGTAAATAATATGAATCATCTAATACAGTACCTCACAAGACATAAGTATAGAAGTATTTTGCTTTTCATGCATTAAAGAAAAGGTCTGGTATTTTTTTAACCTTGATCTTCATCTTTTCTAGAGATTTGGGAGATGCAGGCAACATATATTCTCCAAGAACAAATTCCACATAAACTTCAGCTTTACATAAATCATTCAGGCAGCTAGTCGATCCCTATGCAGTTAGCTACAACAGCTAATCCAGGGGACTCGTTTCTGTTTACTTCAATCACGCTCAGAGACAAGCATTTGAAATGAGTTTCTTTCCAAAGGACAGGAGGCTGTCAAGATGAGTGTTAAGTGGTGCATGCATTATTCAGCAGAAATTATTGTTGCTGCATGAGTGTAATGCTGGCGAGATGATTGCAATTCTTGGCAGGGATGTAAAAGTGTATGTAAATGGTCTGCAGTATTAATTTTCAAGCGTGTATGGACAGGGTGTTAGGCTGGTAGTAGATTCAGGAGCAGACACGGAGGGAAGGTTGGGAAACAGGAACAGACGTTTATTGAATACAATGGAAAAATGGTGCAAAGAAATCCTCTGGGACTGAAAGCGGGCAGACAGGTGGGAGGCAGGTCCAAAAAACAACGATTAGGCTTGTGGAGGCAGACAAAGTCAAAAAAAGCTTAAATTTGAGATACTGGAGGAAGCTAACCAAGCAAAAACCACTAGGGCTGGCCGCAGCGAGTGTTATCGCTGTGGGCGAACGGACAACCTGGCAGAGACTGGTAGGAAAAGCCGGGGTTTAAGACAGGAGCAGTGATTGCTGGATCTGCTTCAGGTGTGTAGGCAGCCACAGGTGTCCTGACAAGGAGGAGGAGCGAGGAGCGAGGAGGGAGGAGGGAGGAGGGAGGAGGGAGGAGGGAGGAGGGAGGAGGGAGGAGGGAGGAGGGAGGAGGGAGGAGGGAGGAGGGAGGAGGGAGGAGGGAGGAGGGAGGAGGGAGGAGGCCACACCCACTCAGCACAGGACAGAAAGAAGGCAAAACACAAGGGAGAGGGAAAACAGACAGGAGAGGCAGCAAGCCTAACCACGACACAAGGATTAGTTATGAAATATTGCTAAAATGCTTGTGAGGCCGAAGATTGTTTTGGTTTTAAAGGCAGGTTTAAAAAAAAAAAAAAACCTAGTGGTGTGGCTGAAGCCTTAAAAGCAAATGATTTAATATGATATTATTATTTATGGTTTATTCGCAAAGTACTGGCGCTGCTCGGAGATGCCTGTGCTAAGTTAACATGACCAATAGTCAACATGGACCCGATTATGGGAATAATATCCATGTTGAAAAAACATTTGAATTTTCCTTTTAAAAATAAGCCCATACAATGTCTTCTAAATTAAAGATGCCCTTTAGAATTTTTGTTGACATACAGTGTTTCTCGCCCAAATACATTGTGTGTATCCTTGAGGCCTAACAAAGCTTTCAAATGTATGCCCTTCCTAATAAAACACTTGCAAAGCTGATATTTGGATCATTTTAAATAATGCGCTGTTCACATCCATGGGTACTTGATAGCAGTCTTCTTCGGCTGCCACCTGCAGATCAGTGACGTCAAACTTTTGCAGGAATGTGTGGATCAGCTGGAGGACAATGTCTTGTTTTGTCTAAATGCGAAATAAAACAAAAAAAAACCTCAGGGGCCAAAGATTAGCGAGGACCAACAAGTTAAATTCAGACAAAATCGTAGCATTCATTTCATCCTTGTGCATATGCATGATACAAACAAATCGGGGGCCCACTCATAAAAACATTACTCCGTAGCCCCATAAGTGGTCAAAAACTCCACAGGGTGCCTTCAAATTAATAGATACAGCATATGTAATGACATAATAACACCCTTAATCACACACATAAAGAGAGTGGGGTGACTTTAATATGTGCTGTGCACTGATAAGTTAATAAAGTGTGTGTAAGTGTGTGTGTGTGACACAGTGGGTGAATGTGTGAGTGTGTCTGCTCTGATGAATAGCCAACAGACCTTGACAGAGCAGAACAGATGAGATGATTCAGAAGTCAAAGCATTGTCCTGGCTCTTTTAACTTCAGTTGACAGCACAGAGCAAATATTATTGGTGGAAGTGGATGATGGAATGAAATCAATGAGCAGGGGGTCTTAGTTTCCTGTCACAAAACAATCACAGCTGAAACAGCCTAAAAGCCTGGAGGAGATTAAATGTTTTGCAAACGAAACAAAACAACAAAAAAAAGGAAAAATATCTGCCTGGAGATTCTTCCTTCCATGAATCATATTTCATGAATCATATTTTCCTGTTTTCCATATTGCTGGCATATCACTGCACTGCTCTCTTTTCTCTCCTTCTTCTTTTGGCCAGAGGGTTCATGGATGTTTCTGGGTCGTCTGTAATGGGAAGTGTTTAGCAGAGCAGGCGAATGAAGTGCTGCTCAGGCCAGCTGCTCCCAAAGAGCCCGGGCACCTCTCGGCTCTCCTCTCCCCTCTGCTGCTTTTCTTACTTCGTTTTCAAGAGAAGAAACATTGAACAACCAAAACCATAACAACGTTAAAAAATAGTTGCTGAATTAGGTTTTTTACCTTGCCAACTGTTTCTAGGGACTTTCTCAGGTTCATAATTTACATAAAACATTGTATGCATGAGCTGCATACTGTATGCAAGATGTGCTCTTGTTACACAGTTGCTCTCTTCCTCCTCTTCCTCCTCCTCCTCCTCCTCCTCCTCCTCCTCTCCCCCAAGAGACACATTGCTCATTACATAATTTGTTGATGTAAGCAAATAAACAGTACTCTATTAGAAACGGCGTTTACTGTTCTCATCTTTAGCTGCCAATTGTACCGTAAATCTTTGCATCCACGTCTCATATTTTGGGAACATTACATGTAATGGATTAAGTAAATCCAAGTGTGTATGCATTTTAAAGCTTTTTTTGAGTTATGCATTAAAATATACATGTGTGTAGTGTGGTGCAATATTGATGAGAAAGTGATAATCATATAAAATAGTTCATAACAACAAAGCTTGGCCACATTTTAATAGTTGGTTGGAATGTTTAAATGATTTTGTTGCCACAATATAAGATCCCATAATTACTATACAAAACAATTGGATTTATATGTATAGTGTGAAATATTCTTTTGTTTTTCACCTGCGATTGTATATTGGCACACCTGCTAATCATTAATTCTTGGATTACTAGACTCTTTGCCATTTTCTGTCTTTAGATGTGCGCGTGCAGTAAGTGTGCCACTGAATGGCGGATTGTATTACAGTTGGGTAAGGTTCATGTGATTTATAGGCCATGTGTTCTTGGATAAGGGCTGCATTGATCAGTTGGAGGAAAATCTCTTGTTTTGTTTAAACGTGAAATAAAACAACAAAAAAACACTCAGGGGCCAAAGATTAGAGAGGACCAACAAGTTAAATTCAGATAAGATGACAGCGTGTCCTTCCCTCCTGTCTCTTATGTGTGTTGTTCTCTTGATTATTTCAGCTTGACGCACTTCTCACATCCTCCCCAGCCCACAACTGTGCTGTTGCCTGCGGCTGTAAGATGATGTACTGTATCGCTCTCTTTCTTTCTGTGTGTCTTGCTCACTGACTCATTCATGGACTCAGAGCTTGGACCAAATGCTAATCTTGGCATATAGATTTAAGGTGTGTGCGCTAGATGCTCCCCGGCCAAAGCCGCCTCAGCAGAGCAAATGTTCGGGAAGAAGGGCAAACGTTTGTGACTCTGTCTTATTTCCACACACACACACACATATAAAGTTCCCTGTGCACAGCCACACTTGCAAATGTTACAACAATAACAAACTGCACATGTCCTTAGGAATTGCAGTTGCTGAAAATGCAGATTTCACTGGTAAAAAACCCAGGAGACACAAATGTTTTAGCTTCTAAAAACGGGCAAATTGCGTCCAGTCAAGGAGCAGTGGAACCTGGGAAGGAGATGGATGGGAGGGGGGTGAGAATACCAGTAAGCAGCTACATAAACAAATTGCCCTCTGGAGGTAAACGGCCTGGGGGGAGGAGGGGGTTGTAGTGCGGGAGATGTTGATGATTAATTGAAGCAGGACAGCCAGGGACACAGTAGGAGACCAGCACTGCAGAGGAAACCAGGTAGAGGACAATCCTCGGCCCTATACAGGATGAAACTATATACTCAGACCACATATAGCGTCACAACTTGGTGTAGAATCTACCTGCAGCCACTATCAGTACACTGCTTCCTCATTGAATTACAATGAAATGGATAGAGAGAGGGAGAGAGAGTGTGTGTGTGTGTGTGTGTCAATAGAGCGGAAGAGAGAGAGGACATTATGTCACGTCAAGGTAAAATTACGTACAAGCACTGCGGATAGCCTCATCCACATTTGTACCAGCTGCATGTAGACCTGAAGAGGCAACATGATTGGTGTAAAGCTCTGTGTCCAAACCTCAACTTGCATGTAATTTTTATCTCATTTTTATCTCAGCATAGCGGACAGTGGGGGGGGGGGCAATAGACAGAGAGGAAATGGGTGGGGGCTGCTCCCAGGCTGCCAGAGGAGTGTGTCCTTGGACTGCCCTCATCTCTGACGCACACACTCCCACCCGCCGTTTCTCTCTCACACAAACACACACACACACCTGCCACTGGTTCATTTACTCTCTCTCCAGATCAGACAAATACCAAACTAGGGCTTGCAAACACACACTCTTAGGTACAGGAATTAATACACTTGCTGCTGTGCTGTTTGCGTTTACACACACACACGCACATGCACACACATGCACTGGGAAGCTCTTAGACTTAGCACAGACATCTCATCAGGGATGCAGCAGAGCCCCTGTCTGCGGAGAGAGAGAGAGAGAGAGATCTGATCTGATGTGGGGGAGAACGAGGGTGGAGAGGTTGCTGGATGGTTTCCAAGGTTGAGGTGCATGTGTGTTGCAGCTACCAATCATAGGTTAAATAGTCAGATACACTGCAACTAACACAGCATGCCGGGCCAACAAAGACACACCAATGAATAAAAGTCCACACACAGAGGTAAGTATGCCAATGCGCTCATCTTTTTATTGCACAACAATGTATCGTCTTTTTACGAACGCTTAAACGACATTGCCACTGACTGACAGACCAGCTTATTGAGAGAGACCAAGGTGTGGCTTTGTGTTCTCGGCCAGCAGAGGTGGTGGACAAGACAGCCTTTTGGACGCAGGCTCAAATCAGCCCCCGCGCCCGTTGCCGCCAGCTGTGCATCTCAGTCTGGAAGGACTGGACGGCGACAAATATTACCAGCATCCCAAGTATCCCCCTGATCCTATGAGATCGATTTGAAAGTGCTGCGTCTCGGGCTGGGAGCTGATTTGTCCCTGGATTGTAGACATCAACTTAGACAGAGCTGGAGTTCTGAAAAACTTGAACCTTTTTGTTAAGAGCAGATGCAGAGCACAGCCTGAGATGGTTGCAAATTGGCCTCCAGAGAGAAAGAGAGAGAGAGAGGACACATGCTGTGTCAGATGTCTGTGCTGTTGTCTACATGGTGCTGGTAAAGTGTGTCTGGATGCCCACACCGAGCTGCTCGTGCAGGCTGTGGAATGCTACTTAGTCTAAGGGTGTGCTGGAGTCTTTTCTAGGCGCATTACAGTGTTGCTTTTTTAGAACAAGTGGAGTTGTGACCGTGTCTCATGGGTTTCAAACCCCTAAATGGCATCATATTCTCAAGTGGGACCAACATTATAGAAGGAAAGGCACAGGAACACACACACGCACACACAAACTCAAGCACACAATACACAGTCCTGAAGCAGAGAGAAGGCTTAGGTAAGCTAAGCAGGCTACAGTAGCTACGACACAAAGGTTAAGACTGAACAAAATCATTGCAGAGTAGTTGGTACACGACAATGTCTAGATTTGAAGGTCCCACTAAGAATCGTACACAGAACTCTGCTTAGATAAGAAAAATACAAGCATGCACTCTGCTGTTATCTGTCAAGGTAACTCAACCCGGGAGCCGAGACTGTGACTGCTGTGAATCATGAGCCAAATTCAGCCTTGGAGAAATCTTTTTTCAATTTATTTTTTTTTTTTTATGGCAAACCAGATTATTGTGCAACCAGCATCAGAGTTTGAAGACCTGTGCAGCAATATCGTTTGAGAAAGATTTTCCAGCATGTGCACAGTGTAGTTTTCTTCCTGTATTTATGTTGTGCAGGAATTCTTTTTATTATTTTCTTTGTCATTTTTGGCTCTGTGCATCAAGCAGATCCTCTAAGCTAACGTCCAGACTGCCGATATCCACCAGAAGCCTGTCAGAGCTCACCCTCTCACTGTAGAAAATGTTTCTTTTACAGCAGGTTGTGGTAAAACACAACAATGTGCCCCACATCTCTGTGTATACCATGAAAGTACAGAGTACAGCGCATGGTGTTGGAAGGCTAACACCAACAAAAATGTGCAATTTCGTGTTTCCCAAATCAGGGAAAATTATAGATACTGACATTGTCATTTAAATGTAGCAATACTAGTCTAGTTTTTTTGTTGTTTTTGTTTTTTTACATATATTGCAAGTTGAAAATAAAAACACATATTTGCATTTTTACAGGCACATACATACCACAAAAATAGACTATGTGGAAACTAGATACTAGGCACAAGGTATATACAGTCCGTGTGCATGGGGCACATTGCAAAAACAATAACCAAACAAAATATACAGATAAATCAAAGACACTTTTACAAACAAAAAGAATACCCTGATTTGCTAACATATCAACACCAAGGCATTCAGTACCCTTAATATCTGGTACAGCAAGAATGAGAGGTTTGAAACTTAGATATTCTCAATAACTGTCAGTCAGTGTCTATCTTTGAGGGATTTCAATCCCACTTCACAGCAAGGTCCAGAAGAAGAACCATTAAACAATCGCACTTTGAACCCCCCGTCATCAGGCAAATACAGCGCTATATCACACACACAGTTTGTCGGGGGCTGGAAGCCAACTAACTGAACCCACTTGTGACACAGACACAAAACAGATAACTGACAGAAGTATGTGCTTGGCCAGGGCTGTATCAGCCTCATGGCTGAGGGTTGAAACAGAGTGGTACTGATCAAAGTGTCTGGGATGCCATCCTATGAGTGGGAGTGAATTACACACTGCAGTATCTTACTGGATGGATGCAATGAAACAGAGACGGTGCCTGATATTGCCTGAAACATTAGCTCTTTAACTCTCCTTCCATCTTGCTCTCGCTGACTGTGGACTCATTCAAATAATATCAGCACAGTCCTGGTAGCAGCTTAATAGGGCAAACTCTGGTATTAGCACAAAGGAACAGGGAAGAGGACCATTTGATTGCACTGGAACAGCATTGAAGCACACAACAGCTATTGACTCAAATGGACTCATTTCATTCACATTCGTATTGGCATTTTGGCATGTATACTTTCCCATAGGAAAAAAGCAATACAAAGTTCCCATGTTGCTGATGGAGTGGGTTGCGGGTAGCACTGTGACCCAGGTAGGACAAAGAACAAGGTTTATTGCATGTTACTGATCAAAAGAAAAGTGACAATGAGCCAGGGGGTTACATTAAGCCATATAATGAAGCCCTTGGATAAAAACAATCACGTACACCTTGTTTTATGATTTAAACAGCTCTCAAGTGACGGCAGCGAGTTTTGTTGCTAACAATCTGAGGGTTATAACTCCACTCGATAGATCCTTGTTTTTCTACGCCAATCCAAATTCAAGGGGAATCTTTCAGCACAGTTAAATCAACAAGTTGATTATGGGAGGCTAGACAAGTCTACATACTGTAAATCAATAGACAGCCGTGTGGAGCAAGCAATACATCTCTCTGGAAAGGTAGCAAACCTGAGTGAAATGTCCATTGCATCGATTTTACAGTTTGGCTCCGGATCGATGGTCAGAGCTGGAAAAAATTTGGATGCAGTGTTTGTTTAACACATTGAATCAGCTGCCTATTTTCTTTCCCAATTGGATTCATTTTTTTGTCCTTTATAGCTTAACCAGTTAATGGATCCAGGAGAAGTACTGCACCCGTTGTTTCTTTTTATAAGAATGGAGCATTGATTTTCATTTTGGGTGCTTAACTAAATGTCTTCAGTGCTCGCTTTGGACAGAGGAGTTCAAAGTGGTTACGACTCACTCTTGTTCACGCCAATCTCAATAAATTAACTAAAACAATGGGTTCTCTGGCAATACATCAAGGGATAGGGTGTGTGTGGGGGGGATGGGGGATGACATACAGGTTAAATACAGCAATGTTTTACTCAAAGAAGCTTCTTCAAACCTAAAAGGATCACACAGACACTCAGCAACACGTACAGCAATGCCCACAACCCCCTTGCATCATAAAAGCCTCTTTGACTCTCTGTCCCTTTATTTACATGGCAGTTTATATCTGATTAGCTGTCTTCCTTCTCCTATGGCATACATTCAGCAAGAGAAGGCTTTTAGGTTCAACAGGATCAGAATATTTAGAACAAATATAACCAAAGCCTCAACCCAATCCCGAAATTTGAACAATGGGTTTGTTGGGGATCGAAATGTTGAGACTTTTGTGGGAGTTTTGGATAATATGGGGCACATAAAGACTTTGATATGGATTTTTTTATTATTTTTTTTTATGTGAGGCATTTGTGCCCTATATTGCCCAGCACCATTGATCTTACAATTGAATATCTTCAAATGGGCTTTAAAGTGACATTTTGGAGGATCTGATTTGCTGAACTCAAAGCGTGGATTCCTCCTGGGACTCCAAACCCGTTTTAAGCAATTTATCCTGTCTGTTTTTACGAAAATGACACTGCACATCCTCTCATTCCCTCCCAACATTTTTGGTTAAGGTAACAACATGGTCACTGGATTACAATACTTCAAGTGAAGCCACAATAGCTGCTGGATTCTTTAAGATTTCACATTAAAAAGAAAACAAAAGGAAAACTTTCCTGTACAGCATATGTATAGATATTTATATTCATATATATTTATATATAGGCGGGGTAGAGTATTGCAGAATTATATTGCATGTGTTAATCAATAAACCTAGACAAAAACAAGCAAGTATACAGTATGGGTTGTTCACAAATGATTCCTTTCAATAAAGCTCAGACTATTTAACCACCTTTACTTTCAGGGTTACAATCAGTGAGCTGACAAAACAGCTGCCCGCCTCCCAGATGTTTCAAGAAAACAGGTCATTGCCACTGTCAGCATGTCAAAACCAATCGCGCTTGACAAAGCAAGTGTTGAGTGTGTGTGAGTCCATTCTCTGAAAAGAAACCAAAACGTACCAACAAACTCACACGCACAACTTACTCCCACATATATACATACACACAAACCAAATATATGGCTTCTAACGTTGAATCAAGGCAGTTAAATAAATGGCATTTTCTTCTATGTTTCTTTTTTTAGTTGATACAGACACAACCACACTTTGTGTTCAAGCTCAACTTTGGTTTGGGTAGATACAATGAATATAATATCCCTCCGTACTTTTTTCATCAACTATTTACAAATCGATGTAAGATCGACCAGCGGTCTAAAACACTATTTTTACTACTATTTTAAACAATATGAAGAGCAATGTGTTCTTTTGCTACGACAGCTTATACGGAAAAAGTACACTCAAAACACTTTTTGAACGCTTAAAATGTCATTGTCATTTGATCTCAAGTCCCTGATTTTCATTTTTAAATCCAGCTCCTGCTAGATTGCATTGCATGGATTCTACACAGTATGCAATAGTTACATGAATCATACTTTTCTTCAGATCTTTACAGTAAAGACAGCGATATACAGTAGGTGTTTGGAAGCAGAGTGTAAGGGGTGATACTAAGACTAAAGGTGCTGGTACAGTAGACCAGTTCAACCTTAAGTTATACTAGTTTAATTGTATAGACTCCTCCTAGCCAAAGTGTCTCAAGACTTTGAGTTGCTCTTTTCCTTCTGCTGACACCAGCACACAGTGCATCCAGGTCGAATGACTGGTGGCCCTGGCGGTAGCTGATTGGTCATTTAGCAGGCTGACAGATCAGCTGGACTGACCCAAAACAAACAGATTCTCCTACAAAAAAGGCCTCTTTCCTGAACTCTACCAGGGTCACAAGTTGGAAGACAGCCGGGATCTGGCAGTGTCTAGCTCTGGAAGGCTGACAATTGAATCTTTCTTGGGAACTCCAGAGTCTGGAGGTCCTGATCCAGCAGCTGCTGCTACTGCCCCCATTCCAGCAGGTCCGCCGGGAGGGGGTGTGGAGGCAAAGGCCACCCTTTGTTGAGCTCCTACCGATCTCCCAACCCCTGAGGGCCCTGGCAGGCTGGGGTGAGAGGACTGAGGTGGACCGATGGAGTTGTTGGATGTGCGGGTGGATGGTGGGGGGCTAGGGGCTGCAGAGGCAGCTTGTGGTGTTCCCTCCTGGGGGAGGGAAAGCTGGGAGGCAGACAGGGCTCGGTTATCCTGGCTCAAGCTACCTGTATGAAGGGAGTGGGTGCTCTTGTGTGAGGCAGGCCTCTGCTGGGTCTGTGTGGGGCTAGGTGCATGGTGCTGTACTAGGGACAACTGGGAACCAGAGGGTCCTGCGTTTGCCATGTATTGGAAAGTCCGTCCTGAAGCTGCAAGCGGGCTTTGGACAGGCGGGCTGGAGATTGCAGATCCAAACGCCCCTCCAAACGCCTGAGGGGGTTGAGACTGAAGAGGAGACATGGAGACTGGGCTGGCCAGGCTCTGCATCACGTGGAACCTTCGCACCATACGAGGAGACTGCAGAGTCCCTGGACCCACCAGAGGACTCGCCATTTGAGGACAAAAGCTCATGGCCACAGCCTGCTGAAGAGTGGCGATAGCCGAGCTTGACTGCGGCTGGCCTGGGGGAGCAAAGATACCGCCGATGGAAGGGGTCATAGACATGGCCCGCGGCCGCTGCAGGTCCACCAGCTTCACCATCTCACGGTCGTACTTGACAATCTCTTGGATCATCTCGTTCTCCTGGTTGTTGAAGACACCAGAGTTGAGATCATGCTGAACCTTGTGCAACAGGATGGAGTTCTTTTTACCTGCAGAAATAAATACATGGATTGATTATTGAAGAGCTACCAACAGAGATGAGAAAGAATGAGACAAAGGGCAAAAAGCAGAGCAATATATGGAAACGAGAGGATTTGGAAAGAGAGAGTTATATGAGTTAGATGTTATGTCCTTCACATCAGGTACATCCTCTAGCAGAACAAGCCCTGAGGGAAATGGATGTGTCACCCTGTACTCTCATCTACTGTTACAGTTTCCCCTGTCATTCTGAGGGAACAGCATGGTTCATTTTACTTCCTATTTCAACACACATTTCCTAAGCACAATATTATATTGTTAATATTATTATATTTGGGTTCATTTCAGAGTTTTATGCAATGACTTACAATAATGCAACACATGGGTTACATGATGTTGCACTGCTAGTCGTATGTCTGCCTCTAAGTCTGTGTTCTGTGTTCATGCAGTGGAGGAACTATTTACCAATGCGGTCTAGACGGTCAATGGCGACAGTCTCGAAGGCGCGTCTCATCATGGGATATTCTTCCAGCACCTCATTGAAGTGGTCAACAGACAGAGAGTAGAGTCGACAGTAAGTCTCTGCTCGCACGCTGGCTGTTCGCCGACCCCTCGTCAATAAACAGATCTCTGAAACGAGGAAGGAGACATCAGTGCATCAGCTATCGAAAAAGAAAATGGCACCAACAGAAAAAAACTATGCGTAAGTCACAAACTGTGTCCTACCTCCAAAATAAGAGCCGTCAGAAAGCTTCATTGCCAGAGTGCCCTTAGTGATGACACTGCAGACTCCGTGCTGAATGAAGTACATTTTCTTACCAATGGTGCCTTCCCTTATAATGTAATCATGCGGCTGGAACACCTCAAAATGCAGCTTGGTCAACATGGCCGTCACAAAGTTCGGCTCTGCGTTGGCAAACAGCGGCATGGATGCCACCAGCTTGCGACAGTTGAAGTTTACAATTTCCTAAGAAAAGGCACATTGATTGGACACACTCACTAAGCTGCAGTCAAGTGTTTCTTTCTGCATGCATGAATGGTGAGTTCAAGGATTTGAGTATACAAAATAACCTTGTGAGTATACAGTATGTGAAGTCACATTTCACAGTGAATCATTTTAAGCATCTAAAACACAAATATAATCTTACAGTACTTCATATGTAGAAATTGTGTGTCTTATAGTGGGTTTATGTCTCACCTCTCTCAGGGGCTCGCTGAGTTCTCCCAAAATGCTCTCCTCATCAAACATCTTCCCTTGGTATCTGTGCTCATAGTAGTCATGGATTTTCTGTCGGAAGTCAGACGGCAGCTTGTGGAAGGACATATACTGCTCCACTTGTTTGTACTGAGAGGGAGTGGGACAAACAGAGATAATGTTCTGTTATTGCAGTGCACATGATGATTCTGACAACATCTTGCATATTTTTTTCACTGTAACAATGTATTTTTCTTATTGTCAGAAAAATAAGAAAAATGAAGAGGATCCAAAACCAACATTGCAGTGATCCCACCAACAAGTCCTGTCTGTGTAAACGAAGCTTGATGTAGCGTAATCGTCCAAATCGTGCCAAAAAGATCCATTGCTGTCCAAAAAAATATTCACAACACATCAATGAGCCACACTGTTGCTCTGGGTGACACTAGAGATCAATGCTTCTGTTTATTCTTGCAGCAGGAATAACAATTCACACAGCCAGTGTGCAGAGATATTTGAATATGTTTGTATGAAAGCCAAAAGCATTGCAAAATATATTGTTTCATATGTTAAGTAAGCAGTTACACGTTTTGTTTTTTTAGCTACACTGATACCGACACTCAGCTGGCAGTCCAATGCAGCAGCCTGGCAGTAAATCTTACCTTCATGAAGGGTTTAATGTTCACTTTCTATTGAATTGCACGATTCAAATGTATGGCCATTTCAGAGGCTGTAGTTCATGGTGCTATACAGAAACGTGTTGCATTATCCTCAGTGGTTTTCTAGTGTTTTATTTTTGGATGGGACAATTTCAGTACAAACACCTCTCAGTATAACACATAATTTAACAGCGCCACAAACTACAGCCTCCAAAAGGGATGCAACATAGCAATAAAAATAAACCTGGTTTATTTCTGAGTATGATCAACAGCGTTTTCCCCATCTTGCCTCCAGTGAGCAACAAACACAATACAAACTGCACAAAAGTAAAACAGTAAAAGCGCTGAAACTGTCAATTGAAATGAACACACTCGCCCTTTGATCAAGATCAATGCTACCTGCAAGTTAATCAATGCCAGATCAATAGAAACTGAAGGGCCCAACACAGCAACAACACAAACAATCAGCTCCTATTGTTGAGGTATGCTAATCCCAATCCAAAGTGACCACTGACAAACCGAAAACAGTAGCTATGTTTCCATCCACACGTTTTTATCCAAATTAAGTGATATTGAATGAAAAATGCCTTATGGAATCATCAATATCGACTCAAAGGAAATACGGTCTCATTGAATTTTATCTTGATCGATATACGGCTTATGCGATAAACGCTGATGGAAACGTTATTTGCCGAAAAAATAATGAATTGCGATTCATTTGAGGTTATTTTATGCTTGCAACCCGCCACAAAACAAAGAAGAAGAAGTTTTAGTTCATTTCCCCCAGTATTTCCTCTCTGTCTGAACACATGGCGGGTGTCAACAAAAACAAATGGAAGTGGACGGACGAGGAGACGAGAGACTTTTTGAATTTAATTTATCAGGAAATCGCAAAGAAAATGTCCGACAAAGGTTAGGACAAGCTGCGGGACATCCTCCGGAGTCAATGGAAGGCACTCAAACAGCGAGACATGTCTCAAAAAGAGTCTCGCAGCGGTGCCGGAGGGACAATAAAAGCCAAGTTGCATCTGCATCGTCATAGCGATGTGTTGATAATGTCGTTGTTTTTTTACTATAGCTTGATATGTCGCTATCAGCTGGAACATAAGCACTATTACAATTTGTGCAATACTGATCATGTGTTGGTAGATGGCGCGATGCATTTTGTCTAGAAAAATGTGTTCACAAATGTTTGTTGAATGTTCTGTGATTCAGTGCGAAAATGAATGGAAACATATGAGTTTTTTTTTTTACCGAACTTCAGATAATTCGATTAACAACTGGATGGAAACTTAGCTCATGTGGCCGGCCTGCAGAGGAGGGGAGTGATGGATGTGGCGGTGAACAGAACAGACAGTAAACTGTTGAGAGAAAAAGACTTCTCCTTGTACTTTGCTGTCAGACTGTGTGCACTTCAACTCAAATGGAAAGCCTAAAAAGACTCAGCTCAATTCTGCACCTATAAAGCTCTCCCAAACACAATTTTGAGACGCAGTAAAAGCTCAGCTCACATACTGTGCGCTCATAACTTTCAGGGACTGAGGGAGTCATGGTCCAACCCGCCTCTATCCACTTCGGTCCTAAAACATGTGCAGAGGATCAACGCCACAAAGAACTGTCAGCTGGCATCAAGTGAAATCTCCTGACAATGTCTTCAGCAGGTTAGCTTTGGAGTACAGAGACTGCCTCACAACTGGAAGGTCCCAGGTTCACTTCTGGTGATATTGCATCAGCAGCCATATCTTCTGTCAGGGGAACCCCCGAGCAAAACAATGAGATCCACCTACTCATACACTAAAAGCTCTGGATTCTCAACGGCATCAGATAAATACTTAAATTGGAAATTGTCTGCACTCTGAGAAAGACAGTCAGGCCCCGTTTCCAAAAGAGAGACTTGGCAAACAAAGCTTTCTATTTGTACGTAACTGAAAACTTGTGTACAAAAGTGTGTATCCTGCAGTATTGTACAGGGCATCAAACTCCACACCTTTTTGACAACAGTACATGAAGTCACAGAAGTACCATTTCATATAACTAGGCAACAGTAGCAACAGTAACTCAATCATCTCAACTGCAGAATTGACTAACAGTATTTACAGTGCAGTCAGAAAGTTGTACATTTTGTTGCATTGTTGGATATTATAAGATTGTTACCTCTGGGGTAAGAGTGCTTTAAATTGAGTGTGATTACATCCACAGGAAGACAGTAGGAAGATAGGAGACAGGAAGTAACAAGTGAACATAAAGTAGAATAAGGTCTTTATTTTCATATTTGGGTTAGAATCCTTTGCTGTTAATGGCTGGCTGGACTCTGTGACCCAAAGACATCAGCAGACACTTGGCATCCTTTCTGGTGAGGTTCTGCCTCTTCAGTTTTTGCTTATTTCACGCACTTTTAAGTTCAGTCTGGTATTGAGCAAAAGAAACACATACTCAGTTTGGATCGCGGTACCAAGAGTCTACTCGACAAAAACGTTTTCATATTACAAGTCTGTAAAAGTTCTAATGCTAGCATCTCACATAAGGAAGAGTGGTGCAATCTTAAACCCTCAGTGTCTCTATTCTATTTCAAATCCAATGTGCTGGATTACAGAGCCAAAACAGTGAAAATGAATACTTTCTGAACTGTATGTAGGTTTAATGCTACCACATACTCTTTCTGCAGTGGGGATGTTAATATACAATACCCCCACATTGCTAGGCGAGAGAAGTATTGTCACTGTGCCCAGAAAAATGCGTTTTTCTGACTGATACCTTCACCCACGCTGCTACCTTCTGCCATATAACACAAACATAATTAAACCAAGTATGCAAGATTTGAATTATTCTGCATCTAGGTAAAGCTTCTGATGGAGTTACTCATTTCAAAGTCTCACCTGCATGAGCAACTCTGCTTCCTGGCATCTGCAGATGGAGAGTGGCCTGAAGAAATGACCCTCTGTCACAACACTTTACCCGATGTGTCAAAAGCTAACGTTGCAGCTGGCGAGCCTTTTCAGAGAACAAGAGTGCTGATTGTGAACAAAGTGTAGGTGCGGGGCGGTCGGGCAGCGAAGGAAAACCTCACCGTCCCCGCAGAGACGCAGTGACCATGCAGCTGTGGTTAGATTGTGACTCAGCTAAGTCTGAATGAATCTGATTGAACTTAGATGGTGGCATTTAATGCCTTGACTTTAAGAGCCATGTCACAGTGTGACGTATCGATCGACCGGGCCAACCTGAAATCTCTCCAGTGTCACAGAGGAGAGGGAGCAAGCGTTTGGCCGGTGCGCCACAGCCCCCACAGGGGACTGACAAACCCAAATGAGAGTGAAAATGACATCCATTTTCTTTGTCACTTCGATGGCCGTGTATGCAGCAGCAAAACGCTCCACTTCATTTTGTCATCTAAACTGCTGCTTTTGGGAACTCTTTGCATTTTGTTCTGAATTGTCATTTAAATGAAGATGTATGGAGAGTTTTGTCTATGATTATATTTTTCCAGTTTTAAGCCCTTAACTACTGACACAATATTGCTATCAGCTTTTTATCATTTCCCTCTACTTTTCCTTCCTCCTACTTCTCTTTCCTTTCTCTTCTTGTGTTTAGTTGCTCCTCTCCTCTCTCCTCTCCTCTCCTCTCCTCTCCTCTCCTCTCATGCCACAACCTCTCGCTACTGGAAATTCTAATTCGGGTTCATCCCAACAGCCATTTGACTGTATAATTCACTGACTTAATTCCCAGCTAAATCGCCTCATTATAGTATGCAGCACATTCACCAAAGATAGCAAATCAGATAGTAAGTCAGAGCTTGTCTTGTCTTTCTTCAGTTCGGAGATGTGTACACAGGGAGGATCAACACACTGTGGGGTCTCACACAGTACAAAGTCTCATTAGATGAAATGAGGCTTCTAAGAAAACACTGAAAATCCTACAGTTCAGTCACAGAGAGGCTGATAAGGGTTTATCAGACACACTTTCTACTGGAGTAGTGGTTATCATTTGCCACAACTAAAGGGAAGCTGTTTTTTTTTTTACGGTGAAGTCATTTCTTTGGCCATCTTTGCAAAGTCCACCTGGTTCTGGATAATTGGAGCGATCAGTGACAAACAGTCTGGCTAAGAGAAGACAGATCACTGTTGTTGATAGTGGCAGCCGCACGAAGATGGAGCAGAGGAGGAGGGGGAGAAGGTAGAAAACAATCTTGTATCCTGTCTTGTGCCACATTATGACAAAGAGCTCAGCCTGAGATTAGTTATACGACTACAAGAGATGAGAGCTGATTCAGTGTAAAAAAAAACACCTGTGAGGCCATAAAGTAAGAGCTGACTATTAATGCAAAAGGTTTATCTGTGGAGTTATATGACCACTCAACTTGCTAAAGGAAAGCCAGATTATCTCAAATGTATATTGTTCTTTAAAATATTATGCCAATTACGCCTTTTTCCACAGAAGACATTTTGGCATGTCTCATTATGAGATGCACGGGTGTAAATAATACATTTAATGATGGCTGAATTCAATTTCAGTATTGTGCATGCTGGGTCGTTAATGTTATTCATAACACCTGTGCTTTTCCTGACAGGTGAAAATGTCTGTTGTGAAAAACAGCTGTCATGTGTAATAATGTCATAACGAAACCGGAAATTATGACACATTTTTTAAAGCAGAAGCTGATTGATTTTATGACTTTGTTCATCATCCGTACCATGAGCTGCAGTCAGACTGGAATTTGCCTGTTTTTAAAGTGTGACCAATAGCAGAGGTGACAGAAAGTAGCGTGGGTGGGGTTATGAACGAGTGCTGTCAGTTAAAGGCCTTTTTAACGGCGTTAACGCAAACCCATTTTAACAGCGTACATGTTTTTTATCACAAGATTAACGTTCTTTTAGGCCTAGCAAACTTTGTAATTTTTTTCACACGCTGTCTCAACAACTAGTAACGTTAGAAAAACTACAACACACACCGGATCTAGCTAGATCAGAAACAAAACGACAGGCACGCCACAAACACACGCCGGCCAAAGAGTAGTAACATTACGGTTTGAGTGGATGGCGAGCATGAGACGCCAAAAATGGACGCCAATAAGATTCTGAATGGAAAGTTACCTTTTAAAAGTTGCCAAATGTTCCATTAAACAAGACCAAAGTGATTTGTGTGTTTTGTCGTTGTAAAATGAGCAATCCTTGCAGTACGTCCAGTCTGAAATACCACTTGATGGCCAAGCACACAGCTGATGCCAATTCTCCCCCTCCCCCCTCGTCAAAGTGTTATTTTCACCCTTTTATTGATGGACAGTGTTACAGTTGTGAGAGATTATTTGCTCCAAGTGAGAATGTTATGTGTGAAATTGAACACTGCAGTAGGCTATATGCTGGGGGGTCTTGAACACTACAGTAGGCTATATGCCGATGTTGTTTTCAATAATAATAATAACAAAAAAAAGATTTGCACAAAGCAAGCCGATCCACATTAAAATTAGAAAAAGAAGGGACGAAAAGAAATCAAGGGACATTTAGAATATGTGCCATTAATTGCGAGTTAACTATGACACTAATGCAATTAAACGCGATTAAATATTTTCATTTGACAGCACTATTATGACCATAAACTGCGGGAACTAGCATTACAGCAGGCTCACAACAGATGTTTAGAAAGTTCTAAATTATACAAAAATTATAAATTATATTTAGCAACATTTTAATGTCACTAACCTCTGTCACTTTCACAAGCAGCATCCTTCCTTCGCTGCTGCTTGCATTATTCTGCTGTGCAGTTAGCATAAATCAAGAATGGAAGCAAACAATACCCATACTACTATTTAGTTTGCCAGAAAAAGATTCAGTATGTCCTAAAATATGGCAAATACACCAGCACATCCAACTGCATTTGGTCACATAGACCATGAAAGCCAGAATGCTTTTCTGGTTATTCTGACCCACAACCTTCTGTGCAGCAGAAGCCGACACATCGACTGAGCCACCGAGAGAGGTGACAGTCTGAGAGAGATGAGAACTCATTGAAGGAAGCCTGCGACGGTGTAGAGGAAGCTGGACATTAGAGAGCCTCTTGATTCAATCTGATGAATCATGAGGCGGCGGGTCAACTCACAAACGGAAACGAATGTGTCTCGCCCCGCACCACCAAGAAATGAATAGGGAGCAAAGTCTGGTCTGATTGCGCCATAGCATGTGACTATTAAAGGTCTTGCACACCTACACAGGTGTTGACACTTGTTCTTGATTAGTCCACGCTAGATTGGAATGAATTTCAATCAGGAGAGACACGTTTGTAGATCTGCAAATGAGGTTAATTGTACAGCTCAATTAAATGTACAAAGTCTTTGGCGATTAGACTCCATCACTATACGAATCTTTCGTATATCTATATATAGGGATAGAGAACCATAAACCCCCGATGGAATCTAGACACCGGTGGTGGCGACGAAGGAGCCCTAAAGACAAGACCGAAGGAGGCTCCAGACCAGTCAGCTGGAGTAGATGACTGGAGGTGGAAGGGGGGGGTTACACTCTTTGTCTGCAACGACAGCTGATAGCAAAGGGAGAAACTGATTTTTTAAAGTAGAGTTGTGACTCTGTGATTGGCCCTTGCAATTTGTGTACGATTCTGATTGGTTAAGCAGGAAGGTGAACGCCTCCAACAGCCGATTCCATTTAGGAAGAGAGCATTGATTAAATTAGCCTGAGCTATATTTAAATCAGGAGAGACTAGTTGCAGACATGCAACAGTTTTATTCAATTATACAGTATATATGCTGTATATACAGTTATAAACAGCAAAAAAGTCAATTTATTAGGATAACAGCTGAGTTGATTTAGGAGTGCACTGATTAAAAGTTAGGTCTTCCTGAAAGAATTTACGCTGAGCTACATAAGACCAAACTTCATGATCCTCTCCCACCCAAGCAGGTTAAGCACAGTGCTACATGCCACATTCACATCATGCAGTAAGAGCATAATTACAAGTAGCTGAGTCTGAAAAACCACTAACATCAGCCTCCACATTTTAAGGTATTTTGTGAATGTCTGACAGTGACTATATGTCCCACTTAGTGAAAAGAATTACAAAAGTGTCAACAGACAGACAGCTGGCAAAATAGCTGCCTGTAAAACCCCCCTCCCTCGGTGTTGCATCAAAATAAAATCCCATATTAACATTTGAAAAGAGCTATTCACGGTTACTTTGTTTTTGATTTAACTTATTAAATACAGAACACCAGAAAAGTATACTCAGAATACTGTGTGAACACTCAGGTCTGAAAAACGGGAGGTTTTTATGTTTTTCTTATTATGCCGCATGAGACAAAGTCTAATCAAGCAAAGATACGTGGAAACGAAGGGCTTTAAATGCTGCATTTTCTAGAGACACACTGGATTACATAAAACAGGTTAATATCAGAATCCCCAAAAACCAAATCACAGAATATGATGCACCAGTAGAAGTGCTTTCACTGGTCAGATATGTAAATTAGAAGGTCAGATATCAACAAACATGAATTCTGCAAATTTGCAAGTGTGATCACCAGAAACACAATTTGTCATTTGCATTTTTTTGTTTAAAGGTGAGTCAAAGTTGGCACAAGTGAGGCTGTTTCTTTTTATTGTAGGTCTATGTGCCCCTCTGCTGTCTTATAAATACCTCACAGGTGTCTGCATCAACAAGCCACCAAGCCAAATTCTTCCTAAATTTAACCAGCATGCATTGTGAGTCTGACATTACTGCCCGGGCTGAAATGGAAACCTCCACATAATGTTAGCTGGAGCATCAGTGGGGCTGTAACAGACTGCCAGCAGAGTTGCTTTGCTAACACTCTCCAAATGATAGAAATGTCACTCACAGTCCTATCTGGAGGCGTGGTGAATTCACCCGGCAGCATCGGCATCAGCCTTACTGGCATGGCTGGCACTTTACGTGTTATTTTTCTTCAAATAAACACGTCTTTGACTCAAATACTAATCCTCACAGAGCAGCAGGAAAAAAAAATGCAGCAAGGAAAAGGCAAATCTGACAACTGGTCAAAAAAAAGGGTTCTGGGAAAATGCACTTTGCTGCACTTTGCTGCTACACAAAAAACATTAAGACGGGGTAAAGATGCATTTAAAAAATGTCTAAATATCAGTTAATATGCACAGAGCACACCACAATATCAACATATTTCTGACATAACAGCATGTATGTTTCTTACTTTTTAATTTATCCTTAAACCGAATCAAATAATAGGCTGTTTGAGGTTTACGCTTATGCAACTCATCACAGCTGTTAATATGATATGGCTAAATATGATGAAATTTAACTAGATATTTAAAACTGAGGGAAACAATACTATCAACAATTAGCAACAGTAAAAAGGGACAGAGTTTTCTTGGACAGGTTTATGTGACCCCCACTGTGGAAGTAACCATTCCTCACAGAAAAAAAACAAATGGATCCCCCACCCCCCACACACACACCACCACCACTTTGCTCCCTGTAGCAGACAGTTAGCAGTAGCACTGCACCTCTCAAGGACACCACCACCAGCAGAGAGGATAGAGAGGGCGGAGAAGAGGAAGAAAGAGAGAAATACAGATCGAGAGGACAGAGATAGGGATGAAGATAAGAGGGAGATGGGAGACCAAGCAGGAAATCAGGTGGAGATGGTTAAAAGGTAGAGGGGCAGAAAAGAGAAGGGGATGATTGAAGTAATGTAAAGTGGGAAAGTTAAAGACGCATACAAGATGATACAGAGTGAAGGTAGAGTGGCCAGGGAGAGAGAGAGAGAGAGAGAGAGAGAGAGAGAGAGAGAGAGAGAGAGAGAGAGAGAGAGAGAGAGAGAAATGCTTGCTTACGTCACCTTCAGGATGACATTGGCAGGACACACAGGTCTGCTGCCTCATCAATTCTACTGCTGCCCAAGGGGACATCATATCTCACACACACACACACACACACACACACACACACACACACACACACACACACACACACACACACACACACTCTTTCTGTCTTGTTTTCATCTCTCTCTCTTTCTCTCCCCCTCTCTCTCTCTCTCCCACATCAGCCCTCCCACACACACACACACACACACACCCATCCTGCCCAGCCCCTGGCGACGTGGCTCTACCTGGCCGAACACACCCGCAGCCTCTGATTGGCTGCTGTATGCCAGCAACAGTCCCCGTGCTCCCCAGCCAGCGAGACTCTGCTTGGAAACAGAGAGGCTGCGCCGTTACCACCACAGGCCACTGCTGCAGCACTGCTCTGAGCCGCATCCTTTTTCAAAAGATGTCTGATAGGCAAAGAAAAATACTAGCTGATGACAATAGGAATGAGTGGTTGAACAGCATTCGATAATGTGTGATTAAAGTACACATAGTTGTATACACAGATCTTTGACAATTGCAGGGATCTGGAGGAATTATACTCTGTGGTGACAGATTATATTCAGTTTGGTTTGGACTGTGTAATTCCAGATAAAAACATTAAAGTATTTCCCAACGACAAACCATGGGTAAATAAAGAACTCAAAGTAGCACTGAAAAGGAAAAGGGAAGCTTTTGAACAAGGGGATATGGCTCAAATGAAGGTTGTACAAAGAGAGATAAGGCATTTAATCAATATGTGCAAGCATAAATATAAACTACAGCTACAGATTGAGGTGAAAATGAAGGGTAATGACTTAAAGTAGGCATGGCAAGGGATATATTCAATGATAGGGAAGGAGTTGAGGAGAAGCCATATTAACACAAATGGAGATAACCTGACCCTTGCAAATGAACTAAATACTTGTTATGCAAGATTTGATGGATCAGATTTCTCCTCAGAGCGCAATTCTATTAGACAACAACGTAATTGTGGCCCTCCCCTGGTTTTTAACAGCTGAGGAGGTGCATAGAATCCTTAAAAAGATCGATCCAAAAAGGCAGCTGGTCCTGAAAAGATCAGAGGGAGGTTTCTAAAGGAGTGTAGGGAACAACTTATCCATGTATTGGGGCAGCTTTTTCTAATCTCTCTTGACACACATGACATTCCAAAGGCCTGGAAAACCTCACTGATAGTGCCGGTACCAAAATTGGCAAAACCATCTGCCTTAAATAACTATCGTCCAGTTGCCTTAACATCTATTGTAATGAAAAGTCTTGAGAAGATTGTCTTATAATATGTTCTAGGAGATGTGCAAGGTGTTATTGACCCTCTGCAATGTGCATACAGGACAAAAAGGAGCACATACAAAGCCTTATGGTTCTGTATGTGCTCCATAATATTTATTGTCACCTTGATCAGCCCAAACGATATGTTTGTGTGTTGTTTATAGACTTCTCATCTGCATTCAACACCATTAGGCCTCACGTTATAATGGAGAGGCTATTGGAGTTGGGAGTGCATAATGACATCATCAGGGTTGAGTCCTTTCTGACTGACCGAGTGCAGTGTGTCAGGGTAAATGAAGCAGTGTCTTCTCCCATTATGACAAACACGGGGGATCCACAAGGAAATACACTCTCCAGTCTTATTTACCCTGTACACAAATGAATGCAGGAGCAACACACCAGAGCATGTTGCAATAAAATGTTCTGATGATACAGCGATCGTAGGTTTGATACGTGACCGGGCTTGGGTAGATCAGTTTATAGAATGGTGCAGGTCCAGTTGTCTTCTGCTAAACACGAAGAAAACTAAAGAAATTACATTTGACTTTAGAAGTGGGGGTTCGACCCACCAGCAGATGACTATGGAGGGGCAAGGGATTGGAGTGGTAGTGGAGTATAAATACTTAGGAACTATAATAAATGCTAAGCTATCATGGAATTCCAACACTGACGTCATCTATAAGAAAGGTCTGAAGCGACTATATTTCATGCGGAAGCTGAGACAGTTCAGAGTAGAAAGAGACATGATGGTCCTTTTCTATTACACAGGATAGTTAACATGGCCAGCAAGATTGCTGGACATCAATTCAATTCTCTGACCACGATCTGCGAAACCAGGGTGGCGAGGAAAGGACAAGGTGACGGGCTACATCCCCTATTCCAGGCGTATGAAGATATAGGGTGCCAACCAGGCTCGCAAATCATTTATTTCTACCAGCATCACACTACTGAATAAGTTAGGGGAAATAGCTTGATCTTTCTGTGTGATAATACTGCACTTTGGTAGAATATTAAAATGTCACTGATGATGTTGCACCTTACTATTGATAACCCATGATGCTAGTGATACTACACTTTACTATTTTATAATGGAGAGATATTTAGTGTTGTGTATTGTTGTCATGCAGGGAGGGGGCTGTATGGTGCAAGATGAATTTCCCAAAGGATCAATGCCTACAAAGGCCTATCTTCTTCTTGCTAATTTAAAATCTGTGATATTTTTCTATATGTAAGGTAATGAGGAAATCCATTTAATTCTTGCAACCTTTAAAAATGACCTTCAACTAAAACTCTAAGGAGTTCATCTTTGGTAACATTCACTTACCATGCATGTCAAAGTCAACACTTACTATGGCCTTACAGTTCAGAACACTTCTGAAAATATCTTCGGTTTTTGGACGGATTAAACCAACAAAGATATAACGTGTTAATCAAAGAGCTTCAGAGGTGCTGGTAGGCTGATGTCCCTCTGTCTCATGCTAATGAGATGATTGCAGCTTTATGTTTCCCACAGACATGATAGGTGTTCTGATTTTCTCATCTAGGTCAAATGTCAAAAGTGGAAACTGGATGTGTAACTGTTAACAGAAAACAGCAAAAGTGTTGAGAACATGGGCGAAAGGTGATTAAACAAAGCTTCTCACCTTTTCCTGATATTGCCGTCTGGAGGAGTCCAGGGACTGGATAAGAGCTGTTGCATGGCCAATAAAGACAGCATAGCAAGTGGCTCCTACAATCATACTCAGCATGGTGAGCCAGATATCTGAGAGACTCTCCGGGGCCTGTCGGCCATAACCTATGCACAGCATGTGGCTCATTGCTTTGAATACGGCAAAGGAGTACAGCTCTGACCAGGTATCATTCTGTGGAGAGAGAGAAAAAGGGAGATAAGCAAACAATTAAAGACATCAATGTTACATCAAAAAGGCATGTTGTGAGGGGAGAGTGGTGGCAGGGAGTAGGGGAACCAGAAGAAAAGCTTTGGGGACATCAGGGTCATGGAACACAGGGCATTTGAAGGAAAGAGAGAGAAGTGGAAATGACATCATGGGAATCCTTGGAGGCCTAATCAATAAAGCAAAGTAAAGTAGAGACAGTTAGGAAATTATTTCTGCGGAGAGAAATGATAATGAGGGGTCATTAAATATGCCCTTTCAGAGCTGTGAGTAGGAATCTACTGCAGGACGTGACAGCCAGCAGCCACCGGGCTGCTTGTATTGAGATGACAGCGGAAAACCTCAAGTTGCAAGTTCCAAAAGCATCAAGGGGCATTAGTCATGTTGTCCGGTCACTTTAAGAACATCTGATTCTCAGTATAATTTGCAAAATGTAAAAAGTGCCTCTGTGTTATTGCACTGTAGTGTTATGCCAAAACTTGTCACAAAAGAGAGAGGTGAATGAACAATACGAACAAGCTGTTCTTCAGATTCCATGATCTGATAGGCCTACTTTTGTCCACCAGCTTCCTTTGTTTCCCTTTTTCCTTTCATTATGTCTGTGACAGTGGTGACCTCTCCATGAAGAGACGACAGAGACAGACAGACGGTGGTTTAACTAGAATCCCGGATAATGAAACTGTATTATTAAAGCATAGCTCTTGTCCTTGTAAAAATGAAGTCAAAAACAGCCTCCTGAAAAACTCTTAGAGCCTGGCTTCAAGGGCAAAAAAACATTCTCTATCATGCACACGTACACACACACGCACACACACATACCTCTAAATTTGTAGCAGGCTACACGGAGGTTACAGTCTGCATTCAGCACAGGCAATCATCTATATCCTCTCTTATAACTTGTAGAGGTGCATTAGCAGTCGATTAGTGCATGCTCCATCACATCATAAAACACTCTTTCTTTTCCCTGGCTTATTTCAAGTAACTAAACTACCTCTGCCACCGTCCCGGTATATCCACATATCTACAAAATGTCAGGTTTTCATTTGCTAACAAAAGTTGCTATATCATTTTGAGACTAATTATGAGGATATTTTACAACTTGGCAACTGGCTTTTTTTTTTTTTCTTTATCTACTTTTTGATGATATATTGATTAAATGATGAAAACATCAATAAAAAGGACCCAAAATGTATTGGTCAATTATTTGATGAATCATTAGTAGCAACCCTAAAGACGTGAGCTATGGAGCAAATTGACATTAATACATATATACAGCACAAGTGTCTTATGTGCAAAGATCTGTTCGCATCAAAGTGACATTAAAGGGCCACACAGTGATAGAAAAGCTTCCCCATCATGAGCAGAGAGAAAATGAAGATTCCAAAAATAAATACAGCTCCACCAAGTGGGCTGAGGCTAAATGGTGTATGTGAAAACAGAAAGAGATACAGTGGAGTGAAACAGATTAAATTATAGATGAATGATGAGCAAGTTGGTTCTGAAATAGCACAAGCAAGAGAGAGGGAGGGAGACTCATAAGTCTCAACAGCCCTCCCCGGAGATTTTGGTTTGGGAACTATCCGTTGCTTTGTTGGTAATCACTGTCTCCATTAGCTGCAGATAGTCCGTTTGAAGTTGGCTGATAGAGCAAAGGGCTTTAAATTTAACTTCCAGTGTCCTAAAATGCCTCATTGAATCTGCTGCCTGATATAGCTCACATAAACTGTATACTGAACCTTAAATTTCACCTGCTACACAGTATGACCAGATGTCAGTCACATGCTTTCCAGAAGTGACTAAATGTACCAGCATTTGGTTGAGGGTGTGTGCTAATTTCAAGAAAGAAGACAGAGTTTGGCAGATCTGTGAGGCTGCAATGCTCATTGGAAAGAAAAAAAACAAATGCTAGAAAAAAGAATTCTTCAACTTTAGCAGTCGCAATGTAATAATTGGACAGAGGGTGAGTCCCTCTCTCATAAACGTCTTTGGTAACATACATCAGAAAGGTTCATCGAAGGTTTATCATGAGAATTAAAGTGTTAAGATATGTGTGTTCAAAATTCACAAAGAGAGAATAGTGTTTTCATCCATTTTTTTCCAGTATTACCAACTTAGTTTAGCATGTTAGCATGCTGGGAGGAGGCCTCGGGGAAGACCCAGGACTAGGTGGAGGGATTATATCTCCAACCTGGCCTGGGAACGCCTCGGGATCCCCGGGATTAATGTGGCTCGGGAAAGGGAAGTTTGGGGTCCCCTGCTGGAGCTGCTGCCCCCGCGACCCGATACCAGATAAGCGGAAGATGGATGGATGGATGGATGGATGGATGGATGGATGGATGGATGGATGGATGGATGGATGGATGGATGGATGGATGGATGGATGGATGGATGGATGGATTGCTAACATTTGCTATGAAGCATAAAGGACAGCTGATGAGAGTGTCTGCCTGGGAACATCTGGTCCAAATTGTATGGTAATCCATCCAATGGTTGCCAAGACATTTCACTCCAACTAACCAACAAATATTGATATCATGGAGGCGCTAGAGGAAAGGTTGGGTAGGCACCAAAACCATTAGGACTAATCCTCTGGGGAACAAAGAATGTCTGTGCAAATCCATCCGATACTTTGAGATATTTTAGACTAGCCCAAAGTGGTGAACCAACCCAAAGACATTGCCATTCCTAGAGCAAAAAATGACAAAAGGCACACCCAAAGACCTACAGACAAAAGATGAACTTTTTCCCTGTTACCAGCCTCATCAGGGAAGAGGCAGATAATGGAAAAGTTGCATCAGATTGGATGACCAATCGCTATGTGTGTCCAACGGCCGATAAGCTGGACAAATATCAAAAGATAATTGACACACATGTAACTAAGCCTCGGCCCTGGCCCTGTCACCCACCCACCACGTATAGTTTACAATGGCTTCTCTGAGTTTATTGTACAGTCAGCACTGTCTCCTGCTTCCTCTCGCTCTGTCTCGCTGTCTCTTTCTTCCTTTGTGGCACTCAGTATTTCATCAACATGAACACTGTGTGATTGTTGCTCAGACTGGTGTCGATGTTGTTGGTTTATTACTTTAAACTTTTATTCATGATGCTTATGGTTTATACATTTTGGGAAGTACGCTCATTAGCTTTTTTGCCAACATGAAATAATTGATACCTCATGTCTGTGTGATGATTATGGAGCTGGAGTTAGCCAGTCTTGCTAAGCTTAGCAAGACTGGAAGCTGAGGGAAACAGCTTTCCTGTCTTGTTCCAACACAAAAAAAGCACAACTTTTTACATTTCTGTTTGTGTATGGATTAAGCAAACAAGATGTAACTTGTTCATTTGTGAGCTTTAGAGGTGGTCTTTGGTGGTTTTCTTTTAGGCTCTGGGCAGACGTAGGCTCACTGTTTCCCCCTGCTTCCAGTCTTTAAGATAAGCTAACCATCCTCCGGCTCTTACACTGTATAGGCTACATGAGAGTGGTATTGATAGGACTCATTTAACATGTGCATGTGCATATAACACTATTCAGCATTCCTAGAGACATTTTGGTTAAAAAAAAAAAAAGAATGGTCAAAATCATTGGCACGGGGCGCCCGGATGGCTCAGTTGGTAGAGCGGGTGCTTATATGTAGAGGTTTACTCCTCGGGGTTCGACTCCGTCCTGCGGCCCTTTGCTGCATGTCAATCCCCCTCTCTCTCCCCTTGCATGTCTTCAGCTGTCCTATGAAAATAAAGGCTAAAAATGTCCAAAAAATAATTTGCATGATGCATCAGAGACAGACTTTTAGCCTCTAGTATCAAGCTCCAAAAACGTAGGATCCTACATATCCCACACTGCAACTTAATAATTTAAATGCTTGGTAAATGCCCATGTCTTTCAAACTCCATGACCCCAGTTTCTACACAGGCTAGTAATGACAATATTAAATGGACTTATATGTGTAAAATCTGTGAAGGCCACCTGAGATTTGCTTGTTGATGTTTCTACATATTTCCTCCGTTACATATTTCCTTAGTGGGTAGTCTGTGTATATTTGTGATGAATTGGCCTGCATTTGGAAAGGCTATAAAAACTATTGATAACTATCTTTTGCTTTGGTTTTATTTACCCAGTTTGGTCAGTTAGCTGTTATTTTCTTGACCTCTTTCACCTTGCTTGTGTGTTAAAGCACTTTGTAAACTTTTTTTAACCCTTGTGTTGACTTCCCGTCAAAAATGAAAGTCAACACTTTAGTTGACGCTTTTTAATCAATGTTTTTAACTTTTTCTTACGTTTTTGTCCTTTTTTCAATTTTTTTAATGTTTGTCACTTTTTTTGACGTTTAACACTATGTAACACTAACTTATTAACTTAAGTTTTACAGTTATTTTTGGAAATTATGTTCAATAAACCTCATTTTCAGGAAATTATACCTAATGTTTGAGTTAGAAAAGCAGAAATTAGGAATTATTTCGACTAAAATTAAAGGAATGGATAATGGTTGATGGATAATCACAGACTGGAATATGTCAACTTTTACTCAATATTATTTTAAAAGCACTTCAATTCTTTCTCCAAATGCAATAAAATTGAATAAGACACCCCAAAATTAATGAAAGTAGAGATTTGTACTTGCCAAAGAGCGTTGTGTGGAATCAATCATGTTATTTGGGGTAATTAAAAAGAACATTGATATAGGAAAACGGGTCAATTTGACCTGAGGACAACATGAGGGTTAGGGTGGTATAAATAAAGAACCAAAACACCGGAGTTCCTCTGGGAATGAGATAATCACATCTGTTCTCTCCTCGCCCAGGAAACATACACCACCTTATTTCCAGTCCATTTATAGAGGTGAGACAGCAGCTTTCACTTTTCATGTTGATATGCAGTTATAGGCCTAGTGAGTAGTTTAAATCAAATTTGCAACATCCAGCCGCAGACCTTAGTCAAACTAGTGCGGTGAGTAAATTAAGTGATTTAACCCTATACGTAGTCATCACTTATATTCTCCGAGGGAGTAGACCATGGCAATGCCCCCTCCCGGCTGATGGCAATGGGGGTAATAAGAAAGAGATGTCTCTGTGATGTGGATAAAGGATGGGTACACTCACAGTTGTAATTACAGAGTTGAAACTAACGCTGCTGTCACTATTATTACTCCTGTCGCTGAACCGCAATCTACCATGGGGAATAACTATGTAGCTAACTAGGCTGCATAAAGCTAATGCTAAATATAAACTTAACCAAAGAATGACTGACTCTAATTACCAGTTGGGGGATGTCAGCCAGAGTTGTTTTGTGAGCTTTCTTAATGCCCTCCATGGGTCCTGGCTCTGGGCCCCACACCACCAGTGCCACTGTAGGGTGCAAGGCATGATGGATGTCCTGGCTGCAACACAATGGCTAATGTTACAAGTTGTCAGCCACTCAGTAGGGGGGGGGGGTGGTCTCAGGTGGCTGGATGCCGCCTGTACAATGCCAGAGTGGCCCTTTAGTTTGAGAGTGACGGCTCTGTGGAGACTGACTGGCTTTGATTTTACAGAGATAAACAGCGATAAAGGAGTCAGTGGCCTGTCAGCCCCAAACTTCATCATCCTGGACTTCAAACTCGCCACTGCACACAGCACAAGGTTGTGTAAGTTATGGACTAACGATCTGTCTTAGCTAAAGTTGTTGTGCTTGCAGCGCTTCATTACGGTGGCCGAGACTTTTCAACACAAACACAAAAGCTACAACACAAATCCTCATCTAGTATAAGTATGTATCTTAAATGTTGTCTTTTTTATTATATTAGTAGAAGTATGTATCTTAAATGTTGTCTTTTTTATTATATTAGTATAAGTATGCATCTTAAATGTTGTCTTTTTTTATTATTTTAGTATAAGTATGTATCTTAAATGTTGTCTTTATATTACATTAGTATAAATATGTGTCTTAAATGTTGTCGATTTATTATATTAGTATAAGTATGTATCTTAAATGTTGTCTTTTTTATTATATTAGATGTTACATTGCAGTAATTTAAATGTACTTTCTGTACTGAATTATACAAATGAGTGATATAAATAGTAGATGCCTGACAGAGATGATGTCACCATCAGCTAATTTTGATTAAATATCACATGAAAGCATCATTTATTAAACCCAAAATATCCCCACCTTATCAATACTGCGAGCCTACAACTGCAGTATGTCCGATTCTGACACGCTAAACAAAGACGACCTGCTTCCCTTTCACCAACATGAAAGAGAGGACATCCATTCTCATCATCTCATTAACGTGTTAACAGCAATAAGCACCAGTGCCACTACTGTCATCATGGCAGTACCTCAAATCTGGAACTTACAAGTTGTCGTGGCAGGCCCTGACGATGTCTGGGAGGGGGACCCAATCTGTTTAAAACCCCATTTGGACCTGTGCCTCATGTCTGGGTTAATGTGGTCTTCCTTCACTCATTAAAAAGCTCACAGACAGGACCCATAAACAACCATCTTTTATCTCTCTGAAAGAGACGTGGTAACAAAGAGCCCAGCTGCCAGGCCATATCCCTCCCCATCCCTCTGTTTTCTCCTTTTATCTTTCCTGTCATCACCCCACCATGATGAAGAGGAGGCACGGGGGATGGGGGATGCAGAGGTGTGCTTAAATCTCCTCTTTTTCACAGCTTCTTCACTGGTATCCTACCGTTGTTTTGTCTGGCACATCGGCTTACTGCTACTGCAGAGGGCATTGATAGGAGTAATTTGTGAATAATATGTTGGAGAGAAATACAGATTTTTTCCTCTTGAATCAGTAATAGCATAATTGCAGCAAACATGACTTAGGATAATAATGGTTCCCTGAATAGTGCAGTGCAGTGTTTTTAAAATGGACCATCCAAATTACAGTGTATATATAGGCCTAACTATCGCCGCTAACCCATTTTTAGCCTCGCTAGCAGCATAGCTTGAGGGATGAAAATGTGGGTCCACTATTTTGGTTCAGACTGAATAAATGAATGAATGAATGAATGAATGAATGAATGAATATCTGCTTGGATTCATTGCTATGAAATGTTGGATTCATGATCTCCAGAGGACGACGCAAACTGACTAGTGCCAGGTCACACTTGGCACAATAGGTCACAATATTGGACAAATTTGTCCAATATTTTGGTAAGTACCTGTAAAACTAATGACTAGTGATGTTTAAAAATATGTTAAATAGGAAATTGAATGCCAACATACCAAATTAAGATAGTGAACGCGGTAGACATCACACATGCTACACATCAGCATGTTAGCATTAACATTGTGAGCTAGTTAGCTTTACAGAGCTGCTAGTGTGGCTCTTGAACCTCTAGAACCTATATTTATTATTGCTTACACTTGTAAAGGAAGACTTTTTTTTAACAAAAAGGTTAAAAAATTAAAGTAAAGCTCTTTCAAATGCAAAAGCTCACACAGATTTGAACTTTTGCACCATCCCTGCTAGAGCAATATGGTTCCTGCTTACGTAAAGACAAGAAAGAGCTAATCATGGCCAGAAAATATTGATTGATATTCAGCCCAAAAAATGTGATGGCGGTCACAAACTTCAATCAATACTCTTTAACAACCATTAGCTCCTTCCCAATCAACTCAGAATAAATAATGCAAATCCAGTTCTGGGGCAATATGTGCAACTTGCTATGCGCAGACATGATTCCCTGTCACATACCTCCATCTTGTTGAGGGACACCCAGCAGTCTGAGGGGAAGTCCTGCAGCATGGGAACCAGGAACTGTAGGCAGCCATCCCAGTGACACAGCAGCAGCATCATACCAATCAGGTTAAAGATCCGCATCACTGCACTAGCCAGGTCATATGTCATATGGAAGATCTGGAGCAAGACAACAAGACAGGGAGGGGAGTTTAAACTGGGCTGAGACATGCAGAGAAACAGAATATGTTGGATTTGATGATGGACACACAAATTAATTTCTCAGTGGCAGGACTGACTTCCTACTATGCTCCACAGTCTCCCGTGGATCATACCAAGTTTGATTAATGAGTAGGGGAGACAGGTTCCCGTCAGTTGCACATCAAACACAGCAGGAGCGGGCAAGGCATTTGTTACACAGAGACACATGACATCAATCAGAGGCTCCAACATGCACACAGAGTCCAGTCACAAACACAAAACACTCACGCAAGCCTGCAGGCACACTGATACACTGACAACACAGACAGACATGCCAACACGTACACATACACACATTCAAACACACAGAGTGATGGACAGGGACCATCATGATCCTTAACAACTGATAGTCTGTCGTCTCACGCATCAATCATTCTGAGTCACTGGACAATCATCTATCACCCAACTGACTTCAAGAAACCACCCTTTGTTGGTGCTTAGCAGCTGAACTTAATACCACAATAACTTTTATATGGTTTAAATATGTAGAAATGGCAAAACATTTCATAGTAAGACATGTAGAAAGGTCTGATTAATTGGTCACTTCTTACTCAGTGCAGCTTAGGGAGAAGTGATACTCTGTGATGGGAGCGATGAGGAATGGACTGGCCGTGAATCACATGGGCTGATCTTTCTAAATGCCTCTTTAACCTTTACAGGGTTTTCACTGTCAGTTATTAACAATCAGCAACTGACAAATAGAGTCATTTGTCATATCATGAAACTAGAAAAACTGGAGCGGACACAGCTGACAACTCCAAGAAAGTTACAAGAACTAAAAGAAGTTTCTTGGATTTTAAAAATAAAATTAAAAATAAATTATAAAATAAATTATGAATGATAATGTCAAACAGACTGGGCTGTTGAAACTGGGTATTTCCTGTGTCAGTGTCTCACTCTCCACCACATCTCTGGTCTCATTCTCCATGCATGCCAAGTATCACTTCCCATCATGCACCACTGTGTGTGTGTGTGTGTGTGTGTGTGTGTGTGTGTGTGTGTGTGTGTGTGTGTGTGTGTGTGTGTGTGTGTGTGTGTGTGTGTGTGTGTGTGTGTGTGCATCACATCATATCTTCAGAAATCCAATTATCCAAAGGTCAAGTTAGCAGTCGAGCCCCACTGCGCTGCTCTTTCACTGCAAAGTGCACCAGGCTGCCTATTCTAGCATAAGCAAAAAGTCAAGGCATCTCGTAACATTGTTGGACCTCATCTCCTAGGCTGCTTTACTTGATTTGAGAAGGAAGTCCGATGGAGTGGTTGGACAAAAGTGCATCCCTCACAGAGCAAATAAAAGCTGAGTGGCCAGGAAGGGCAGGTCTGGGCCATTAAGGTCAGTCCACCAGACTAGGGCTGTGCAATTAATCAAATTTTGATCACGATTTCGGCTCCTTACAATGACAAAAAAAAATAAAAAATACTGTATGAACAATTAACAATTATTTCTCATCACATTTTGCAAGTAAATCATCACGTTTTGCAAGTATTTTGCCTTGTGTTCTGAATGGAGAAGAAAACAGGGGAAAGTATTAAAGGAAATATCACAGTTCAAGGTGTTTTCGTTGTTGATTTGTGTAACTATTTCAATTTGTCTTTAAAGTGGAATACATGCAACATTTTTATAAAGGTCAATAAGAAATCATTCAATCAACACTCAAGTGATCAAAATAATTGTGATTATGACTAGCGGGACTACCTTGCGACAGCATGTCTGCACAGCACCCATCTTCAAATTCCAGCTTATCTAACCTCTCCAATCCCTTTAAATGACCAATTAGTAACATATATAATCACAGTCAACAGCCCCTTAGTGCTGAATATTATCATCACCCTCTACCCCACCTGCTCTTCCTCTGGCACCTTAATTGATTAACTGTGTTTTCCTTGGTAATAGGTTGCTTATTAGACCGCCTGATGCTGCCTGTGGGACTTCCAGGTCAGACAGGGAGACAGAGGGGTGGGGGCTTGTGTGACAATAACAGTAATTAGAATGCAAACTCAGACATCCTGCTGACATGAAACATTTCTCACCAGGTGGCAGGTGAGAACATTAATATCTAGCCTCCAGGCAGAGGAAAGCAGGCCGCTCGGAGCAAACCTAGAGGCAGATTGTTGGTTTAGTCACGAGCCAACATCAGCATATTGGAGGCAAAGCAATGACCCTTTTATCACAGACTAAATTGGGTGATCCTTCCTTTGTGGCTCAGAGTTGTGTGATTAGAGTTAATATAATATTTACTGAGGGACAGTCATGAAACATATGCGCTTACCTCCTCCCATTGGTGAATGTAGCGTATTAATCTGGAGAGCCTTAACAGCCTCAGAAGACTTAGGATCTTGGTAAAGCGGACAATCCGCAGGGCCCGAGCAGTCTTGTACACCTCCGAATCGATCCCTTTCTCCACTATGAGGAATATGTAATCCACTGGGATGGAGGAGACAAAGTCCACAATGAACCAAGTTTTTAAGTACTTTTTCTTAATGGTTTTAGGGTCCAAAATGATGTCTGAGTTGTCCTCAATGATGATTCCAGTGCGAAAGTTGAGCACCAGGTCCATGAGGAAGAAGGTGTCGGAGACCACGTTGAAGATGATCCAGGGCGTAGTGGTCTCCTCCTTAAAGAAGGTGATGCCCACGGGGATGATGATCAGGTTGCCCACCATAAACATTAGCATTGTGAAATCCCAGTAGAACCTAGCAGGTGTGTGTGTGTGGGGGGGGAAGACAAAGATAGAGTCAGTCAAAAGGGAGATGCAGTGGAAAGTCGATAGGCACAAGAGACTTCTTAACCCGAGATGGCAAAGTATAAACGAAGTGCAGGAGCTACCCATTGTCTGCCTGAACATGCAGACATGCAGAAAGTAATTAGATGCTTTCTTTTTCCAAAGTTCACATGCTGTATTATTTCTCCATGCATTCTATATTCTTATAATGCAACAAAATTAATCTCATGGTTGTATCTGCTAATGGCTGATGATTCATGGTTCATTTTCTGAACTATGTTAGGTTTTCTAATCTATGACTGACTGAAGTGAAGGTGCATTTTCAAGGTTTAAATGATGGAAGCAACTTTCAAACCATTCTGTTTTGTTGACAGAGGCTGTGTCTCAACCCGCCTACATGCACACATCAAACACTTTAATGATATAGTGTAGATAACCTCAAAAGGCCAGTGCACTAAAAGTACCAGCATGACCCCCTAAAAACTGTAAAAAGGTTCAGTGTGGAATGATGGACCCTACTCACACTACATGGGCGCCATCTTGCCTACAAAGCGGAAGGGGAGGGACCAGGGACGTCGGCAGGGTTTTCAAATGGCCGAGTCAACCGCGACAGCTGGAGCAGCGACGACTCAATCGCATAAATGTAAGTAACAGTGGAATTACAAAATATTTTACTGTCACGCTGTGACAAAGTAAATTTCCTTTTGGGACAATACTAACCATCAAAAGAGGGAACTACGGCAGTAAGTGGTCAGTGCACAGTATGCGGAATGAGACACAGCCAATAGCTTGCAACTACCCCACTATTGTATATTTAAAATATATAAAGATAATTGCAAAATATTTACCAATTTATTGTGTTTTTTTTTTCATTTCTTCTGATCATGTCAAAACATATTATGTATTTTATGTTTTCTAAAATGTATTGGCATATGTTTTATAATACATAGTATCATTCATAGTCTTATTTATGTTTGAGGCCGAGGCGTAGGACCGGGGTGAAAAAGGGGACTGAGTACCCAGGGCCCACATGTGAGGTGGGCCCAAAAAGATGCTAGAATGAATAGCTGTGAATGTGGGGAGGGGAGTTCATTGAGAATGCCTTTTCTAAAGGGGCCAGGAAGTGGTGCTATGCCCCTGGTTTGTGGTAAATTAGACCTTTTGTAAACAAACTATTATGAAAAAAACTGCATAAAAAGTACTGTCAACACAAATCATAGATGTTGAGCATATCTATTGTTTTACAGCCAGGGTCTTTGAGACGCCAAACAAAAGTTTCTTACATTTTCTGTAGCAGAATTAGGTTCATGTTCAAGTCTCATACAATTAGGAAAAGCCCTATAATATTAACCTGATAAAACAGGTTAAGTAGCCTATGTTTCTGGAGCTGATAAAGGGTGCCAGGGTCTCCAGGACCCTATCGGTTTCATTTATCACGCTGCATTTGGAACTCTTTTTGACCTTGCAGTACACATGAATACCAATAAAGCGTGTGTCTTGCTATTTACTGCCAGTGGTGATGTGCCAGTTTATTGAATGGAACAGCGAGTAAAAGTAGTGATGTTAGAGGAAGCTCTGCAGGACAGGTGCAGCGCTGAGTCATTACACTGCGACTTATGCAACAAGCTCTGACTTCTAACAATAACCGCCCTTATGATCATGTTTATAGCAACTTTGCTGCTTTAACTATGCATTCATTAGCATAAGAATTACCAAGGGGGCTACAAATTCACATCGTGTGTGCATGCATGGTAAAGAAAGGCATGTAAAGTGGCCTGTAGTCAAATAACATCCCTGCTGTTGAAAACATGTCTCAAGTTAAGTAGTCTACTGACTCGGCGTTATGTGATACAAATGGGCCAAATATGAATGTCGCTATGAAAGGGGGTTTGAAGGTAGCGCGAGACGACTTCAAATTAGACGGGAGCTGTCCACTCTTTGTGGTGCTGAAACCAAGCAGCCCCAGCCGAGAGAAGCCCAGCTGATTGTCTGACCCAAATGCAATTCAGCGACTGATACATGTCGAGAATAAAAATAAAAATAAATGATTACAGGATAATTTATCAAGCCCGCGTAACGAGGATCCCTATTGGATCGTAGATTTCTCTAAATATTTGTGTGACAAAATAAGCTGCTGGATGTCCACTTATTGGTGTTTCAGCTGTGATAAACAGAGCGCATCCGTCGTTAAAATGCAGGATCCGGGGAGTTGTACAGGCCGATATGTCTCCAGTGAGCATGCTTGAGCTTTTCGCACACTTGGCTCAAGGTGACATTCCATTACTGAGTGCATCGCGTACACACATACACACACAGGCATAGCCTACATCCCGTCAGCATGGCTCTTGTCGCAGAGCATTGCTTACAACCAATATGGAGCAGATCTTTGGGAAAAAAATGGCATTTTAAATAAGCCCGATTAGCGTCTGAGAGCTGTCCTCTTTGTTAAATGTGAGCGTACTGCAACGAAAAGTCGAGATGTGTTAGCAGGCCGAGCTTTTTGAGCATCCCAGACATGCTACTGTACATGCAGACTGGAATAGGATTTGTTTACAACCTTGAAAGGACACTCTTGGCTTAAGTCCATTTGCCTGACAACAGGTTGTTTGGGGGATTAATGGCAGCACGTTGCAATGCATCGATTCCAACAGATTCAAAGCATAAGGGATGGAATGAGAAATCAGCATCCTGTAGCCTTAAACAATACCCATGCATGTGTTCCCATGGAGTCACAGTGGTTACTCATTATAGAGTAAGTTGTAGATGACAAAGAGGACCCATATGGGCCCCCCCCCATGACTTTCAACGTGCACCAAAGGCAGCCCCGGCTCTTACCTGAAATCGCTGTAAGGGTGGATAATCCAATTTCCAGCTGATTTTACCCTCTCCTGCTCTCTCTCAACTGCTTTTTGACTACCATACATGCGTAAGGAGAATTTGTTAACTCCGGGCTGAAGCATATTGCTAAACTGCCGCTGCATGAAGGTGGTTTGGCTGCCCCGAGGCTCCGCATCCTCGGCCGGCACAATTGGCGGTCCATCCTCCGACTTCAGGAAAGTGACAGAGTTCCTGGGCTGCTGGGTCTGAGTCTGAGTCGGGCCGTGCAGCGAGGACGAGGCTTTCCGGCTCGGTGCGTTAGAGAAGGACACCCTGGAGTCTTTTTTCTCAGGGACACCGCTTGACACGGGGGTAGTGCCGGGGTTTGCGCTCTCTCCTCCGTGCCCCCCGGACATGGACCCGCCTGGTGTGATCGAGCCATCCATGCTGGCGGTGGTCGAGTTACGTGCTCCTCGCTTGGCGCTCCCTCCGTCCTCGGCCCTCCCCGACCCTCCTGTCTGCTTCTCCTGCTTGGAGATGATTGAGCGCAGGCTCCCGGTACCCGAGTCCCTCCTGCATTCTCCGTTTTTGTTGCATTTCATGCTGGAAATTGGAGCGACGCTTTTGCGACCATCACCCGCTGTCGCGTTTAAAACCTCTACCGCGACCGCCGATACTGACGCCTCCGCCCCAGATGCTCTGCTGGTCTCGCCGCGCTGGGCAGCATCGCCCGGACAGGGTGTCTGGGTCTCGGCAGGTCTGGAGACAGCAGTGGGCCGTGGAGCGGCAGGAGCGTCCTCTGTGTGCGTGTGGCAGGGCTCCTTGCTTGAGTTTCTCCTGGAACCCGAGGACGCGGCTCCCCCTCCTGGCGTAAAGTTCTTCATCCTGATACTGCCGCCGCCTCCTCCTCCTCCACCTCCGCCGCTGCCGCTCCCACCGGCTCGGCGCAACCGCGGATGCTGAAACTTGGACTCCTCTTCTCCGTCCTCCGTCTCGTCCATCACGACGTTGCTGGCCGCACCGGGCTGCTTACCGCTCGGTGCGCCGGAGGAACCGGACTCCAGACAGTTCTGGGTGCTGTTGCTTCTTGTGCATTTGGACGCGGCAGCCTTTGGTGCGCTGATGTGGCTGCATCCGCTGCCGCCCACCGCCTTCTTTTTCATGGTGGCAGCAGACGCCGGTGAAACCTCATTCCTGTCCATGACATTGAGCATATCAAATGTTCTCCAATTATCTTTGGAGAAAACCAATCAGAGACAGAGGGGAGCTGGAGAGAGAAGGGAGAGAGAAAGGAGAGAGGGACAGGGGGACAGAGGGAGGGGTGGACGTGACTTCTTTGCAAACTGCGCTTTTACTTTCACCAGTCATTGTGTCAAAGACGCTCAAGAATCAACCTAAATGAGCCCTATCGTTACATTGGATGGGCTCAAGCTGCACTTGCAGCTGAGGCCTCGCACCCATGACCTAAAGCTTGAATTGCCTCTTTGCAAATCTATATCGAACATCAAAAGTTTAATCGCCACGTGTGAATGAAATCTCAAATGATGTCATATGTTTTAGAAGGTGCTTTCAATGACAACCTCCCAGATCTGCTGTTGCCCATAGTTGGTGTTCAGCGCGGCCTAGCGGCCACACACAGGTAGCTCAGAAGGTAGAAGACATGTTTAACGATATGTGACTGACACAACTTTGTGGTCAGAATGGAACAGAACATGTCGTCTCAAAGATCCTTTGGGTGCTTGTGGCTGGTTTCAAGCCCCTGAGGCAACACAATGTACCTTCTACTTCTTACAAGGTACATTTTTGCTTTACCATGAAGTCAGGTCTTGGTAGTTTAGAGGATCAGATCACAGTCTAAAGGTTTAGGTGCAGCCATGTGGACTGGTGTTTTAATACTGTTTTTACACCTTAGGGTTATTTTTTTTAAAGTGGGAGTAAAAAAATAACAAAGGAGCACTGAGTAGTATTCATTCAGGTATTCATGTTAGCTCAGACAGCAGTGGCTGGAATAAGTACACGCCCATGTTAAAGTTGATTAAAAAGAGGAATAAAAAAAACATCTTTTGGAAATTGATTTTAATGCCTTAATTCAAAAAATTTAGGAAAATCCAGCCTTTTAAGGACACCGATTTTCTTTATGAATGAATAATGTATTGTAAATAAATAAATGTTCTTCCTTCCTGCTGTTGCAGTCAGATACAGGTTCAGCATCACTGATGGGACTGTGTGTTGTCTTCCTGTAGACCTGCAACTTTGTTTTTCTGGGTCAAAATTTCAACATTTTGTTGTTCTTTTTCTTCACTATTCGATGTTTTTGTCAATTTTATTCCAAATTTGTTGTCACTTTTTTGGCGTTTTTATTAACTATGTTTTGTGATTTCTTTTTCTTTTCGCTTTTTCCAATGTTTTTTTTTCTCTTCACATTTCCGGGTCAAAAACGCACAAAAATTTGACATTTTCGTCCCTTCTTCAGACTTTTTTGTTTTGTTTTCAATAACACCACCTTACTAGCACTAGTTTTACTACTCTTTGGAATTCATGGTCAACAACCCTCATTTATATAGAATTATACCTAATATTTGAGTTAAAAAGCAGAAATTATGAGTTATTTTGACTAATAGTTAAGATCAGAGGAATGTACAGATGAGTTCAGTCAGGAATGAAAGCAATCAATTGTATTTGCAAAGAGCATTGTAAGGAATCCAATCCAGTTTTTTGTGGTAATTTGGTTAAAAAGAATCCCATATTTCAGATATAGACATTTTTTAAAGGGGTCAAATTTGACCCGAGGACAACAGAAGGGTTAAACTGCATGGTAGGAGCGTAAAAGCGGTTGGTTTCAAATGTCTAGTGCAAAATTACAGGGGTCTCTGTTGGAAGCACAGTGTTTACCAATACTTCGTTAGTATATAGAATAGGCATGTTGCCAATGGCCAGAGCGACAGAGGTGCAGAATATTCAAGATATGGGCCATGATAACTGAGTGCTTGGTCACTTGAGAAGTAGTTAGCCTATATTTTCTTTAGTCTAATTTTAGTTACATATGTAAAGTGTCGGACCAGCAGACTCAAGGACTCCTTTGTCCCTCATGCCATCGGACTACACAACTCCTCACTCGGGGGGAGAAGGAATAGAGCAGAGAGGACAATACATACATACAGTACATAAAGTACATACATACAATACATATAGTACATACATACACACCTGAACTTCCATTAATACCTGATCACTTTAACACTTGAATCAACACTGACACTTTTGACTGATAATTTATGGTTAATGTCTTTTTTATGTCTCTTTATACCCAAAGGTTCTTATTGTTATTATTATTACTGTTATTGTTATCTTTATACTGTCTTCTATACAGTTTTCTTGCTAAAACTGATGCTGGAAATTTCAATTTCCTTGCGGGAGTCACCAAAAGGATTAATAAAGAGAAGTCCAAGTCTAAAGTATTATTTGGTTTAACACACACATGCTCAATAACAGCATTATAACTGGTGCCAATCACTGAATTTACCCATCATCCCTGTTTTTTAAAGTTTTTCTTCCCACACATTTCTTACCTTTTGACATCAGCCATAAGCGTCATCACTCTCTCCCCCTCCCCTCATCTTTCACTTTGTCTCCCTCTCTCTGCCATCCTCCCTCCACTTTATTATACAAAATGCTGCAACTGCACCAAAGTTCACTCTAATCCCGGTGAGGTGATGCAGTAGTGTGACACTCTCAAACAGTCAAACGACAGGGAGGGGGACGACAGGGACCAAGAAGACGCAGAGATTCCGTGAAATGGCAATAAAGAAGTATTCAATTCAAGTGTTCAAGTAGATAAGCGGTGGTGGTACGCATGGCCCAGAAATATGTTACAATACAACACAGAAGTTAAAACAAGGTTTAGCCATTTATCAAAATAAGTGAGTGTTAACCCATATAGGGAAGATTGTGATAATCTTTTTGGTGTGGAGAAAAATACACACAAATGTCCTGAGCTAGTAAAAACCAATGGGAGTAAATTAGGCATCTCTTTCACACAGTACTACAACCAATTAAGTTCTCAATCAGATAGTCTGTTCTCTCAAGGTTCTGTAAAATAAGCCATTAAGACCAACCCTACAGCTTTTATATGTTTGCAGTTGCTTGCTTGAGGACTATTAGGATTATGAATTAAATTTGTTACTCATATTTATTTGAATATGACAACCTCTGGGGTTAATTAATGCATACATTGTTCTGGACTTGCTGTTAATGTCTCACAAATCTGATTGGCATGCTGCCTAGTTCTGTTGAGGCACTTGAAGACTTTTCAGCTGGAGACTTTGTGCCTATAAAAAGTATTAACCCCATTTTTTTCCAACAAAAACATTTTTGAAACTACTCATTATCATCAGAAACTACAAATTTGTTTGTTTTACCACTTTATTGTGACTGTACAAAAACCCAGTAAATAAAATAATAAACACTTGTTTTGTGCAACACATTTGGCCAGTTTTATAGAGGTAAAATATTCCCATGCCTTTTTTTTGTTTTGTTTTTTAAATGTCTTTTCTCTTTTGCATTGCTCAATTTGTGTCTTGGGCAAGGGTTCAATAAATAAGTAGAGAGAATGTGTCCACTGTTGAGCTGTGAGGATCTTTACCTTGTCAAGATGCACCAAATATACTGGATCACGCTCTAATGAAGAGAGAATCTAATAAAAACAAAACACAAGTCATAAAATAAAATGTGAAAAAAAATCATCTTGGTTTTGTTCAGTAGTTCACCTAAAATTTACATTCTCAACATCAGACATAATTATGTGCAAAATAAAAACAAAGTGCAAATAAATAAAAACCAGATGCATACACCCAGTTTCCTTCCCACAAGGTTTAAGTTTGATCCCCTAGCTGTACAGTGGCCGACCGTTCAAAATTAATTATCTATCTACACATCTATGGACTCTGCACCTCCACAGGCTATGTTAAAAAAAAAAAGCATTCTGTCTTTTCAATATAAAATGTATCTCAGCCTCAAGGCAAAGACATGTCTCCATCAAAAAGCAGTCCACTCTGGCTTAAACTCTGCTCCAGTTCTGGTCACAATACCACTTATTATTATTATTATTATTATTATTATTATTATTATTCACAGCCTTTCTGGATCCTCCAACACCGCCCAGCCCCACCTTCTCAAATACTCGGCAACAATAGCAGCAGGAGCTGGACCCAGTGTCCGTTCAGTACAGGGGGAGGAATGATAACTTAAAGTCTGCAACAGATTCAGAGTTCAGCTCGACTCATATCGTCCCCTAGAATTGAGACAGTTTGACTGGTTTCAGCTCGGAGCCGTTGGGTTTGACGCACGTTGTGAGGTTTTCAGCTGTGATGTGACGGTGACAATCTATGAGTTTCTGGCAGCATTCTCATTGCTAGGTGAACTGGGAGAGGAAGAGGATGAGGACGAGGGAGAGAAGTTCATTCCTGATAACCCTGGTGGGTCTGTGGCCGTGTTCTGACCGCTAAGACTCTTCCTGCACACAGGACACGTATCATGCTGTGGGAAACAAGGACAAACGGGACTCGTTTAACCATTGAGTATTTTCAATACGTTTAAGAATTCACATGACTGGTTTTGGATAGAATCGTATCCAATTGTGCTACAGATGTAATACAAGAAGAGGAAAATACATCCTGCTCCCAAACTTTTCTTTACTGCTTTCCGAAAGTATTATTAGTGTCTTAATAGGGTCTTATAGTTAAACAGCAAAATGTTAATAAGCTTTTCAAAAGTACTTTGTCGACCTACAATAGCACTTAAGAGGAGCACCAGAGGTACACTACGGGTCAAATGTTCGGGGTCACTTAGAAATTTCCATTGCACTCCATTGTAGACAGACTACCAGCTGAGATTGGTCACATTGTTTGTTTTTGTTTTTTAACCAGGGCGGCAGTTTTCAGATTAAATTATTTGCTTACATAATTTATAAAAGCCTTCTCCAATGTTTTTTCAGTTAGTTTTTTTTAAAAAATAATATCAGATTAGTAAACAGAATGTGCCTTTGGAACATTGGAGGAATGGTTGCTGATAATGGGCAATGTAGATATTGCATTAAAGATCAGCCCCCCACTCAGATCAGCTGGTTTTCTGTCTATAATGGAGTGGTATGGAAATTTGTAAGCCCAAACTTTTGACCGGTAGTGTATGTCTAAAAAAAAAAAAAATGGAAGCAAAGCTGCAGTTGGTTTAACCCAAAGCATCGCTGCTTTTCTTTTGCCCCTATCAAAACAGTTAACTGACTCTGGCGGCTGTTTATTTGTGTCATTTTGCAGTTCACTTGCTCACAGCGCAGCGCGTTAAGACTAGTTTCAAAAAGATTTTCACAAAACACAATGGCTTATAATAAACACATTATTAAAGACAAATCTGGCTTTAAATAACTCAACAGCTTGGTGTAGCTGGTACCAATAAAAAAACATGATCAAT